>OU426946.1:15000000-16250000 GCA_911387765.1 Pyrgus malvae
CCACTGGCATGGGCATTGGATGTGTTGGGCCTGGAAACCCAGCATGTGGGTTTTTCGGATAGCTCTCTGGAATTTTTGATTCCTCTGGTGGAGCATATCCTTGACTTGGAGGAAAGTTAGGGGTATATGGAGTTGGTTTATGTGACATCTTTCACCTGAAAACAATAAAAATAATTTGTATCATAAAGTGTTAATATATAAATATTAGTAATGTTTGTCTCCCTGCTTTTATACTTTATTTCTCTAATAATAATAATGTATATAATGAGGGTATATTAATTTGTAATTTAACAACTTCACTTGTTACTTATAGCTGAATATTAAAGTAAAACAAGTGTTTAGTTTAGTCGTAGTGTAAAGTAGTTTAGTCTAAACAAGTGGTAAAAACAATGTAAAATGTATACTTAGATTTGTTGACACTTGCAACACTGCGGATCAGATGGCTTCGGAGTGAGATGGGCCGGGGAGAGGGGTCGTAACCGCCCTCACCACCTAACAACTAAAATAAAAAATTTAAAAGAACATTTTGTGCCATTTATTATTATTTAAAGGTTTTATTTTTTAGCTACTTGTATAATTAATTATAATATAGTTTCTGAGTTCTCTAGTAAAAAAATTGAAATTATGTGTAGACAGACAACAAACAAAACAAGTCATAGTTTTTGATAGAGTTTGTTTTTTTACCATTTAATTACTTGTAAATTATGAGTCCTATTTACTACATTTGCTAAATTTTTTACCTAACTAAAAATTTGGACTAAAAGGTTAGCTAAGCCTGTTAGTTAGGCAAGCCTGGCTTACCCCAATTTTTATCTTTTAAATTCTAACACCTTTCTGAGAAAATATGGAGAAATAATAACATTGCTGTTGCTCTCTTCACATTCTCAGAGAGGTACAGAGCTATTTCAGGATTTTAGGAATCTATTGACAGCTGAATAAAAATTGAAAATGATAAAATATAATTTCAGATACTTCTGAAATTTAGATAGAGATAGTTAATTCTAATCGCTAGGTATTTTATACTAATCATATTGAACTACTGAACAAATTAAATGAGTTATATTCTACTAGCCTTCCACCAGCGGCTTCGCTCGCGTGGAGCCGTTTAATGAGTCCTCGTAGGATAAAAAAAGCCTATGTGCTATTCCAGGCTTCATTGATATATTAAAAAAAATCATAGGCGTTTAGCCAGTTGCTTCAACCGCGTTGACCCTATTACCCGTGTTGTGGGCCCCTGATGAATAAATACTTTTTTATCTTTATTTTTAATTTATTTGTCTATTTTTTACTTCCTGTCTTGTGTGTCAAAATTGTCATCTCATATCTTTTTACTGTCAATATATTTTTTAGAAATGTGTACCGTAATAATAAAAAATGTGTGCTTAAAATATAGATTATTTCCGAAAACCTACTATATCTATTATTGAAGCCACCTAAATGGTTCGCTAAAGACCAACCCGTTTTCACGTAGGAATGAAGCATTTTCCCGCGGTAAAAAGTAGCCTATGTTACTCAGGGTGAATGTAGCTTTCTACTGGTGAAAACTAAGGGTGAAAGAATTTTTGAAATCGGAACAGTAGTTTTTGAGTTTATTCTTTACAAACATACAAAAATACAAATCTTTCGTCTTTATAATATTAGTATAGATGAAGGACTTCAAGACTTTTAATAATTTACTGTATGGCTAGCTATGTGGTCTGGCTCCACCCGAGTGATTGCAATATTTTTTGTCAACAGTGATGGATGGAGACAAACAATACCTTAATCATTAAGGCTTAATGTAAATTTATATGTCTTTAAATGAAAAGGCAGGCAAAGACAAAGAAAAAATGCAAATTTTTAATATATCATGCTCTATTTTCCATAACTGTAACTGTTTACATAGTATGTAATAAATTCTTCCTGTTTCAAAATTTTTCATTAATGCTGGTTTCTATTTGATGTAACATGATGTTTTATAACATAAAACCTTCCGCGATAGATAAAAGGACTATCTGACACAAAAATATTTTTTTTAATTCAAACCAGTAGTTCTTGAGATTTGCACTTTCAAACAAACAAACAAAAACTCTCCATCTTTTTGTTATAATTATATAAATGATAAAAAGCAAATCAGTTGTATGTATACATATTCACATCCTAACACATAGCAAAAAAAAAAACATTATTATCACATAATACTTATGTCTTGACTCTAGAGCGAATGAGCAAGAGCTTTCTTTTGTGCCTGTACTGTAGGAAGAAATAAAATTTTAAATAATCAGTCTTTACCTATAAAATTGGCGTTCTTCAGTACTGGTCATTTCAAATAGAAAAAAAGTTTGGACTGGCTTTGTATTCTAAACTAGCTGTGCCCCGCGGTTTCACCCGCGTTAGAGAGGATCATTAGCATAAAGTGAAGTCCCTTCTGAAGTGCCGTGGACCGGCTTTTTTGTAGGACTATTTAAGATAAACATTTCCATCATACATTACGAATGTGTTACTCTAGCGGTTTTGGCAGCGCACGCCAGAATAGCTCGCAGATGGTAGATTTTTTCTTACTTACTTGACACTTATCGTCATATTTTGGACAATTCACACAATATCTTTTTAATTGTAGCCTATGTATTATTCTGATGTATAAGCTATATTATTGTACAGTTTCATTTAAATTCATTCAGTAGTTTTAACGTGAAAGAGTAACAAACATCCATCCATACAAATTTTTGCGTTTATAATATTAGTAGGATTTTCCAGATCATTTGAGAAATATCTGGAACTTTCTCGAACATTCTCAATGAATTAAAACAGTTTGTAATTATTTTTAAAATCTTCAGATCATTCTAGAAGTTTCTGGAACTTTCTCGAATATTTTCAATTAATTAAAAAATGCAATTACTTTAAAAACCTTCAGATCATTCGAAAAAAGATTACAATTATTTAAAAAAATCCAGATCATTTGAGACGCTTTCTCGAATATTCTCAATTAATTAAAATTATTAAAAAAAAATCCAAATGATTCGAGAAGTTTCTGGAACTTTCTCGAACATTCTCAATAAAATTAAAAATAGTTTGCTAGATCATCTCAGAAATTTTGAGATCCACCCAGAAGTCCCTATTGGTTGGAAAAGTACAGATATTTTTTTTCAGATTTTTCCACCCACTTCCACCCACCGCGATCAAACTCCCTTACTATCATCTACGTACTAAGGGGTATTTACCACCCCAACGGGAAGTTGATTGGAGTTAATGATCATAGAGAAAACCGTGTCTTTACGTACAAAGAAAACGCTTTACTTTATATATATATATATATATATATATAATATTAAGATTAAGATTAAATTAATTTTGTTTTAAAAACATGACATTCTTTTTACAAACCTAGTCTTTTGTTTATTGATTAGGGTTGTATTTTCATTACATTTCAACATGTAATTAACGAACGGCAAGTAACATGAAAAACGTTTACGGAGAGAAATGTACAAACGAACGCACAAACCGTTATTGGTTTTCCCGGTTACGTTCTGGAAATTTTGACTTGAAAAATGAAGCTCGTGGTCATCCGGAGACTTTGGTCAACAATGATGAATTAAAGGCGATTGTAGCAGCTGACGAAACTCAATCTACAGCTGAGATAACAGCAGCTTTTAGCAGCATGTTAGCATCAAAATAATTTTGATCCATTTGCGACAAATAAGCAAGGTAAAAAAACTTGACAGATGGGTGCCCTACGAACTTAACGATCGCCAGCGCAACGTACGCGTCCAGACCTGCCTCGCGCTGCTCAATAGGCAAAGAAATGAAGAAATTTTGAACCGAATTGTTACGTGCGATGAAAAATGGATTCTGTTCGACACTCGAAGGCGCTCAGCAAGTTGGTTAGATCATGGTTCAGCACCAAAGCAATGCCCTAAACCAAAAATGACCCCTAAAAAGGTGATGGTCACTGTTTGGTGGTCTAGTGCGGGTGTGATTCACCACAGCTTTTTACAAAACGGCATGAGCATTGCACTGTAGATGTGTACTGTGAAGAACTGGAGACAATGATGGAGAAGCTTGCACATCGGCAACCAGCTTTGGTCAATCGGTCGTCCCCACTGCTCCTTAACGACAACGCGCGACCCCATACTGCACAACAGACAGCCTCCAAGCTGCAAGAGCTGGGGTTGGAAGCTCTCCCTCATCCGCCATACTCACCAGACCTTGCACCTACAGACTATTGCTTTTTCCAAAATTTAGACAACTTTTTAGTGGGTAAAAATTCAATTTCCGAGAGTCAGTACAAAATAAGCCTTTGAAGAGTTTGTTGCCTCCCGTCCAGCTAATTTTTACAAGAAGGGCATCAATAAATTGCCAATGCGTTGCCAAAGATGCGTCGATGTCGTCGATGCGTCGTGTGCATGGGTGATTACTGATTACTTTGAATAACATAAATAAAAAAGTTTAAAAAAATAAGTACTTTCACTTATTCCATACATAACAGCAATTTCATAAGTAAAGACCTAAATAATTAGTACCTGAATGACCGAGCATTGCTCAGTATTTTTTGTTAAATATCACTAATAGAATAAAAACAATTTATATTCTTCAACCACTCATTGGCTTAGTGTTGCTTAACAATGCCATACTTAAGTAGATCCCAATAAAGAAAAAACCGGCCAAGTGCGAGTCGGACTCACGCACAAAGGGTTTTGTAACATTATCAATAAAAAATCACGTTTATTATGTGGGAGCTCCCTTAAATATTTATTTTATTCTATTTTTAGTATTTGTATAACAATAGCGGCAAGAGAAATACATCATTGCCTTTGATTATCCATAGAAATCATTTCATTAGATTGCATGAAAGGTAAATTGTGGTTTACGATTTATGACGTATTAAAAAAAACTGCTTACTAGATCTCGTTCAAACCAATTTTTGGTGGAAGTTTGCATCGTAACGTACATCATATATTTTTTTAGTTTTATCATTCTCTTATTTTAGAAGTTACAGGGGGGGGACATTTTTCCACCTTGGAAGTGTCTCTCGCGCAAACTATTCAGTTTAGAATAAAATTATATTAGAAACCTCAATATCATTTTTAAAGACCTATCCATAGATACCCCAAACATTCACCCATAACGACGTTCACCTTTACACGTTAAACGGATAAAAATATGTTTCATCCATTAAACAGATGGGTGAAGGCTGTTTCTAGATCATATCCTCTACTATATGGGGTTTAGTTTAAAGCACACACCTATGACTAAAAAATGTTGTTCTTGTGTGCATATTTACCTATATCATCTTTTCTGTTCAATGTAAAAATGTTTCATATAAGTATCTTTATTTGCCTTCAATCAAAATATTACTTGATAAAATAAGATAATTATTTAATCAAGTAAGATAATAAGGTAATTTTGTGACTTAGAGTGTTATAAATATGCTAAAAATAATATACATAGGTAATTTGTAGACAACCAATTGAATTAAAAATGAATGTTGTGTTAATTTGAAGTTGATTTATAATAATAATGATGACATGTATTTTTTAACCCTGGATGCAAAAACAACAGGGTGTTATAAGTTTGACATGTCTTTGTGTGTCTGTGGCTGTTTGGCATTGTAGCTTTTGAACAGATGAACCGATTTTTTTTTTGTATAGATTAGTATAGATATATCAGTATAGATTTCAAATAAAAGGTCTTGAATAGTAGAATGATGGACACTGTACTGCAAGGGAATAAGTTGTATTAACAAACGAAATGAAATCTAAAAACTCTAAAAATATTGTTGATGTTTCTTCTTTTGCCCTTCTTTCATGTCGCAACAATGCCATAGATTGACCTGATTTTTATATGAAAATAGCTTGGGGGTTGGAGGGCATAAATAGGCTAATTTTTGCCTGGGATTAGGGTTGCCAGGCTCAAAAATTAAAAAGCTGAACACAGATATGTAGCCGGACATTTCACCCTAAAACCTGGACGCACTGGTTTTTTAATAAATAACATCGCAAGTCATGTCTTTAAAACAGTCTGCTTGCACACACGTGAAGCTGGTGGTACTTATACCTTTTATAGGTTTTTGGTAAACTCATCAAAAGCCTAACAAAAGCTGGACAAGCTGGACATGTATAATTTTGGCAAGACACAACCATAAAAAGCTGGCAATCTGGCAACCCGCCTAGGGGAAACATCTCATTCCTATGGGGAAAATGTAAAGCTCATGTAAGCTGAGCCACAGCCAGAAGCTAGTCAGACATACAAATATTAAAAAGTATATAGTAGGGTTTCTTTAACTTTCCATTTTACATTGCAAAATGGTATTTTTATGTAAAAATAAGTCATTGTATTTTATACTGTTTATAGTTATTTTCTAGACTAGTTAATTCCATAGTATATATCAGTAGTCACAGTTCCACTTTCTGATCAATTCATGATCAAATATTGTTGCGGAAACACAATGCAGTTACAAACTATTTTAGTGCCTCATCTATATCCTTTCAGTGTGCTAGTTTATACACATCACAATAAAAATCACGTCATTACGTTACGTCAAAACAGTATGTCAACTTTAAAATTATATATAAATAACTATTTATATAAAAATATACATAAATAACTTTAAAATAATATATGTAAGTATATATAGATATAAATAATACACAGTCATATAAATTACTTTAAAATTATATGTAAAACTATTATTGTAAAATTGTAAATTTACACACCCTAATGAGGTAGTGGTACTGTGTCAAAATGTATGTAACGCCTTATTGATGTATGTAAGTACCGTGTTCTTGGAAATAAATAAATTGAAATGCCCAAGCGAACCCCAGATTTAGATTGAGGAACAAAAGGTAATGCTAGGCTACTCTCATCTTATCAGTCTCTGATGATGATTTTCTTCTACCATACCAATAAATTGATCAAGTCAATTTTCTTGCACTGTATCTTATTTGTGAATGCTTATTCAGTAAAAATAAAAGAAGATAATGCTGATCGGTAAACCAAGACTGAAAGCTATTGTCGATACCAATACAATATTTTCTATAGGTATACAATATATTCTAGGCGTTCGTTCGCACAAATTTGTATTTTATAAATAGCTCGACTTACCCACACAGCTCTATTCAATAATTTAATTTAGAACTCTTGGTTGTATTTGCGATGGTATATTATTATTATGAAAAACAAACTAATCAAACCACCAAGAAAGTCTAGAACCGGACCCGAAAAATATTAAGTAAACCTAACTTGGAACTCTCATCTCAAACTGTCAAACAAACTGATCCCTGTCATAGCAAATGCCAAACTGACAGTGACAGTTTTGACATTATTAATTTTACTTTCTTTCAGTAATGGAACAGGTATCGTATCGATGAATATAGCCAATGTCAAGTAAAACAAAATATCATCAGCTTATTCTTGAGTTATCTGAAAAAATAAATAAAAAGAAATTATCTGAAAAAAAAATGCATCTTCGTAATATTCGTGTAAGAAACTATTTTATTTAAAACTTTGATGGATGGTTATACCGTAAACCATAGACTAAGGTTATACTAAATCATATTAGCATACACTGCTGGTTATCTGAGGACATTGTAATAAAATACTCAAGATAAACAGCAATGTATGCTGAATCGGGCCCGATAAATAGGGCCGTCTAATCGCCCCTTAAGCTGTAGACAGAGTATGTATTATCGTCGTTATGAATTCCTGAACGTTAGTCATGGCTGACAACCTAACAATGTACCACTTCAGTGTTGCTGTATGTACAATTTTTCCCCACAAAATAGTGATAATTATAGAAGTCATTGTTATAATAATGTTATATCGGCATTTTTTTGTTTTATGAACTTTTATGAAATAACATTATGGCGGCATTGTGGCTTCAATTGTATTTTTTGTTGTTTTGCACTATTTTTATGAAGTGTAGTTTTATGTGATAGAATCTATCGATTGATACAAATATAATTTACTTACAAAGAGTGTAATTTAGATCTTCCTATCTTTATAATATTTTTTTATATACTTGATTATAATAACTTGTTATGGCACACCACACAGTAACAATTTATTTGTTGTAAAATTATTTAGATATACATTTCTGTCAATGTTTTTTTTTCTAACATTGGCCAGTTCATACAGCTTATTATTTTTTAAATCCAATAGTTTCCCCTTAAATACAGTGGCGGATTTAGAAATTTGCCGCCCAGTAGGCTATTCAATTTATGCACCCCCCATTCCCTCCCTACTGACCTCTGAAATTCGATTCCCTAAAAAAACTAGTAAGCTTTAACAAGTTCAAATTGAAAGTGTTTTACGCAGTCAGGTTGTCCTTTAATTTTATGAAACAAAAACTTTTTGGCCGAAATTTGCCGCCCCCAATATCTGCCGCCCTAGGCTCCAGCCTACTCAGCCTTTTGGTAAATCCAGCACTGCTTAAATATCATGCCATATTTTAAAAATGATGCCCACGTCACCATTTCATTAATATACCACCAAACGAAGGTTAAAGTTCCACCGACACCATCTGGACTCGTGGCGGTCCTCCACAGTCCGCTTTGCACGTTCATTTTTAACAGACGTATAAGATAGGGGACAACCTTCCAGCTGAGGTATTTCCACTGAAAAAAGACCACTGGACTATGTATGACATGGGATTCTTCAAGAAAGTTGTAAAAAGAAGCTCTCCTCCAAAGCCGGCAATGCTCGGGTGGCTCCCCTGGGGTTGCCCGTTTCCATAGGCGACGTTGATTGCTTAAAACCACGCGGCTTTACTTTTACTGCATTACTTTTTGTACAGTTTATTTATAAAAATATTTGCATATATTAATATTAATACAAGTAACATTTTTGTTTCTTTTTTTAATTACATCTATTAAAATAGGGCAAAACCAAGAGCTTTTGAAACACTTCTCAGCTCGACAGATATTTGTTATTAATTAGGTAGTTATAGTGTTGTGACATTTTAGTTAAAAGGCTAAATTTACTTTAGCATATAGTAACACCGGTATCCGGTTGGTAATAATTTCCATTCACCAATCACACCATTGCAATAGAGTGCATTGACCAACCTGCTGCTGCTGCCAATTCCAGTAAGGAGCAAGTCAGTTGTATAGATGTTTGCTTCCGCGTTTGTACTTTCGAGTGTGTAAAGTGACTAGCGCAGCGCCGCGATGCAATCAAAGTTGTTTTGCCACTCATTCAACTAAAAATGGCGTCGCTGTTTACCATTTAGTTAGCATCCTTTATGTGCACGTTCCTCTGTGATCGCATTCGAGTGACTCATAAACCAACATAGCAATGACATTTTTATAGCACAGTGTGAATACGTTTCTAAAACGTTATAGGAAGACTGGATATTGTGATTTCAACAACACAACAATGCGCGAATTCAAAGTGGTTGTGTTGGGCTCGGGTGGGGTCGGGAAGAGTGCCCTGACCGTGCAGTTTGTCTCCGGATGCTTCATGGAAAAATATGACCCCACGATAGAGGACTTCTATAGGAAAGAAATAGAAGTGGATAATTCGCCGTGTGTTTTAGAAATATTGGATACCGCCGGCACGGAGCAGTTTGCGTCGATGCGAGATTTGTATATAAAGAATGGTCAAGGTTTTGTAGTAGTATATTCGTTAACCAATCATCAAACGTTCCAAGACATCAAGCCTATGAAGGAATTGATAACACGCGTAAAAGGCTCCGAGCGCGTGCCCATCCTGCTGGTGGGAAACAAAGCGGACCTGGAACATCAGCGTGAGGTGTCGCAAACGGAGGGGTCTGCGCTCGCGCAGATGTGGGGCTGCCCCTTCGTGGAGGCGTCCGCCAAGAGCCGCACCAACGTCAACGAAATGTTCGCGGAAATAGTGCGCGAAATGAACGTTAGTCCCGAAAAGGAAAAGAAAACTTATTGTTGTTGTACAGTGCTTTAATATATAGTGTGTAATGTGGCATTTATTTCTCGTAAGACTGCTGGGGCGGGGCGGCAAGGAGGCCGCCGTGGACCCCGGGGGCGGCCGGCGGGCGCCCGGCGGCGGCGCGGGCCCCGCGCGCCCCAGCCGTGGCGCTCGCGATGCGCGTCATATCACGTTGTTAATATCTTTGATACATACCATTGTCCAAACGAGGTGCTTTATCTTATATTTTCATACTTTAGTACTGGTAGATACTCCCGCAGTAATCATTATCGTATGGAACGAACGAAATATGTAATTCCTGATGGGAATGTGTATATGTAGCCGCGAACGAGGATCACGATTAGCTTTATTTTGTTTTTCTGAATGGGACACAAGCCAAGGCTGTGTCTGTTTGTAAACAACAAAATGTAATGTAAAGTAATATTAGTCAACTTTGTATATAATTTCATGAGATTAATGATGAGGAGGTACTAGGAAGGTTTTAGAGAATTAAAAGGCCATCCAAATATGCAATAATCTTATATGATTGTGTAGAGTGAAGTGCGTTGAGTAAAAGTTTACACCTAAGTCATCTTTCAGATTGTGTTTTACTGTGTAAATTATGTTTATATGAGAAATCAGTAATCAAGGATATACAGACTTAAGATTTGTCAGTTGCGTGATTGTGTTTTGAAAGTCTACCAGGATTTGTGATAATACATATAACAAAGTATCTATAATAAAAGTTTTAAGTGGGAGATTAACAAGTGCAGTTTTATTCTTCAGAAGCTCAGGTAATTTATTTTTATTCATTTCAATTATAATCTTATAAGTAAACAATTGGTAATTTAAAGTTTAATATTTTAGCAGTTTACATTCCCAAATCTAAGTAGATTGTCCGGATGTACAATTTCTTAACTTACACTTTTGGGTTTGTATTTCTTGTTTTTGTCCACTTCATGGTGTTTCTATTTTATGACAATTTGTTTAGTCACAATAGGCTGAAGATTTTTATATCAGTATCTGCTAAATTGTTGTGTACAGTAATTGAATTCAGATGATTAGTACATACACTGTTGTGTTTGATTAATTGTCCTTGGAGGAATAGAAACAACCTTAAGATTATTTGCTATTCCTAGATTTAATGTGTAAATAAACAGAAGTCACATTTAAATAAGATTATAGTAATTTTACTTATATTATTTGTTTCATATTATGCCCTTGAGCTCTCTAAACAAGAAGCACCTACAACAGGTCTAAAATTTGGCATTGAACCCTATTATGTGCAAGTCAAGGTCATGACAACAAAACCATCATGCCAAGAAGCATTTTTGCAATAATATTATCTAATATCAAACTAACAATATTATATAGTACCTGATCTAGGATTTTAGCTTGGAGGGGGCTAGACTTAACTAAGCAGTATATTTACCAACTTGAACCATTGTTGACAAGTTATTTTTAACAAAATGAGGTTAATTTCAAATTTAAGATTTTGCTGAATTAAGGAATCTTACTTTTGACTGAATTCTTCAAATAGGTTGGTAGGATAGTGGCTATAGTATCTGCCATGAGCAGCTGTGTTTGTATAGGGGCTTTTTAATATTTATTTGATTTTTCTTTGATTTTTCATTCTTTTTAGACACAATACTGGCATGCAATTTAAAAAAAATGTTCACTATTAATTTAAACCTGCAATATTGATCATAAGCATCTGACACAAGAAATGCTTGTAACTTAGCAAAATCTATACTTATAAAAGAGGATGTTTGTATATATGACTTCGCAAAACTCCGAAACTATTCGACCGATTATTATGAAAATTGGTATGTATATGTATTTTTTCACGGAGAAGGTTTATATGCTATCCATTATTATTATTATTTAATATTTAAACGCGATACGGAGTTCGCGGGGTCAGCTAGTAAAGAAAAAAACTTTAGACAATAATTAATAATAACAACAATTAATTTCAAGCAGTGAAATAAAAATTATTAATGTCAACTGTTTTTTATCAACTGGTAGTATTGACTGTTTATCTATATTAATATATAAAGCGGAAGAGTTTGTTTGTTTGAACGTTCTAATCTCACTCTCAAACTACTGGTTCAAATTGAAAAAATATTTTTTGTATTGGATAGTCTATTTATTGGGGAAGGCTTTAGGCTATATAACATCATGCTATGTCTAATACCAAAGTCCATGCGGACGAAGTCGCGGGCGGCCGCTAGTTATCTATAAAAGTGGCTTAAGTATACATAAAGTATGGTAGGTAGCTAATCATACAGTGTAAACTTTAGTTTACAATCTGAAGGGACTGTATATTTTATGGCCTTATTTTTCTGTTACCATGATAGCATGGCTTGACCCAGTTATTTATATTTAGCTTTCTTTACTTTCTTAGATGATTTTGAAAATTAAAAAAAACTTTAAAAATATACCTAACTGAAAATTAAAAAAAATTCATTACCACTTAATAACATTCTAGGTACATGCGCAAGAAAATCCCAATATGCAAAGAAAAGTCCTTACTAACTTTCACAACTTGAATGTTTGGTTTTGTGAGTTAACATATAGTGTATCATTGTATGAAAAACAGACTAACTAATAGAATGTCGAGTGATTTTAAATGCTTTAGTGGGTTTAGTGTTATATGGAGTTTACACTGTATTTTATTTTTTGTATAAACATATCAGGGATGAAATTTTGGATCAGGATATGATTCAGATTTATGAAAAATATTATTCTGGTTATGGATGGCTTTATATGTCTAGAATTATTTAGGAAAAATCCAGTTAGAAAGAGTAGTTTAAAATTATTAAATTTTTAATTTTATACACAATCTGTGGCATAAACCTTCCATACTAAATCTAATAATTTTTTAGTTTATAATTTATCAATTACGTGTAGAGATTATACCTACTTTTTCTATTTAGTTTACTTGTTTCTGAAACAAGTTAATTTCATTATTAATATATTTTTCATTGAATAATTGTCAAATTGGGGAAACCCAAAACGTGCGTTTTCTATCTTTTATTTAACTTACTGAAAATTATTAAAAATGTATAGAAAGCAAAGGGGAGAGAGAGATTTTTTTGGTTAAATATGGTTGGTTGTTTTATGTACATTTACTTGTTCGCCATAGCTTAGATTTCTTGACCCTTGACCTTTTAAGCTTGGGTTTGAATGTTACAAGCTGCAGTAATCATACTACACAAATTAAGTTCCATATAATATTCATGTGCTATGTGAGTTCTATGTTAAAAAGTTTGTCTCATCCCTTTAATTTTATTATGTTTACTCCTTAATGCATTAGCAATGCAAGATATACCGCAAGGCGAACATTTTTAATTATCCATACATTAAGGTCGTTAACAAATTGCGACGCGCTGTCATACCCCTTGTGAGTTGTTTCGTTCTTAGGTCGTTTGCAAAACTAACGGGAACGGTTGTCTGAAGCAATCGCCGCCTGGCACGAGTAAACGACTGGGCGCGTGTTGGTAAACGGTGGCGACTGGTGGACCGTGACTGTGTGCGCAACCATCTTCGGCCTAACACTCAGCACTCATCTAGTAGCTAATTCATTGCGATAATTTTCCATTCTTCGTTAGAAAGTTAAGTTTTCTCTTGCAATTCTTTGTACATAGTATTACAAAAGTAACACATACTTTTATTGGAAAATGTATATTGATTGTGGTCTATTTTCATTACTGCCGAAATGTGTGAACGGTGATTAGCGTTAGCGTTAGGTTGCCAAATTCTACGGCAGCTGTGTTCTCGTGTGTGAAAAGCACTTGTTAATCTGTCGTTATCAGCGTCTGTAAGTGGCACACTGAGTTTAAGGTCAGCCTTTGGTTATTCAGACGTTTCGTGCGCTGTCTACTACTGTTTAGGTGCCGTTACCGGCCCAGATAGTCAATTCACCCGGACGTAACAGGCATCAGGGTGTTGCAATGCTTGTTTGCTCTAAAGAAACATTTAAGCCTATATTGTTACGTCTTATATTTTTTCTTTCTATACACTGGTTTGTCCTCGTGTAAATTGTTCTGCTTCGCGGATTTTACGCTTGAATAACATCCTTGTAGCAAATTTTCTACATTATTCTAATACTGGTTTAAAATTGATTAATGAAAAACCCACGTCGTATCTAGCAATATTACTTAGTCATATTTTATTTAAAAAATGTCTTTTTGTTGATGCTTTATGCATTATTTGGTTGATGTTTTCTTTGTGCTTTAATTTTGTTGGTGAACATAAGAAATATACCTGTGTTAACCTTCAAGCGGGCGCGCGTAGTCGAATCGACCGCGCTTAGTACATTTTCGTTCATATTATTATTATTACCCATCACATTTATTTCCCATTTCTAGTAGCCTGTCGCTATGTCATTGGGAGTAAAATAAATAATAAACCGTCGCTCGGGACGCTCCCCCCACTTTACAGATCGCTATTGTTTTAGCCCCGGTGCAGTCGTCGAAAAGACTACACGCGCCTGTCGTCGAAAAGGTTACGCGCGACGCTCAACGCGACATACCCTCGTTCACACTCGTAGTAGTTATTCGGCCGTCATTCAATATTATCGAATTAAGCTTGATTTTTTTTATATAAAATGAGTTGTGGACGGTTACCACAAAGAGCAATACTCGAGGAATTACTAAGAGAAGACGAAAAAGAGAGTGAATCAGAGCTCAGCAATCTAGGCTCTGAAAGTTCCGACAACATTGTTGCAGAGGAACTCATTGTGCTGCAGAAACATGAAAAGCGCAAACTCAGCATCATTACTTTTTACAATAAAACAAAGGGGGGGTGTCGATGAAGTCGATAAAAAAGCAAAATTGTATTAGGTTTCAAGGAAGAATAATAGATGGCCATTGACACTATTCTTTCGTCTTCTGGATATTGCAGGAATAAATAGTATGGTGACGGTGATATTGAGGGCAAATAAAATGTGACTCTACGGAAAAGGCGAATGTATTTACAGGCATTAGGCACTGAATTGACAAAAGAGTAGGTTCTTCCAAAGAAGATCAACTATGTTAGGTCTTCCAAGAAAACTAAAAAGTAACATAAGGGAGCATTTGTCTAGCCAAAAAAAGGAGGCAATCAAAAACGCAATGTAAGTTATGTATGAAAAATATTTGCAGAAGTCATACAACATTTATTAGCAATCAATGTTTTATGGACGAAGAAACTGATTCTGATGAAAACTAAACCAAAGTTAATTTATTTTTATTCTTATTTCGTAATTTTAATTATGAGACTAGGTGTATAAACTAGTCTGAGATATGTAAAACGGTTTTGTGTTCCTAATTTTTGTTTTGATTCAAAGAATATTTGAGTTACGTTTGTTAATTTAATAACTGTTTCTTATTCATAATGTTAATTACTTTTTTAGACAAATCAGACTTTAAAGACAATGATAATATATCTGAGTAAAATTAATAAATAAATATTGAATAATTAGTGCTTTATTTCTCTTATTCGTCCCATAGGTCTTTTCGGTTACGCGCGCCCGCTCCCGTTACAAAAGACCGCGCGCCCGCTTGAAGGTTAATCAAATAAACCAAGTTGCCACAGAGTTTACGATAAATAGAATGATAACCTCTGTTTCCAGCGAGATTTTGTCGAGTAGTTTGGTGCTTGTTGAATTATTGCGTGACCTCTTCTGCTAGCCTACTTAATGCGTGACGAGGACGCTGTTTTTCAAGACCCGGTTATTGTTTTAAGGTGTTTTTATAAGCTTCGGTTTTTAATTTTCGTCTGTGGGATACATTCCTATTTTCAGATCTTACGAGACTACCTACATAGTGGTGAATCTAGGATAATATCCTCAACATCAGAACACACTGTTAGCAACAATGCGCGATTGTCAGATGCGCATGCGCATCGAATGTATGTGTATAGCGTGTGAATTTAAAAATCCAAACGATTCTTATAATTTGAACTTTGTAAAGGGTTAAGACCTGTGTAGCTGTGCTCTGTGCTCCTAATCTGAATTCAATTCTCACAGCATTTTACTGTCAAAGCAAGTCTTTTTAGTAGTGGACTTTCAGATCGAGATTGCTTTATACGTCATACCAATAACAACCATAGGGCTCATTGTTGATTCTCTTATTGACTATCGTTTCTATTATAAAATGTAACAAAACACTATCATCCATCTCATACATACTCGCCCAATGCATCGATCTTGTTCACTCATATTGATCATTTACAAAAACTTTTTTACGTGACTGGTTCATTGCTCGCTACGTTTATAGGGGATTTGAGTGAAGTGTTGCAATGTTTACCTACACTGACTGACTGAAAGTTTAAGATATTGTGTAAAATTTTACGCTACAGACGGTTTTTTTAAAAGACAAGGTTCAGTAAATTTTCAAATAATCGCTGGAATTAGTAATAATTTTTTTAAATATGTAATTGCGTGTTAAAGGAAGTATTTGTTAATGCCATATACCTCCTTCGTTACCGATACAATAGTTAACAAAATTGGTAAAAAATAACGGTGTTAATGCAAATGTGAAATGAGAAAATTTCAAGAATGAGCTCGTCAATACTGTTTTGTTATTACAATGACAAGGAAGGGAACCGCAGTTCCATCAACAATTGAGCACACTGACGAAACCATGATTAATAAGTGCAATTATCTGCGTCTTGCTGAGTCACTTAAAAATTCTTGCCATTAAGGATATCAAGAAACTGCTATCCAGTCGTGACTAAATGACTAAATGTTTAACAAGTGTCCTGATTGAGTCACTGAAACGCTAACATACATTGTGTTAAATATATTTGACCCTTTCTATACAGTAGCTTTTTGTTTCGTATTAGTTTCAGTGTGATATTTAAATGCCACACTGTTAGTAAGTTTTCAAAAATTGCATTAATTCTACGAAAATCAGAAACTGATCCAGATTTGTCTACGTCAATTTTCCACGACGTCCTAACCTAACCTAACTTAACTAAATGTTAATAAGATTTACCTTCTAAAATCATGTCCAACCTTATTGAGTTCTATCTCTATCAAGCTATTGTTTGATTGAATGCAGCTATAGGTTCATAGCACGTATAAATAATATAATAAAATATTTGCCCTTAAGTAATTTACATAAATGAGTTGTACCTTCCATCATCATCTTAGATGATGAAAATTATATTACACAATGTATGAAGAACCAATACATAGATTACAATAAAATTTTAGGGTTTCTCTAGATTTCTCTGGGATTCCATCATCAGATTTTGACGTGGTGACAATGGACTACCGTTGAAGTACAACAAGTTTTCAAAGAAAAAACATTTTATAAAATCTCGGTGTTGTGTGTTTATTTACAATGTCGTGAAAATGACATCGTCCAAGTTAACAAAAATGCCAGTTGATACACAAACACATACATGAGAAAAAAACATACCAACTGAATTTAGAACCTCATTTTGTTAAGTCTGTTTAAGATTTAACATACAAAATGAAAAGCTTTGGTATCGTTATTTTAAAATTTCAACTAAGTAGGTAATACGACAGTACAACGACCAAGACGTTTTATACATCCTAGTTGAAAAGTAAACATAATTTAACTAATTTATGTAAAAATTTTGGAAGGTTCTTTTAGCAAGACGGGTACGTCTGTTACTTGAAATAATGAGTTGATTTCTAAAAAAAACGCATACCTACATAACCATTGCGAAGTAACAAAACATGACGAACGATTCCGCTTTTTCTCCGCTGACTGAAATGCAAATGTAACAAGAAGCATTGAGCATTGTTGATCTGAAAAGTGCGACCTTGCGCTACTCGTGAACAAAGTTTCCGAAGCCGTTTCAATCGCGAGCAAAATGTGCCATCGACTACTAGTTGAATCCTAAACTAGGTCTCAAATACATTTCTTCTGACCGCATTATAGACGCCTACGTTGCAGAATTGCGACATAATAAGTAGACAATGGGTAGACAAGTGTTATGTATTGTACATTTAGAAGGATTAGTTGATTACGTTGCAATGCCGGTGGGTTAATATAAGTTGTCCTTGTGAGTAGACTGCCATGTCGGTGTTAGAAATGTAGAATGGATGAATAAGCAAGGTCCCGCTTGGAATAGAAGCTTCGGGCGTCTCCCGCGCTACTATACTGCCGCGTGTGGGGCGCCTATAAATATCCCATATAACCCATAACGTACGCGTGTCTACGTTCGTACTTTACCTATCTGTCGGCTAATATAATTTAAAAATATAACACCAAACAATAACCCCGCTTTGGCGCAATGAACTTTTTAACAGCAAGAATGTATGCTTAAAACAAAGCCGTTGTTATTGCCATACTGAATTAAAATCTTAAAATGATTCTTTTGATTCTATTTACGAATCAATAAATGTTTCTACTTTTTACAGAGAAAGGAATAACAATTAAGTACTCTGGACAAGGGGCCGGATACTTGTACGTAATTGTTGTTTATAAAGTCTGTTCAAAGACGTGAATGGTGTGGTAGGTACTTTTCTGTTCTCATGATTCGAATGTTCTCATGGAAACAATCAAGCGGGTTCACCAGTGTTATTTGAGTTGAATAGTTCTAGCCTATCATTAAATGAACGCTTTTGTGTTTATTGGCAGAGAATCAATTCTAACTTTACTATGACTTTTATTGATCTTACCACCGCTGCGTACATTGCTTTTTATGAGCTTTGCTATCATCACACTCATAAACGAAGTATACAATAGTCTGTACCTAGATGATGAACTTATAGTTTAAGTTTAGTAGAAGCATAAGTCTGGTTTAATCGCTTGAATTATTTTGTAAACAATGTCACACTTTTGTCAAATTCGTCTTGTATTTTTTTGATTTGAACTTTGACTTCTAACCAGAGATTTAAATCTCTGCTTCTAACAGCATACTGCTGAATATCCGCATTACTTTACGGCACTACGTGCGGTATCTTTTAGTACATCCTCTGATTTTAATCTGTCTTCTTCAAATCTTCTACTCACGTGGTTGAAAGACGGCAAATCCCTTTTTGCCAAGACCGTGGTCGTTATAAAGTAAAGAAATGAGTTTATTTGCACAAATATGGAGTGTCTGTTGCCATTTTACTTTGAGAAAAAAACTCACGGTACCTAAGCCATCAACGGCTTTCAGTATTTCTGATTATTTTACAAAAAAAAGCAAGAAAGGTGGTAATAGGTATATTACATATTTTACATTTAATGTTTTGTAAATAAATTAATAATGTGTTAATAAATTTATATATTTATATTAAAAAATTAATTATAAAAATAAATTTCTCACTCTCTCTCTCTACGGTGGGGAATGAACGTTTCAATCAATTGCTACGTGAATTTGATTCTATGAAAGCAAACTATACACGTCTTAACGCCGTCATCGCCCTTGCAACACATGTACTGCAGAAATAAAAAAGCAAAGAAGAAAATAGCTTTAACGGAAAGATTTCTAAAGGAGACACTGTCGAACAAAGAGCTGTCTGGCGCTAAGGTCTTCATCTCAGACCCTCACGTTAAGATGGAAGGTTTGTATTAAAGCTGAAAGTAAGTATGTTATACGAGGCTTTAACGGAGTTTAACGACTGGCCGACTGGAAGGACCAACTTTGTTTACCAAAGCTAAGAGGAATTGTTAAGGACAAAGACTTACATTTCATACAGTCATATTAGAGTAGGAATAATTGCAATTACATTTCATACAGTCATATTAGAGTAGGAATAATTGCAATTTCATACGTAAGATTATTAAAATCTTATCCGTAAAAGTCCGTACGATAGTCTCGAGGCATTGAGGTGTAATGTGCTAAAGTACATAATACCTCAATGTCTCGTCTCGAGGTTGGTTGAGGTGTGTATACTCGTGGAATGCAGTGGCCACGCAGAAGTTGGATGTTTAGTGCTCCATTTTACTTATTTTGAAGATATTTATTTTTTTAGATAGGAATCTTAATAGTTAACTCTTTATTAGTAGGCAAATTTAGGAAATGCAAATGTACCTACGTAAGTGATGTAAGTTACGATCATAACTGAAATTTATTTACGCAGGTACTTGTAAAGTAAAAGAAGTGTATGTATAGGAAGCGCTGCATGCTGAATTACACAAATTGCGATATTGGCTGAACCTAACAAAGTCAACGAACCGGCGACCAAGAATTTGATATCTTTGATGCTGGCAATCGAACCCAAGATCGATCTCTAGCACAGAATACCGGCGTGACCACGGCGCTATGCAGGTCGTTGTAGTACGATATATAATATTTATTATAAGGATAGATAAATTATAAGCCTCTTCATAAAAAAATTAATCTGTACTAAGGCTAAGTGCAGGCCAGTGTTTGAAGCGTAGGAATAGCAGGCCCTTGGCAAGTTGCGCAAACGCCCACCTTGACTTGCATTCTGCGCCTAACGTGGCGAGTTACTTGAAGGCTCCTGTTGATCGAAGCCGGCTGCGAAACAAAATAAAATTATGACTGCGGAGGAAGATTAGTTTACTTAGTAGTTTTTTGTTCAATTTAGAGTAAAATTTTATATATTTATAGTGGTTTCAGACCAGTAACCTTACAGTCATTACGGGTAACTTTGAATTGACGTTTAACTTTGAACAAAGTTGGAAAAAAGATTTAACAATTTATTACATCGAAACTTTTTGATATTTCAATATAATAACTGTGTTAAATGGATTGCCAAAATCTTTTTGTAACAAATGAAAATTAAAGAAATAAACTGTCAATGCCATAATTCTGAAAATTCTTGCCTTTTCCGTGGTTAAGTTACTGGAAGTTTTTGAGCGCTGATTTATAATCGTAAACTAGTCCACTTTGATTCATATGGCAAAAGCAAGCTATTTGTTAATTTTTTACGTCAGTGTAGATTTTATTTTTATAGATAAGGTTTTTAAATTTAATAATACCTTCTTTTTGTTTTACATAAACCTTAAAATATTAAGGTTTTAACATTCTAAAAAAAATTATTCAAAGTTACCCAAAATTCATGATTGATGAAAATTCGAGTTTTAGGAGAAATTATGGGTAGTTCTGTTGTTTCTTCCGCAAATTTATTTTGTTAGACAGAAAAACCAACTCAAAAGGACACTTTTCATTCAATAAAATAAAGGTGTCATAAATAGAAATCAGTTTTAATAATAAAAATAATGTAAAAAATGTTCAAAGTTACCCGAACTGTACGTAATTACGTTCGTAAAATTTGTTTTTTGAAACGCGTGTAGGTAAGCGCGTTTTCCGAAACAGCCGTATGCGCGCCGGAAATTTTTACGCAGGTAACTATAGCAGCAGCAGACCAGGTAACAAATACATTTATAACTTTCAATGGTCGTTTACTTTTTTAATTTAAAATATATTTTTTCTATTCTTAGGGGTGGAAAAATCCGCTCCAGGAAAAAAATATTATATGCAAATGAGGGTTCATAAAAGATCCCTAGTCCGAACCGTCATATTGAATTTATAATTTTAAAATATGCGAACTGTCATCTTGACCAAACGTAGGCAGGTTCAAAAGATTTTGATCCTATACTAAAAAATGAATAGACTTCGCATATTTCGTTATGCTCAAGAGTAAAGCCGTGTAAGTGATAAAATAATTATTACATTAATTCGGTAAAAAGAACGTCGTGCTTATGTAAAAAATAAGAAAGAAATTATAGCCGAATTGAAACCCTCTTCCTTTTTTGAAGCTGATGAAATTATTAGTTCGTCACCGTAGTGTATCGTAGTCGTACTCTACTCTTCTGTGGTCGTACTGGCTTCTAAACGTATCGTAGCATGGTATTTGCCATATCCGTTCAAACTGACGACACGTTATGCTTACTAACGCCTATCTTCATCATTGCGTCCTTCGTTCCACTTTTTGCATTGCTAATTGCACACTGCTTTGTTTTTAATTAGCTGGTGTGTTTATCACGCAACACGTCATTGCAGAGGACAATACTTTGCATCAGAGATTTTAATTTACGTTTTTCTCATAAAATGTAGCAGTAGACGAGTATGTCAGCCACGTATTATTCAAAAGGTACCCGGCACCTTGGGAGGGAATACCGGGTTATGTGGGATTTGACCGCACTAAAACTCCCTCGGTGGCCTGCCTCTGCGCTTGGGGAGGACTCCGGGATCTCCAGTGGAACACACTGGTCTACTCCACGCGCGGCGCTTAGAATGGCGCGCCCATCTTCAGGAGAGAAGATGTTCTCTACTGCACCTTCCGATGCTTACGGCGGGCGGCATGCGGCCACGCACACACCGCCGTCCTTCCCGTTTCACCGCCGCCGCTGGCTGGATGGATCGAGCTCCCACTGTCACCGCCCGCAACCCTGGAAGCCCTTTTTTTGTTGCTTCTTATTATCGGGCAGGGGATACCGTAACTCTATTCTTAATCCCTTTGAAATACAAAAAAAGCCCACGTATTATTAAATCGACCTTGAGCCCATAGATATGCACCCACAGGAAGATTTCAAATGCTTTGTCCTTACCATTCTGGGAGGTGATGGTCGCCTCGAGTAAGTGTGGGAGGGCGGCTACCGCTTCTATCCGCTATTTATTTGGTTCCAGAAATGGGAGAAATTGGTAAAATTGTAGCACTTCACTCAAACACTATAATTTTTTGTAGTCTCCACCCTTAAAATTCTTGTACGATTACTTAAGGTAACATACTACTCGTATCTACAGTAAGATAATGCAAAGAAGAAAATTAAATACTACTTCAATCAATTATACCACCATGTACCTCAAAATTTACTCAACTGTGTGATAAAGAAAGAGAAGGTGTTAAATATATATTTTCAGTATTTCTTAATCCTGACATGACTACATTTACACGTGTTCGAAGTTTATGTGCTGTTTTATTTATAACTTTCAGGCATCTTTCCTCGTATGAACTATAAACAATTACATCGTGTACAATAGGGGACGCTCTTTTTGTATTTCCCGGTATGGTATGGTATCTTCCCTAACAATGGACACACATTTTATGTCGTTACGCAGACATTTTAATGTAAAAAGGGCTCTCTTTAGATGCCATAGGTCTGAGAGTCTCTTTGATGAACTTTTGTCAATGCAATCGCTGCGGGTGTTTGCGAATGGACCTAATTTGTGAGGAGTTAAGGGTTATTTTGGTGAGTGACTCCTGATGTTGGCGGGTGGGATGAGTAACACGTGCTTGCTTCCGCGCAGTTGACACAATAACAAAATGTGAGGCGTGCATTGTACTTCGGCCCTCGCCGGCCGAGATGCAACCACGTGGCGAACAGGTTTCTTTTAGGGAGCTTCCGTTCTGTTTAGGCAATGAATTCTTTCTGTTTCTTTGGCCAAAATATTTCGATCAGTCAACCATTTTCCACCAATAATATTTTCTTGTGAAATGTTGCCAAGACAATTGCATATGGCTAATCCTGAGAAAATATATCAAATATCATGTAGAGCCAAGCTTATGAATCAACATGCCCTAACTCTACCAGCTCTAACTTCACCATCTCGGTCAAAATGTTTGTCGCATATTCTCGAAACACTTATTCTTATAGTATTTATTTTTATGGACAACCTCTAACTAAGACATAACAACAACAAAAAACAAATATTCCATTACATAGTACCTACATATCAAATTTCTACTTACGGACCTCAGTATTTTCAAGCTACTCGACACCAACAATAGCGATTAGCGATACGTTACTGCTCTGATCTGAAGTAGACATTACCAAACAGACAGTCGGACGGAAATGCTCATTAAAAATACCACAAGCAGTGTCCCCCAGCCAGTGACTGACCGCACTTGCTTTGATTTACAAGTGCCACTTAGCATTAAGTGCTATATTAGAACCAAGTATGTAAGAAAATTTTGCTATACACGACATCGATTTAAATCTATGACTACGGCGCGGCGGAGACTCGAGTATCTAGATCTGCGTTACGTTACACGGATTTAGTGTCGCTTCGATATTAATTAATATAACGAAGTAAGTATGTATATATGTTAGGAAATTTCGCCACATGACAGCTAGGTAAGTAATAAATTAAAACGGAGCCTCAAATATTATATCAGAATTTTCCGTCGATATTATTTACAAAATTACTTATAAATAATAAGTATAAAATAATTAAGCGAAAGCATGGAAAGCGAATTCGAGTTCTGCAGCTAACATTGAAAACATTGGTATCTACTACCTACATATATTTCTAATCATTACATTATATCGCACGATTCGTTTCTTTTTGTGGATAAAATCTTTGATTCATGCATCATGGACCTGGATTACGTGCAATATCAGAATTTTCCGTCGATATTATTTACAAAATTACTTATAAATAATATAAAATAATTAAGCGAAAGCATGGAAAGCGAATTCGAGATCTGCAGCTAGCATTGAAAACATTGGTACCTACATACATATTTCTAATCATTATATCGCACGATTCGTTTCTTTTTGTGGATAAAATCTTTGATTCATGCATCATACAGTAATCCATTCCGGATTTTCGATATCTCGTTTTTAGTATAGAATAGAATAATCATTTACTTGTCGAATAAGGTGTTTACATAGATGGATAACAATAACATACCTAATTATGATAGTCCTCTTATTCTGCTACTATTACTTAAATTAAAATCTATTTTTACCGACTTCCAAAAGGAGGAGGTACTGTATTCGGCTGTATGTATTTTTTTTTTTTTTATATATGTTCACCGATTACTCCGCCGTTTGTGGACCGATTTTCAAAATTCTTTTTTTGTTCGTCTGCTTATACTTCCGAGGTGGTCCCATTGTCACCAAATCAGGATCTGATGATGGGATCCCAGGGAAATCGAGGGGAACTCTCAAATTTTATAGGCACACACATAGATTTTCTTATACTTTCTGAAGCATAAGAGATATTTGTGCATAGTAATCATCATCTCATGTTGCTGAGCTGATGATGGAAGGTACTGCAACAGTGGGGAGTTGAAAGCAAATTCATTCAATAAATAGTTTGTTATTCCAAATCTTACATTCCTGAGGTGGTCCAACTGTCACCAAGTCAAAGTCTGATGAGGGGATCCCGGAGAAATCGAAGGGAACATTCAAATTTTACAGCATAACAAATGATTTTCATATTTTTACTACAGCCAAACAGGCATTTTTGTATAATTATCATCATATCATGTTGCTGAGCTGATGATGGAAGGTACTACGAAGGTTAGGAGTTGAGAGCAAATTCTTTCAATAAATGTTTTTTTGTTGGAAATCTTACATTCCTGAGGTGGTCCAACTGTCACCAAGTCAAAGTCTGATGATGGTATCCCAGAGAAATCGAAAGGAACATTCAAATTTTATAGCACAACAAATGATTTTCATATTTTTATTAAAGCAAAATAGGTATTTGTGTATAATTATCAACATATCATGTTGCTGAGCTGATGATGGAAGGTACTATGACGGTTAGGAGTTGAGAGCAAATTCTTTCAATAAATGGTTTTTTGTTGGAAATCTTACATTCCTGAGGTGGTCCAACTGTCACCATGGCAAAATTTGATGATGTGATACTAGGGAAATCGAGGGAAACACTGAATCTTAATAAGCACACACATTCTTTTAGTCATATTTTTTAACATAATACAGATTTTTATGTCCGGTAATTATCACCTCAACGGTTAGGAGCTGAGAGCAAATTCTTTCATTAATTTATAATTTCAGGTAGACTGATAGTAGTATGCTTTCAGGCTATAAGATGGCTATTAGATAAACATGATTATAAAAGGTATCTCTTTAACGTTTAGAAGTTAAGTGAAAAAATTTCCAATTATGCTTATACATATGTGAAGAATTATTAAAATTACTAAAAAGAGTGAAATAAATTAAGTTTTTAACAAAAAAATAGAACCGACTTCAAACGGTAAAAAATAAAATTGTTCAGTACCTACTTCTTCTTGCATATGGTAATGACTCTTAAAACTATTTTTGGAGTCGGGCCCTTAGTAAAATGTCCTGTCTTTGTAAATATAGTGTACCTTTCGTTCTGAATGGACACCAACTCCAATATAGTTTAAACAGTCATAACCATAAGCAAAAAGAAGTAGGTACCGTCCTACTGTCTGTACTGTCGGTGCCCATTTAGAAGGAATGGTACGACATTTTAGTAGGGGCCCGACTCGAAAAATAGTTTTAAGAGTCATTACCATAAGCAAGAAGAAGTAGGTACTGAACAATTTTATTTTTTACCGTTTGAAGTCGGTTCTATTTTTTTGTTAAAAACTTAATTTATTTCACTCTTTTCATTCTATTGTATTCAAAATTCGTAGTCCTTGTTGCCTTGGCATCGTGCATAAAGTGACATCGTTAACGCGTATTTAATGAATATGTGCATTTCAGATAATGAGGTAAAGGTAAGTGCTTTCTTATGCAAACGGCACGCGATAGGCGCATCAATAAATAATGTAATGGGTATCTATGTCCACAAGTTCAGTGTTAATGATATTCACGATACACTCTTATTAATCAAATTAGATGCAATGTTACATGATACATTTAAATATCTGTCTAAATATCTACCGTTCCGACTAAGATACTGCTGGTACTCATGACATTTTAGCGTGTTAGATGAAAGACGTGTGTTGATTTTTTGAAAGAAGGTCGTCGTTATTCTTTATTCTTGGCTCTAACTAACAGCCATAAAGTAAGATATAAAATTAGGTCATTATTCTTCGCATTTTATTTCTTTCTAGAAAATTTGGATGAAGTTACGAGTCTTTGTTGGAATAAAAAATAAGATTATAAAAAAATTATATAAGGATTAAGGATTTGGTTTAAAAATTACACAGTACATATTATTATGTAAGTAAATGGAGATCTTCATGCATAGATTGCCTTAATTGCCTACTACACGTAATTTCCGTTTCCTATTAAATTTTAAAAATAAGTATATCTTTCAATAAAAGGTAAATTACCACACTTATAAAGAATATCGGCTAGATAGGTGTGTAATTCTTCAGAAATTACAGCGAATACCTCTCCATTATCTTAGTTATTTGGATATTTTATCCTGTAGACGACATAAGTATATCTATGTTATAGTAGAGATTTACAAAATCAAACTAGACTTTAATATATCGATATGCAAGTTTAAAGTAAGGTATCAATATTATTGTTGTATAAAGCCAACGATGACTAAACAAATGGAACGTATAATGTCTTAGCTTTAGGTATCGATGTTGTTTATAGACTCAATCAAATCGACTGACAACTGTTTCCGCTGGCACCACGACGCTGTTGCTCTTTGACCGCGCCCGATTACTGTGTGAAACATTACATTTATTACACTGTTAGTTGCAGTCTAACTTTGAATGTATAGGAGTATTTTTTAAGTATCGTCATTACATTAAATTTATTTTAGAGACAGAGAACCTTATTTAGGTTCGTAAGTTGTACTTAGAATTCGGTCGTGGACTAACAAATTAATTGAGATAATTTCAATTAACTGTCAAAACATGACATCCTCATACATTTTGTATGAGAAAATGATTTGTGACGTCACAAATTATTTAGTCATTCCTACTTAGATATTAGTTAACTATTATTTACTAAGTAGACATCCATTACCAAATTACGACACTTATTTTATATGATTACTAATAATATATAATAATTGTAATAATTTATTAGTATACATTAGGATTTCTACGAGTATCTAATGTGGACTCTACATTTGTGATAAAGATGATATAATGGGTTGTGTACTTAAGTAATGGTAATGTAAAGTATGTAATTCAAATTGTTTCTCTTATCTACCTTCTTAGCTAGAAACACGGTTAATTTCTGAGAAAGTTTATTGACTTGTAGCATATCTACAATAATAAGAGCCTAATTGCTTACATTTACTTATTGACAAACCATATACCTAAAAGGTATATGGTATGTACTAATCATAGAAATTACTGTTTTCTAATGTTTCTATTTCATATGTTATTTTTGTACTTTATTTGAAATATTTCTTGTAGTACAAGTAAAACAAGAAAAGCTAAATATGTTAAAATAGAGTTTAAATACTATAAATAATCCTACTTCCTACTAATATTATAAACGCGAATTTTTGTAAGTATGGATGTTTGTTACTCTTTCACGTAAAAACAACTGAATGGATTTTAATGGAACTTAACAATAATATAGCTTATACATCAGAATAACACATACAATCTACCATGTGCGAGGTATTCTGGCGTGCGCTGCCAAAACCGCTAGAGTTACACATTATGTAATGTACCTATGATGGAAATGTTTATCTTAAATAGTCGTACAAAAAAGCCGGTCCAGCGGCATCGGCACTTCAGAAGGGAATTTATGCTAATGATCCTCTCTTACGCGAGTGAAACCGCGGGACACAGCTAGTAAAAGATAAAACACAAATGATAGTGGTTACTTCAATTTAGTATACCTGCTATACTCCACTTGCGTTACAATATTATGTTTTTAAAGGGTTTTTGGAAAACAAGATTATATTTAATTCGTATTTAGGAACGTAGAACTAAGTATGTATAGCTTTATGTAGAGACAAGTTTGTAAATAAAATATTAATTTGCATACATATTTTGTTTCTGATGATAAAGGGTAAGGTGACATTGCATAATATTATTTTTTTAATATTACATCTTTAATCCACTTTCTATTGCGTTTAAATCCTATCTATATCTTTTTTTGTTTCTTTGTTTGACGACCCGTGTGGCGCAATGGTTACCATACCGGACTGCCAATCGGAGGGTCCCGGGAGGTTGTATGATGAGTTTAAATTCTGTTCTCGGTCTGGGTGTTTGTGTTTCTGTCTCTGTAGGTGTCTATGGTACCTACCGTGGGTCTATGAGTGTGAAACTTTATTTATTTATTTAGTTGTATGGACCAGCATGCATCATCTATTTCTGAATGAATGGGGCCAACGGGCATGCAGGCAATATGGTGGTCACAGCAGTCCATGTATATCTATAATGGCCAACGTTAAGCAATTTCGAGTGTTTTTTCCGCCGGTAACCTGTGTTAGGACCTCTTTCACCACCTTCAAGTAAAGTGATAAGTACGCTAATTGTCAGTTAAAGTCACCCGTAAATTCAAATTCAATTTCACGATGCTCGCGTAGCACTAATCCTATGATAAACTGACCCGTACTCATAGCTTTTACTTGCCAATTAACTTTACTTGGGACGTAACTAATCAACACTTGGACATGGTGAACGAGGCCCTTAGTCTTTGTACTTACGTTGGTATTTCTGCTGCAGCTGTCCCCTACTTTTGACCGACAAGCACACTTTTATAAGATACCTAAAATAAATGCTTCACGGCTTAAATAGACATGGCGGACATATTTTGGCGATCAAATTATAGACCTAAGTAAGTACGTTTTGTTGTTTTCTACTTTACATTACTATTGATTGTTGAAATCTTTTTTATCACATGAATATCAAAGGATTGAAGGTATAGTGTACCACGCTAACCAAATGCTGTTATGTACCCTACACTGAGACTAACTCTCATTATGTCATTGCCACCGACCATACAGTATTTATACATCCAGCCTAGATAAGTACCTATAAATTTTCCGGTGTCCAGTAGTATCTAATTGTACAGTATTATACAGTAATGTACAAAATATAGGTGTACCAGTCGAATAGCACAACGATACTCATCAATACAAGTGAAACTATATCGAATCGAATATCACGAAAGCTGTTTTATTCGCGGTTGATGATTGTAATGGGCCGTACACACTAAGGATCGTCACACACCAGCCAGCTAGTATGTATTACATCGATGTCGGCAACAGCTACCTCGTGGTACCCGAGGTGGCTGTTGCTAGGTTGTTGCCAGTCGGCGGGCTGGTGCCCTGTTAATTAAAGAATCTAATGAACTACTACCGGTATTTTTAATCTAAAAATTATTTTTTGTTTCAAACAATAATTCCACCAAGCATATACATAACCCTTTATAATTTCTTAAACACTTACAGACTAGACTGATTGGCCATTTTACACTAACGAAAACCTCTAAAACTACAAAAGTAACTTTGTTGCTCTAAGCAAAAGACTGAATCTTAAGCTTAGATCATAAGTAACGTCAAACACTTTCTGATCAAAGTCACCAATAAAATTAGAAAATATTATGTTGCCGAGTGTGAACAGCCCGTAAGTGTTTTGCGTGCGGCGTGCGCGAATCGCCGGGAGTTTGCGACATGCGATGTACCAAGTACCGATACACATATCTACACTACTTATGACGCGGCAGAAAGTGAAAATTACAATTTGACAAAAAATATAACATTATTACAGACAGTTACTCATTTGAAGTAACTTACCCGCGCAAACGCAATGTAGTTGTCGCTTCGAAATTGTGATTGAAAACTGATAAGAGGTATAATTTTTATCATCCACCGAAGTTGATGATCGGAGCTGTTCAAAGTTTAAGCTGGAGGTGTCATTTCTTATAGCGTCGGGATTTATTTTCGTAAAATTACGGAGATGCAGATATGACGTGGATAATTTAGGTGGTTTAATTTTGTAGCTAGCATAAATTATATCGTGGCGCGAGAATCCCGAAGCTGACAATTGCCCATGCTTCCTAACCCGATCTTGAGAGCGTGTAATAATGAGATCAATCCATGAGTCATCAGTGGTAATATTACGATGAGTAGCACATAGAGGAAGTATGGAGAAATTAACCGACTCAACTAGGGAGAGAAGTTTAGTGGTACGCAAAGAATGTTTTAATAAATCCGTGTTAAAATCGCCCATGATTAAAACTTGAGTGTACTCAGACCCAATGGCCTCAAAAGCTGTTTCTAGAGAAGTGTTATATTTATAAATTTAGTTTTTAACAAAAAATAGAACCGACTTCAAACGGTAAAAAATAAAATTGTTCAGTACAGGACCTACTTCTTCTTGCTTATGGTAATGACTCTTAAAACTATTTCTGGAGTCGGGCCCTTAGTAAATGTCGTACCATTCGTTCTAAATTGGCACCGACAGTACAGACAGTGGGACAGTACCTACTTCTTCTTGCTTATGGTAATGACTGTTAAAACTATATTGGAGTCGGTGCCCATTCAGAAAGAAAGGTACACTATATTTACTAAGACAGGACATTTCACTAAGGGCCCGACTTCAAAAATAGTTTTAAGAGTCATTACCATAAGCAAGAAGAAGTAGGTACTGAACAATTTAATTTTTTACCGTTTGAAGTCGGTTCTATTTTTTTTTGTTAAAAACTTAATTTATTTCACTCTTTTTAGTAATTTTAATAATTCTGTATGTATCAGCATAATTGGAAAAATTTTCACTTAACTTCTAAACTTTAAACAGATTTACCTTTTATAATCATGTTTATCTAATAGCCATCTAAAAGTCTGAAAGACATACTATCAGTCCACCTAAACGTATAAATTAAAGAAAGAATTTGCTCTCAGCTCCTAAACGTTGAGGAGTTGTACATTCAATCATCAGTTAAGCAACAGCAGGTGATAATTACCAGACATAAATATTTGTATTATGTTAAAAATATGACTAAAAGCATGTGTGTGCCTATTAAGTTTCAGTGTTTCGCTCGATTTCCCTAATATCACGTCATCAGATTTTGACATGGTGACAGTGTGGTCCAACTGTCCACTGTCAGGAATGTAAGATTTCGAACAAAAAACCATTTATTGAAAGAATTTGCTCTCAACTCCTAACCGTCGTAGTACCTTCCATCATCAGTTCAGCAACATGATATGACGATAATTATACACAAATGTCTGTTTTGCTTTGTAAAAATATGAAAATCATTTGTTGTGCTATAAAATTTGAATGTTCCCTTCGATTTCTCTGGGATCCCCTCATCAGACTTTGACTTGGTGACAGTTGGACCATCTCGGGAATGTAAGATTTCGAATAAAAAACTATTTATTGAAAGAATTTGCTCTCAACTCCTCACTGTCGCAGTACCTTCTATCATCAGCTCAGCAACATGAGATGATGATTTCTATGCGTAAATATCTCTTATGCTTCAGAAACTATAAGAAAATCAATGTGTGTGCCAATAAAATTTGAGAGTTCCCCTCGATTTCCCTGATATCCCATCATCAGATCCTGATTTGGTGACAATGGGACCACCTCGGGAGTATAAGCATACGAACAAAAAAAGAATTTTGAAAATCGGTCCACAAACGGCGGAGTAATCGGTGAACATATATATAAAAAAAAATACATAAAGCCGAATACAGTACCTCCTTCTTTTGGAAGTCGGTAAAAATATTAGATGAGTTTTTTTATTAATTTCTACTTTAGTTTTAATATATGCAAAAACGTAAAAGATTTTTAATAATACTGTAACTATAAGAGCAGTTTCAAACTAGAGTATTTTTCGGCGCATATACGGTCGTTTTGGAAAACACGCCTACACGCGCGTTTTTTTTCACGCTATTTACGAGTAGCTTTACTTGTATGTTTGTAACCGACTTCTTTAGGTGCAATTTTGACCCACTTCAAATGGCCCGATTTTATTCAAAATTTGTAAATTTATCAAGTACCGATGGCACTACACTAATTTTATAATATTATTTCATTATTCAATTTGAAAAAAAATCAATTGATTTTTGTCAATTTATATAACTTGATAAGGCAGGAACTGATGTTAAAATTAATTTCCAACCAATATCTGTAACCATAAGCATAAATTAATAATATTATAAATAAGAAAAAATATGTATTTTATTTAAAATAAACCAAACTAAAAAGCAGAAAACAAATAATAGTAAAAAAAAAAAACTAAAAAAACACGCATTGATAAGAAAGTAAAAAAAAATTTTTTGATTAAAAAAATGTGTAAAAATGCTTTTAATTGTGAGGCATTTTTAACTTTTTTTAAATTTTCACGCATTTTTACAGTAAAATGCATTGTTTACACTTTTCTTTAATTCAAAATTATTTTCTATTTTTAGTTGGATTTCATATTAAAGAGTGTTTTTTGTCTTTTAACTAGGTATTATCTTTTACATCTGAAAATGTCAAATCTCGACGATTCGCGCGTACCCGCGCTCATAAATCAAATTTACGCGCCGAAAAATACGCTAGTTAGAAACTAAAAAACTTAGTACTAATGATTTTAATTTCGTGCGCGCTAATTATAAAAGCGATAAGATATCGCTGATAATAGCCGATTTAGATGCGGTTTTTTACATATTTTAATAAATAAATAGGCAAATAATTTTAAAGAATCTATTTGAATAAAGACACAGGCTTACACACAGACTAGTACTAAATATCTCCGTCAACGAGGAGAATGTATATTAATTGCTTATGTCGCTCGACGCCTCGTCAAAATGAAACTTTACATAAGATAATCTATTGTTCCTTCGACACAATTGTGTTGAGTCATACATTCACATTAGATAAGGCTGGTACCGCATTGATTAGCATTTGAGGCGATTGCAGTATTCTTGTTGTCTATAATTTTAATGAGATATGATATTGTATCACATCATTATCAGATTATATCTGAAAAAAAAAATGTCATATGTTTATAATAAACATGTCATACTAGCGGTGCGGGTACGGCTTCGGCACAGCGTGTGAAAAATCTATAAATAAAATTTGTTCAAGAAGAAAATAGGCGGATATTTTGAATCTTAAAACCTATATAAAACAAAAAACGACAAAAGGTTCAACGCGGCAAACATCCCCCTATATTTACAGGTAAAATTTCTGCAAGTCAAAATTTTCTCAATGCTTACCTAAAGGCATAGTGGACTATCGCCTAAAAATCCTTTACGTTTTTAAACAAGTCAACGGAGCTTAATATTGTATCTATCTAACGTTAGTTCACATGTTATTTAGCTATTTGATTACAAGATAGACACCCAAATTTCGGATATAAAGTAATGAAGAGATATCTCCGAAATTGGCTAGCTCATTCATAAAACATGTAGCGGGACGCACGTGTCCTCGAGGAGGGCGGCCTACCCTCATTCCAATATTTCCTTTAATAAACTTGCTAAGAGATTTGGAAGTAAGTATAGCCATTTGTGCTTATATTCGTTCGGAAATAATTTTAAGTTAACATAAGGATAAGGATAGATACAACGTAATCATTAGTACGAATATTTATTCGTAAATAAGCTAGCGCACTACAGCTTACAGTAAAGTACTTAGGTAGAAACGTTTATAGGCGTTTATTATGTTAGTACACTAACAATTTGATAAATAATAGTTTAAAAAAACACGCTTTTATAAGAAATCCAACTAAAAAAATGAAAATAAATTTGAATTAAAATAGCTCATTGGTCTGAGTAAAATAGTGTAAAAATGCATTTTATTGTAAAAAAGTGTGGGGTGCTTTTTAAGAGATTACCAAAATAATTATTTTAATCTGTTATTTTTAAATAAAATACATATTTTAATTATTTATACCATTATTAATTTATGCTTATGTCCTAAGATAATGGTTGGAAATAATTTTCAAAAATTCTATAAATTGACAAAAATCTTATTTTGCAAATTGAATAATGAAATAATCTTATCAAATTAGTGTGTTGTCATCGGTCCTCGATAAATCTACAAAGTTTGAATGAAAGCTGGCCATTTAAAGTTGGTCAAAATCGCATCTGAAGGAGTCGGTTACAAACATACATACAAGTGAAGTTAATATAAAGCGTGTAAAAAAAGTACCTAGGTACTGAAAATAAACAACTATATATCTTCGATTTTCTACAATTACAACATCGATTCTTTTTAAGTCTACTTACGTTGCTTCTACGTTGATTCTTTGAAAGTCAATTGTGATGGGTATCCTCTTGTTATTTTTTTGAACTAATTACTTTCACTCCATACCCCATTTTAAAGAACCCATCCAAATCTTTAAAATTTAGCTCTTAAAGTGCGTGCAAATACAAACATAAAAAACCTGGCGAATTGAGTACCTATCTACTTTGAATTGTTGAAGTCAGTTAAATACATATTTCAGGAAAGGGTAACTACCTACCTGACTTTGGATCCCAGAAAAGATAGCTGGAAATAGTTCCCGTTAGAAGACGGACATTCTATAGATTGATTAGGATAGATACTCGTAGTTTTAGGGAATAAGACTCAAGAACCAATGCGGCTTAGAAAGATCTGTCAAAAATTATTACCAAACAACCAGAATGGATAAGGCCGGATAGAGTGGTGCAATTTACGACATTCAATAAAAACAATTATTACGATTCAAATGTTTCCAATTATTCCAATATACATATTTACTTTAAAGTTGGTATAAATTACACGAATCTTATTATGAAACATTTACCTACTGGCTGTGGTCTCACTGGCGTCTGGAATTCATTTATACATACGTAAACTTATTTCATTCGGCGCGATGTGAGTCATTAGCATTTGGTATTATGCCAAATGTACCATTTCATGCTGATGTTTAACCCTAAGGTCAATGCTGATACACATCTGCCCTTCAAACTTTACTGGCTACCTATTTTAATAGACAAAAAACTTATTATCAGGAAAGGATCGAATAAGTAACGGAACGGAATAAATCATCATGTATTAAGAATAAATCTATACTAATATTATAAAGAGGAAAGGTTTGATTTTTTGTTTGTTTGTTTGTTTGTATGAATTGAATAGGCTCCGAAACTACTTGGCAGATTTGAAAAATTCTTTCACTGTTGGAAAGCTACATCATTCCTGAGTGACATAGGCTATATTTCATTTTCAAAAAAAATAGGCATCCTTACTAAAATTACGATAACGTAATCCAAGGTGTGAAAAAAATATCAAAAAACTACCTTACATCGCGTGCGCTGCGAAAACTATTGATGATAGAACAAAATGATATACTACATTTTTTTAGAACACACCATTATCTACAAAAAATCAGCGGCAGCATATCTCTAACTATTACAGTCATGTCACAATAAGCGTTTTTTTATTGAAAAAAAGAAATTAAAATACCACCGCTACAAAAAGCTCTTTATTTGTACCTTGGTATTAACCCTTATCAAAATAAATGATGTATTATTTAAGACTGCTTCAATATCTTTATATTACTTTTTGAATTATTCGATTCTGACAATCCATTCAAAAGATATCACGAGTTAAAAAAAATTAAAAAATAAACTGTATTCGGCTAGCTATGCGTTGTAGGCGTCACTCGGGCAGGGGTACGGGAGGGGGGTTAAGATCACGAAATAAACTTGCCGCGCGGCTCACTCGCGCGGTCGGCTCCCTACGTGATGGACGTGTGCGGAATAATATTATAAAGCTGTAGTGTTTGTTTGTTTGAACGCGCTAATCTCTGGAACTACTGGTCCGATTTGAATGATTCTTTCAGTGTTGGGTAGTCCATTTATCGAGGAAGGCTATAGGCTATGTTTTTTTTCAACATAAAATCCTGTAATAATCTTTTTTGAATTTTGTATTTATTGATGATATTTGTATTATATTATTATATTTGTTGATGATTGTAAGTATAAGATCTTTAAAGAGTATAATAAATACATTTCTAAAATAACTCTGCTAAGGAAATCCACGCGCGCTTGATGCAAGCAAGACGAGACGCTGGCGGCGCGGCGGCGGGCGAGACGAGGAGGCCGCGCTTGCTGGCCGCCTGTCGCTGCCCCCCGCCGCGCCGCCCGCGTGTTTTGAGATATTGTGTGAATTGTCCAAAATATGATGATAAGTGTCAAGTAAGTAGGAAAAAATCTACAATTTGTGAGCTATTCTGGTGCTGCCAAAATCGCTAGAGTTACACATATGGAATGTATGATGGAAATGTTTATCTTAAATATTCCTACAAAAAAGGCGGTCCAGCGGCACTTCAGACGGGACTTCACATTATGCTAATGATCCTCTCTAACGCGGGTGAAACCGCGGGGCACAGCTAGTGAATTATAATTGGACTATAGGCTTGGGGTTACGTTATATCGATATTGTGTTATATAAAAAAAAACAAGTTTTTATCACCTTCAGTCCTTTACACATAAATTTTTATTATACTAAAAAGTTTCTTGGAGTTTATATACCCCTACATTATTTAAGTGGATTTGTGCCCGTACTCTCTTTGAACGTCTTTGCCCGTACCTATTCAATCTCTAAGCCAAACTTGGAACATCAAAGTAATTAATCTATCACAAAACAAAAATAATACGACACAACAGAAACACAAAAAACGCATGATCAAAAGATCATGCATTATCATTAAAATGATACCCATGGCCTTACAGCTACATTAAATTTCTATAATATAAAAATGAATCGCAAAATGTGTTGGTAAGCGCATAACTCAACAACGCCTAGACCAATTTGGCCAATTGTTTTTTTTAAATGTTCGTTGAAGTTCAAGGATGGTTTTTACGGCGAGAAAAATACGAATAATTGCCGAAAAAACCATAAAAACAGCCCTTTTCTTTTTCCCATACAAATGTTTTCTAACTAAAACGTAGTCAATTTGAGCTTTATTGCTATTGTATAAAGTTCATATTAAATTACAAGCACTCACTGTTGTCTAAGCAATGTAGGTGTGTTCCTAACGTCAAATATCATATCTATAAAAACAGTGTGCGTGTGTGCGTTGGAGCACAGAATACATCGTTGGAGGAGTTTAATGTCGCATAGCATGATGTTATATAGCTTATAGCCTTCCCTAATAACTGGACTATTCAACACAAAAATAATTTTTCAGTAGTTCCTGAGATTAGCGTGTTCAAACAATCAAACATCCACGCGGACGAAGTCGCGGGCGGCCGCTATCCCTACTAATATTATAAATTCGAAAGTAACTCTGTCTGTCTGTCTGTCTGTTACGCTTTCTCGCTTAAACTAATGAACCAATTTTAATGAAATTTGGAACACAGATAGAGTGGACCTTGGGAAAGGACATAGGATGGTTTTTATCCTACGGGAACCTATAAAACGGGTCCACGCGGGCGAAGCCTCTGGCGGAAGGCTAGTTATTCAATAAAAATAGAATTCAGTAAATATACCTAAAATAGTTTGTGTTTTAGACCATTCCTGTCAAAAGTTTCGTCCCCGCAACCAGCTTGATAAGAGATTGTCAGTTTCACAAAAGTAAAATAATAGAAGCGACTTAACAGGTACACAAAATATACTGAAGAATTAATATTTGATTATTCCGTTATTACCGTTCACGCTTAGTTGGCTTACGGCGTTATTTTCTAGCAGTACTATTGTAACAAAGGTCATTGGGAAGTAGAACAGTTTTTTTACTGTTTTCTATCTAGCTTCGAACCGAGCGAAAGGTATCGTTGTACCGCTGTTTCCCGGTGAAATCTCGATTCTCACACACGACTAACAAAAACCGTCGATATGTTTCTGCTTATGCATATGTTGGCAGCTGTATTGAAATAGTTTAAAGCGCTATAATAGTTAAAAGTTTATAGCGCCCAAAAAACGTACAGACTTATCTGCGGACCAAACTATGATTCCAGATGTCATAACTGATTCTATATTTCTCCCTCTCTTCAGCATTTTAATCCACTCTTCATTTGTAAGAATTACCTAAGTATGGCGACTTCTCCTAAAGCACGTATTTTTTTCCGGTATTGGACTTCTTTTCTTTTATTGACTGGCCGCCTGTGCCATGCAGTGCCATTTGCTGAAGGATTTTCAACACTACCACCATGAAAAAAATATTGGCAATTTAGGATAATTAAATCATTCCGTCATGTTATATATTGACGTGATGGTGTTACACACAGAGAAAACGAATATTGGTAGAGGTGCCCTAACCTACCATTTGAACCAGAACCCGCGGTGTCGCCAAACACACACATTTCAAATATCAGTAAAATATGACAATACATAAAAAAGATGATATAATTGGGCACGATTTTTAAAATTACATTGGCAGTACCTATAACACTTTTAAAGACATTCAAAATTAGATTTTAAAGTAATGCATAATCGTTTATGAGCAACTGTCGGCCCTGAAGTGTGCGGTACTAGTTAGTGCAGCGTGATCGCGCTCACCTATACTCATGCTAGAGATACTTCGTGCCATCTCTTCTGGGGGGTGTGCGTTATTAGAAACTCCGTGGTGGTACACACACACATACTTCAATTCTGCGTAAGAAAGGTTGGCTTTTTCTATAAAATTAAATCTTACGAGAGTTTTCAATAGGACCCAAAATATTTAAATTGAAAGTCAAGAGATATGGCCCTAGAGATTGCTTACGCCGGATTTGAATAAAAGCGAATTTACACTTAAATATGTTGGCACGTGTACTCTGGCTTATGTTCACTTGTGTTACCAGTTGGACGATGCCATTAAATATCAGATGCAAATAATTATTGTAACTTTTATCGAGAAAGGACTTTATGAAGCTATGTATTTGTACAAACTATTTTAAGATTTTAACTGAATAACACAATGATAGTGAGAAATGCGTTGGTTTCTGCTTCGACTATATTCGTAGAAGTCAAAAGTCACCAGTGATTTTCATACACCATTCTGATATCGTCTAAATAAATATATAGACGTTGATCAGTGTAAGGCGGTGATCAACATGCCGGTATGCCTTGAAAAAGAACCTGGGTTCGATTCCCATGGTGTAGATGGCAGGCGCGGTCGCAGCCTTCATTTTTGGGGGGGTCGTCAAGAAATAGAATTTTGGGGGAATAGGCGTCCCAAATTGGCTTATTTCGTCTTCCGTCTACGCATGACTGATGGATTTGGGGGGGGGGGGGGGGGATCATGTCCCCTATGACCCCGCCTGGGACCTGGGACCGCGCCTGGTAGATGGTGATATACATGTCATATAAATACATGGTCTGCCTGTTTTTGCAGATACTTTTGTCTGTGATTGCCAAATTAGAAGGTCATGTCAAGAAAAGTCCAAAAATAATAACATTTCCATTCTGTAAATAATATTTAAGTACATCATAATTTACTTACAATAATTTAATGTGGTAGGTATTTATCAGTTTGAACACTGACGAGTGGTTAAACAGCTGTTTTAATAAAAACGAAATAAAGGCTGATGAGCGTTTTTGCAACTCGAGCCAAAGAAATAATAGTCATTTTCCGCTATTGCAGTATCTGCATTATGATACTACGGTGACCTTGCAGACTCAACAGATAAATCCATTAACCTTTATACACTTCTATAATATCAATAAAGCAATGTAGGTACTTAGGCATTCAATTATTGCGTTATATGCAATTTATAAGATACAAACAGGGAATATTAATGCAACCCCTATGATAGAATGTATACTTACAAGATGTGATCATTACTCACTGGACTAACAGCGTAGCGCTAAATTCGACCTCAGGCTAAACTTATTTATGTTTGAGGTTGAACTGCACCGACTACTTAACTGTCTTCACGTCGGCGCGGTCCCCAGGGGAGGTGGGTAACAGGGGACATGACTCCCCCCAAAATCCATCAGTCATGCGTAGCTGGAAGGCGAAACAAGCCAATTTGGGACACCTGTTCCCCCCAAATCTATGACCACCCCATAATTTAAGGCTGCGACAGCGCCTGCTTCACGTGGCTGCTTCACGCACGTGATGGTATGCTTGCCTGTTACTACATTTAAATATGTAAATAATGAAAGTGTAACGACCTTCCGCTACTCATCAAGAGATGGCACCACGGCTATTCCTGAATCACACTATCGAAGTTTTCTGAATATCCGAGCATATATATACAAGCTCCGAATTGAGTCAGTTGGAGCGCGGCCGCTCCCCGGGCATGACCACCTCGCCCGGCGGGAGATCTCTCTTTGCCAAACTGGTGACCCCGGAAAAGAATATGTCCCTTCTGACCTTCATCAGTGGCACTTTCACTCCCTGGATGGACTGCAGCATCCACTTCACCAGCTCGTCAGGGTCATCGCAGCGCATAGTGATAACGCTTCCTGATCCTGATCCAGCTACCTCCTGCGACGTCGTGGACGGCTCGAGTACCCACTCTACTCGCCTCCACATTCCAACCTACCCTCACATCTCGACTCATTGTGGATAGAGGGTACCTTGCTTCACCCTCACAGCCCGACTCACCGCGGATAGAGGGCAACACAAGGCCTCACCTTCACATCTCGATTCACTGAAGATAGAGGGCATTGAAGGCGCTTGTAAAGCAAAGACTGCACAATTTGGATTTCTAAAGATATTGACCTCCGGTCTGAGCAGGGGGTGAAGTAGCTTCCTGCCGCTACTCATCAAGAGATGGCACCACGGCTATTCCTGAATCACGCTATCGAAGTTTTCTGAATATCCGAGCATATATATACAAGCTCCGAATTGAGCCAGTTGGAGCGCGGCCGCTCCCCGGGCATGACCACCTCGCCTGGCGGGAGATCTCCCTTTGCCAAAAAAGCAATGTAACCCTAACTGATTTGCGACATTAATAAAAATCATCTTATTGTTCTAAAATATAAATAAGTCCGGGAACTATAATTACATACGTGCTACAAAAACGTGCCATAACGATACATAAAATATAATGTCGCGCGAAATTACGTGAGTTTTGTTGGCAAAACTACGTATTGTTCGATGCGATGTAGGTTGAGTGTAAGTATTTGCAACTTTATTCGGATTAGAGCGGGCTAATAGGTAAAGTATGCAATCTAGATAACGCGTTTTATAATTAAAATAGCCGGTTAGTAATGAGATGAAGCTGTATAATAAGTTTAGAGGCAGTTTTCTCAAATTAATTCGGTATAACAGGTTGCAATTACGTAGTCAAAGATCGCTCGATAGAAAGTGAACGTGGGAGCAGCAGGCTGGCCGCAGCCGTTAACTGTGCTGATGACGTCATTGCGCTGATCTCCGCGTGTGTCGGCCTTAGCGGGAGGATGTTGACGAAAAGGCGTTAAAAGATTACCTACTTAGTAGCTATTACAGTAAGAACTCTATACTGGGCAAGATGTGGGTTGCGAAAATGACGTTATAAGATTAAATGTATGAACTTTATGCCTTCTCTACTAGACATGTTCAATTATAAAAATGTATTTTTACACTGCAGGTATAATTGCGGTCAGTTCCTGTAGCTTCGGGTTTAAGAATATACGAATATAAGCCTGATCGTAAGAGGCGACCCGAAGATGGGCCCATTCTGTGCGCAGGCCACCGAGGGTTTTTTTAGTGCGGTCCCACATAACCCTACCGGGGAGGTATTCCTTCCTTCACAAGGTGCTGGGTACCTTTTGAAGGTCTGGTAAGAAGGTTTGGTAATTTATAGATGCCAAAATGATTTGTTCAAACTAACGCTCATTTTTCACACAGCACCAGTGTCTACTGACCGCGACCTCACGTTTGAGCAAAAAGTGAGCAAAAAATACAAATTACTCTAAAAACGCTTCTTTATTCGTGGCGTTTTGTAGGTAATAACTGTGTATAACTGTGGTCATGAGTGTGAGACATTAAGTACATTGTTTATGCCCCACGGGCCACGGTTTCGTCCGTGTTAGAAAAAAATATTTAAGTTGAAGTGGGCAAGTTAGTTGATTTCATAAAAGTTTAGCTGATAATTTGAGATTGGTTATCACTATCACAGCAACAGAACAGTTAAGATATATTTTTTTATATTGGGAGGCATGACCCGGCTACTGCGGCGATCTATGCAGCTAAAACAAACGGGCGCGCTCGTTTTGAGATAGGTGACTGCTGGTGCCAATTTCATGCGCGTTTCCGTGCTTCTGAGGGCACGTTAAGCCGTCGGTCCTGGTTTTTATCGACAGACAACAGTCGTTAAACCTTGTCGAATGTCTGTTCTGCGGTTTGAAAACATCCGACAGCGGGTTGGCCACCACTCCGCTTTGGAATAGGTGGTGGAGTAATCCTCATCCAAATCCAATCCAGTGATATGGCCAATAATTGAGAGAGACTCATGCCAAGCAGTGGGACGCAAAAACGGTTGCTGCCAGCAATATTGTGGCAGCCACGTGGTTCAATATTCAATGTTCGGTGGTTACTCAACCCGTGAACATCCAAGAGCAAGGCTCAAGTCTTGTTTGAGGTGGAATGCAGTTGAATCATACGTTCGGAGGATGATTTGGAAGTTGTCTTATTTTAATCTGGCTGGCTGGAACCGCACTGAACTGTCACAGAAACACAATCCTTATCGCTTAACGACAAAAATGACTGCAGTGTTGATTGATACTTCTCTGGCTAGCGGTCTATGTCTATGTAAGCTCGACTAAGTATAGTTTTTTCAATACCAAATTCTCTTCGGGCTTTTCTTAAATAAATAAAAAAACAATAACGATACTCGTAGCATTTTTTTAGAAGTAAAATAGAGCTTACATTTGAATATAGACCTCTATTAATACATCGATAATAATCGCATTCATTTTACGCCACAGTCTTTGCGAGTAGCCCTTACATACGGGCAGAGAGACACAAAATAATATATAAAACTATCGTTTTGGTGTCTGTTAACTTTACAAAAACACTCGTAATGTTTCTTCAATCTTAACTTAGTATACAATGTACAGATGCATGTTCCAATTTTATTATATGTAGAGATTATTGTGTTAGGTCAGCGTAACGTTAATAGGCGGAAGAGCATCAATTTGGATCACGATTTTACCCAATTGGAGGAGGGTCGGTGCGCGATGATGCGTACGCGAGACGGTACGCTGCCCCAGTTGGGCTGTGACCTATAATGTCGTCTGCATCATATAACATTGGCTGCAACCCTTTTTGCGTCCCACTGTAGGGCACGGGACTCTCCCCCGTTATTGGAGCTGCCAATGTAGGTTGGTGAAGTAACAGATTATATGAAATGACAGATATATAGAATACAGATTATATGAAAGGGGTCACAGATAAAATAAGTCGAATCCTGGACAAGTATTGCATTAAAACCATTTTCACATCTCATAAGAAGATAGGGCAAAGCTTGCGTTCACCTAAAGATAAGATTCCGTTTCAACATCCTGGGGTATATAAAGTCAACTGTAGTTGTGGGAGCTCATATATTGGACAAACAAAACGTACCATCTCATGCCGTATCAAAGAACACATAAAGGCGGTTAAAAACAACGACACACAGAAATCTGCCATAGCTGAACATCTGCTGAACTCGGGCCCTAACCATTGGATAGAACTTCATAATCCACAAATTCTTTCGACGGAACGTCATTACATACCTAGAATAGTAAAGGAAGCCATAGAAATCGTAAAATGTAAAAACTTCAATCGAGAGGATGGTTTCCAACTTTCTAGTGCGTGGAATCCAGTGTTAGTGTGTCTTAAAAACAATATGCGTCCAAAATATGAAAAAACCATACGCAGTGATACTGTGAGTGTGTTTTGTCGTGACTAATGTTCGAGTACCGGTAGTAGCCGTAGCAAACGAGTGAGGAAGAGGGTAGACCGTTACGGCTGTCCTTAGACTTTTTTTACATCCACCCGCAATATCCTGTTCATCCGTGATCATGGTGCATGCAACTGCGCCGAAATATCGGGAGCTCAAAAACAAAGTGAATCGTGGTATATATCCCGTAAGTAATAATTCAGATATAGTAACAGATTAGTGTCAAACCCGCTTTCGGATTTTTTAAACCGCCCATAAGGCCTCCGACAAGGTTGAACGACTGTTCTATCTTTAACAACCGGGACCAAAAGCTAAACGTTTATGTTCAAAGCCAGCCGCCGGGTAACATTACCCATCCGTTTTTTTATATAAATCTGTTATGAATCACAATTTTCCTCAATTGGAGGAGGGCGTAGCGATGATGCGTACTCTAGACGGTACCCGGCGCTGCCCAGATCGTCTTAATCGTAATTTCCTCAGCATCATGTAATATTGGTTGCAACACTTCACCTTTTTTTGCGGCCCACTGGAGGGCACGGGTCTCTCATATTATGGAGAGTAGGCCAATCCAGGCCTGCCTTACTTTACCACGCTGCTCCAATGCAGTTTGATGGAGATACGCGTTGCAAACCCGCTATCAGCTTTTAAATGGTATCTACATAAGGCCTTCTCCACCAACTCTCATTGGAAAAGCGTGGTGTAGTAAGCTCCAGCCCTCCCCAATATTGGGGAGAGACCCGAGCCCAGCAGTGGGGACGCAAAAAGGGTTGCAGCCATAAGGCCTTCGACAAGGTTGAACGACTGTTATCTATCTGTAACAACCGGGACCAAAAGCTAAAAGTGCTGTCAGAGGAACGGAAACGCGTATGAAACTTTTGCCACTAGCGCGGTCAGGTATGATATGTGTGACATCTCACACCAGACCGCGCCCGCGCCCTGCATAGAACGCTTGTGTTCAACGCCAGCCGCCGGGCATCGTTACCCCATTCGTTTTTTTATAAATCCATTATAAATCACAGTTTTATTCAATTGCAGGATGGTCGGCGCGATGATGCGTACGCGAGACGGTTCGCGGCGCTGCCCACAGCGAGCTGTGATCTATAATGTCGTCTGCGTCATGCACAGAGCAGGGAAAGGCATCATGTCACTTACCCGTCCGTTTTTATAACTCTACTATGAGTTAATATAAGGGGTTAGTGTGAAATTGCCGATTTGTACTTAAAAAATAACATATTTAATACAACGATTCACACTCATAGCCCCACAGTAGGGTACATATACCCTGTGTCGTGGGTACCATGGACACACACAAAGACAGAAACACAAATGCCCAGACCGAGAACAGAAATTTAAACCCCATCATTCAAATTTCTGTTTCGCCGGGAATCAAACCCGAGACCCTTCGATTGGCAGTCCGGCATGGTAACCATTGCGCCACATAGGTCGTTCCACTGCTAATTTTGCTATCATTGTTCGGAGTGCGGCACAGTAAACATCTTGCTGTTGACGATATCTGAGAAAACCATAGTGAATAGTACCATCCTAGGACCACCAAATAGCTACCATTACTTACCTTATATCATTATCACAGTAATTACCACGGAGGAGGGTCGGCGCGATGATGCGTACGCGAGACCGGCGAGACGGTACGCGCTGCCCACTGCGAGCTATGACCTATAATGTCGTCTGCATCATGTGACATTATCCATCAGTTTTTTTTATAGCTATAGAGTTAAAATGACTAGATACTGTAACTTTTTGTATTGGAACCTTGGTTCGGTTACTTAACGCATCATAGCATAGACTTAGGATATTTATGCTAAGTCTATGCATCATAGACAAAAGATTTTTATATCCTGCCATACTCAAATTTGAATTTATTTACACATTGTAAAGAAAATTTATTTAAAATTCAATAAATTACATATCTGAATAAGATCTCATTTTTGTACCACGCGTAATGTTACGAATCAATTTCGTAATTTAAATAAAACTACAAATAAAATGTGAAGTCTTTTGCGTTTCCCAAACTTGCTGCACAAAGCCATTTATTTCGCTACTGCGAAAATATCTGCAAAAATGTGTGCCATTACCAGTTTCTGTTATTTATATTCTTGATTCTTGGAAGTAATATCATACGTTTCTCAGTAAATCTCGCCGTATATAGCCTGACTGTACTTTTGTAATGATCTGATTCATTCAATAAATGCAAAATCGTACGAAAAATTCAATGTTTACTATATGCATATATATTGTTGTACGCAGTAGGTAGCCGATTTACGTAAGATAAGGTTCTCTTATCAAGGTATGGACGTGACGCGACGTAGAAAGCGATTTCAAGAACGATTTACGCAACGCCACATCAAGGAGTTGGTTCCACTTGTTTATTAATATTTGCCGGAAACATTTATTAATGTTTAACAACAAAATACAATATTTTAAGCTTTGCCATCAACTAATTAAACTCAATAGGTCAATAATGCTATTTTTTTAAAGGTAATAATTTACATATCTCAGTAAATTCTCATTATTGTACCGCGCGTATATTTTTTTTAATCGAGATTAGTTAGGTACTACGTCTTAGATTATCGCACTTTACAAAGCACATTGGTTCAATCTTACATGCTGTGCACAGACTGCACAGGTTTCTTCTTATAATCGAGAGGAATTAAGGCCATAGTCCACCACGGTGACCAAGTACGGATTGGTCCACCAATCATGCCTTCGAGAAATTTTATGAGTTTCTCCCAGGCATGCAGTGGTGAAAAACATCCTTATTGATCAAATATCACAATATTGACAGAGAGATATGAATAAATAAGTAAATTAATAAATATGTTCCATCACCGTGGAGCATCGATAAAATGTTTAAAATTTTATAATGCTGTATACAATCCATCAATCTATGATTAACTTTTATTTCGGTTGACTACGTTTTAGCCTTCGGTTAATTAACCTTAATTTAACGGCTAAGCAGGCCACCAATAAAACAAATAAACAATTTCATACCCAATACCTATTGTAATATTCGAAATCAATCCATGTAATTGCCGTAGTGGAACTGAACTCGGCTTTTATTATAATTGATTTTGATCCATTAACTTCAATATGACGAGTGCCGCTACTGTGAAATTACAAATATTCGAATATCGCTGATGACTTGATTACTATCTTTAATTAAAATCAATAAAAAATCATTATTTACCTGTCATTCCTATTCTATAGTAATAATATGATATAATAATATAAGGATAATATGATGGTATAATTAATGTCAATCCGATTTAATATACCAATCTTACAATTTTCGTGCGTTTTCTTTATTAATGTAGTTTACGTCATCTACTTAATTATATTATGTAGTTTAATTACCGCTATTCAAATGTATTCATACGTCATACATAACTTTTATATGCATAATCTTATTTGTACGTACATAATTTATAACATACTCGTAAATGGAATAATATTATTATATTACTATTATTAAAGACGAAACAAAAGTTAAAAGTTATCGTAGACCTAATTCAGTTGGGTTTATTCATGTAGATGTATAAAGTATACTAGCATAATCGGGGTCTATAAAATTACAAATTTGGGGCAAATAAGAACCGCATTAGTTACAAGTCGGCATCTTACAAATTAGTATCAAGTTACAAGTTGTACCTACAAACGTCTGCAGACAGCAGCCCTTCCAAGAATTAACATAAAATGATAAATAGATTGTTGCAGAAGAAACCAACGCGATTAGGTCTTTTATTTCAAGTTTCCTAATATGGATCCGGTCATAAGCATTACCATTTACCATTTAATGTTGCCGGTATAGACGCAATTTGAATCCATGTTGAAAGTCAAATGCACTTATTCACAATAGATTAGGGGAGTTACAACTGCAACACAGTCGCGACGCATCACATTTACGACAAACTCACTCAGTGAGGCAAGTTACCTATGACGAGATTGATGTTTTGCTTGAGTTGAGCCACACCGTGTTTTTTCGCTTTTTATAATTGATGTATGGCTCAGAACGTAGCGTAGGCTGGAAGCAATGCTAATTTTTCATTATACTACACATTACAAATTATGTTTTTTTTTACCATTCTATCTATAAAAAGGTAAATGTAGAAAGTTATCATTTAGAAATGTAGATTCTCGGTAAATACAGAGTAGGTTCGGTAAATTTTCGGTAAAAATGGGCATTTAGGATGATAGGTGCGCCATTTTAATTTTTTTCGAATGTAAACCGATTTCATAAAAGTTTAAAATTATGGTTCGTATGCTTTAACCGTCATTAAATAGATTAACGGTCAAGTCGATATGATATTTTTGTTAAAAATCTTGTTAAAAATTAATTAATTTGATAAATATACGATGCGCTAAAGTGAAATCTACATTACTATAAAGAGACAACTAAATTAAGCGTACCAATTTGAAATATAAAAACAAATGACCGTCAGACACATCAGTGTTTATGTGAGTAAAAACCATGTAAAAACTAAGTAAAAACTCGTCAGTGGCTAAGGAAGGGTTACACTGAGATCACTCAGTCTATCGCCACTGCATCATGCAGTCCTGCAAGCGGAAAAGAGAGGCCGTATAATCCACTGTCCACGAACGATAAACATTCACACGGAAGAATAGGGGTTCAATTATAGGATGGGTGCGCGTGGTTTGGACAACTTCAGACGTCTACGTTTGGGTGACTAGAGTCGCTAAATGTGTCTAAATATAGAAACAAAAGTCTTTGCAAAAACAATTTGGATTTTCTCTGCCCCTTACCATTTACTGAGGATCTGACGACGTAGTATTTTGTAGGAAATATGTAATGTTAATAATGAAAATACTACCTCATACATACATGTTACTAACTCATACATGCAGAGGTACACAAATTATTTACATCTGATAGTAACGAGAAAATATTAATAAACACGCCCGCCCTAACTAAATTAATTCAGATAAATTTTAATAGGCTGTTCTTATCATGGCAAGCCTATAAAAGTGACAAAAACAGTATGTTGATTCGAAGTAAATTAAAAATGATATTTATCATAAGGATTTATTATTTTTGATAAAGTAATGAAACTTAAATTGTCACATATGCTGGTTTTGAACAATCCATTAGAATCTCAATCCGCTTGTCATCCCATATGTGACTCACTTTGTGCTGATTGGCTCATCCGGTTCCCTGTAGACATTTTAATTCTTTTACTTGTATATTCAACAATAATTAGACTCAATAACCTTTTTAGAAATACCAATAAATACCACCCTGCGCCATTTAGCATAAAAAGCTGCGTCGTGCGTAACTATTTTATGATCAATTTTACGGTTAGGTTGGGAATGCCGTTATTCAGTGGCCTTAAGAAATTTTCTCATCAAACGTGAATATTAATTTAATCATCATGCATTTAGGCAATGTAAGGATATTAAAGACCTGTATAAAATGTTTGTAAATAGCTCCCATGTGCCTAAAGCAAAAATCTGATTTAATATATATAAATAATCTTTTAATGTTTAATCTTCATTTTTTATCTAGTATATAAACGACTCGATCTTTAAGATTTTGGGAGTCTTTGTTAGTCAGAAATTTACTCGTTATATATTAAAAATAAAGTGGTAAGCCCATTATAGTACACCCACTTCTGGTAAATAATTCACTAAAACACCACTAGATAGCAACATTTGAATTTTACACTGTACGGAAAAATCTCCACACATGGCCGATTTTTTTATTCAGTTACTGCGCTCCGCATCCATGCTAAGTGCAAATGTAAATGTGTTTCGTCTCGTCTACAAAGATGTTTTTATGCACCCGAGTGGCTATTTATTGAAGTATTCGCCATCATTTTGCATTTCAATGCACTCTTGAATAAAAGAAACAACTAGTGCGATGTGTGTATGTATTTCTGTAATAAGCAAACGAGGTATTTGCAAATGAGATATAGTGATTGGTTTATTGATTTGTATTGACGTACGTCCGAATCACTTATTATGGCATAGATAATCCCATGTATGCGTTACCTTTTTTTTGTTATCGGGGGGGGAGGGGGGGGACTATCATAAGGTACTCGGCACTAGGTACTAACTAGTATAGTAGTGGCATACTATACTATAGGTAAACGAAATTATGTCAGTTTTCCCTGAAACTTTAGTAAAAAAAATAAAAATAAAAAACTTAAAAAAAACTAAAACTTAACTTTAAATTTTAATTATTTTTTTTTAACTTTTAACTTTTTTTTTTAAACTTTTTCTTTAATTTTAGGTACTTAAGCTTGTCAAACCAAACTCAAGCCAGCGAGATGAACTTTACACCGAGCTATTTTTCACATTTTTGAGTTTCAAATTGAATACTTTTCGAACTACTTAAGACGGAGACGATAATTTTTTTTTGTCTACATGGAGTATCAGATGTTGCTACGTAATGTCACAGAATAGATAATAGTACAGGTAGTAATGTTAAGAGGTCGCTGCAGCCCAACGACATCTACACGTAACCTCAAGCAAGGCACGTTGTCTTGTCTGTGCTTATGCTACACTGAAGATCCCTCCAGAGTACTATCCGGTAGCCAAATGTCAGTCTGGATGGCAAACTTTTTTCCGATATCAAATATGTTCAATATGAATAACTTCAAGTCATAGAATGGGCGCAGCGGTGGTAAGTACTTTCCCAAACGAACCATGCAACTTTAATAAGTCGGTAATGTTACGAGTATTAAAAGCCACGAAACTCAACGCCTGTGTAATCTTGAAATCTCTCGTTAAAACAAAAACAATGGCGCCTACGTGGTTGGTAATCGCGAAATCTTTTCATAATTGTGAGTAATGTAAGTGGGTCAGTGTTGGATGACATTCAGATACCGCGGTGGTCGCATCGAGCCTACGTGCATAGTTGCATTTACTGCTGGATTAAGATTGTTTGATGCCAAACCTAAGCAATCCACGCTTGTGGGCGCCCGTTGTCACTTGTTATGTGGTCAAAGAAAAGGTTGATTTACTTCATAATGATGTTTTCTTTCACCGCATAGGCTTGAGAGTTACACAAATTTTCTTAGAGGCAGTTAAAACTAGGTATGTGCAATTTTGTTCTGTATGTTGCTTTTTTGATTTTGCGTACAATAAAACATATTTGTATTTTCTATTTGTATGGCATTCATGTCCAAAATCAACCAATAAAAAATAAAATAATATTAAAAAAGATAGATCGCGTGGCGCTATGGTCACCATGCCGGACTGCCAATTGAGGGGTCCCGGCTTCGATTCCCGGCGAAATAGAAATTTGAAAGATGAGTTTAAATTTCTGTTCTCGGTATGTGTGTTTGTGTTCCTGTCATTATATGTGTCCATGGTACCCACGACACAGGGTATTAATTTCCTTACTATGAGTGTGTAAAGTTTAAAAAAGAGTGTAATATAAAATAGAGACGTTTCAGGTAGACGCTTTATGCTATAGGTGCCTACTATAGGCGCTCTTTGTATTGTGACTATACTGATTGATACTAATAGTCCTTTAGACATTATATAGTGTTTGAAGAGTTCTAATTTTAGGATTTGATGTAGAGATTATGCACAGTTTGTGATACTTTAAATGGAGGTCTAAATTTTATTACATGGTTAAGTACATCTTTAAATATCCCTGTCTCCGAGGTTTTCCCTCTGGAGCTTATATACTTCTAGGTGGGAAACCCATGCTACTTCTGTGAGACAAAATTAAGCACTTATAATTTGCAACATTTGTCGTGTAATTTTTCCGGCCTTTTTTAGCCTAGAACTAACAGCAGTTTAAACCTAAGTTAAAAGTCTGATTGCTGATTGGTTTAACGATACAATATACATAAATCAACAGAACAGTATCAATATTTATATATCTATAGAAAGGATTATTCAATACTTATTCAATCTTAATACCAAAAATTATTACGTCTATTCTTTCCACAGAAATTCCTTAACTTTAATGACATCGTGACATTAAACAGGGAACTTTATCAGCTCGTTATCGTCAGCGTTCACTGGAAGTAAATCTTTCGGAGATAAGCGGCTTATGCACACAAATTACTCCTTATCGATATTCAGACCTAATGATTTCATTCTAATTTACATAAAGTGCATACATTACTGGTCTTGAATCAACTTTGGTATTTTGGTTTCGAATAAGCGTCCATTCTTCGTAATTAATGTTTGGATACATTGTTTGTTTTACTTCTCCTTATTGAGGCTGGAAACTAAACTGATCTATAAGCGGTTACGATTTATTTACCTACAGTGATTCTAGTTTCGTTGGTATAATCTGAATAGTCCAGGAAATAATTAAGTTAACTGATCCTTCCTAGAATATAATTAAGTTAGCTTTGACATGTATGAGTTTCTCCGTTAATTAGAGATTATATCGGTGTCCCGTTAGTGTCGTATCTGGACAGCGCGTAGAAATTCTCCTGTAGCGATCGCCTGCGCCGGCGCACGCAGCCGCATGATGCACGACACGAATAATAAACCAAGCCACTTCCTGCCGAGCGATAAGCGTTTCACACAATGTACATCACATCACAATAACACGTACGATGTACACCACAACCACATGCCCGACCGGCGACCGCTTCGCCTAGCCTCATAATTATAATACGTCTATTTATACCGAACGGTGTCCATCATTCACTAGAACCTGTATTTTTGTTTCGAACGCCATAGTTATTTATGTAAAACTTCGACCTTGTGTATGTTAATGTATGTAACGTTTTGTGACTCATTTTTCACAATCATATTTATTATACGGTCTGCTTTTGTGAGCAAACGAAATAGAGAGGAAACGTCCTGATTAGATAATAAAAAGATAGAGTTCATATGACTCACTTGGTAGGTTTATTTCCGCAATGCGCAGCATTCAATTACAATGACATGTTAAATATGCTAAATTGTACTTGTAATTCACTGATTGTTGATTTTATTGATTTTGATGTTATGTGTCTTAACACTAATAACTAACTTGTGATACCTACTATGAATCACAATGTATGTTTAAGAAATAGGTACCTGCATCTGAGAAATGGGTGTCCATAAGTTTGATAGCTAAAGCTATTAAAATTTTCTCTTACTCTTACTAATGCGGTATTGCCCTAATCTTTCTTGATTTCTGAGAAGAGATTCATGACCAGTATTGGTCATTGATGGGTATAATGACGATGAGTTGTTGCAGTTATTGCAGAATTTACAGAATAACGCCAATAAAACCTCGTAAAACGCCGAGAATACGAAGAAGTAAGAATCTATTTATTATTTATTTTAATCTTGGCTGGTTTATGGTGTGCGATGTTTGTTTGCCACTTAGAGAAATGCGATCGCCGGCAAAGCTGTTCGTGTAACTATTTCATGCTCTTCGGAAAATTACTTGGTCCTACACCAAGTCGTGACGTGTGGCAGTTATTTTTGGAAATGTGTACGATTATAGCAATAAAGTTTTGTGATTTTATAAGAAGGAATATCATGTTCATTGGCATGTCATAGTTATTACGAGTATCTATAATGTATTTAGTCTTCGCTACAACGTATTTACATTTACATCTAAAATCAAGAAAATTTAAATTTTGTTTGAGTGTGTCATGTGCAGTTGCGTTGCTACACCTGAAAATTAAGTTCTTAACAAAAAAATAGAACCGACTTCAAACGGTAAAAAATAAAATTGTTCAGTACCTACTTCTTCTTGCTTATGGTAATGACTCTTAAAACTATTTCTGGAGTCGGGCCCTTAGTAAATGTCGCACCATTCGTTCTAAATTGGCACCGACAGTACAGAAAGTGGGACAGTACCTACTTCTTCTTGCTTATGGTAATGACTGTTAAAACTATATTGGAGTCGGTGCCCATTCAGAACGAAAGGTACACTATATTTACTAAGACAGGGCATTTCACTAAGGGCCCGACTTCAAAAATAGTTTTAAGAGTCATTACCATAAGCAAGAAGAAGTAGGTACTGAACAATTTTATTTTTTACCGTTTGAAGTCGGTTCTATTTTTTTGTTAAAAACTTAATTTATTTCACTCTTTTTAGTAATTTTAATAATTCTGTATGTATAAGCATAATTGGAAAAAATTTCACTCAACTTCTATACTTTAAACAGATTTACCTTTTATAATCATGTTTATCTAATAGCCTGAAAGAATACTACTATCAGTCCACCTGAACGTATAAATTAAAGAAAGAATTTGCTCTCAGCTCCTAACCGTTGAGGAGTTGTACCTTCAATCATCAGCTAAGCAACAGCAGGTGATAATTACCAGACATAAATATTTGTATTACTTATGTTAAAAATATGACTAAAAGAATATGTGTGCCTATTAAGTTTCAGTGTTTCCCTCGATGTCCCTAATATCACATCATCAGATTTCGACATCGTGACAGTTGGACAACCTCAGGAATGTAAGATTTCGAACAAAAAACCATTTATTGAAAGAATTTGCTCTCAACTCCTAACCGTCGTAGTACCTTCCATCATCAGTTCAGCAACATGATATGTCGATAATTATACACAAATGTCTGTTTTGCTTTTGTAAAAATGTGAAAATCATTTTTTGTGCTATAAAATTTGAATGTTCCCTTCGATTTCTCTGGGATCCCCTCATCAGACTTTGACTTGGTGACAGTTGGACCACCTCGGGAATTTAAGATTTCGAATAAAAAACTATTTATTGAAAAAAATTGCTCTCAACTCCTCACTGTCGCAGTACCTTCCATCATCAGCTCAGCAACATGAGGTGATAATTTCTATGCGTAAATATCTCTTATGCTTCAGAAACTATAAGAAATTCAATGTGTGTGCCTATAAAATTTGAGAGTTTCCCTCGATTTCCCTGGGATCCCATCATCAGATCCTGATTTGGTGACAATGGGACCACCTCGGGAGTATAAACATACGAACAAAAAAAGAATTTTGAAAATCGGTCCACAAACGGCGGAGTAATCGGTGAACATATATAAAAAAATACATACAGCCGATAAAATATATTTTAATAAAACATTGTAAATAAAAAGGTGTTAAGATAATTTTGTAAAGTAGTTTCTTTGCTTTTGATCGATAAAAAATTATAATTAAAAATGTATACCTGAATAATATTTTCTTTATACCTCGAATAGAACTTAAAATTAATATTTTTATAATAAGGAACTTCGTTCTATCCGGTGTGCCACGACACCACACGACTTTTTTGATCAAAGTCGGTTAATAATGGTTTATGCTATTTATCCCTAGAGTTGCGGCGATAGAACTTGCACGTTCGAAGCATACACGTTTAGCCACATAAAACTTGCATACCTACAACCAAAATTAAATCATGTGCGTGCCTCTTTAGCATCGAAATTGCCTGCAAGTAATGTATGGGAGCAAGGCACCTTGACTTCCTTGACGGACCCCTGCGTTGCTCTATGGCTTGCCTACCTTGGAACCTTGGAAGTCCATTACGTATCTAACGTCATTACGTTGGATCACCGCCTGCTCCGAACATCGTTTATGCACTCAGCTGAAAAGCAACAGACATATTTCTTGGAAATGTCAATGAGTAAAATATTTGGAATTCATTGCAATTCTAACGGAAGTTGGACAAACTGTGAGTAAGTATTATAAGTATTATAACGTCCTTGAAAATATTATTGCAAAATACAGAAGTTTTATTGTTGATTTCATTGAAAAAATTGCAGTACCCCTATGTGTAGGATTTTCTCAACTACCAATACAAATACCAAAGTTGTATGAGGTCTCTCTCAGCATTTCTCTCTCAGGATTTAGAAAATAAGGTTCATAGAGCTTAATAAAATTTATTGCTGCACTATATAAATAAATGTACAGTTTTAAAATTCTGTTTAAATTTAGAACAAAACTAGACGCTCATAGTATCGTTTGAGTTGTGTGTCTTTGTGTGTGTTCGAAAATCATGGTTATATTATTACACATTTTACTAATCGATAGAGACTTACAATCTTCTTTAGGTTACAAATTGTAGCCTTGGCTACAATTTGTAACACTTTTAATTTATAAATGACGAATGCACAAAATGACTTTATTTGTTCATATTCGTATATTGTACTACATATTTAATTTCTGAGGCATTGTTGAGGAATTTCTGAGGCATGCACTTCTGGAGTGATCAATAAAAAAATCCTTGGTAGAGTACCTATCACAATTTTAAGTTAAGACGATAAACAGTACTTCAGTACTGGATGCAACACTTTTTGGGTCCCACTATTGGGTACGAGGCTTTTTCTATTACTAGGGAGATCTGAAGTTGAAGCTTACTCCTGCATGCTGCTCCGGTGCGGGTTGGTGGAGAATAGGATAAGTGGCCAACCCGGTGTCGGATGTTTTTCAAAATGGCCATAAGTCCTCCTACAGGGATATACGACTGTCATCTATTGATACCAACTGGGACAACAGCTTAATAGCTTCGCGATTAAGAATAGAGCTACGGTAAACCCTTCCTGATCGTAAGAGGCGACTAAAAGGGGGCTTCCCGAGTTGCGGGCGGTGAGAGTGGGAGCTCGATACGTCCAGCCAGCAGCCCCGGGAAGGATGGCGGTGTGTGCGTGGCCGCATACCGGCGCAAGCATCGGAAATTGCAGGAGAGCACATCTGCTCTCTCAAAGATGGAGGACACCGGTGCGTTCTGTTGGAGATCCCAGAGTCCTCCCCAAGCGTAGAGGCAGGCCACTAAGGTGGTTCCCGATACGAAAAAATGGAAATGTCCTCCGAAGCACGGAACCGCGCATCAAATTTTGCCACTAACGGTCAACCATTCCAACTGCGCCTATTTGGATTAGCTGGCCACGCTTTATGAACCAGAACCCTTTCTATGCAAGTCCAACTAGTACTTGTCAGATGTTCGTCGACATAACTTAAGGAAAACATTAAGCGGCATACAGAAGGCAAATTGATACGTAGTTGGTATATGTACGTTACTTATCTCTTCAAAAAGATAAGCCAGTGATTTTTATCGAATTTCTAGAACAAATACGCGATATGTAATATTTCGTGCATTATTTTGGCTAAAGTATCTTTTGAGGTGAAATAGGATAAATTTGCTATCATTTTAGTGCAATTCATAATCCATTATAGTTAGTAATATTTTTTAAATTGTAAATACGATTTCAACTCTGTCTCTGTGTGTGTCTGTTACGTTTTCGCGTCAAACTACTGATCCAATTTTAATGAAATAAGTACACAAATATAGTTGACCTTGGGAAAGGACCTAGGGTAGTTTTTATTTAGAAAAATGTTATGTTCCCATGGGGGACATGTATAGGTACTCAAATCACCCGAGCGAAGCCACACCGGATCATTAGTATCCTATAATTCAGTATTTTTATATTCCAGCAATATTTATAGTAATCTCATTATTATCCTACGGGCAATAACCATCTATGTTAAATTTTTAGCTTTATTTCTTTTAAGAATCAACTTTTGGAGTAGGTAGGTACCTATTTAACGGAAACCTGCAAGAGCTTTGTGATGCAAGTTTTATTTATATTTGCTGATAAATTTATTAATAAGGTATTCGAGAGGTGTGGTAGTCGAGGAAGAATAATAATAATTATTAATCTAATCGAAGGTAGACGAGGACAGGAGGAGGTTGTCGAAGCTCTTTGGATCTCCAAATCGACAGGAGAAGTGTGCAGTTGATTAAAAGAAATCGATGACATTGAGCCTTACTACATTTTTTAAAAACGAATGATTTGCAAAAATGAATAAAATTCTTATTATTTGTTATTATTTTAAAGTTTCATTCCTTACCCACATTCCATTCCAGATCCAATTCATAGCTTAATAAATTACAATAGCCAACCCGTAATTTGGTTGGCACAGGCTCCGTCCATCTGCTCAATGTCCGGTCACTACGGACAGATGAGATATACATCTGTCGTGACATAATAGTAATATTAGCTATTAACAACACGCGCGACTATGATTTTAGGTTACGAAGCAATGCTACAGTGTTTACTAATTACCAGTGTTTGTGTGGCGCTCATGCTTGGGAAACCTTGCAGGTGTATCCTTACCACCTTTGCGGTAATTTAGAGGTAAAAATATGCTAAGGGCGCGTACGGACGGACGCGTTTTCTATTTAGCAAGGACGCGATTCTCGAGTAAAACTATGTAAAACCCAATTTGCAATAACATGTGGGAGAACGCGCTGAAAACGTGTCGGTCGGTACGGGCCTTTTTATAATAAAGTAACGTTACATATGATGCGAGCATGGCTCGGCGGTTAGCGTAGAACGCAAACAATCTATGCAACTAAGCCAAACGGGCTAGTGGCAAAAAATTTCAGGCGCGTTTCCGTGCTTCGGAGGGCACGTTAAGCCGTTGGTCCCGGTTGTTGTTGATAGATAACAGTCGTTAAACCTTGTCGGAGGCCTTATGGGCGGTTTGAAAACATCCGACAGCGGGTTGGCCACTAACTGGCATCTCCACCAACCCGCATTGGAGCAGCATGGTGGAGTAAGCTCCAGGAGAGACCCGTGCCCAGCAGTGGGACGCAAAAAGGGTTGCAGCCAACTTAATGCTAAGCTTTATTTTTCAATTTCTCGCACCTTGATTTTAATGTTGTACCAAAAAGCCACTTTACTTTTTGGCCTTTTGACGCCTAGAGGACCATGATGTATTACTTTAATTTAAGCTATGCAATAAGACTAAATCGAACAGGAATATAGATCACACTTCATTAAACCTTAAATTACACCTTAATTTAAACAATGCTGCTGCTGAAACCTAACTTCTTCATAATAGTTCATTGAATATGGATATCTAATTAAAGCCTTTCTTGTAGCTTTTGTTAAAATTGATCAAATACAAATCATTAAAAGACCAGTACAAGATCTACTTTGAAATATAGCGTGTATTGACGTATATTTCAAAATAAAACTATTTCGTCACTTGCTGGCTTCCGAGACGTCTACATAATGTCTAATGAATCGTCTGATTTATAGCCGGAGCGAGTTCCATTACGCATCTATAAAAACAGAGTGATTCAAGTCGACTGTGATGGCACGCTGGTCAAGTGGTTGATTCAGAGATCAGTTCTCAAAAGTTGTGTAAGCGGGCATTAGAAAATCAATGTTTTTGTTAGGCTGGTATTGGTGCGGAAGTCATTCAAGTAGAAAAAATATTTGCTTAAAATTACGTGACATCAAAGATAGCCTTTAGTACTATGTACGTCATCACCACTTCCTCAATCAATTTTTAATATAAGTGCTGTTAAAATGAGAATGAAATTGACCGAACGCTACATACTCGTTGATACTTTATGCCTCAATCTTATTTGAATGGATAAAATAAACATTGAAAATAGTTTTGATAGAATCTACAAATATTTCCCTATGTTTCCACCCCGTGATCGGCAATAATTCATCTGTCAATCACTTATTTTCTGATTTTGGTTTTATAAAAAATATCAAAGATTAAGTCTCGCAAGTTAGTTACAGTAAGAAAAGATGTACTGTTATGGTATTCTGAGATTGGTTCTCACAATCCGATCTTGGACTACCAAATTAGATAAGATACTTTTAATAAGCTGTCAAAACGTGACGTTGCCATACATTTTATGTGAGAAAATGATTTGTGACGATCTATTTATAGACAATTGACTAAAATTTTATTGATTTAAATTTAAAAGGTAATAAAAATCATGCATAAAAGTAAGCTTTCCAAGGTTTAGTGCCACCTTTTTAAGGCATGCATTTTGAATTTTTCTTTGCATAGTGTCCAAGACTCTATTTGTAGTACCACCCAAAGGTACCACGTATAGCCTGCAACCCTTTTTACGAACTCTATGATTGAAGAAACCTGAAGCTTGCCCCATCACTGGTTGGTGGAGATACGCGCCCTCCGAAGCACGGAAACCTGTATCAAATACTAAAATAGCGGTCACCCCTTCACACACCGGACCGCGCCAGTTTTGCTTAGCTTAGCTTAGCAGATCACTTGCGTTCTACGCCAGCCATTGAACCATGTGCGCTATAGTATATAATGCAAATAATTAATATACTACTGTGACCACATAAGTGTATTACTGTTAGGTAGATTGCACAGTGCAGCTCTGCCACCTGCGGAGACCTGCCTCACCCCAGGCATAATATTAAATTATTATGTTTATTGAATTACCTGTATAATTACAGTGGTTTTATGAAGCTTGATATCGAAATCCGGATGTTGAAATAAATACAAGATATTTCTATGTAGCACAACACATAGATTTCAGTCTATGGTACATCAAGTATATATAACGTGGTAGAACTTTTTGCCCTAAAACGACCCAACAAACAAATACGTCGTATAAGTCTTGACCTGTACGATCTAAAGTTGGATAGCGGTCTTACAATGGTAATGATATGACTACCAGGTCCTATAGATGTTATTATTAATGTAACCAATTAGTCGTGCGATGAATATGTCATAGTAAACTGGTCTTAGCAACGTTGGGGTGACTAAACTATATGACGTTATATTACTTCTTAGCTAAAACGTTTGTACGACAACGCAATAGTCATACTTACGTTATAGTCCGATAAATGTTTTGCACTGACCAAATTATGTCTTTGGAAAACCTTTATATGACATTTATATAACGTGCATATTGTATAGTCGTTTTCACAGACGTTTATATAACAATCACTATCTTGTTTTACAGCGGTCAATTAAAGACTCTTAAATGACTTGGTTGTTTATTGACGACTAAAATATAACCTTTATATTACATGATGTCCGTTTAATGTCATGTCCTGACTTTAATCAAACTTGCAGTCGCATTTAAATCAGGTTTTGACTTTATAATGACTAGGCAGCCATATTTACGAACTTTTGATGAAATTTTGTTACGAAAATGGTATCAAAAAAATCGTGGAGACGTTAACGAGAATTAGATTAACGAGAATTTTGGTGAATATTGACAATATGAAAAGGGTTTTTAATGTTTCTTGAGGAACCCTAATAGCTAGCTGTCATGGCGACCATTATCATCATCATCAGGTCGTACAGAGGTAAGTTTGCGACAAAAGCAACATGTCAGACATTTTTAGCAAAAAACCTATTTTTATTAATAAAAATCTATTGATTTAAACACAAAATTACGAGGGGGCATGAAAATCTTAATAGTATTCACATAGGTATATTATCATAAAACTTCAGTTCCCAGTCGAACTAAATAGCATGAGAGACAGACAAAGTAAGTAAGATATGAAAATGACATAAACTCAGCTAGCATTTATTTCCTTGTAATTATTTATTTTACACTAAAATCTTGAAACGAAACCACAAACTACTAAGAATACGAATAAGTCTTACAGGTATTGTCTTTTGACTCAAATAAAACATTTTAGTCATTCAGTAACACCTGTACGACCACAATACAACAAAGCGACGAAAGTTATGGTTATCCCATAACATTTGTACGACTTTTGAATGACGTTAACGAAGTCGGCTCGAGACCTCTGTATGACCATTATATGACCATTGAGGTCGTATAACTGGGGCCATTTTCGCGTTTAGTAAACGTTATTATAAAGTTAGTATGACTTAACTATTGCGATGTATGGTATTCAGATGACGTTTACTAAACCTTTATACAACATTAAATTGTTACTTGGGGACTTTGTGTTTTCTGGTCCAAATCCTTTTCACATTGAGAGGACCCCCTTTATGGCCTGCCTCAGTGCTTGGGGAGAACTCCAGGAGCTTCAGATGAACGCACTGGTATCCTCCATGCGAGGCGCCCCAAAAGGTTTCAATCATCAGGAGAACGAGAGTGCTCTCCTGCAACTATTAGTGCTTGCGACGCCATGCGGCCACGCACACACCGGCTGTCCTTCTCGGGACCGCTAACTAGACGTTTGGATCTCCCACCCAGTCTCGCCGCTTCCCACAGATATCATAATAATATCTGTGGGAAGGCCCCTTTTAGTCGTCTCTTCTAGCACTATTGTTTCCTACGTAATACGTTATACTCCGAAGAAAAGGTTTTTGGGGATTTTTTTAAAACTTTAAGTACAACAAAAATAAATTGTATTAGCACCAGCGAACGCGGAACGAAGAAGGCTTTAAATCGTATTTATGTGAAGAATGGAGAGAAAGGATAATTTATGGGCTAATTAAACGGGCTTATAAGAAACGAAAAAACAAACAAGAAACATAAAAGTAAGGTTTAGGAAGTCTTTGCGTTCATACTAAATCGAGGACGAGGTGACACATGTCTAACGGTTATTCGACATTATGCTACTCGTAGACAGGTGCTGCCTAAAAGGAAAACCACTAATGATGCAAAAGTATAAATCATTTTTAGCGTTTTGTACCTCAAAAGGCAAATAGGGCACAGGGACCTTACAGGGTCACTACGTTGTCTGTCTTTCTATCTGTCTGTAAATGTTATTTTGCTCGGGAATATGTTGCAGATGAATCAAAAACTTCGTCTCTGCCATTTATGCCCTAGGTCAAGTTCAAAGCTCGCGCGGTTTGAAATGTTTTACAACGATGTTTTCCGATCCGTCCGAAAGTTATGCAAAATTTCTCTGAGGTACGAGTACTTTCGGCGGCAAAAGAATGGCGTAAATTCCAAACAATTTTGATAGTAAACTCACAGCATCAAAATTTGAAAATTGTGAATTTGTGTTTGTATTTATTTGAAATCAATATACATACAATATTTTGTACGGAATCCTCGATGCACAGTACAACTTTTACTTGCGAGGTTATTATTTGATTTCCTGGTTCACTAATCCTGCCTGGTCATGTTTTTGCTTCCTTATTATATTGTATTTACTGTTTTTTCTCAATAATTTCCTTTAATTTAATGCTTTCGGCTTTTCTGTCTTCAGTTTTTCCCGGTATTGTCCGCAAATTCGTCATAGTTTTCTAACAGGTGTGACAAAATTTCAATGCGTAAAAGTGTGAGTAAGCAGCAAGTAAGTAAATAATGGAACCTGTGTTTTTAGCAATACAAGGCTATAGTAATAATGCCACTCATACAAGCATTTTTAAAATTTAATCAGAATTTATATTGAACTAAGCCACAGTCGCTCACGTGGGTTGGAAAAGATAACACACACGCCCTTGAGAATATTTGTACTTCTATCTATACATACATATTTACCTCTAGGACTATACAGAAAGTAAAAATCCCCTTCACGTACCTATATAGGTGATTCGTTTCCACACAGTGCTAACTGCTAACTAATATCTCCGACCTGTATCTGCCAATAGTTTTTTTCTCTCTGCGTGTTCGAAAACACGAGAACGATGTATACTGAAAAAATCTCACAAATAATTATAAAGTTAGAGACGTTATTTTGCGTAAGTATTCGTAATTCTATACAAATCCTGGGCTATCATGACCTTTAAAGGAATTACAGAAAAGATTTATCTGTGTCAGTAGGTAATGGTAACTTTTGATAATCTACAGATAACCTGTCGGATAAGCGCGCGAGGTGCTGTCGTAAGCGCGACCGCGGCCATACAATAATATTATACATGCGCAGACTGCTTTCAATTGATATATTTTCGAAACCGGTCTGGGTTTTCATAACATGCTTAGTGCGATGATAGGGCCGTCTTGTTGAACGGTTTGTCGGTAACCACCTATAGTTTCTGTTATTAATAACAGGCGTACATTCGACCCAAAGATAGAGTAATGAATAGGAGTTGCACTAAATGTTCAGCGATAAATATAAACTGACATTGAATAATATATTTGTATACAAAATGAATCTCGTCAGAGTGGAGCTGGTGTCCTACTTCGAAGGAACGAAGGCTAAAAGTCAATTTAGGGCGTAATCGGAGGCTGCGCGCGATTCAATCCTCGACTGTAAATGTCATGCAAACTGTCCACGCCACTAGTTATATAATATTGCTGCAACAGTGGTGCAATAAAATCCTGTTGTAAAGGTTACCAAGGAAGATAATGTGTCTACCTATAGAAAACAAACTAAGTCAACCTACAAAATATTTATCAAGGGTTTCCTAGCAAAAATTAAAAATATGTCGTCATAGCTTACCTCAAAATTCATAAAATTTTATTATGGGCAGTATTTTTGGGTATACCATACATAGAATATTATGCATACAAATAGATGTTGATGGTAATATTTTAAGGTTCCAATCTCATATCAGCGTGGGATGATGCCATAAATTATCAGGGAACCTTTTTCGTAAATTTAGGGTGTAATATCGAATCAGGAACATATAATATTGGTTGTACATCGTGCCCTCGAGGCAAACCTAATGTAAATTGATTGACACGCTTTTTAACCGGCTAGAGCTTGCGTGTTGGATATTTTGGGCGTAATGGCCGCATTGACGTAAACCAATTCTACAGACGTGGGAGCTTCGCGTATTCCTTCTGTTTAATAGTGAATACCTAGTTTTAGGTGCAATTTGAAGACTGTAGAACTTGCATAATAGTTCTTCTTAGGAGCAGCGATGGCCGAGTGGTAAAAAACCGCGGTCCTCGACGCGACCAATCCCAGGTTCAAATCCTCGGCACGCACCTCTGACAAAGAAATTTGTAATGTGCGAATTTACCGCTGCTCCACGGTGATGGAAAATATCGTGATATTTCATTGATTACGATGTTCTTCATCGCCGTGCATGCCTGAGAGAAATTCATAATTTCTCGAAAGCATGACGTCCACCAATCCGCACTTGAACAGCGTGGTGGACTATGGCCTAAATCTCTCTCAATTGTGAGAAGGAGACCTGTGCCCAGCAGTGGGACATAAAAAAGGTTGAAAAAAATATATTTGTACTTGGCCACAACCCTTTTTGCGTCCCACTGCTGGGCACGGGTCTCTCCCCATTATTGGGAAGGCCTGGAGCTTACTCCACCAAGCTGCTCCAATGCGGGTTGGTGGAGATGCGGGTTAGTGGCCAACCCACTGTCGGATGTTTTCAAACCGCCCATAAGGCCTCCGACAAGGTTTAACGACTCTTATCTATCGACATCAACCGGGACTGACGGCTTAACGTGTCCTCCGAAGCACGGAAACGCGTATGATTTTTTTTGCCACTAGCGGTCACCCATCTCACACCCGACCGCGCCCGTTTGGCTTAGTTGCATAGATCGTTTGCGTTCTACGCTAACCGCCGCGCCGCGGCGCCGGGCCATGCGCGCTTTATATTTGTACTTACTGGGAATGTATAGCCGCTGTAATCTTGTCTGCCGTGACGAAATTTTATTCTGTTTCGTTGGAAAGAAGAAAGTAGTTTCGTGTAAACTATCGTGACATGAGGCTACTATGAGACTCCTCCAAAGTAGTAATAGTAATGCAAAAGTAGCTAAATAAATAGCAATAGAAAAAGATAGCCATCATTTTGTTCTAAGTTAGTGTAAACGTCCATGGGCTGCAGTAATTATACCAGGAGGACTGTATGCTTTTTCGGACTTTATTTTGAAAAGGAAGACCTTACGAAATGTTATTCAAATCTAAATTACTTCTTGGGAACCTTGAGCTTATATCCTAAAACGCTTTATGAAATAAAACTATATAAATATCTCACGCTGCCTGCTTTTTCATTAAAGTGGCGATATTGTTTATTATCAGTAAAGGTCGTCTAAATGAAAACAAAAAGATCGTAGAGAGTCATTGTATTTCAACAAAGCGTGTGAGTTTAGAGTTGAAAGTGCGTCGGAACAGTACAAAGTGAATACGGCAGCGATAACAGTATCTCCTATTGTGAACATGGAATTGAATTGCTAATCACATCGTAATGATATACGTTTGTACCAGTGTTCAATGTTGGTATAAAAATCAATGTTTTGAATCCCAACGCTACGTCGATAATCCATAAATAAACAGTAGGTACAATAAAGATTGTATATATTGTAAAGTTCCTCTTACAAGGCAGATATTTTTCAGATCAAAGAGCTATAAACTTAAACGCTAACTATAGGTACCTATGTATTTTAAATCAGAGTGGTCAGAAGAATAAGACGACGATGATAGAAGACCGTCTTATGTAAGTGTGGGCGGCAATCACACATCTCCATTGAAACACAAAAGAATTGCTTCAAATATTATGTTTCCGGTTTTACCACAGAGCAATGGGTTTTATCATGCATCTACTCGTATGACCGCACCAGTTAAATGCGTTAACCTGTGACTGAGGAACCGAATAAATTATTAAAGACTTTATTGTACGTCGATGCTGTGAGACGATATGAGAAAATAGTAGAAAAGTAAATTAGAAATTTGGTCCTATAAAAAACCGTTACTGACAGAGATTCTACAATGTTCGTAATATGGAATAAGTACCTAAAAACACCTACAATATTTTCAACATATTCATGTCCCATTTGTTCGCATCTGTCTATATTTGCTCTAGGATAATTAGGTCATAGTTATCATTTGGCTCAGTGTAGGCAACAAAGTCATATGAAAGACAAAAAGAGATGAAATTATAAAGCTTTGAAGTCTTCCTACTTATTAATAAAATCCCGTGAGCTTTTGATAATTTTTGTTCTACTATATTTCTCTTCTGCTATACAAACAGACATGAAGAATGCTATACATTACTCTAAATTATGTTTGGGTTAGAGATAGTGAATGTTGCCAAAATATGCACTCATATGGACCAGTTTTAACGGATGTTACTAAAAGCAACTGCACAGATGGTTTCTATTTAGGGGCTCTACATTTAAATCATGATCTGTTTGAGCTTAAAATACCTTTTCAGGGCAACATTAGCGAGTAGCAGATAATAGAATGAGCTAGGCAGAAAACTTAGCGTAGGTATTGTACTAAGAGAACCTTTTATGTTGATGAAGTTGCAGCAAATTAAAATGCTGAATATTTTGTTTATTTGGCACCTTATTTGAGCGTTGAGACAACTCTGTTGACCTATCTTTTTAAAGCGAAGTGCATGACGTAGGACGCTCTTTGTACTACTATTTGCTTATTTACTTGAAACTATTTTTTTTTAAAGATATTTACTTTAAACTTGGTGTACATTTTCTTTGATAGAAATGTTGGTAAGTCCGTTTCAACGTTTGCAGAAATTCAACCCCTAGAGAAGGGAAAGTTTGAAGAATGAAATTTGGACTGACACTTGGTTACATAAGTAACCTTATGGGAAACGTAGGGTTTGTAAACAACGACATAAGACGACATAAGTATTACAATAAAATTTTAACTAAACTGCATTCTAGAGATGTTATGCATCTGAGATATATCTAACAACCATAAAGTGCACGCTTAATTTATAAGTTTTTTAAACATGAAATTATGTTTGAAGTCTTCCTCAATGTTTTTTGGCGATTGGCTTTTTGAGAAACTATTGACACCTGACACCATGCACCCCAAGCTTTTTTTACAATAAAATACATACATTTTCTTCTTATTAAAAGCGTGTTTTTTAGTTTTTTAAACTACATTATTTATTTTTAAAATGATTTTTAAATTAATATTTTTTCTACTTCGCTTTATACAAAAACATAAAACATCATGAAGTTCAAAGTGGTACATTACAGTAAATTAATGCATAGCTGATTCATTTGTGGTGCTCGGGTTGCCCGAGGACTTTGCATAATCGAGAATTATGTCTCCCATCGCATTGAAAGGGGCGCACGCATGGATGTCTCGTTACGGAGTTCCTTCCTCTCGGGTGATGGCGGTGGAATAATTTAATAGCTCCTTACTTGATTAGCTATATAAGTATTTACCTGCTTGCTTATTACATTATGGTTTTGTGTGAATGTATCATTAAGCTTGACCCAGGCAGAACCGCCGCGTATATTCTTTCCAATGTGTTCGTGTTTTTTAACACTCATAGCCCCACAGAAGGGTAGATATACACTGTGTCGTGGGTGCCACACACACACACAAAGACGGAAACACAAACACCCAGACCGAGAACAGAAATTTTAAACTCATCATTCTTTCTGCTTCGCGCGGGTATCGAACCCGGGAGCAACCGGTAACCATAACGCCACGTGGGTCGTCGTGTTGCAGTTGTGAAGCGACCGTCAGCCTGCTAACGACCACTAACAATGGATGTAGATGTCCATATTGGAAGTGGATGAGCTGTAGCGACCATAGCTTGGGCATTTAGAGCAAGGTTGTTAATACTCAGACAGCCTCCGTGGCGTAGTGGGTGATAAGCCGACTGCGAAACGTGAGGTCGTGGGTTCGATTCCCACCCAGGACAAATATTTGTGTGATGAACATGACTATTTGTTCTGTGTCTGGGTGTTAATTTATCTATTTAAGTATGTATTTAGAATTATAATATAAGTATGTTTATCAGCTTTCTGATTACCATAGTACAAGCTCTGCTTAGTTTGGAATCAGATGGTGTTGTGTGAATTGTCCAAAGATATTTATTATTATTATTATTATAATTTTTAATAGCTGCAACCCTTTTCGCGTCCCGCTTTTGGGGAGTTTGAGATATCCCCATTATAGAGGAGGCCTGGAGCTTATATCACCACGCTTCTCTAATGCAGGTTGGTATAGATTTTTAATAAATGACTAATATCTAATGGCTTACATATGAAACTGTTTATTTAGCGTAGGTCCTATAACCTTCTTTTTAAACGACGAAACATCTGCAGTGCAACTAAAAACCTACATACAATGTGGATTATCAATAACAAATACGGTAGTATAATACCAGAATGTATTTTGGAAACTCATGTAATTAATCACAGAACAGGGTCTCGCTCACACGGGGCCACAGCGACATAATATGTCGTGAACTCATGAGTAATACCAACACAATTAACCGGTGGTTCTCGCTCTGACGATAGCTTTTGTCATAATCGGAAAGTTATGAGTGGGCCGCGTTCGCGCAATTCCATTACTAAATATGTAAGTAGGTTGAAAATATTTATTTGTTTGTAGCGGTTCTTAACTTATGATTTTTGGAGCGGCGATTGTTACTCGAAATTACTCAGCAATTTCAAGAAATTTAAAGTTGCAGTGTTGATCGTTTGTAATGAGTAATAACCGTAGGTAATAGGCCCGATTTTAGATTTAAGACTGTTTAATGTAAGGCAGGCCAAAGAATATATGAAGTTAGAAGTATATAGCAATACACATAAGGAGATTTTTATAATTTTTGGAGCCCGATGGCTGGTGAGTAACGTAAGCATTCAAATCTCTACACAGCTAAAAGCAAAAACAGTTTCAAACGGCAAAATTCCGTTTCCAATTTCCATGCTTCGGAGAACACCAATTGACGTTAAAGCCGGAGTCGGAGGCCTTATGAGCGGTTTGAAAATATCTCACACTGACAAGCATCTGCACCATCCCATGGAGCTAGCGTGGTGAAGTTAGTTCCAGGCCTCCCCAATAATGGGGAGAGCCCAGTCCCCGTGCCTAGTAGTGGGGTGCAAAATGGGTTGTAGCCAATATTTTTGTATGAAATAAAATAGCCAGCAAGTACGAGTATGCTTGATAAGCAGGCCATTGACGATCTGTTCAAGTAAGCATGAATGCGAAGCGCGCATGGCCCGGCGGTTAGCGTAGAACGCAAACGATCTATGCAACTAAGCCAAACGGGCGCGGTCGGGTGTGAGATGGGTGGCAAAAAATTTCATGCGCGTTTCCGTGCTTCGGTGGGCACGTTAGGCCGTAGGTCCCGATTGTTGTCGTTTGATAACAGTCGTTAAATCTTGTCGGAGGTCTTGTGGGCGGTTTGAAAATATCCGACAGCGGGTTGGCCACTAACCCGCATTGGAGCAGCGTGGTGGACTAAGCTCCAGGCCTCCCCAATAATGGGGAGAGACCCGTACCCAGCAGTGGGACGCAAAAAAGGCCAAGCATGAATTTTGTATGAAGCCGACGTGATGCTTTTCACTCGCGCTTCACTTTACGCTTAGAACTTTACGTAAGTGTGGACGGAAACCATAGATTTTACTTAAAACACAAAATAATGTAATTATTATTAATAGATACCTATAAGGGCAGCGGTAGCACAATACAAAGAGCTCCTTTCGCGGTATTTTACTCTCAAACAATACAAGTTCTGTCAATCAACATACTACCCCAGTATTCGAAAGTAATGTCATTGTTAGTGTCATATAATAAATAGGTGCAGCCACAGAGTTCCAAATAACCCGTTCTTACCTCTCAAATAATACAAGTAATACCTGGTACCAATTATCCCCAGTATTCAATAAAAGGGTAGACAGAGATCTCCAATACCTATCTATGCAAAGAATACTATACTCCACGGATCTATGTCGGCTGCGAAAATTGGTGCTAATCGCTCGGGAACATCTCTTTTTAGGGCAAAGCAAAGCTTTTATTAGAATTAGGGCTCTGTTATTTATTTTGATTCTGTGGCGGCCACGGGGGGCGTGTTTTCACATCTGCCGAATGTACAGTAAATGTTAACCCACATTATGTTTCATTTCATTCTGTTTGCATTAGTCTTCGCCGTACATTGTATTTTTTGGAGCAGACAATGTTGTGATAGTGTCTCTATTAAACGTTAGAAAAATAAGGTAAGTTTAAGACATATTAGTGATTGGAAATGCCTCCGTGAAGATAACGATCCTCAAAAGCTGGAGTCTGACGAATGAGAATAAGCCTCATGTCCCACGATAGCTCTCTACAGTCACAACGCTACATGGTTTGGCAGAAGTAATAGTTTAACCAATTGACTGTTTGAGTTGTAGTAGTTTAGTAGGTACCTATTATTGGCTATTATAATGCTTTACATACTTTAGGTGATAAAAGTTTGTCATTATTTTGGATCAAAGTAACATTATATGACAAACCTTTTTTTAAAATGTGTGTGTACGTGTGAAAAAATAGTAGATTTCTGACCGATATTTCTTTAAATATACAACACGAACTTTTTAACATCCAACCACATGAGACATGTCTACGCTTTGAACATTTACCTGTATCTGAGGTAAAATAAAAATTTACCAAATGTACGACTATAAATTCGAAATGAACAATAATTCTGGAGCAGTTCGGAGTTTTACTATTATAGGTTGTTAAATTGTAGGTCTTACCGGAAAATCTTACAATTTACCGTAGTTCGGGCATTTACAGTGTAATATATCCAATCATTTTCCTTATCATTTTGCTTGATGCGTATTATAAGTGCAAACTACATTTTTTTTAAATTGAATACAGAGTATGCAGGCCACGTGGTGTTAAGTGGTCGCTGCAGCCCATGGACACTACACACAATCTCAAGCAAGCATAAGTCTTGCCAATAGTCGTATATAGTTGCGCTGCTACTCCGAAGGCTTTGGTCGCCTCATGAAAGTGTGGCCTTTAACTGCACCTTTCCACCGAAATACAATACCGCATTAGTGGGTCCAGCGGTGGTACTTCCTCAATCGAAGCATTAAATTAAAGTTCTAACATAAAAAAACTAATGTTTCACACGCCAGGCGCTCTGCAAATTTTTCATTGTTTGGCCATAGATTACTAGGCATGGTTGCAATCGACCGCGGCGTCTCGGAGATCGAACTGGAGTAGTGGGACGGATTAGGATAACCGAGTCGATGGCCGGGTCGCGCTTCTATTTACGTGTCACTCCCCCCTTCCTCGCGCCTTCCTACTAACCGCCACTCATTTATTTTGGATACAAATCTGTTGACATCCCGTCTTACGTCTTCTACTGAGATGGCATTATAAACAATGCTTTAACTTTTTTTTGAGAGAGAGGTTAATTTGATTTTAAGCTCTACTCTACTACGAATTCAAAACTAGGTAATAAATGTTTTATGAATTAATGAAGGCATTAATGAGAGGTTTACGTAATTATTGTTTTTAGTGATACCATCATCAGAACTAAATTAAATTGTAAAACTTTCGAACAGAAGAAAATAATAAAAATAATTTAAAGGTGGATGTTCAATGAATAACTTTTATTTTGTTGATGAAATGATTTAAATGCAAGATAAAACTTTAAATTGGATATTTCTAAAGGAACTTTTTTTTCAAAATTCTGATTTGTGCCTATAGGTACGTTCTAGCCAAATTCGTAATAAAGGACGAACGGATTTTATATAAACGCTGTAGGTAATTTATTTAAGCTCTGATACTTCAAATAATTAATTGTTTCTATCAAAGACAGGAGACTCTTGAAAGGCTTGGCTGCAACCCTTTTTGCGTCCCACTTTTGGGCACGGGTCTCTCCCCCTTGGGGAGGCCTGGAGCTTACTCCACCACGCTGCTCCAATGCGGGTTGGTGGAGATGCGGGTTAGTGGCCAACCCGCTGTCGGATGTTTTCAAACCGCCCTTAAGGCCTCCGACAAGGTTTGACGACTGTTATCTATCGACAACAACCGGGACCGACGGCTTAAGGTGCCCTCCGAAGCACAGAAACGCGCATGAAATTTTTTGCCACTAGCGGTCACCCATCTCACACCTGACCGCGCCCGTTTGGCTCAGCTGCATAGATCGCTTGCGTTCTACGCTAGCCGCCATGCGCCCTTGAAAGGATCGTTAGGATAAGTAAATGGGATAGTACAAGTAATTACCTCTAATTCAGTTTGTAAAATATTTTTGAGTTTTTATAACGAGTGCCATTTTGGAGAATGAAGAAATCGACGCAAGTTGACTTAGGACTATTTTACCTCAATACCTAATACACCACGACTCACCATGTTAGCTGTAGTCGTCTTTATTGTTATAAAATGATGTCTCCAAGAATCACTTATTTTTCATAAATAAGTAGGCATATTCGCCCACATCGCTTCTTAAGCCCGAGTTGATCGTTAAATTAGAAGCTTTCCTGTACCGTTAACAACTGTAGTAAACTTTCATACACCGTCTTGCAATCTTAATGCGGTAATCAATATCTTTGTTATGACGCCATTTCGCCTTATATTACCGAGAGGCGAGTGACTAATAACTGCAAGCATAGGTATACTGAAGGCGATTTTGAAATATAACGTCACATAGGTGGAGCAGACAGACTGTTAGAAGTCAATCAGGTGGGGTTTTTAGCGCTTAGCGGCCTTTCCGTTTGGTTAAAAAATATATTTTAACAACTTTATTTACATTATATTATTAAGTATACAAAATAAAGCAACCAAACAAGCCTACCATCAAGCCAAGTGGGTGTACTTGGCTTGATGGTACCACACAGAAAGCAACTAATGTGCCGAAATTTCAATAATTCAAATAGGTATTATAAAACGGTTGTAATGTTTGTTTGTTACCTCTCGGAATAATAGGACCTTTCCCCGAACCCCATTATTTGTCTGCTGTATACTCGCATGTCCCAAATATTTGACCGCTCCGTCGTGTTAATTATTGGGTCGCTGATATTGTTGGAGTTAGTTCATGTTTAACTATGATTAATTAACTCGTTTATGGTCCATATTTATCAGTCAGGCGCAATGAGAACACTCCCATCGCCCGGCTCGACTACTTCTGTGTCCATATATATGTATATCCTTTTTATAATTTTAGCATAGCTTTTAATAGAAAATGTTGGCGCGCCTGAAAATGGTAGCGCCGCCTAGTAACCATTATAATAATTAAGCACTTTACAGGCAGACGCAGACACGAGGCATTCGCGGCCAGGATTAATTGTCTTGTACACAGGTATCTTATATTAGCAGAACCGTGTGGAAACAATTTACCTATGGCTTTGTTTCGTGTTGTGTAAGAACGATTATTTTGCCGGTAAGAGCAGAGGCTCATGGCTTTGTCATGTGTAAAGAGTTACACATGACAAATTAATAATCGAAATACGTAATTAAAAGACATCACTGCTTTGTCTGTTTAATCACAGAATACATAATAGTTGGTTTAATTGACATTGCAGACGAGGCAAAGCTTTCTATAATCTTCCCCCTTTTTAGTCAGTGTTAATTAGTAACTAGAAAAACTAAACTAAACCCTTTCGTTCAGTATACACAAGTGCCATACTGAACAAAAAATATAGAAAACAGCATACGTTAAAATCTGGAAATTTAGAACTCATGGCGCAGTATCTATATTATTATATAGAAAAGCTACTATACTCGTAAATACAGATACACCCTAAAAAAAAATTACACGCCTTTTTTGGGCAATGGCGTAAAAAAGATACCGTTTAAAATATTTTATCTCATTAGCTAGAGTAGGGCACCTGTAGATTGTGAGGGCGACGACCCGACAAACAAAGAGATTTGATATCAGGGAGACGGTGATCCGTCGATAGTAGCCAAGCAAATGGATACTTATAAATACTTTTTGGAAAGTTACGCTCTGTTCATTCACGATAAAAATTGTTTGTAGAAGGAGAGACTGTACGACCGACTTTTTGTAATAAAGCGTGTTTTTGGTAGTTGCTTTAGTGTCCCTTCATCCTTCATGTTAATGTTTGTTGTCAATGTTATGAATTATTTTTATTAGTGGAATTTAAATATGTACATATATTTATCTGCTTGCTGTGTATTATTGCAACTATAGTGGACGTGCCTAGCAGAATCGTGCAACCGAACGATTTGATCTATCTCCTTAACTGGGTACCTATAGAATCTATATTCTATAGGTTAATCTATAATTCTAAATATCTATATCTATATTACCTATATATAATATATAGTAATATAGGTATTTACCCTTCGAATTAAGTACAATTTTTTTATTTGAATGGAGTAGCAGACGAACACGCAGTCCACGTGGTGTTAAGTCGTCGCTGCAGCCCATGGACATATACATACAACCTCAAGCAAGCATAGGTAAGTCTTGTCTGAGGTCGTATGCAGTTGCGCTGCTACTCCGGAGGCTGGTGGGCGCCTCATGTAAGTGTAGCCGGCAACTGCACCTTTCCACCGAAACACAATAGAATTGGTTCACGGCAGAATTGGGTGCCGCGGTGGTACTTCCCCGGGCGAACCATAATAGTTCTACCAAAAGCCAAACTACTTATAGACCTTTAGACATTTAATGATTCATTTACTTACATTTTGACCACCCGGCGCAATGGTTACTATGCCGGACTGCCAATCGAGGGGTCCGATTCCCGGCAAAACAGAAATTTGAATGATGAGTTTAAATTTCTATTCTCCGTCTGGGTGTTTGTGTTCCTTCCTGCCTTTGTATGTGTCCATGGTACCCCACGACGCAGGGTATTAAAATTAATTACCATACTGTGAGTATGTAACGTTTAGTTATTTATTTACTTAAGTTATCCCTGCGTAGATCAACAATGAAAATTTTATTTTTATATTATTAGAGGTCGAAAAAATACAATGAAAAAAATTCAAGATTATGCTGACACTACGTATTAAGCGTAGATATTTTTATACCATCGGTCCTTGCAACGTGAGAGGCGATGAAGTTTCAGTCAACGAATGAAAGAACAATAGTGTCGATTTTGAGTCTAGGTGTTGAAGCTTTCACTAATACGGGCCTATGGGAATTACCCGCGTACTAAAGTTGAAGGATCGCGGAAATCGTGCGGGAACGCCGATGATTATGACGCATTGTTTCGAAAAAACTGTCGGCGTTGTCTGATGAACCTTCTATTATGAGGATTCCCTGTCATGTATGTTCGACACTTGACTCGTAGTGGAATTAGTGATAATTTTATGTATTTTCTTAATATGCTTTCCATACATAAAAATATATCATAAAATCAAGATTTTTTAAACTTCTAAATTTGACTTAAACTTTAACTTAAACTTAAACTTTAAGATTTGAAATCATTAATCCAGTACTTTTAAAAATAAATCTTCATAATTCATAATTCCTTTATTGGGTATTATTTTTGGGTAACAAATAGGTCCTTATAAATTAATACAATCAGTACTCTTTTTAGAGTACTTAGTTATTTTTATAACAATGCCTGTTAGGGCGTTCCAAGAGTACAATGTCAAAATGAAAATGTATTATAATTATGAAAAATACATAATAAAAATTAAGACTATACAATGAAATCATGCAAAAAATGTCATAAATTGTATTTGTATTTTGTATTGTATTATTGTGTTATATATTATATATGCATTTATATATGTATATATTTATTTAATATGCATGTATGTATAGTGTATATCCATTATATACATAGTTATTCGTCCTTTTTTTGCTGTTTTTCTCTTATACTGAAATAAACCACCATTCGCTGCTTTTCTCACTACCTAAAGGTTGACTGGCAGAGAATGCTCATAGCATTAAGTCCACCTTTGTACACCTAGTTTAAGGTAGGTACATAAAGAATAAATAAAAAAAAAAAAAATTGTGTTTAAAATAGATATTGTTAATAGATTAAACTACAATTGGTGTATTTTTCTACATCTATGCAAGGAACCATCTTACAACGCGACAGATGTTATTTATTCGACGGATCATCTGAGAACAATAGCGTTGATTTTAAGTCTAATGTCGTGTCAGACATATGAGTCGCAGAAGGTTACCTATGTAAATGAAGCGTTAATGTAAACGTCCATAATGTCGTCAGTGTACTAGCACCCGTCATTCCATAGAAAAAGGGTCAAATGATACACTTTTTCTATGAATGACGTGTACTGGGATACTGTCAAAAACTGACCATTTTTTGGACGTTTACCTTATGGCATATTTTTTACTTACCTACATGGGCGTACCCAGGGGGGGGGGCAGCTGCCCCCCTGGATCAAGGTCTAGATTACTCTAGATTCAGGGATTCAAAAATCACAAAAAATCTCCTAAACGAAAAAAGAAACCTATAAAGAGTACGCTAGATAATATGCTACCTCCTGCTGTTTCCTTTGTATATTTAATATTTTGTATGCGTGTCTTCGTATAATAGACCAGGGTCCATAATTTTGAAAATGGTAAAAATTAAAAAAAAAATACAGTAAGATGAAAGCCATTGGAAAAGGTAGAGAATACCCAACCAGCAAAATTAGCTGCTGTGAGGCTATAGAGCCAATCCGATTATTCCTCAAGGTGCTAAGCGTAAGAAATAGACTACGCTATGCAGCAGCTATAAAGCAACTGTGTCGCCAATTGGGCACCACTTTTTGCAGCCCATAGTTCTAATTGTACTGCATAACAGCAGCATAAAAGTAGCACAATAGATGTAATTTATAATTATTACCACTTTGAAGCCCTTGTAGCGCTTAGTGAACGAAAGAATGAACGAATGATTATATTCGAAGCTGCTTCACAGCTGTAATTCTCTCATTATTTTTTGACATCCACAGTATTAATAGAATATTATCAATGCAGTGCATAATATCAGTTATAAGTTACTCTATGGCGGCCATCAAAATTATTTATTCAATCAAGTAAGTATTATATTTTTGAGACTTTAGTGTTTTATATGCGTATCGCAAAACGCCGGCAAGTTTACCGTGCAAAAAGGTAACATTATTTAGAGTAATTTTAACGCGCCCTTGTTTTATCATCAAAGTAATAAAATTTCATCTGTTCAATTTATATACGGTATTGAAAGTAGATCTTAATTTCCGTTGTTATTGCTTTTTTACATATGAGAATGTTACTAAACTTGAAAGGTAATCACAAGCTACTTATAAATTGGTCTATTTGTCTAGAGTTTTGCTAAAAAAATACTATATAACCTAAAAATGTAAACAAACCAATCAAAATTATCATAATTAAAATGGCGTTTGAGTCATGCAGCTATAAACCCTTATTTTCACCTTATTGGCTCTCTTTTGCAGTCTTTAGTGCTAATTTCTTCTCTTGAAAAGCTTTGAGTGTTTTTTACTACCTTAGTACAGTCAGAACCATTAAAAGAGCCGCTATTTCGACTTATATGCAGTTGGAAGAGATTAAATATTCTCTTCTGCAGTTTTAATACTCGTGGATAGAGACAGACAATTTCAGAGATCCGTGGGCTAGATAAAAAAACCGTGAAGTTGATATTGTATGTGTGACTTTATTGTTTCTGTTATTTTTGCTTAAATAAAATACTTATGATATATTTTCTTTTCAGAATGACGTTTAAAATTGTAAGAACATATAATAAAAAGACACAACGAGAAGAATTGTGTATTTGCCCATCGGCATGGGAAAAAAATAATGTTCTGTTTTGACCAAAGAAAAAAGGAACAAAACTTTCAAAAATAGAAAATTCAGTAGGTACCACAACCTGGTTGGTTACAAATCAGTTGCGTAGTTAAAAGAAATAAAATAAAATCATATGAGTTGGCAGACCAATTACTAGACGACATGATGGAGTGTTCCACAACAGAACAAGATCAAGCTCAAGAAATTATATCACCAGTGGCAACCGGAAAAAAACAAATACTTTTTACGAGGTGGAGCAAATTTGCCGAAAAATACTCAGAGCTCTTAAAATTTAATAACTTTCTCTATAAGACATAGGATCATAGAACAGTTAAAAAATTGAAGAAAAAAAATTTCAGAACCATTTTTCATAAGAAAGAAAAGTTATTTATTATATATTACTTATTATTATTTATTTATTATATTATTATTTATATATTATATATTTACGGTTTGCATTTACGAGAAAAAGTGAGAAAGTTATTCAATTTTATTAGCTCATTAAGCTTGTTCCCACTAATCACTACCATGAATACCTACTTTAATATGTATAGTAGGTATAGTGCTTTCGGTAGGTAGGTATAGAGTTCGTACTTTATCTACTAGTAGGTATTTCATGGTACTAATAGTGAGAACAAGGTATTTTTTATTGCCTAGATTTATAGGGGAAAATGATACTCGTTAAAATTAAGATAGAACCCCACCTAGTGGAAAAATGTTCAGTTTCATAGTGCGAACTTACTCTTAAAAGTTTGTCGATCTAGGTGCTGATTATGCTATAAGATACCGACTCAGATGTTTTTAAGTTTGTTAGATGAAAGAAAGCAATAAAACACGTTGATTCATAAATTATAAATGGCTATATTATTCTACCAGACAAGTAACAGCTTCCTTAATTATAGATTTCGTAATCTTCATTAGTAAGAATTAATGATTTTGATAACTAAATACAACATATTATTATCTTAAAATTATGAATATTATTCAGCTATTGTATGTAGTAAAGGTATAAAATATAATTCAGACTTGAACTTAGTAACTACAAATTTACATTTCACATCTGAAGGTGAGCAATTGTACTCTGTTCTTGAATTTGAAGTACATGTGCTTTACAAAGGACTCCAGGTAGGTTTTTCAAAAATGCTGCAGAGTATAGGCCAAAACTGTTGTTTTGAACTTTTATACCTATAGGGGCACACCGTCTACATTAAATATGAGAGAAATCCTTTCGGGTATTTCGGATGTTTTTTCTAATGTCTTCATTAAACATTTTTTAGCCCGTTGTGCCAGTATTCTCTCGGATCCACAACGGTTATAGTTATTGTTTTTGGTGTTTTAAGTAGTGTTCGTGTGTCATTAGGCAAGGCATTAAGAGATGTTTTATTTAAAATTTTGATTAAGTCTCTTAAAGCATCATGACTTAAATTATATTTTATAGCCCAATTTCGTATCCGATCGCGGTAGTCACATTTGCTTTCATAATCATTAAAATATGATCTTTTGTCAGAGTCATTTTCAGAATCCACGAAATCATACCTGTAAACAAAAAACACGATCACACTCATAATTCCCACTAGAATTCCCTGTACCAGGACACCATAAACATTTTTGACAGCCTCCGTGGCGTAATGGGTGATGAGCCGACTGCGAAACGTGAGGTCGTGGGTTCGATTCCCATCCAGGACAAATATTTGTGTGATGAACATGACTATTTGTTCTGTGTCTGGGTGTTAATTTATCTATTTAAGTATGTATTTAGAATTATATAAGTATGTTTATCAGCTTTCTGATTACCATAGTACAAGCTCTGCTTAGTTTGGAATTAGATGGTGTTGTGTGAATTGTCCAAACATATAAAATAAACACACACACAAAGACATGCACAAAATATCACCCAAACCCAGAAGAAGACAGACAGAAGACAGATTCAATAATAAAAATATTACATTAACATCAAAAATTAAAATATATCTTAAGTCCGTATTTATAAACGCCGCTCAACTTTGAGTTCGCACTTGACTACAATCTTGACATATAAAATAGCCAAGTTCGAACTCACACTTGGTGACGTTAACAAATACGGTCCTTTAATTTATTAATAAATGTAATAATTTTATTTTTTCACTTAGCTCTCTTCATCAAAAACTATTCCAAAATCATCCGTTGAATAAAATATCTCTACAGAACCCTCACTCAAGTTTCGTGTCGAACTTGGTATACCTATCGTTTTCATTTGGTTCTGCTGAATTCCTTCAAAGAATGGGTAAATTAGATAAATTATTTTGTGATAGAATAGGACGTAAAAACAATTACTTAGTTTTATACTTACTTGGACAAATTATAATTAGAATTTGATGCATTTGAACTCGAAGCTTCACCGATAACTTCACCGATATTACTAAGCTTCAGCATGTTTTCGTAAGCTTTGCGTACTTTTCTGCGGTAACCACTTGTTTTTTTAACGATTTCCATCCTTTTGAATTCATTTTCATCAATAATTCACTAATTTTGATAAAAAAAAAACACTCAATTTCTCAATTGCGACGAAAAGAGATGGCCGCCTGGCCCATTGGACACTTGTTACTCAAAGAAGCTCTTGCTTCCTTTTTAAAGATTGAAAGCAGTCTTTAGTACCATAATGCATATTATTGAAACTGAAACCTGCTTTAGAATACAGAGTTATTTCCCCTATGGGACTGCTAGTAGTACAACAGTAATCATTAAATACTTTACGCAGCTACATTCAAATACCTGTAACAAACTCACTTATGCAGTCAAACGGATTATAAGATGTGCAAACGCAGCTATTATGTAGCTTAAAATGGTAACGTATCATTTACTAACTCTTATCTCAGGGCTTAAGAGGCAAAAGAGTTATTAAAAGATCTTTTGTAAGATTAAAGGTGATAATAGAATCAACTTTTAGCACTTAAAGTAGCTCATGCAGCTATAAGCAGCAACAGAAGCAATTGTATTACTTTAAACTGCTTCCGGATCTCTTATAACACCATTATACAACTCTGAGTAACAAAATAGGCAGCAATTTCAGCCAATTTGCTGGTTGGGTATAACAAAAATGAAAGGAAAAAAATACGAAAACATAAGTATACAATATTATAACATAAAATCTTATGTTTTTCGAGTAATTTAAGTATAAATTTTAATAAATAGCCCAAAATTGTACATAATGATTCAAAATAAATTCGGATTCGAGTTTTCATTATTTGTGTTTTCTGAGATCATTTACTGTAGTATTGTATATTTTTATACCATCAGAAATTAGAGATTTCATCGAACAAACAGCACATCGACCTTTTAAATTAAAATACTAAAAAACACGCTTTTTGGTACCTTTGGCCGCGAACTTATCAGCCGCCCCTCGTATATTTTTGTATCCTGATGATCCTAGTTAGGACTTTAATATAAAATTATGAGATTATTGTATTGTCATCGGCCCTTGAACCCTATGCAAATTTTCAAGTTTCCTAGAAGTTTCAAGACTCCTAGAAGTAAGTGAAAATGAAGTTAAAAGATTCTGTTACATACCTACATACATACAGGTCAAGCTAATAAAAGCGTGTTAAAAAAGCAGATAATTTGACGTGACAATTTTCCATTGAAAACTAGGGTGATTTTTCAAAAAGAGGTGAAAAAAATTTATTTTAAACCGAAAAAATTACTGTGTTTGGTTTATAAAAAAATTGTAAAAAAAATATTTCTTTTGCAAAAGATAAAAATAAAAAATCAAAAACTTAGTTATTTGAATATTTCACATAAATTTTGAAGTTATTTGAAAAAAGTGTAAATATAAAAGTTGTAAGTACTTAGATCTTTTTATTACCCACAACTTTGCCATTTAACTTTTTTTATAGAACTTGTAGTTTTTCCGGAAATCGACAAAAACCGTTATTTACCCTTAAAAACTCACCCCCTCCCCCTTCCCGATCTCATATCGCGCGTAAAAATTTTTCCTTTCATTTATGTTACACACATATTCTCTACCTTTTTCAATGGGTTTCATCCTACTATAATTTTTTTTGGTTTCAAAAATTATCGACACTGGTCTATAACGTGAAAAATAAATTATCGCATTTCTCGCCGCTCCACGGTGATGGAAAATATCGTGATGTTTAATTGATTACGATGTTCTCCATAGCCGCGCATGCCTGAGAGAAATACATAATTTCTCCAAAGCATGATGTCCACCAATACGCACTTGGCCAGCGTGGTGGACTATGGCCTAAATCCCTCTCACTTGTGAAAGAAGACATTTGTCCAGCAGAGGAACACAAAAAAGGTTGAAAAAAAGAAACTAGAAATGTCGCCAAGTGTGATGTGGCGATTGTGAGTCGATTTCTAGTCTAGGTGGTGAACCTTTCACTAACCCGGGCCCATGGTAATTACCCGCGTACTAAAGTTGCGCGATCGCGGGAATCGTGCGATGTCGATGATAATGGTGCATTGTTTCGAACAAACCGTCGCGTCGTCTGATGAGTCGTAGGATTCCTCTCAAGTCCGAGAGTCGTAGTAGAAATAGTGTTTTTGTGAACAATGATAGCATTTTGGAGATGTAAGTTAGCCTGAATTAAAGTAATATTTAATGTTACTACTAACAAATGTACCTTATTTTTTGGTATCGGGGGAGAAATCTTCAAAAGGTACCCGGCACCATGGGAGAGGGGATACCGGGTTATGTGGGATTTGTACGGCACTAAAACCCCCTCAGTGCCCTGCCTCTGCGCTTGGGTAGGACTTCGGGATTTCCAGTGAAACGCACCGGTGTTCTCCGCAGTACGGGCCCATCTTCGGGAGACCAAATGTGCTCTCCTGCACCTTCAGATGCTTACGGCGGCATGCAGCCACACATACACCGCCGTCCGTCCCGGGATCGCTGGCTGGACGGATCGAACTCCCACTCTAACCGCCCGCAACACCGGACGCTCCCTTTTAGTCGCCTCTTACGATCAGGCAGGGGATACCGTAGCTCTATTCTTAATCTTAAAGCTACAGGGACTATTAACGAATAACATATTTAATTAATAATAATAGTAAATAACGTTACACACTAGGTTTTCCTGTGTCACGGGTACCGTGGGACAAAGATATAAACACAAACACTCAGACCAAGAACAGAAATAGAAGCTTTTCATTCCAGTTCCTTTCCAGGGAATCGAACATGATTAAATATTACGAATTATCAAATTATGGCATTATATTCATGTGAAATGGAGGTGTTTGCAAATTGTGTAATAAATTAAGTATGCCTATTGATGTTTTGAACATCAGGTAGGTACATAATTTTGTTCTTAAATGAATAACCTTAATGAATAATCTTAAATGAATTAAAAGAATAATATCTACGCAGAGTTAAATTATTAATAAGTTTAAGCTGCACAAAAACGCATTTCCCAGAATATTAACAAACTGAAAATCAGCTGTTTTTACGCTGTCTGCAAAGAAGCAATCTGCCAATCCGCGCCGGTACCAGTCTGTAGTAGGAGGCAACGTCCGGAGGAACAGAAAGAAAACAAAAATCGGCAAAATACGATTCGGACTTGCGCACGAAGGGTTCCGTACTATCTACAAAATACTACAAAAATCAATCGACTGCATGGAAACCTTCCTTAAATATTTATTTTATTTAAATTTAATTATTCATTTTTAAAGTGAATATTCTGTAAATGTTTCAAGCGTCTACCAGTTGTTATTAAGATAGCGAAAGAATGATAAAAAATCACGTTTGTACAGGAGCCTCCCTTAAATATTTAATTTAGTTTTTAGACTAAATACTATCAAAAGTCTTGCTATCATGGTTCATGAAACACATGATACCTGAACCCTGATAGACGGACAGACAGACGGACGGACAGCAGAGTTTAGTAATAGGGTTTCGTACCCAAAGGGTAAATCGGGACCCTAATACTAAGATTCGTCCCGTTTTACCCTTTTGGTACGGAACCCTAAAAAGCGATTTTGTAGCACATACCTTAATAACATAGATGATGGAAAAGGAGTCAGTACTTTTTGTGTAAGTATAATTATATTAGCTCTTTATTCTGGAATACTAGTGACGTAATTGCGTCGAAGAAGAAAGGAATAATACTCATAGTAATCTAGGCTTGGAGAGTTGCCCCACCGGTAAACAGAAGGGATAAGGTAACAGGTTTCATTAGCAGTTTTTCTGCTGAGATGAGATCATTGATTGGCTACAACCCTAGTCGGCAGCTTTCGATTGCATTTATTTATTACACGATCTTACAACTTTACGTAACTTGTCAATATAGTTTAGGGTTAATTATAACAAAGATTAATATAATTATTATTGTTCCAGTAAAATTTCTTTCAAGAGTAAATATGTTGTAGGTATTCATAATTTTTTAAATAAAACTAATGCAGCTTTTAGTGAAATTCCATGCGTCTTCTGATTCCAGTGGCTTCCCGCTGCCTTTTTTTATGTCATCCGTCCACCGGCTTGTAAAGTAGAAATACTTTAATTAAATTAAGATTTTGATACCAGATCGTACTTACAGTACTATCTAAGGGACCATTAAAGTAAAGGTAACATACTTGAACATTGATAGAATTGACACGAAGTGTTCTAAGCTTTGTAATAATAAAACAATGTAATAATAAAACAACAGCTTTAGTTATAAACAGAACTAAATTAAACTTCATAAATTATTATTCTATTATTACCTATTCCAGTATACTTATAAACTTTTCATTGCATTAATTCTTTCTACGTTATAGGTTACTACGTAGTTACATAGTGACTGATAAATTATATAGCGTTTATTAAAGTTATATTAACGAACACCACTTTCATACAAAATTAAATAGACATTATAACGTATACATACTTACTTCTTTGCACGTCTTTTATGAGTTTCCAAATACATATACACGTTTCTGTATACTTTACTGAGCAAATTTTGTCATTAGGAGGAAGAAATATTAAAATTACGTGCCTTTGTGAACGGCAACCGTAATCATTGCGCAGATTGCTTAATAAAGAGGGTGTTTTAATGGTCGATTGTTTCCCAATTAGCATAGGTATTGCCTCACTGAATAAGTTGTATAAAAATATGGATATTATTGTGCATCGAGACGTATACTGTATATGGGCTTAAGCTGCGAGTGGGTGGTTGTCGGCCGTGAGCCGTCTTGCACGATTGGCCAGTCCTCGCCCCGTGATTGTGACATGCTAACTAAGTTATAATTACAGTTTTCTTATTACAATTTGATTATGAGTTTTTATTACAGATTTATTTCAAGTTGTCTTTGTTGTCTGTGGAAAATTATTTCAGTTGCGGTAGTTTGTTGGTTTATTTTTCCTCAATACCTACGGCATTTTATGACGTGTATTTTGTAAGCAGTTTTGATATGGAAAACACTAAAGGTTGACTCCTTTTATGGAAACTTTGGTTACGCAACTTTAAGTAATATTACCAACGTACTGCTCAAATATTAGGTAGACAAAGTACTGAAGAGTATTGTTATAGAGAGAGACGAAATGAAGTCTTATAGCCCCAATAGCCTGTCCAAACGAGAGTCTGAAGTGAGCATAGAGTACCTGAACATTTTTATTACTATTTTACAGTCATCTGCAGGTGATGAAAACAATCAGATATGAATTATTGGGACCTAATAAAATGTGTGATTTAATAAAACCAAATCGCAAATGAAATGGACAAAATTCAATAGGTCTAGCGCGAACCTAGCACAATAGACAATATACTCGTAATTATATGTACGTTCGAATAGGGCATGATCGTTGTCATTGGTATCGCTACTCAGTTCCAGTGGATCCAAACCTTGTTATATGATTTATTTGGTTGTTTCCCGGCAGCGGGAGAGTGCATACGGATCAGTCATAGCCCAAGAGCTTGCGACACATTTGGGTGTGTGTTTTGTGTAAGTCGTGTAGTCATCTCAACCATTAAAATTCGATATTGTGAATATGACAATATTCTAGCAATTCTATTAACTTGCCCTTTACACAATTTTAAAAATGTTTATAGTTGTCATACATGTTTTATTATCATTATCTGGTATAAATTCAATTCAATTCTAAATAAATATTCATTTTTGGAATAGAAATATTATCTTAATGAACTTTAATCTTTTCGCGGTTATCTGCTCTAGGTTCCCGAATTGAGAGAAAAGAGTCGTATGAGAAAAACTCTCAGCAGCATTTTTTATTAATGAAACTACATATAAAACGCCATAAATATGTATATTTAGCAAATCAATTATTATAACAGTTATATAAGTAACGTGGTTGTGTACAATTTTTCGCTTATGGTTTTTATCTCACAGATTGAAGTGCCCTGGGATGACAAAACCCAAGTTACTTAATTTCAAATAAAAAATGTATGACCTTTAGAAGCGTCTGATCTGAAAATTGGTCTGAAAATTTAAAATCTTTTGCCGTCAATTTTTTTGTGTGACAAACCACCAATCAACAATCAGAGTGTTTATTTACATAACACACTTTAACGTCGGAATCAATAAATGGTAGGTCAGTATCCAGTAGCAAGACATGTACTCTAAGGTCTATTTAAACCACCTTATTTCTACACTTTTCTCTGTTAACGTTGTCTAAAACACAGGTCCGAATAATTCCAAGATCCCGTCGGCCACGATAGGTTGGTCGCGATCCCGACAGTCGTTTCAGTTGCGTATTGTGCGCCAGCCGCGACCCTCGGGGTGAACGCTCGGCGAGTCGTCGACACCGCGATAATTACTGTCGCTGCGACATCTACCTACGCCGCGCTCGCCCTTCGACCAAAGGCTGAACCAACGCTGTTACACTAATGTGTCTAATTAAGACTAGCACACGGCTTACGATTTATACATGACTAGCGACTCTCAGGCAAATAGGTCTTTGTGTTAACGCGAGCTCAATGTAGCCCCACTGTATGTTTACGAGGCTGCGTCTACGTAACATAAAGCTGCTGCCTATACATTGTATATAAGTTGCTGCGTTTTGGATGGTTAATTAAAAATTGACAAGAGCGTTAGTAAAATTAAAAAAATAAATCCGTTTTTGTTTTAGCACAAGCTAAATTTGACTCTCTTAGTGCATCACAGGTTGTTGCTTTAAGTTGACTCTACGTAGCAACATTACTTAGGTAGATACACGAATATTAGCTTATATTAATATTATTATAGAAAAATTTAACAACAACATTCATAGGTGGTAGAACTTTAATGGTTCGTCGAAGAAGAAAGAAGAAGTTGTACCTGCACAACCTTCTGCCGTAAAGTAATTCTATTATGTTTCGGTGAACATGTATAGTTGCCGGCAAGATCTGGCCAGACATCAGAGAGCTCTGTGAAACTGCATACGACCCAGCAAGATGGCATGCTTGAGGTTGTGTGTAGATGTCCATGGGCCACCTTCGCCTGCATGCTTGTCTCCTACTCCATTCTCCAAATAAAAACGAAGAACATCTGGGACGAGCATCCGCATTTTAAATTACACTAACTACAGAAAACTGAAATATTTTTAGGCAATCTGAGGACAATAATAACAAGCACGAAAATCTGTTATCGGCCACAGTTAATTAATTCGTTGGAAAAACCATTCAAATAATAGTGTTTTCTACTGTACTTATGTCATTGTCATTATCCAAAAAAAAAACCATACATTTAAAATTTTGAACTCCTTACAATTTTGCACGTCTCATAACGCGAAGCGTTTGAGGTAGTGCACTATTCTCAACTAGCTAGAAAATGCGCTTTTCTTGAACTTTGATTGCCTCTTATCTATGTATTTTGCACCGATTCTTTCATATGAGCACACCGAATTCCAGATGAACTATTAATTTAACATTAGTAAACTAATAAATGAACATTTATTGTGTTTTATATAATTAAAAAACTGATTGAAAAAAATCTTCTATGGACGTCCGTGTTCTGGTTTTGAAAATGGCAGTTTAATTTAGTATTGTTTAATTAATATTCATGAATAAAAATCCAAAATTTTTTAATTTCTCTTACGTCGTTATACTTAGGAATAGAACCCTTTCACTTTTCATCACTTTTCAAAAAAATATCGACTGTTCTTCATATTAGTATGTCTATATTAATCAATTTTATTTTGAAGGATTAGGTTATGAGGCGTGCACTTTTGTATTTTTTGTGACTTTATTCAGAGTATCATAGGTATAAAAATTTAATCATTTTTATTCTTTTACACAGGCTACTTACGATGTAGGTAACTACAATTTCCAGTATATCCTAAGTCTACAACAATTTCAATGGGAATAAGTCAACATCGGAAAATGGCGTACCTCCACTGAAATACGATTTCCCAATACGCAGGTTTATTTCGAGAGTAGAGAGATGCAGGCAATGTTACTATTTCGAAATAATAGCATTAGCTTTTCAAATATATGTACGTAACCTTTGAAAGCATTTTACATAATTAATTATTTTATTTAGCAGTAACCAAGGCATCGAGCCGCGGTTGTTTGTTTTTTATGCTATCCGGAACGCTGATATAATCGTAATTGTTAATGTGGTACCACATGAAGATGTTGTGATAAAGGTGTGTAGACGTCAACGGCACCTTTTTTTGAAACACACTAGAACTGCTTTGTTACATAGGTGATCTCTAGAATCCTTTGATTCTTGGAATCAAGTTTGAATCCGGGATTACAACTACAACTTACGAGTACACTGGTCGGAGCACCGCTTGCCTAGCAAGCGGCTGGTAAATCGATTGGTTCATTCGACCATGCAATAGGAACGAGGATTTCATGGCAGAAATGGATGTGTCAGTGATATGTATAAAAAGCAAATGGAAAAATCAAAAGCAAATGGTCAAACCATCAAAGGAGTAAATGAGCACGCGGACATGTATCAAAGGTCGGACTTAAAAGTAAGTATGATGTATGTATTGGCTGCAATAAAATGTCCGCAATCCTTTTCGCGTTTCACTGTTGGGCAGTTTGGCCCAACTTGGGCACTAGTCTGGTCTCTGCCCATTATTGCGGAGATTATTACTTCACCATGTGGAGATAAATAAGTATTATTTGAGGTTAAATGTAGAGATCCTGATGTCTTATGTCGATCTGTTGCTGAGGATGCATGGTCTCTTGTGTAATACAACAATCAACGATAACAATAGAAACACAAAAACATTTTACGTAAGATGTAGCTTCTTTAATGTAGCAGCTGTGGTAGGCACCTTCCCTGTTAACCAGTTCAAACTTAGCCAATATATTTTTTTTCTAAATATTTGCGCTGAATACTTTGTATGCTACTTGTGTTATGTATGTTACGTGTGCTACTTCCACGAGCATGCAAGCCACGTGATATTAAGCGACTGCTGCCCTGGACAACTACACACAACCTCAAGCAAGCCTGAGGGCCTTTTTCACCACCTTCAAGTAAAGTGACAAGTACGCTAATTATTGGTTAAAGTCGTAACTTCAACTTCAATTTCTACATCAAGTACTCATTTATTTTTTTACTCGCCAGTTAACTTTACTTGGGACGTAACTAATCAACACTTTACTTAGAGATGGTGAACGAGGCCCTTAATCTTACCTGTAGACCTTCTCCGAAGGCTGATATGATAGGCCACAACCGTACCTTAATAAGCTCCAGAAATTCTCCATATTAGGAGAAACCGTTATTTAGCAGTGGGACTGAAAAGGGTTACAGCCATTTTTACCGACTTCCAAAAGGAGAAGGTACTGTATTCGGCTGTATGTATAGATAGATAGATAGATAATACTCTTTATTGTACACCAACAAATAAAAAATACATACACAGATTTTGTACATAGTATTAATGTACATTGGCGGTCTTATCACTAAAAGTGATCTCTTTCAGACGTATGTATGTATTTTTTATAATAGTAAATCCTCACTAAAATGGAAGAGTACAATTTTTTGTGACGTACGACCTATACCTATATGTCTGTAACGTACATACATGCTCTGATTGAATAAAACGTAATTGTTGGCCCCGCCTAACATGTGGGTATTGTGTTCTGTCAATCAAAGATACTCGTATGCAGGCTTCCTAGTAGATATAGCAAAGAATAAACGTTTGATATAATACATCGTTAAGTCAACAAGAACGTATCCGTAACAAAACAGTTCCTGGTATAGATATAACATAGGCATAAGAATCTCACCATTGATTGATATGTTACATACATTACTGTATCTGGCATGATATGATTGGCCGACAGCTGCTTAGTGTTTTCACTTGTGATAAATTTATAATAAATTCATTTGATTCAGTTTAAAGTTTTAATCTTCAAAACGCTCTCATAATTTCGACTATTCATAAATTCGTATAGAATTAGGTGGAATTAGGTACAGATTAATGTCGTTATTGATTTGAAATGACTGAAACATGATACATCACTGTAGACTATAAAAATGTTAACATATATAATATATGACTTAACACATTCATAGCCCCACATCAGGGTAGGGTTTCTCCCTGTGTCGTGAGAACCATGGGACTCACACAAACATTTAAACTCAAACATCCAGACTGAGAGCAGAAGATGAAGCTCATGATTTCAATCTCTGCTTCGAATTTTTCAAACTTTCAATTCCAGGTTTATATTAATAAGCAAATCACTAAAAAGCAGGGCTTAAATTGGTATCTAGGCTCGCGGAATAGTCCCTGTAGCTTCGGGATTAAGAATAGAGCTACGGTATCCCCTGACTGATCGTAAGAGGCGACTAAAAGGGGTCTTCCGGGGTTGTGGACGGTGTGAGTGGGAGCTCGATCCGTCCAACCAGCAGCCCCGGGAAGGGCGGCGGTGTGCGCGTGGCCGCATGTCGCCGTAGGCATCGGAAGATGCAGGAGAGTACATCTGCTTTCCCGAAGATGTGCCGGTTTGGGGCGTCTCGCGTGGAGGATACCGGTGCGTTCCGCTGGAGATCCCGGAGTCCTCCCCAAGCGCAGAGGCAGCCACCGAGGGGGTTTTTACGGGTATTTACGGGTACAAACAATCTTTATAGGTTGAAGCTGATACAGCCCGCCCGAGCCCCTTTATTCAAATAAAAAAAGAGGGGATTTTAGTGCGGTCAAATATCACATAACCCGGTACCCTCTCCCAAAGTACTTGGTACCTTTTGAAGGTTTCCCCCCAATACCAAAAAAAGGCTCGCGGAATACGATGCCTTAACCCGTGTCGTAATTCGTTTGGTATTGATTTAAATTATTTCAAAACTTGTTGAGTACTAGAATGTACGTGCGTGTACCTAAATAAAGTGAAAGTACTTTCGATATTACTTCCGAATTCGGTCGATGGGACAGCAAAGTTGTAAAAGATTAATGATGTGTTAAAGCTTTTTTGGACACGAACGGAACGACTTGTTCCTGAGAGGGAAGTAAAATATTAAATACAGTACAGCCCCCGGCAATGTTTGCGACTTGAATCGGGACTTCGAGGGACGTTACAGGGTAAATTTACGACGAACTAACTTGTTACGTAGTAAAACTTACTTTTCCGCTAAATTGATACACGTTTCATAAGAATTAGAAATGTTTTCTGGCAAAAAAAGAATGTTAGAAAAACTGTTATTGAAAGTAAACGTTTCTTGGATTGGAAGATGTACCTAAATATATTTTTACCAAATTTTTGGGTGGCCATATTATTTTTAGGAAAGTTTTGATCAGGGTCTAAATATGATATTTGTCGAAGATTTTCAGTATCTACATGTTCTGAGAGGTCTAAACACCCTAGAATGTTGCATTGTTGGAAGGTTAGTAAAAAGTCCATAAAAGTTTAAATGTATAAGAGTGTCTGTGCAGTTTAGTATTTATAGCCCTTAATCAGAATCTCAAGAAATAAATGATACCACTGTAAGTTAATAAACTATAAACTCTGCTCAATTCTCGATAGGAAGTTGTAAATAAAAACGCGCGACCGCCGCCCGACAACTGATTAATTACTTGCTTTAGTCCGGGAGTTAATGACGGGAGTCACAGTACAATAATATTAATATCGCTTTTTATATATATAATTTACTTTCAATTAAACTTAAATGGAAAGATACTCGGTGCTAACATAAATTTCCATGGCACGATTGAGTTATTTATGTAATCATGATTTGTGGTCCATGTAGATCCAAAAAGAAACTTAAAAGTTAGTAAACGACGGGTTAAGGAAATTATTGTCTACTAATAAACTCATCTATCCCTAGTTCCCTACTTATTTATTATTTATTTTATTTGTCCCTACTAATATTATAAATTCGAAAGTGACTCTGTCTGTCTGCTACGCTTTCCCACTTAAACTACTGAACCAATTTTAGTGAAATTTGGAACACAGATATAGTGGACCTTGGGAAAGGACATAAAATGGTTTTTATCCTACGGAAACCTATAAGACGGGTCTACGCGGGTGAAGCCGCTGGCGGAAGGCTAGTAATTTATATAGACATGAGTCCTGTGTAATTGATGACATGAGTATAATGTTGACATAGACGTTCTAAAATAAATTTTATACAATAATTTATAGATAATATATATATAAATTAAGCGTGTTGATTTTAAATTATTGGTGTAGTGCAAATTTTACGTTATTTTTATAAAGCTAAAATAAAAAATAAAAAGAAGTGAAATTTTCATAATATCAGGGTTTGGGTTTGGATACATGTAGAATTTATTTACAAAGTAATGATTTTTATATTGAAATTATTTATGATTTTATTAAAATTACTTACACTAATTAAAAGGACGAAATCTAAATCTGTACAAAAGCCTCCATCATTCTTCAACTCAGCCGATCTCTGTGTCCATTTCTTTCGTTTTTATGGACTGTATATCATAAATGTGTTCAAGAAGTTTTCTTTAAAATGAGCACACTTTGGAAAACTGAAATGTCCATTATTGTCCATACATGTCACTTTCGATTTATTTTACAAAGTAAAAACGTGAACAAAAGTGTGTGGAATTTGTATAAAAACTAGCAAGAACGCTCACATTATGCTATACCGTAAACGCTAATACAATTTCACAATTATTATTGCAGCGCATTCGTGCAGAAACTTTTTTGTGACATTTAAGTTCTGTATATGAAGCAATAAAACCCATGAATACTGACATTTTCTGTTAACGAACTGTGTTTTAAAGCAAAAAAGAAAAGTGACATCATACCATCATCAATATTCAACGATAATTTTAGTTAAATATTTTTTCTTTCCTATTCTGAATATTATCAATTATATTTAATATCGTATGTTGTTAAGGATTAATTTCATATAATTGGCTACACAATGATATTGTCATAGCATAGGTATGCCACCCATAAATCATTGTATTAAAACACGAAATGCGGTGCGCTCTACTTAGGCACTACATTATATGAGTTGGGCAGAAGTTTTGTCAAAACATAGCTACTAAAGATCGCCTGTGATTGTAATCGTTTAAATTTAAAATTAAAAAAAAAATAGATAGTAGAAAATTTATGGTGCGATCGAGAAATTGCTACTGCTGGTTCCTTCAATTACCAATTTTATCGTGTATTGGTGGAAAGGTGCGTTTGCCGTCCCTCCCGCTGCTGGCTGGACGGGTCGAGCTCCCACTCTAACCTTCCGCAGCCCCGGAAACCCCCTTTTAGTCCCCTCTTACGATCAGGCAGGGGATACCGTAGCTCTATTCTTAATCCCGAAGGTACAGCGACACGGTTTCATGAGCATGACTGAGAAGTAGCCGAGGGGTTCATCTGCTAATCCATTTAAATAAATAAAAATACAAAACCTTTACACAATACGATGCACACTGCGATATCGAAATGATTTGCTGTTCTATTCAATTTTAATAGCAGAGAGAGATACTATTTTAAAATAACATGAATGAGGTGACCAGATGTAGTGATCTTAACAGACGGGGGGAGAAAAGACCCGTGTCCACTGGGATATAAATAATGAAATTTGAAAAGAGCTCTCGTATCTGAAGTCGTCCGTTTCCTCCTCTATTTAATGATGCAAAGCGTCGTCTGCTCCCGCACGGACCTTTTCTATTTCGCTTCATTATGTTAGTAAATATTCAAAACTACATATGTATCTCCCCAGCGACTTTCCAAAATACATAGAGGAGTAAATGAGAAGTAAAATTTTAGTAAAAGTAAAATTAAAATTTTCTTGAGGATGTTTATTTAATTAATTTAAATATAGCCCATGTTGCAAGCCATGCTGCCAACAAAGCTTCTTGTTGATTGGAAGATGTTTAATAAAGGTCTAGTTGTGTTAGTAAACCTAATATTTTCCTTGCATGAACATAGTTACAAAGCTATTTGCGTGCAATCTAGCTAGGTTCCCAATTTTAAAATCCATTAACTGTCGAAAAAAATTGTGAGTCTCAATTTATGATTCATCATTTGTCTTCCTCGTATTGTTTGGAAGATTACAATGTGTCTGTTTAAACTCAGGTAAGCTAATTATGTATTTAATCTGCTGGATGCTCCTAGATTGGCTGGATTGTTCGAGTCACCATCCTAGAGACCAGCAAATAATGTTCTTATTTCAGTCACTGCAGTTAGCAGTAAATCTGCTGCTGAACTACGGATGCCAGAGCCAGAGACATCGTTTGTTTGGGAAAAGCTTATTAAAAATGAATCGTGATTTACACGTAGGTACACTTTTGGGTTTATAAATTTAGGTTTACACTGAGAGTTAAGTGTTCATGTTATGGCTGCAACCCTTTTTACGTTCCACTGCTGGGCACGGGTCTCTCCCAATTATTGGGGAGGCCTGGAACTTACTCCACCACGCTGCTCCAATGCGGGTTAGTGGCCCACCCGCTGTCGGATGTTTTCATACCGCCCATAAGGCCTCCGACAAGGTTTAACGACTGTTATCTGTCGACAACAACCGGGACCGACGGCTTAACGTGCCCTCCGAAGCACGGGAACGCGCATGATTTTTTTTGCCACTAGCGGTCACCCATCTCTCACCCGACCGCGCCCGTTTGGCTTAGTTGCATACATTACTTGCGTTCTACGCTAACCGCCGGACCATGCGCGCTTCGTTCATTGCGCATCGCTATATTCAATACACATATATGTCCTCTTTTATGGACATAGGTGTATTTTGTTTTGTTTGTAGTTCTACCACCTGAACTATAATGGTTCCACGGGCATGTACCACCATCATAGTACCCATTTTCTCCGTGAAGCAATTCTATTATGTTTCGGTAGAAAGGTGCAGATGAGGTGACCTTCGGAGTACGTCATACGACCACAGGAAAAACTTAGGCACGCTTGAGTTTATGTGTTGAATATATATTTTATCTTGTCCATGGGCTTCCGCGACCACTTAACACCACAGGACCTGCACGATCGTCTGCTACATTTAAATTTAAAAAAAATTAGTCCACCACCCTGGCCAAGTGCGAATTAGTGAACTGATTTTTAACTTGTTCTTGTAGGTTGTGTGGTACAACCTAACCATGTGTCCAGCGATTAAAATTAGAAGGCGAGAAATCGAACCGGTTAGATCGATCCATCGTCGATCAAGTGCTACTCGGCACGATTCGCAAGACAATGGATAACTTTTACTAGTCGTACACAGGCGTTATCAAAATACATGTAACCCAGATTTGCAGATCAGTGGTCAGGCGGGCCAGTGGAGCATAAGGTCGCGCACACACCGTGGTCATCGTGACGCAACCGTGCGTGACCGTGACATAGCGTCGTGGCATGTCGTTTGACGGTTGGCGCCACTTGCTGACAGCCGTGATGTATCGCTACCTTACGAATGCAATTTTATTTACTTACAGCCAAAACCAATATACAATCAGATTGAGATGACAACAATCTCACAGTGAACCAATCTTCGTAACGATACGTAACAATGAAGGATTGGTGATAGTCTTTATTATAAAAAAATCGGATTGGTGTCATACCAGTGGATTGAATGTTAACATAAATTAACTGTAGGTACATAGTGTAAGGATTCAATCACTATCCCCTATAAAACCTGTCAATGATTAAAGATCATAAAAGCTGTTTGGATTTGCATAGGATATCATTGAACATTGAAATGATCAAAACGAATTTATATAAGTAGGCATTTGCCGATGATGCAGATGATCTTCTGGAAATAGCCAATATAAACAGTTCAAAGATTCAAAGATTTTTATTGAACACAAAAACAGTAATACAGATACATATTGATCGTAAACAACTACAATAGTTAACAGTAACAATGATGTTAAAACTTGTTTGGATGGAATAGTTGTCCAGCAAACTTTTTTGTGTTTTGACGTAAAGGTCCGCTATTGTCCGCTAAATTTACAGGAGGCGACTAATAGTATTACGAGTAGCAAGGCAACAGTAGCAAGCATATTATCTCAGGCAAAATTTTGAGATTTGGGTATAGATGTGGTTGGGCTGACTGACTAAGTAGCTATATTTTCTAGGAGTAATAACTCAAGTCATGTTCACAAATGGATCTAATAACGGTTGCTCTCTTAATCTAGCAACAAATACCTAGGAACAATCTGTACCAAAAGTTTAGTTTCAGTGAAGTGAATTGACATTAAACTGTAAAAAACAAGGTTTATAAGCATAGATAGCGATATTATTACTTTGATTGATTTGTTTTAGATACCACAATAAAAAATACCTAACTTTGCCCAATATCACCAATCTGTTTTTTTATCTAATCTCCTTCAAATTTCCACTATCAATAACATCTTTTAGGTTCTTGATTTTATTACATCTCATTAATTCAATTCATTCTACAATATTATTTGTTATAAGAGAAAGAGATACCTATAAGTATGGCAATTTTGTCTGAAAAGCATTATTACTGTCGCCTTATGTTGAGTCAATTTTATTTTCTTGTGAATAAATTACATAGTGTAATTTAATAAACAAATACATCTATCTAGATTAGTATGAAGATTTATTGAAATTTATTATATTATGATATCAAAGTACGAGTATCTACCTATTTATTGCGACTCCTAAATGAGTATTAAATTAGGGATAATATATAAGTACATAACATAACATCTATGTTAACCGCAGTAAGAAGTACCTATAATTTACGTACCTATAAGATCTGAGCTATATACTTCATTGTTGGATTTCTAAAATAAAATTCCCACCCATTTGTAGAACCTTAAATGAGCTTCACTGAGAAAGTTAGATTTTATCATTACGTCGTAACTTCCGGAGAAAATTAACTAGAATTATCTATCAGCGCTTCCAATTTTTTGTACTCATAAATACTTACCCTCTATTGATTAAAGCAGAAACGCATTCCCCAAAATAAATGTGTACAGTCGACGCCCACAGTCTGTTCTAAATAAGAATTTAATAAGGGATATAATAAAAGTACTTAACATATCATTGATGTTAACCGCAGTATGAAGGAAACAATTTAAACATGGATCTATAATATCTGAGCTATAATAATGCATTTTTAAATAAAATTCCCACCCATTAGCTCATCGCTGAGTTAGATTTCATCAATGCGTCGTCACTTCCGAAGAAAATATACTAGAATTCTAAGCTAGAATTACCTATCAGCACTCCAAATTTTTTGTACGCATAAATACCCTGAATTGATTAAAGCAGAAACGTATTCCCAAAAAACCAGTGTAGAGTTGACACCCACACTGTGTTCTAAATAAATATCTATACCTAAATGACATCATTAGAAATGTTAGGTCGTTAGGAATGCGTTGATAAAGTGCGACTATTTACTTGAAGGCAGTTGGCTGGTTAAATGGTGTTATCAAAGACTAGCCCAACGTTTTGAACAGGGCAATTGACCCTAATATCTGATCACTTCAAACTCGGTATTATCACTTGTGGACTTTACCTACTTGTCCCGAGATTGTGGGGTTCCCGAATGTTGATTTAAAAAAGGGATTATTTGATGAGATAATAACATCCTTAGATTAGAGTCTGGTTGCATTCAAAACTTTTTGAAATCAATATTCGTAGAAATATGTAGGCCTTTCCAGTAAACCTATCGTTTACTGGCAAGGCAAAATAAAGAGATGTTTTGTCAGTTGGTACGAGCAGTTTCCAAACATAACTCTGTACATACAATATGATATACTGAAATAGACAACATAATAACAAAGAAGAACTCGGAGGGATAAAGACAAACAACGCTGCAAAATAAAAATATAAATTATGTTTAACAAAGCAAACCCACTTGAAAAATCTCAATTACGACACATCATATCTTTATCAAGAAGACGAAACAAGGAGAGAAAGCGAGACGTAGATGAGTGTATTCGAGACATTATTTACGGTTGAGTGCATGTTAGGAGATGAGTAAGGGCGTTCGTTTAAGATGCACGACACGACACAGTTTGTGGTCGTTAGAAGTCGTCACATGATATAGTAACCTTATGTAGTAACTATAATTATCTGAAGCAAAATAAAATAAATATTTACTACATTATAGCGTATGCTAACCATACCAAATAAGGTTGCCGGCCACCACGTAGGATGAAAATATCTTCTTTTTCTGTGCCCTTTTACACAAAGTAGCAGATTAACTGCAGACAAAATATAAATTAAATAAATTAGTTTAGGTTTTAGCGTAGATGTGAATTAATTACATTTTGCTCTAATATCAAAAACATTATTTTATTTAAAAAGTCCAGACCTATACTACAAAATTTGTGCACAATTCAAGATAAATAAATAATAACTTGGTAAGTATGCTGTATCACATAGTCAATGTTGTTGAGTTATCAAATTGATAACTTTAATACGATGGCGTGTCAACGTCCTACTGCTCCCTCTTCGGTCATCGTATGACTTGATCACACGATGACGCTCGTAGCAACGTCGTGTCGTACTGTATGTGTGTATTTTGGCTTGGCGAGATGGGTCGTTCGGGGACGGAAGTCGGCCGCGCTATCTGGCGGCTGCAGTATCGCAGGAAACGTGGTCAAGCCACGGGCCGCCACTCATTACTGCACAATATATTATAACGAGAACCTGATAACTCTGTTATTGGAATTATAATAGATAAATCATATTTATAGCTTTGAATTTTATTATGCAGCAAGCTATAGGCATAGAGCATTATTTCCTGATTGCACAAAGTAGCAATATTCAGAATAGTTTTCCTCGGTTATTACAATAACTTTGGTATTTAATATAATGTTCGCTATAATAAACTACAATATAACAATGGATAATGTTGTTTATAGTAATAGTAACATACATTAAGTTATTTATAGCTAAATAGAGATAGAGATATTTATATTTACCACTTTGTCTAACATTTTGTGACAAGTTCAAAACTTAAGAACAACGCTACAAATGAAATTTAAAATAGGACTAAAACGCGTTGGCAGCATAACATTTTTCAAACGTATATTAGATAGGTATTATATATAGTTAGTATTTATAGAACTCAGCGATGTAATGTAAGTCTTAGCTCTCTTTTATGTTAGGTACCCTAGAATTCAAAAGTAAAAGCTTAGTAGCATTGGTTAAAAATTAAAGGTTAAAAGGCGCTGAACATAGGCCTGTCCATACTATTTGTACTTTTGGCTACCACTAGTTCACTGAGGTACTGCTACTACTACTACTACGTACATAGTATCTCGATGCACTAGTCTTAGATCTTCGTTGATGTTGTTGGACATATTGTATGTGCATAGTTTAATAATTTTGTACGAGAGAATTAACAAACGAGAAACGTGGTCCATTGGTGCCACAAACGTTATTTATCACTCGGCTCGATTAATGTTTTAACTGTCCATGACGATGATCCGCTGACCTCAATGTTGTATTGTGAAATAGAAGGATTGCCATTACAGACTAAATAGTGTGTTCCATTCCAGTTTCGTGTTAAGGGCCGAAACAGATGTTCGGTTCTGGTAACTATTAACTCTACGTTGTAAGAGAAAAGACGTGGCTATAAAATTAACTAAACCCTATAAGAAACAAAATAGTAAAATTGGTAAGTCGTCAACGATCGGATTAATCAGTCAGATCCCTCGGGGGATTTTAATCCCCGGGAAATCTTTTAAATGTGCTCTGCAGATTGGGAGAGATACCGGGTTATGTGCAATTTATACTGCACTAAAACCGCCTCGATAATTTAGCCCCACGGAGCAGGACAACCTGGTGGTTGTAAAAAATGAAAATAAAAAGAAATATCATTTCCCGCCGCAACTCGAAAACCACCTTTAAAAAGTATGATCCTTACGCTTATCATCGTCCTCGTAGGTCGTAGGTTTTTCACCCCTACTTAAGCACTCTACACGTGTCCCATGTCGCTGATTGTTTCCGGTCGGTTCAAATTCCCTGCTCATAATGGGATTTCAATACGTGATTACTGTTAGGAATTCAAACAAAGTAACTATTGTTATGGTAAATAACCCTATCAAAGTTACCCGTACGTATGCGACAGGCTAAAGTTTTTTAAAATTTAAATAGAGATATGCAGACCACCTGGAGTTAGGTAAGGTCTTAGGTGGTTGCAGTCCTTGGACATCTACACACAATCTCAAGCAGGCCTGAGTCAAGTTTGAGGGTTACTCTGTACGCATCCTTTTTTTTGCTATCGGAGGGAGGGGGGGGACCTTCTAAAGATACCCGGCACCTTGGGAGAGGTTAGCGGGTTATGTGGGATTTGACCGCACTAAAATCTCCTCGGTGGCTGCCTCTGCGCTTGGGGAAGACTCCGGGATCTTCAGTTCGGAACGCACCGGTGTCCTCCACGCGCGAAGCCCAAGAACGGGCCCATCTTCGGGAGAGCAGATGTGCTCTCCTGCACCTTCCGATGCTTACGGCGGTATGCGGCCCCGCACACACCGCCATCCTTCACGGGGCTGCTGGCTGGACGGATCGAGCTCCCACTCTCAACGCTCACAACCCCGGAAGCCCCCTTTTAGTCGCCTCTAACGATCCGGCAGGGGATACCGTAGCTCTATTCTTAATCCCGAAGTTACAGGGACTACTCTGTACGCATCCCACCGTAAGTTCTAATTCTAACATTTTCGGGATTATTTTTAGCATACCTACTCAGCTCGTTTTTAGGGTTCCGTAGCCAAATGGCAAAAAACGGAACCCTTATAGATTCGTGATGTCTGTCTGTCTGTCTGTCTGTCCGTCCCTATGTCAAAGCAACTTTTTTCCGAAACTATAAGAACTATACTGTTGAAACTCGGTACGTAGATGTATTCTGTGAACCGCATTAAGATTTTCACTCAAAAATAGAAAAGCAATAAATTTTGAGGGTTCCCCATACTTGGAACTGAAACTCAAATTTTTTTTTCATCAAACCCGTGTGGGGTCTGGATATCTTATGATTATCTTATCATTTTTTTCTAAACTGAATAGTTTACGCGAGAGACACTTCCAAAGTGGTAAAATGTTGGTCCCCCCCCTGTAACTTCCAAAATAAGAGAACGATAAAACTAAAAAAATATATTTCTACGTCACAATATTATTAATATTCTCCATTAAATGTCAGTAAGAGTAATTTTATATTGAATGCATAATAATATACATTAAATAAAACGAATAAATTTGCTGGATCGATTTATCATCCCCGAAACCAGGGTACTAAATTTCATCAAAATCTTTGGAGCCGTTTCCGAGATTCAAAAAATATATTTAGATATACATACAAGAATTGCTCGTTTAAAGGTATTACATTTATAGACAATTGAATGATTTACTCTTTACCTACATACGCTTTGAGTACTCAAATTCTAATATGTATCTGTAAAACACGTTACGCCAGACGCCAGACAAGACACTCAATCTAGCGAATACTTTTTAGTAGGAGTATTTTTGGGAGTAACAGACGAGCATGTAGGCCACGTGGTATTAAGTGGTCACTGCAAGCCATAGATATCTACGTACAACCTCAAGCTAATTTTGCTGGTGGTATTATGTGCAGTGTGGTCGTATGCATGTGCTACTTCGAAGGCTAATGGTCGCTTCCTAAAGTCTGGCCAGCAACTGTACCAATCTACTTATACATATAAGGTGCAGCAGTGGTCGAACCATCACACGATCAGCTGTCATGTGTCGATCGATACACAGCCACTCTGTTCGTGTTCTCTCAAGTACTTTTTTTAAAGAGTGCTGCTGGGGGATTTTTCCGTCGCCTTCTTTCTCTCAGCTCAACATCTAGCCCAAACGGGCACCTAAAGACGGTGACCGGGAAAAATGACATTCAGCGAATATTTTGTATTTCTAATATGAAATAAATATTTTTTTTCTTTCTTTTTTTTTCATTAAAGTTCTACCACCTACATTTAATGATATTATAAACCCTGAATACGTCAAATTCTTTTGACAAACTAATATGTTGATTCTTTAATTGAATAGTTATTCATTATATTTCTTAACTGCAGACAGTAATTGCGTATGTACTATTTATTTATATGAAACATTTTATTTTTTTTTTTTTTTTTTTTTAATTTATTAAAAGGGACTTTGTCGCTGTGCGACCACATCGTCCCGTGAAGGATTAACAATAATTCACAATTACAATTCTAATCAATAGAAGCTAAAGTTTTGGAAGTCCCAACAGAATCAGTTTGCCCAGTACCTTGGCTTCTTCCGACATAGGAGAAGCCAAAATACTGTTCAAGTGGCCAACTTGCATTGACCTCGGAAAATTTAAAGATCTGAACGATTCCGTGCGAACACACTCCGTCAAAATATGTTGTACGTCTTCAACCCTACAGCAATCAATACAATTAGGCGATAAAACTTTTTTCATTAAAAAAGCAAATTTGTTTGACGGAATGTGTCCCGAACGTAATCTTAATATTGTAACTAGATACTGTCTACTACATATTACATTATCAATCCAAGGAAATTTTGAAATTTGTGGCTGAATAGTTCGGAACCAGATGCCCTTTTCAAGAGAACGTCTATCAAAATATTCTTGCCAGGATAAACGGCACTGTTCTTTAATTAATGTAAAACTTTCCGAAGCAACTGGTACAACTGTTAAGGGAACTCCATCCTCCATTGCTTCTTTGGCTCGCAGGTCTACCTCATCATTCCCTTCCAGATTTATATGTGATGGTATCCATTGAAGCATTACTTTTTTATTGTAGGATAGCAGTCTTAAAATCGATTTTATTATACGATAGGCAATCGGTAGTCCTCTCACGTGAGAGGGACATCGAGCCAGATGTTGTAGGGCACTTTTAGAATCCGTAAGAATGACACACTGATCATAATTTGTAGAAGCAAGATAAGACAAAGCTTCTTCAATGGCAATAAGTTCCAAGTGCATAATAGAAATATGTGTATCGATTTTAAATTTCATGCTACATCCCAAACTACAGTCAAAAAATGCTGATCCCGCCCTCTTATCGTCCTTAGATCCATCAGTGAAGATTTTATGCCAGCCATCATACTTCTCTTTGATAAAATTAATACAGATAGTTTTTAATGCAAAAATTTGATAGGAACGCTTAGCTTGGGTAATGTATGGTATAGATTCACTCACAACTCCTTGTATATTAATATTGCTTAACCAGGTATCTAATGAATACATATCGAGTGTATTGCTGCTATACACGGAAACCGAATTAAGATTATTAAAGGTACTAACAAGTAACGGCACTTTTTTATTGTACCAATATCGACCATGAATAAGAGACGTCAGCGTTTGTATCAAATTTAAGGTTTTGTTATTAGTAAAAGATTTAGATTTTAGGAAAAATTTTGAGGCAAGATATTTTCTACGGAATTGTAATGGTGCGAGACACAAGTCATTCTCCATGACATGGATAGGAGTACTTCTTATGAAGCCACCTATCACTCGTAAGGCTATATTTTGAATTCTGTCTAATTTTATTAAATTCACTTGACCAGCGTTCCCGTACAAAAAACTTGCGTAATCAATCCTACTTCGTATCATTGATATGTATAAGCGTCTTAAATGCTTTTGGTGAACACCCCATCCTGGTCCAGATAAAATTTTCAAAATATTAATATATCTCACAACTTTTTGACTAATCTCGTTTATATGTTTTCCCCATCTGAGCGAACTATCCAACCACAAACCAAGATATTTTACTTGTTTAACTGTAGGCAATAACTGATTATTAATCTTAAATTCTATAGTCCTCCTAAAGCAGCCTTTACTAAAAATACATAGTTTGCTTTTTGTTGGGGATACCCTTAAACCTAAAGTACATAAAACATCAGTGAGATTTTGACAAGCTACATGCAACTCCCGGATGGCCAGGTCTACGTTCTTTGCTGATGTAAATAAAACTATATCATCGGCATATTGAGAAATATGTACATTTTGTATATTCTTACATATATTTATGGTAGCTATATTAAAAAGGAGTGGAGATAATGGATCACCTTGCGCTAATCCAATACCAGAATGTCTAATTATTTCAATACCTTCGGCTAATATTTTCAAATGTCTTTTTTTGAGATAGTTCCAGAGATAAAGGCATATCTTAGAACCCACTCCTTCTTTATCCAAAATATCCAGCAGTTGTATTATATCAACGTTATTATATGCATTATCTATATCTAGGAAGCAAGCAGCGGTTTGTAAATTTTTAGAGAAGCCTATTTGAATTTGTGTAACCAAATGAGTAAGATTGTCAAAACATGACCGTGCTTTACGGAAACCGATCATGTAATCTGGGAATATAAGCTGCTTTTCGAAGTACCATTCCAATCTTTTATTTAAAATTGAATGATAGACTTTGCACAAACACGATATCAGAGAAATTGGACGCATTGCTGCTAGTGTGTTAGATTTTTCAGATTTAGGGATTGGTATTATCTTTATCATGCGCCATTGACTTGGTACAAATCCACAATTTAGACATATATTGTATAGCTTAACCAACAAAGTTTTAGCAGTTACCGGTAGATGACTAATCATAGAAAATGATATCTCATCGTCACCAGGTGCAGTATCGGAATTCCTTATAGAATTCTCCAACTCTTGGATTGTTATATCAGATTCTAATTTAATATTGCATGAATGAAATTCAGGTTGTGGTGGGCTGACGTACATAGGGGTTAAGGGATAAATTATTTTTTTGGCATCATCAATAGTTATACAGTTCTTAGACAAATTAAAACAATTACCTTTCATCCATCTCATTTTTTGCCACATTTCTGTAGGAGATGTGGTGTTATCTATGCTATTGCAAAATTCTTGCCATGATGAATTTTTAGCAGTTCTTATGATTCTTTGTGCGTTACCAATTTTTTCCTTCAATGTGTCCAAATTTTGAGGGGATGGACATCGTCTTAACGAGGCCAGTGCTTGACGACGTTCAGCTACCGCTTTCGAAATATCAATACTCCAATAAGGTTTAGGTTTAAATTTGTCAATTAAATGTTGGGGTATCTTTTTATAAGGAATAAATCTGTCGGCTGCCATTTGTAGCGTCTGTTCAAAAATATCGTACAGTTCTTGTGGGCAAGTAGGAATGTTACAATAATTAGACAATGTATTTTCTATGTATGCTGAATAAGAATCCCAATCGCTGCGTTTAAAATTTCTCTTCTTAATTGTATTTCGATATATATTTAAATTAGCTGTTAGTTTTAAAATAAGGTGATCGCTCCCAAGATTTTCATTCATAACAGACCAGGAAAATATTGTCGCTATATCTGAGGAAATAAAGGAGATATCAGGAGATGATTGTTGTAATATATTATTTACTAAACTGACTCTGGTACTGTCCCCATTATTTAAATATATAAAGTTGTGGTCTACCATACAATCGAATATTTGTGATCCTCTTTGGTCTGTTTTATAAGACCAGTTAGTATGGTGTGCATTAAAATCACCCAAGATTAAAGTTTTTTTATCTATAAGTGAAAATATATAGTTCCAATCATTTTGCGTCGTGTGTATAGTAGATGGACAATACACCGCAATTACATTCTCAATATGCCGACAATTAAGTACTCTAACATATAAAAGTTCAATTTCACTATTGGGACATCTGGTCGGGTACATAACACTTTTAATTGATTTATGAGTTAAAATAGCTATACCACCGTAAGAATCAGCCCTATCCTGTCTATAAATATTATAGCTGTTTACATTATAAGGGCTGTCTTGTTGAAGCCAGGTTTCACTTAATACGGCTATATGAACTTTTTCTTGAGTCAACAATGCTTCAAAAGCTAAAGACTTTGGTCTCAGACTCCGACAATTCCACTGTATAATGTTCACATTAATATTTAAAATGCTATTATCCATAATTAGCGAACACGTTAAATAACGAGTCCGCTGAGAATCTATCTATAATTGTGTGTAAAACCCACTCTTTTAGTAGTGTTATTATTTGCTGTATTTTGTCTTCTAAGGAACATCTATCTTTAATAATTTTGTAAATTTTAATCAAAACCCGTATAAAACTCATATCTTTCACATCTTCTTTATCTGAGGAGGCTCGAGCATTATTCGATGTCCTCTCTTCTGAATTTTCAGACTCCATAGGCTGTGGGCCTGCATACGAGGATGATGGCAAGGGCGTCACAGGCCGGGGAGGCTGTTTACGCCTCCTGCTAGCTGATTTATGGGTCTGCGCACTTTTATTCGTATTATTATTGTGTTCAGCATTCGTAAACAATTGTGACATAAGTTTCTCCTTTTGCGGCTGATGAGTAACATTTTCGTCTATACCCTCGCCAGGTCTACCAGAGATCATAGGTTGCTTTGGTGTTTGATTTGGCGTAAAATCTTGAAACTGGTTGGAGTCTGATGAAGGCGGTACGTACAGGGTCAATGCTTTCCTGTAAGTGCAATTAAATTCCGACATTAATTCCCTAATCCGTTTCTCCTTCTTAAAGGCTGGGCAAGTTTTTTGTAGTGCCATATGATTTCCAGTGCAATTAACGCACAGGAATGACGTCGCTTCACAGTTATCATGATTTTTAGTGCATTTGGGGCATACGATTTTTGTCGAAGGACACTGAAGTCGGGAATGACCGAATTTCCAGCAACGGGAACATTGAGTCACTGGGAAGATATAAGGCGTCACTTTTAATCTTAAATCATGCATATATACGTATGCAGGCAGGGATGATCCTCTAAAAGCAAGACGCACAGCTTCGCACTTAACCCATCCTGTGGTTGCTTCCCCGCTATATTTTCTTTTATTTAATCTTTTAGCCGATATTATTTCAGTATTGCATGAGAGGTTTTGAATAATCTCTTCTTCTGTCACCTCCAGCTCTATGTCTCTGATGACACCATACGAAACATTTACCTCTGACGTCCTCTGGCATCGCCACCCAAGGTCGTTAAATGCCTTACAATTTATACACCGGTCCGCCGCGGCATCATCCTTAAATGTTATTAATATTTTAAATTGATGCACATACTTGACGCGATCAATCCCGCTTATATCGTTTTCTTTGAACAATCGAGCTAAAGCAAACTGCTTTGGTAGAATTGTACTACTTGTAACCAATACTTGAATTTTTTCTTCAGGATTTAACGCGTCCATAACACGGGTGACCTTACGGCCACGTGATACGGTATTCCACCCCTCTTCTGACGAATTTTCATCACGCGTTCTAATTCTTTTTCTGTTATTTTCTTCCGACTCAATTTGTGTTAACTCGTTGCATTCATACTGCATAGTATCCTCAACCAAACCAACTTCATTAGGACCTTCTAATCCGATATCTTCCACGCATAAATCACCCGACTCACCCACATCATAACGTTCACTATCCATTGCGCACAGACCGCAGTAAGCGGTGACCGGCCGGCGCGGTGGACCCGCGCTTATCGCAATTAGTAATTAGTAAATATTTTTGCTGTTTATTCACACGACACAACGTATTCGCGTAAGGTGCAAATAACGAACATTTTATTGATAGTGCTTGCATTCACTCTACCTATCACAATGATTAATTACAACATTTGCGTGCTTTGAAGCTTGTATCATTAACAATGTGATTAATATTATTATATATGGAACATATTCATAAATATATGCATTTGAGACGGTTCACTGGCAGAGCCATTAAATTGTATATGGGTACGTTTTCTGTTTATAGATATTTTTGTAATCTCGGTCTGTGTTCATTATGCAGGTTGCGAATCGGTATACTTTTCTCGATTTATATCAGTTCAAACATATTTTTAGGGTTCCGTAGCCAAATGGCAAAAACGAAACCCTTTGCAAAAATGGATTCGTGATGTCTGTCTGTCTGTCTGTCTGTCCGTCCGTATGTCACAGCCACTTTTTTCCGAAACTATAAGAACTAAACTGTTGAAACGTTGTACGTAGATGTATTCTGTGAACCGCATTAAGATTTTCACACAAAAATAGAAAAAAAGCAATAAATTTTGAGGGTTCCCATACTTGGAACTGAAACTCAAAATTTTTTTTCATCAACACCATTCGTGTGGGGGGTCTATGGATAGGTCTTATATATGATGTACGTACGATGCAAATTTCCTTGGTTTGAACTAGTAAGTAGTTTTTTTAATACGTCATAAATCGTAAACTACAATTTACCTTTCATTCAATGTTAATGCAATGTATTCTATGGATAATCAAAGGTAATGATGTATTTCTGTTGCCGCTATTGTTATACAAATACTAAAAATAGAATAAAATAAATATTTAAGGGGGCTCCCATACAATAAACGTGAATTTTTATAGATAATGGTACGGAATAGGGCTTGAATATCGGACGCTTTTTCAATTCCGGAATTGGGTTTCGATATTCAATATTTCAATTCCGGAATTCAAGTGTCTTTTTGTACAAAATAGTGATACATAAAAGTTGAAATTGACTCTAAGAAGACTATAAGTGTAAAAAAATTGCCAAAATATCATAAGGTAAAAGCACCAATGCCCGACAGGTAACCAAAGGATGACACTTTCGAAAAAACTCAAATAATAAGAATGTTCTTGTTTATATGCCAATTATTTTGATGACAAGAGACTCCTAGCATCATCGGTTTCAAGATAAAGCAAGAATACAAGGCAGTTCCCCTTTAAAAGTTTCAATACAAAAATTTGTTATTTACAATTTGACAGAAAAATACATATTTGCTGCCATTTCTTATTGTTTTAGTTAAGGAGACTTCAAACTCTCAGGTATCATTTTATCCTTTTTGTTATAAAATTTCTCCTTTATTTTTATTTGATTGGAAACGTTGGATCATTTCTGAAGAAAACAATAGATTTTTTTCTTGGTCCCATTAGTTATTTCTAAAAAAAAGAGTGTATATTATTAGTTCCAAAAACAGTCTGAAACCTAAAAGATGACATGCATGTTTACATTTGGTGTTACAACAAAATTCATTTCTAAGTTATTTTGACTATGCTCTCACATTTTGTTAGAAAAAATGCTACCTATAAAAAATTAATAATCTGTTACACTGAAAAATTAAAATGGTATGCAAGCACTAAATGCAGACAAAGTGTGCCGCGGTACTGCGTTAGAAGATGTTTAAATTAAAAAAAGTCTAGATCAAGCCCACAAACTTTAGACTGCCAAAAAGAGAAACCAAGATTTTGAAAATAGGTATAGGTACTATAAAGCCTAAGTACTGAATAGGAGAGATTAGATTCTGGAGATAATATAGACAATATATTTCACGATTTTTTTGTACTGGTACTCCTTTTGCCGAGACGTGGTCGCCATTCGAGGACCTTTCTTCCCCATCGGTTGTCGGTCCTCCTTACTATAGGCCTGCCCATTGCCGTTTCAGCTTGCAGATTTTGAGAGCTATGTCGGTAACCTTCGTTCTTCTACGGATTTTATCGTTACGGATTCTGTCGCGTAGAGAAATACCAAGCATAGCCCTCTCCATCGCTCGCTGAGCGACCTTGAGCTTATGGAAAAGGCTAATTGTAAAGGAACACGTCTCAGCGCCGTAGGTCATCACTGGCAACGCACACTGCTCGAAAACTTTCGACTTCAGGCACTGAGGTATTCTGGACGAGAAGACACGTTGTAATTTCCCGAACGCTGCCCAACCGGGTTGGATTCTACGAATTACCTCTCTCTTGAAGCTGGACTTACCCATACGGATCGCTTGTCCCAGGTAGATGTACTCGTCGACAACTTCGAGAGTAGCGCTATCAACAACGACCGGTATGGGTGTGACATGGACATTAGACATGATCTTCGTCTTGGCCATGTTCATCTTAAGACCTACTAGCCCGTTCCACTCCATCAGCTTGAACACGTCTTCCAGTGCAGCGGTAAACAGTTTCGGGGATATAACATCCCCTTGTCGTACTCCGCGCAGCAGTGGATTAGGTCCACTGCTTCCGTCGTGGACTCGGACTGTCTTGGTTGCGGCTTTGTATAAACACTTCAACACCTCGATGTACCGATAGTCAATCTGGCATCGCTGGAGAGACTAGCACCGCGCAGGTCTCGATAGAATCGAAGGCTTTCTCATAGTCCACATACGCAATACATAGCGGCCGATTATACTCTTCAGTCTTTTATATAACCTGTAGCAGCGTGTGTATGTGGTCCATGGTACTATAGCCTTTTCGGAATCCGGATTAGTAAGAATCCTTGAAAACAGCTTATAGACGTGGCTCAGAAGCGCGATGGGTCTATAGTTCTTTAAAAGCGCTCTGTCACCCTTTTTATAGAACAACACCATTACGCTTCTGCTCTACGCCTCCGGGACAGTTCCACTTCCACTACTGATGACGGTATCAAACAGTTTTTGGAGCACCACTAGGAGGGATTTCCCTCCAGCTTTCAGCAGCTCTGATGTGATACCGTCATCGCCCGGTGCTTTGTTATTTTTAATCTGACTAAGGGCCCTTCTAATTTTGTACAGGCTGACGTCCGGAATATCTTCGGTATAGTGTCGGGTCAATTTGGCTCTCTTATCGTTCACCACATTGGTAACGGGAGCTTTTGAGGAGCTGTACAACCGTCCGTAGTACCTCTCAATTTCTCTCTGAACTTCCGGCTTAGACGAAACTATAGTGCCAGACTCCGTCTTCAATCTTGTCAACTGGCTTTGCCCAATACTCAAATCTCTTGAGAACACTTTAGTGCCTTGGTTCCGCTCTTTAGTGTTTTTGACGCGCTTTGTGTTATGAGCACGCAGATCGCGTGATCACAGATCAATGTCCTTAGTGATAAAATATTTTTTTTCAATATCGAAATTTCGATATTGGTCTCGCCAATTCCGGAATCGGAAACGATATTGGATTCTACCAGAATTCCGGAATTATGCGAATTCCGGAATTCCGGAGCTCAAGCCCTAGTACGGAACCCTTCGTGCGTGAGTTCGACTCGCACTTGGCCGTTTTTTTTTTAAATAAGCACCTATTAGAAGATATGGTGCTGTCCCTCGGGGGCTGGTCGGGTGCGACACTAAACATATAGTTTACACTTTTATGTTGTTATGTGGTAACAAGTGGCGGTTCCACCATCCTCGGCCGTGTCATATAAAAATATAAGATCCGAAGATAGACCCTCCAGGTGAACAGGATCTATTGGATGAAAAGGGAAAACTTATATGTACTCACTAAACGTATATACATACATATTAGTTTAGTCCCGTTAAGATAAACCAATGAGAGAAAAGCCAAGGACATATGTATGGAGAAAAGGTCTCAAAAACTTCCGAGATGCACCCATTTCTTTTGTGAAGCATTTCTGTAATGTTTTGGTGGAAAGTGACGAAGTTGAACTTCGTCACCAACACAAGGAGGCTGTCATGGTCTCCGCTTGTCTCCGCAACTATATATCGTAGATACATAAATACGATCTCAGGCAAGATTCGATTTTTCTTGAGGAAAATGACCATGCACGGCTTGCATTGACCACTTAATAACACGTGGTGTGGATTCTCGTATGTTTCTATTTAATTAAATGAAAAAGCGACTTCCTACTATGTTGACCCAATAAACCAGTAAATTAAAAAAATCTTTTAGTAATTTTTAAGTAACTTGAGGTTATTTCCTTCATTAGCAGATATGTATAATAATATGCCAGTACAATATTAGTCAGTTAACTTTTAGTTACAGATTGTGTTATATGAACATTTGGCGGGATTCTAACACCCCCAGCTAGAACTTTGAAGCTGTCGGGTCATAAATATTATTATGTCCATTTTATTAAATTATTGTAATCTGTACATTTTTTTATTATATCCTACATTAGTCATAACCTTGAAGACGATTTTAGCCGTGGCTATTACACGAAGAGTACGCGCGTCGAATAGACACGAACAGGGTTGCCATATATTTAAGGCAAGGGTTTCCGATAAATGTTAATTTTGTGTGTGTTTTATCTGTAAATATTAAATACTAAAATTCTGGAAAAATGTACTTATGTTACATTTCAGTCTTTGATGATGGATTTATGTATCTTGACATAATAATATGATAACCTATATTTCGCTGCAGTGAAAAAATTGCAAACATTGACCTGAAAAATTGCAATAATCGCGTTTTATATCAATTAGAATCTGCTTCAGAAGTTGAAAATTGACAGAGTAAGTGTCGCATAGAAATATAAGGAATTGTGTATTAATAATAATATGTCTTACACCCTTTTCAAATTAGTGATAATTTTATCCTATTTTCATTATTTCATTCACGGTGCGCTCTTGTTTAAGTCGCGCTTGTCGTGTTTTGTATAAAGAACAGTGACGCTCTGCGTCTAACGGAAATCCTTGTCTTAACGAAGTTCCTAATGGTATTGACTAGAATATGAGCTAAGATACCTTTAAAGTGACATAAAATGGACTGAAAGGGTGATTTTTGGATTGCAGGCTCCAAGAATGACAGCGGCTATAAAGTAAAAATTAAGAAATGGCTTGTGTATTTAATGTAGTAAGCTTCGTATAGATGAATGTGCGTGGTAATTTATGTCCCTGTTTCAGTGTGGTAAAATCCTTCATAATACAGTATCTTTAGTTAGGTTATTGCGTCAGGTAGTTTAGCCAAACATTTCGGGGGTCTACCTAATTAGCCAATCAGTGCTTTTTTGCTTTCATGTATCAATTTCGTACAAAATCTTATTGATATGTACATATATATTGGGTAAAAATTAGAACCTGCGATTTAATGATGTCTGTACAAAATTCGGTATTGAAAAAACCTCTAATTTTTCCGAACGAACGCGTATCAAAAATGTCTAAAGAAGTCCAACTTTATTGAGATGCCCGACAGCCCTAGACACGCAAGATACCGCGCGCCTTTGGAAACGTGCATTGGTTTGTTAATTTGATTGTTATTGTGTGAAGTGCTTTGTAGCTCCAATAGCAATCGGCGAAGGCGATAACTCGAAACCGATGGGCCATTCAATTCAGTCGAGATGAATCAGTGTGAAAGACGACATATGACTAACGATCTTAAACAAGTAAAGAAACAATAACCGTATTTTAACTATTTACGGTTATTATGGCAGGTACAATGTCGGTTTCGTCTGCAGCCTGCGTGAGCGCATCACATCGGTTCAGCCGTGGATGCGATCGAATGATTCAGCGGTATGTGACGTCATCGAATAGGCGCGTCCGCCGCTCCTTCCATAACGTTCCATTACCTGCATTTATTAAACTCACATTCTAGTTACTCTTTCTTAACAAGAAATCGAGGAGGAAATGTAATAAATAAGGTTACAGACGCGGACGGGCTAACGAATTAAGAAGCGAAATTAAAACCAATACCTGGGTGAATTTCAACAGGTTCAATAAAATCTTCATTTCCGTGGATTTTTTATCCTTCAATTTTAGAACAAGCAAAGATAGTTTTTACTCAAGTTTTTGATAATATATGTATTCTTACTTAATATCTAGCAGGCAGCTTAAAAAACTATTGAGATATACAAGATTAAAAATTTCGTGCCACGGCGATGAAAGATGCGTGCACGGCAATGAAACATGCGTCCACGGCAATGAATGAACTGTGCCACGGGAATGATAGAATCAATCCACGGTAATGAAAAGAATTACTTACCTGAAATAGATACAGTCCTATCTCTAAAAAGGAAAAGGCATACACAACACACACATACACTCTTTTTACCCTCTACTCAATAACATTCTCGCATCGATGTAAAATTATGTAATCGATGTAAAAGTTAATAGAATCAAAGCAACACAATCATTTATTTAAATTTTTTCACATAAAAATTACAGAATAGAAATTAACAAAATGAATATTAAGATACTTTTCTAAAGTATGCAATAGCTATTGCTACCAATATATGTACTTAACATAATGTTATTTTAATATTTGCGTATAAACAAAAGGTATCATTCATAAAAATCTAGGCCTGTTGTGATTAGGTAGGCCCTACGCTTTGTTGGGCCTACCTTATAACAGCCTTATTATCAAAATTATGTTTTTTTAATCTTTTCCCTATTAAATCTTGTAATACAGAGTTACAGTAATGGCTTCAACAAGCTTACAGCTACCCTTTGTCTATGGTTCGTTCTTAAATATGTCCTATAGCAAGAAACATAAACCATATAAAAGGGTGTAAACTTGGTAAATAGAATTTAGACTGTAGTATATGTGAGTGAGTGCGTGTGATTGTGTATGTGTGTGTGTGTGTGTGTGTGTGTGTGTGTGTGTGTGTGTGTGTGTATATGTGTATGTGTGAGTCTGTGTGCGTATGTGGGTGTGTGTTTGTGTTTCCTGCGGTGTGATAGAGTACCAAATGTATAATCATTTTGTAAGGTTAACGTGGAAATTTTGTTTTGTAGTTGACTGTACAGTACTGACTGTTTTTTTCTTAATCATGCCGTGGCGATGAAAACATAAGTCACGGAAATGAAAAAACTGGTCATGGCAATGAAACTAAATTGTTTTAAAAGGCATGGCAATGAAATTTTGTTTCATCGCCGTGTCTTTTTTTCATTGCCATAGCAAATTTTGGCCACGGAAACCACGGCAATGAGAGCACGGCTATGAAAATCGAGGCAAAAACATCAAGTATCCAAAAATCTTATAATAATTCACAGTAATTAACACGTCACCAATAAACATAAGATAAACGCCATTCTATCAAAAGCTTAATCAAGAGGACAAACTTATTCAAATAGAAGTTAGACCTATCCACGGCGATGAAAGAAAAAATGTCCAGTGATATAAAAATCGAATAATTATATTTATGGCTCGAAAACGCAGGCACGTATAGACCTCCTTCCACGTCGAGCACCAAGCGGCACTAATAAGCAACGTTTAGCACATATGTGTGAGGGACGCAAGTCCTTAGATAAAACAATATTCTTAAATGTGTTTAGGACATGGCGATGAAAGGTAGTTCTAGGACAAATCCATTTTGATTAGCCATTCGTTGTATTATTTAAATATATGAATAAATTTATTCCGTAACAATACTTTAACTATTCACGAATAAAATAAGACTAGGTTTTAATATAAATAACCAATACATTTTTATGAATGACATATAATACACATCAAGGTGATGTGTGGACAAACATGGCAATGAAAGATTTTGAGACTTAATTATTTTTTTTGAGCAACTATTAATCCTATTTAATTAAATATTTAGTGCTCCACATAGGTTACTACTTCACCTAACCGGAAAAAAAACTTATAACATTATAACTATGTTTTATAGTACCGATTTCATTGATGCCACGTAATTTTTGTTCCCGGGAAATTCACCCACCTATGTCCTCTGTGTTCAGTAGCGCAATCTATCGCGCCCAGCTGGTACTACGCATGAACCCTTGGTTATTAATGTTATTATTGTATTATCGAGTGTAATAATTGCAAAACGAGCACCACAAGTGATTTTCTACCAAAAACCTCGATCATAATTCACAGGAGCGATAACAGCGTTAATGAGAACTGACCTTTCCACATCCGACCTAGATGTTAATTATGATCTTTTTCCTTACAGATTTGGATTGTTTTCATGGTAAATTAGGCGAGGTTAATTGTATAATCGCAGTTGTTATTAGTTATTACATAGATTTGTAATTGGGCACTTCTTAATTTTGTACACTCCAAAGACCTTCTTGGTAAATTATATATTATTATTATTTTAAGGGAGATAGAGCAAAGACCGCAAATTTTCTAAAGACACAAAAAGAGCAATATATAAGAAATGTGATCATGATGTTTCCAGGTCCTAATTCCCTTTTGAATCTTATGAAATGAAATTATTAAGAAATGTTATTTATATTTATATTTTTAGAGACTTTTTTTTACATGTTATATTTTTTTATATGTTTTAAGAACCATGTCAATATATATATATTGAATATATAATTTCTTCAGAAACTTGCAGCTGTCGGATTTACTCACCATTTACTTAATTCTTCACCTGCTACCTCCGTGATCGGAGGCAGTGTGTGCAGTGTAATGGTTAACGACCTGCGTAGCGCAATAGTTACCAGTCTGGACTCCCAATCGAAGGGTCCCAGGTTCGATTCCCGACGAAACAGAAATTTGAATGTTAAAAATTAAAAAAATAAATATTAAAAATCTCATCATTTTCTGTTCTGAGAAATTTCTGTTCTTGGTCTGGGTGCTTGTGTTTCTGCCTTTGTACATATGTGTCCGTGGTACCTACGACACAGGGTACATCTGTGGGGCTAAGAGTGTGAAGCGTTATATTTTTTTATTTCTCGACCTTATCATGCACTTTCCGGAATCAGTCAGGGGTTGAACTTGGGGCCTTTGCACCTTTAAATATTTATAAATGATTTACCAAATGTAGTCAGTGCGGCTACTTGCGGACTGTCTAAAAAGTACCTAAATAAGAAATGAATATAATACATATATGTAGGATGAAAAGGCTGCCGGCCAGGTCGGTCAGTCTTAACGTATAGTGAGCGCGAGAACGAATAAATGTGGAGTCTATGGAAGGTCGTTTATGTGTGGTTTAACAAGGCTTAGGCAACAACCTTCAGAAGAGACGCCATAGCGCCTCGCTTCGATACATAATTTTTGTGCCAAATCTGGTGCGGGAAAAGAACGCACACATTTTAATTTTGTCACACATTCACAAATATTCTTTCATCGCTACAGACGCATACATTTTTAAATACTTATGTCAATTTCAATTAACAATGTCATTTTCTATGCACCGTCAACACTGACACCGACACACACTGACACACTAGGTGTATAAATGGAAGGCACATTGTGCATGGACGTTGCGACGAGGGGTTCGCCCGTAAAGGCCACTCCTGTGACTGGTGTCATAACTGTCAATTTTGACGCTCTACGATTAAGCGTATATCATAAGACCACAATACAAAGAGCGCCTTTCGTAAGACGGTGTTTGTGTAACACGAATTCTTTGGAAAAGTGCTAAACTAGAATTAAAGTTGTAAAAGTTGTAATCAAGACGATTTTTCATTTCAAAAATCTTGGAAATAAAATATGGAATAATACGGACTGCCAATTGCTTTAAAGTGACGTTGATAATGTTATTGACTTGAGCAAGAGGAGTGTAGTCTGTAGTGTTTTATAGTTTGTTCATAACATAATGAAATAAATAAATAAAATGTATAGATTAAATACTAAGCTGCAGTATTACTGTTTTTTGCTACAAATTGGATATTATTGACGCTGATGTTTCGTACAATAAACTCCTACTGTCTAGTTATGGCCACTGGCAAGTTCTGGCTATATATTAGCGACTTACTGGGTTACGGACAAGAAGTACGGATTAGTAAGAAATCCAGAATCCTTTTTCGTAACTTACTGTTTACTTACTGTTAATAATTTACTGTTTCTCGCCAATAATGCCTTTATAGCATTGAACGATTAGAAGGAGACAAATAACAATATGTATATTTATTGGAGTAACGGTGTTAAGTGGTTGCTGCAAACGATGGACATCAGCAACCACTTAATCTACACGTAATCTAAGCATGTCTGAGTCTTGTGTTATGTCATGATAAATCTATAGATTAAAGAAGCAGAAGGCAAAATTTCATTCTTTTCTGGCCAGACTAGTTTTGATAGCATATAGTTTTGATTTTTTACATATCAGCCTGTAGTTTACTGTTTCTTGCTGTAGCTGATATATCCGACAGGAAGTTTGTTATCATTTGTATTACAATGGGCTACTTGCCAGCGTCTGGCGACAAAGATTATTGCATACTTACTATCCTATAGTTTGCGGATCTGCGCCATAGTAATAAATCATTCGCGAACATTATAAAAGCGTGCATTGCCCGGCGGCTGGCGTGGAACGCTAGCGCTCTAAGCAGCTACGCCATACGGGTGCTGTCAAGTGTGTGATGGGACACCATGTGTGAAGGCCACGTTAAGCCGTCATAAAATCTTGTTGGAGGCCTTATGGGCAGTTTGGAAGCATTTGTACGGGTTGGTCACTTACTCGCATCTCCAACCCTCCAACCCGTATTGGAGAAGTGTGACAGAGTGAGCTCGATAGACCTTCCCAATAATTCTCGATAGCCATGCCCATGCATGGATGAAAGGTTGTAGCCAATTAGTCATTCATATTAAGGAAGCTGAAGGTATGTACAGTAAACTCATCCTCAATTGTCTAGTCGTCGTTGTTTTCGAGTTTTGGTAACATGCCAGAGGCTGGCGGAGCAACGGCTACAAGAATTTTAGTACATATTATACTATATAACATTATCTAATACATACCTTACATAAAGTATTCTGTATTTTACGGTTATATAATTAAATTAAGGTGTACCATCAGCCCTCGGAGTAGCAGCGCATCTTCTTCTTCTTCTTTTCAGCCTTTTGTAATCCACTGCTGGACGTAGGCCTCTGGCTAGTAGCTAGTAGTAGCCAGTGATGACCTACGGCGCTGAGACGTGGTTTTTTACAGTTGGCCTTTTTCATAGGCTCAAGGTCGCTCAGCGCGCGATGGAGAGGGCTATGCTTGGTATTTCTCTACGCGATAAAATTCGTAACGATGAAATCCGTAGACGAAGTTTACCGACAATGACCGACATAGCTCTCAAAATTTGCAAGCTGAAGTGGCAATGGGCCATATAGTTAGAAGAACCGACAACCAATGGGGAAGAAAGGTTCTCGAATGGCGACCACGTCTCGGCAAAAGGAGTATAGGCCGCCCTCCAACCAGGTGGACTGATGACCTAAAGAAGACAGCGGAAACCGCTGGATTCAGAAGTATATATATATTTTGGTCATTATTGACTTGTTTGTGCAATTTGCCAGTGGCTGGTGTGGTCACAGTGATAAGAATTTTACAAACCCTGTCGATTTTCAATATATTCGTATTTAATTTCTGGTCTATAGCTTGCAATTAAGGATTAATTCTTCTTTAGAGAAGAATTAAGGATTATTTTAATATAAACATTAACGATTGTGATTGATATCATTAATAATAATAATAATAGATTGAAGAGTCGATAAATGTGGCACTTCGGATCATGTAAAGTATCTTATAAATTACAGAATTAGTCCACAGTTTAATGATAATATTTGCTTGTCCTATTAAAACAGAACTTCCAGTTGCAGTTTAGTGAATAAGCCTTGTACCGGGCGAGTGCTTATTATGTTAAATAAACCAGGTCCATGTATACATGATTAAAAATTATTCTATGTAGGTATTTAAGCGCCCAAAACTGGCAGAAATAAGTTAAAATTAAGTTTAGGTTTGTGTTTATTGTGCAAGCCTAGTCTCTCCTACTGGCATTTGAATGCTGTATAACTTAATACAGTTTCGGCGTGAAGTTGAAAAAGACATATTGTGCTGTTGTTTTAATCGCATTTTCTTTATATATTTCAATTATTGGAAACTAATAACCTATGGAACTTTGTTGAGTTAATTATAGTGCACGAGTTTTATAGAATAAAATAACAGTGCGAAAATATGTTTTTTGCTTATCCCTAAAACTCCATCGAACACGTTCTAGTAGCCTTCGCTTTACTTGAATATTTGAGTGACTTGACTGACTGCATTAGGTACTGAGCCCTTAGTGTGAGTTTGTAAACGCGCAAACGTTACTACTGCGTCAGAGTTAAAATTAGACAGATAGATCTTAACCTGCAAGGGATAAGGTCGATAATTAAATTCGTAACGCAAACGCGATAGTAACGTTTTCGCGTGAGCACACTTACACTAAGGCCTCTGAAGACTGATATCTCTATGCATTTTGAATATCGCCCGATTTCAACGAGACGGTCAGAAACTTAAACAAATGTTTACTTAACTTTGGCAATACGCACAGATTCGATGACATTACTGAAACAGTAAAAACTTTTATACAGAAACGTAAGTCACTTACAGATTCCTTATAGTAACCATGCTCGGACATTTTAGGGTTTTGCATTGTTGTGTTTGTATTACCCTCAATGTGAGAAGGGAGTTCTATTTCTTTCACACTTATTGGGTTTGAGAAGGACGCTAGTTGTTTGTATTCCTTTAGGAGATGTATCGGCAATACCCAATTGAATGGGTAGACGGCGACGGCTCGGCTGCTCGGACACGGGAATAGGCACAGTACAGGAAAAGCAGTAGGATTGTTTACTAATTTAAAAAATATGTATAACTGTCAGACATTGAAAATTTCATCATCATGATTTTTGCTTATAGAGCAAGATACCAGCGCCCCCAGATGATAATTATTTTCTCAGTGATAAAAAGTATAGAATAACGTAGTATTCGTATATACTATGAGTGTAATACCTTGCGTACCTGCTAGCTTGGGCCAACGGCCCATTTACAGGTATCAGGCTGTAAATGTAACCAAAATAGTTTTTACTATTGTTAAGTTTTCAGTGCCGAGTTTAATTTCGTATCAATATTTGAAGCAGTGTAAATCAATTTCACACAAAAATTCAGCTTGGTTAGGTATAATAAAACCTACGTACTGTTTTCTGCTCTACTCTTACTCCCGCCATCCACCGCACGACTGCACCCCACGTTCCTTCCAAAAGAAAGTAAAAGTTCGGCTTTGTCTCGCTGTAATTTATTGACGATAAATCTAGGGAATAGTTTTATTTTTGAACAGTTAATATGAGAAAAGTCTAAATTTACTTCCATATTATCCATCTCTGTTGCGAATACGGGCTGCACTCCGTATTCATCCTTTTTTTATTTATGAACGATTTTATGTAAAGCGTGTAGTAAATTTACTTTCGGACTTTTTACGTCATTCTTTAAGCATAACTTCACTAGGGAAAGTATGAAATTATAACTAGGCCAATATACTTTCAGCAACTTTTGGAGTAAACTCTACTAGTATTTCCTGTGCGGTGGGTTCGTAAGAATCATAAACACTCACAAACACCCAGACGAAGGACAGAAATTTCTACTCGTCGCTCAAATTTCCACCTCGCTAGGAATCTCCAATTACATATCTTCATTCATGAATCATGTTTGGGATAATTAAGTCGTTTTTTGATTTTACAAAAGTTTAAGATTACTTTAGTCATTTATGAGATCAAGCTACTGAATCAATAGAATTTTTAGAATTTCTTCACTTTTAGCCAAAATAGAGGCCCGAAAATTAACGAAGTTTCGAAGATATGGGCGCACAAATTAGGCGTGGCGAGGAAGTAGCCAATAATATTTTTAAATACAATAGGTATCTACATAAAATACGATTTAGTCATAAACAAAGTAAAAGCTTGTACACATTGATTTAAGCAACCAAGAATCCGTAGGTTGAAACATTTTGACTCATTTATTTGTGTAGGAGCATTTGTCACCTGTCACTTGGGTGACAAACGTTAGTAATGGTAGGTACTGCTAAAACTCAGTGTAGGCCACCACCGTCATGTTGATATCTTGGAAATGATTGGTGTTAGTTGTGAGAGTTTTGTCACTGGAAAATAATTAGAAATATATACTGAACGATAGCATTAAATAAAAATGAGTTAATTTTATATACTTCTATTCCCTTTGCGTTGCCAATCAGCGTTCGTTTTTCATTTTCTTTTCATTTCGACACTTAAAACTCTACCAATGATAAAACTGACATATATAATTAGCTACTGTAATTTTCAATAGTAAGTAACTAAAATAGTTAATTTCCCTACTTATCTGTACTTTTTTAAATTGAGGTAGTCGGTGATTAATCTCAATTAATCAGTAATATAATAATTAGGGAAACATTCAGTACTATATTTACTCTGACTCCATATTACTATCTAACACCCTACTACAACGTATGTATTACTACCACCACCGTGACGGCTCGTGACTTGGAATGACTAGTATAGGTAAACGCTTCACACTCATAGCCCCACAGTAGGGTAGATATACACTGTGTCGTGGGTACCATGGACACACACAAAGACAGAAACACAAACACCCACACCGAGAAGAGAAATAATTCAAATTTCTGTTGCGTCGGGAATAGAACCCGGGACATAACCCTGATAATTTAAAATTATAAATAATGTGGGTTATTGAATTGAGTTGAACTTTAATGGTTCGACTGGCGAAGAACCACCATTGCAGCTAATTCTGCCGTGAAGCAAGTCTAATGTGTTTCGGTGGAAAAGTGTAGTTGCTGGCCTCGAAGCGACCTCGAGCCTTCGGAGTAGCAGCGTAACTGCATACGACCCAGGGCATTTGACACTGTGCACAACTTGTAAGAAAACCCGACTTTATTTATGATGGTTAATATTTTCTTGACATCCCAAGTTAAAACGTATATTTTTAATTTAGGCTCATCATAAACAAATGTTTAGTGCTTACCGTCACAGGTAGCGCTAGTGAGCATTATAAAGCAATAAAATTTAATGGCATGAATTATGAAAGATAATGCAGGCACATAGTTGACTTCCAAATTTAGTAGCATTTACGTTTGTATATAATGTTGCCATAATAAGGCCTATTATGACAAAATAGAAGAAAAAGTTCTTTTTCGAAAAACTAGTGCAAGATTATTATCTTTATTTTATCTAAAAATATACAACAAATTTGCTTGTTTTTTCTTGAGTTTATCAATAAATACATATTTTAACAATATACAGTGCTAAGTGCTACATACCTATCACTTAAACAAGATGTAGTAAATTCTTTTAGTAGTATTTATATTATTAATGTAGCAACATTGCCCGGCAAACAATAAAATTAAAGAACAAAGATGGCCAGATTTTTTTATTTATACATGTTTTTGTTTAGTCGTTTGCTTAATTGAACGTTCTGTGTTCTTTTCGTGCTAAGATTTCAGTTTCTTGTGGATATACCTAGTTAACTCTAAAGAGCGTTGAATTGATTTATCTTCCGTCTTGGTCGAATTGTGCGTACGAGAGGACTCATAATATGCGAGATAAGACTCCGTTTAGTGTTAGATTTAGCCTGTTTTAGCATAAGAATAAATAGTTTTAATCTTGTGTCTACTTAAAAATAATGTCGCGGAAATGTGTTATGTAAAAGGTATATTAATTAAAAAGAAATAAAAAGTATGTACGTATAAACCTTTGTTTTATTTTATCATATCTATTTCCTATGAGATTTTGTTGAAGATATTACAAATTAAATAATATATCTTCAACAAATCTCATAAATAATAAACAGTAATTTGGTAATTTGAGATATGAGTACCTACATTCGTAGGTATATAGGTAAATCGTATACATCTGTATACATCAGTGCGGATAGATGGCGCTAGTAATTTGTTAACAGAAAAAGGAAGCGAGTTTGGTCTCTATTCCCCTATGTTTTTCATTTTTTTCATTTTTCATTTTTCATTTATTTATTGAACAATAAACAGATTTACAATAAACATATTTGTTCGTAAACAACTGCACTAGTTATAACTGTGTTGCAGCCATTTACGCCCATCCCTGGACAAGTAGGATTTATGTTCTTTTCACAAACTATTATTATACAACAATTTACTATTTACATACAACTAAAGTTAAAAATACTGTGTGTATATTTGTGTGTGCTTGTGTTTGTAGGTGTACATATGTGCATAGGGAGGTAATAATAGATGTATAAATGTACTCTATGATACGACCACAGGCAAGACTCAGAACTCAGACTTGCTTGAGGTTATGAGTTATGTCCATGGGCTGCAGCGACCACTTAACGCCACATAATGGAAAATCAGAATTTTTAACCTATTGCATAGTTTTTATCGCGGGCTTTGAGCGCGGCGACTGAATCAAGAAATTCCGTAACGAAAATAACCTGACAATCGTCTAAGTTCGGCAGATATAAATTTGGGGGAAGAGGTGTCCCAAATTGGCTTGTTTCACCTTCCATCTATGGACTGATGGATTTGGGGGGGGGGTCATTTCCCCTGTGACCCTCCCCCCTGGGACCGCGCCTGCGCAGAATTGGGTGCAGCGATGGTACTTCCCCGGGCGAACCATAATAGTTCTACCACCTAAGTGGAATAAACTTGTAAATAAATAATGAATTGTAATAGGGTCTTGGACACTATGCACAAAAAAAATCAAAATCCTTGCCTTAAAAAGTTTGCACTAAATCACGCTTGGAAAGCAATATAATTGTTAAGTAATTATTTTTATACATGATTTTTATTACCGCTTAAATGAATAATAATGAAGTCAATTGACTATAAATGATAAGTGGCGTCACTTATCGTTTTCTCATACAAAATGTATGGGGATGTCATGTTTTGCCAGCTCACTAAAAGTATCTCAATTGACTTGGTAGTCCAAGGCCGGATTTGTAAATAAGAATAATACAATGAAGAACTGTATAAGTAGGCACCTCTATTATTCGAACTTTTTCTCCATAAATCAAGTTAATTCAAGTTTACTATATACGAATTTGACCTGGTATCCAGCATATTTCTCAACTAGGACATGTAGCGTGCGCGGAGATAAAAGTTATAGGAAACTGAACTACGGCTGCTGAAACCAGGGTACGAGTGGGGGGCAAGGAATAAATAACAGCCAGGAAGCCTCGCTTGGAGATATCTGTGCCACTATTTATAAACAAAAAATGTATTAGCACATGCTTCGTTCTTCGTACATTACATACTTGTAACAGGGTAACTGAAGCGCGTGATAGATAAATAAAATATATTGATATTTTATATATTAAAATATATTGATATTTTATATATTAAAATATATTGATATTTTATATATTAAAATATCAATATATTTTATTTATCTATCACGCGCATGGTCCGACGGTTAGCGTAGAACGCAAACGATCTATTCAACTAAGCCAAACGGGCGCGGTCGGGTGTAAGCTGGGTGACCGCCAGTGGCAAAAAATTTCATGCATTTTTCCGTGCTTCGGAGGGCATGTTACGCCGTCGGTCCCGGTTGTTATCGATAGATAACAGTCGTTAAACCTTGTCGGAGGCCTTATGGGCGGTTTGAAAACATCCGCACAGCGGGTTGGCCACTAAGCCGTATCTCCACCAACCCGCATTGGAGCAGCGTGGTGGAGTAAGCTCCAGGCCTTCCCAATGATAGGGAGAGATCCGTGCCCAGCAGTGGGCCGCAAAAAAGGCTTGCAGTCAACAGGGTAACTCACAATTAAGTATACGTTTTTGTTGTATAGTTTAGATTTTATTCTAAACAGGTCAACATCATCTTTATGGTCAAAAATAGCTTATTAACAGCATAGAATTAATAGCTAATTAACAATATAGAAAAACGGTGGTAACCTCGCGTATTGTAGTCGAGTTAGCGCGTCGATTAGCACCGACCGCGCGACCACCACCTGTTTACATATAATACCGCCGGGCCATGGCCTTGCCACTGTCACTTTGTGTTAAAGAAAACACTTGAAAATTGTTTTTCCGCACTAAATTGATCGATTGTTTTACTATAAGATCCTATAAAATATGCAAATGTGGGCAATTAAATAAATGTTGCAATATTGTGATTAGCCATTGTCTTTTATTTGAATCTGAGAATCTGGCTCCGATGGCCCAGGACTCTATGTGCCTCTCTATGGCCTTGAAGAAGGCCAGCATTTTACTAACGCCGATTTGTTTGGTTGCATCTGGCAGTTCTGGCAGCAGTTTATGCCTCTCTTAGATATTTTTGATTAAGTAAACCATAATTTATCATGCATCTTCCTTACGTATCCTTCACATCTTGGTTAAACTGAGGAGGAAAAAAGCAACATGAGTCCTGGTCTCTGTATCGCAAAACTTGTCTATATGATCCGCCTATCCGTGTTTTTTTCTTCTTTCAATTCGTTTAAGCAATAATGGACATTATTACGTAGGTACCAGTTTTTCGCCCGAGGCTCCGCCCACGTGGCTCGACGCTTTTTCCGTAGGAATAGATGTTTACCCCGCGAAAGAATTATCTCCATACTACCTCCATACAAAAGATTAATTCTATCCGTAGCACCGTTTCAGCGTGAAAGAAGGAAAAAACAAAACACACTTTCTTTATTTATCGATATCCATACTAATAATTATAAATGCATACTTACATAGGATAAATGGATTTTCAAGCTGCGCCGGCCGACGACTTCATGCATATGCACAGAGTTACAAATAACCAGCACCCCCCCCAGTGCATATGTGATATTGGTTTTCAACTTTCAGTAATCGACGAACATTGTAAGGTTTAAAACAAGCTAGGTACCTACTTTGTTTTATGCATGGAAAAATGTTGGCATAAAACAATACAAGAAAATCGATTACCATCAGTCAAAAATCACTCGTTCTGCACACTAAGCCCTTCGTGTAGAGAGAGATTTTAACACCGTTTTAAGAGGGGAACATTTTGTAGCATATGTACAGCATGGTTATGTTTCTATTATTACTTTATTTTATTGAGAACTCTGTGCCTATGGGAAAGGCCAGGTTGCATTGCAATATAGCAAGGCTTTTTCCATCGTTGCGAAGTCCAGAAACACCACTATATTACAATGTAGTTATGTTCAAAAATGCATACCTACCACGAATTTTGTACTAGGGCATCCAACCAATAGGCAGACAGTTTTATTTTAAGTATTTTGTTTTATTTACCCAACACAGAGGTCCTCCACATGGATGCTACGATTCCGTCCGTAGGTTCTGATATTTTCGATTTTTTTTTGAAATTATTTGATTATTTAAGTTTATTCAACACTGGTGTATAGAGTACCCTCAGGGCGCAGGTCTCCGGCAGTCCTTCAAGCTGGCCAAGTGCGGGTCGGGGAACATGACATGCCTTTAAGAAATTTTATTCTCACGGTGACAGGAGGCGTATTTAGGATTTTAGTTTATAGCTTATGCACGATCCTATTAAACATTGTAATATTACAATGATTTCCTTTACCGTTGAGCAGCGATAAATATACATATGAAAATCAGTTTGAGGGAGTTGTGTGCCGGGATTTGAATCCGACCTCTCGCGTGACTTAATCTTAGCTATCGTATCTGCTCATACACATAGCCCATGGACATCTACAAACTCCAAAAATTGTTTGTGCTTCTCTGTAAGAAGTGATGTAGTATTACTTATCTATCACCGGATATCACATCCTATCACTCACAATCAGTCAGTTACCCTTGTTGCCATTTGATTAAAAAACATTTGTTTAAAAACATTTAAATAAAATAAACGTTAGTATTCAAAACACGCTTTATTTGGGGGAGGCTCACCCGTTCATTCCTGATGCAAAAATTCAAGCGTCCTAGACCCTTCGTTTATTCGAGCCTAAAGCTTTTGTCCTACAAAATACGAGAGAGGTAAAAGGGATGTGAACTGTTCTATGCAAAAAATATTGCGTTAGTTGTAGGGTGAACGGTACCTACTCGTAGCTTTTGGTATGCACGATGAGGCCTTCAATATTGACATGCGTTTTCTGTTCGCGGTTCGATTTATGCATAAATTCGGACTGCGAAAAATTTTAAACCTCTAAAAAGAATGTGTACGAGTAGTTTTCTATAAACCCTAAACACTTTTTTGCTAACGGCATCACACTATCTGTGTGTGTATATTAACAGTTTCAAGTAAAAACATTCAAATGTAACCGGGAGAAATATACTTTAACACATATTTTATTTGACATGAGCCCTGAAATTGAAAGCGAAATAAGACTACGACATGCCTTGTTACAGTTATCGCCAAATATTTACTTTTAAATCAATATGTATTACTTTCTATTGAGTGTAAAGTAATTTAATGAAAACTGATGTTATTTCTCTATTTTCTTTCCCATCATCGAGTATTAGAAAAGCTGATGAGTTGATTATTTCATTGTTTCTTTGATCAAGCTAATCTCAGAAACTACGGTCTTCGCACTACTAAGTATTTAAGTACTTATTGATCGAATGGTACTACCTGTTACAATATTTTTGTTTTGGAGTAACAACGTCTACTCTCAGAGGACGTATATTGAACATTTCCACATTATACCCATATTAATATGGGTTGCATAGTTTTTTTATTGTAACCTAGGTATATAATCGACAGTCCCTGTAGCTTCGGGATTAAGAATAGAGCTACGGTATCCCCTGCCTGATCGTAAGAGGCGACTAAAAGGGGGCTTCCGGGGATGCGGACGGTGAGAGTGGGAGCTTGACCCGTCCAGCCAGCAGCCCCGGGAAGGACGGCGGTGTATGCGTGGCCGCATGCCGCCGTGAACACCTGAAGGTGCAGGAGAGCACATCTGCTCTCCCGAAGATGGGCCCGTTATGGGGCGCCGCGCGTGGAGGACACCGGTGCGTTCCTATGGAGATCCCGGAGTCCTCACAAACGTAGAGGCAGGCCACCGAGGGGGTTTTAGTGCGGTCAAATCCCACATAACCCGGTATCCTCTCCCAAGGTGTCGGGTACCTTTTGAAGGTTTCCCCCCCGATACCAAAAAAAAAAAGGTATATAATCGACACATAAATAAATATTATAAATCAAATTATTGTAAGTAAACATGTATCTAGACCGCAGTATTTATACTGTGGTTGTTATGCATTGAATAAATCTTGCACTAGAAGTAATTAATATAAAATGATGTTTATTATTTATGTGCAGTATGTAGAGTTTAGTATTACAGTACAGTAGACTTACGGAAGATGAACTTGGTTGATTTTTGTATCTTAGGATTGTGAAAGTTTCGTAAACGTTCTTTATTTAATTAAGTTTTAGTCATCAATGGCCAAGATAAATCAAAATAAGTTTTTATTATCGATTGTATGAATACTCATTTTCTGCTTCTTGATATTGTCCAAACTGTCTACTCTTTCAGACCAGGTGCTGAGGGCCTAAGCAATGGTTTTCTCTCGCCTTTCTTGTCTTACACATATAGACTCTCTATTTTTTTAACCCCCAACGCAAAAACGACGGGGTGTTATAAGTTTGAAGTGTCTGTGTGTGTGTGTGCGTGTGTGTGTCTGTGGCTGTTCGTGGCATCGTAGCTCTCGAACGGATGACCGATTTTGATTTTGTTTTTTTTTTGTTTGTAAGTTGAATTAGTCGGGAGGGTTCTTAGCTATGTTTGCTAGCGGTCATCCAACGCGACGAACGCTTGGAAAATAAAAATATTTGAACTTTCATATATATGTGACGATAATAATTATAATTAAGAGTTTATTTTTTGGGTCGGGTTTTTTTTAAATTTTTACTTTTACTTTTTTACCATTGTTATAAATTTTAAAAGAAGGAAGGCACTAAGCCTTCACGTTGTGTTATGAATGATGCAGAAAGGAAGTTGTGTTTTGCGGTGGAAGCTTCAAATATCTACCGTGTAGTCAAGGCCTCGGCCCAACGAACCGAACCAATGAGGTGGTTATAAAAGGTGTAAACTAGATTGTGAATATTAACCATTCCTACTTCACGGAACGTTATGTAGACGGATCAAGTTATCTGACCATCTCGTGTTTACATCATGGACGCGTTGTGTACTTGTACACTGCAGATAATACCTAATATCAACTATATTTGCGTCATAGGTTATATGTTATATGATTGATGGCTTAAGTTTCTTATTATAATTACTTTGCATGTTTTACACATTCCTTTTATAGTATTCATTAATTAGTTGGGACTAAAGTGACATTTAATAACATTGTGACCAAATTGTTGTTGTTATTGTTATGACTACTGCTCATCATTACCGATTTCGTGTCAGATGTTCAGTTTCAATCACAGAACATTATTAACAGAAATTAGAATGGAAATGTGGGCGGGGCAGACGTCGCCAAGGAATTTTGAGCAAACGCTCAAAATTCCAATATCTCTACAGAAACACGCGATCGTGCTACAATATGCGTGCTTGTGTGCGTGCTTGGGTGTGATTCGTTCATTTGAAATCGCGTGACTGTGCGGCGCTAAGATTGGCTAGATTTGAAATTGCAAATAGGTGCGTAAGCTTCGTATTTATTTAAGTACAGATGTAATGAAGGTGAAAGGCGGGGCTTAATCGGCGACACCAGTCTTCATACAAACGGCGTATTATTGCCGTTCTACCTCTTTTAATAATGTTCTGTGGTTTCAATGCATAGCACTACTTCTGGGCAAAGACTTTTAAGAAAATATTGTTCCGTTGGTAGTTATCTGCTTTATTGATTCTGCAGTTGGAGAAAATGACCCATTGGCTGGCAAGTAATCCACAAGACATAACTGTTTCTAGCAACCTGCTTCTGAAAAATGAAACTGTTTGTAACTGGTTGTAATTTCTAGCGGGAACACGCCAGACTTGTCAAAGTTAATGACAAATGTTGTGAATGCATCCGCATGACAGAGCGCGCCGCGAAAATTCTTTTGGTGCACGCACGCAGCCCGCTACGCAGAACATTCTCGTAGGGCGAATACATGTGATTGTGTTGAAGGGTGATTTTAAAGGTTAACCTTGTCTTTTGTGTCCTGCAGTGGAGTTTTGTCTGATGATGTGATATGATGTGATTTTTTTTATTTAATTGGAGTAGCCGAGCGTAGAGTACTACGCATATATTACTACTATTATTTAGTACAATTAGTACTGTGGGGTCTTCATCTGAAGATGCGATATACTTGATTTTTTATTTATTTAATTGGAGTAGCAGATGAACATGCAGGCCAAACAGTCTCAAGTAAACCAAAGTATAGCCTGGGCTCGTAAGTAGGTGCGCTAATACTCTGGAAGCTGATGGTCGCCTCATTAAGTCTGGAAAGTTACTGCACCTTTCCACCGAAACACGAATTGCGGCAGAAGTAGGTGCAGCGGCGGTACTTCCTCGCTCGCTTAATGTTCTATCACCTACAAAAACAAACGTAACAGTATTTATCATATCAATATTGTTAAATGGTATCACGCTGTTGGCGTAATATGCCTAGTGTTAGTAGTCTTCAGAGAGAAAAAGGAGAAGAAAAAACGGATATTAAAATATCATATATTATGGTCTACTTATCATGATAGGTAGCCTAGGTAGCCCTCAATTTTGTAGATATATGTAGTTATGAACATATGTGAATAAGTATGTAATAAGTCGTTTAGAGTTGAGATATTTTCTAATAGTCATAACAACAACTCTCTGGCCATGAATCTGCTGCTAAATATGCATTTAGCGTACTAGACTCCAGAGATTATGTACGAAAAGCCTGTCAGTAAGCACAAGCGGATCCAGGCTAGGCGGCTGAAGCCCCCGTTGACAAAACAACTCAAGACCCCCCCCCCCCCCCCAATAAAATCTTAGATCCGCCACTGTCAGTAAGTATACACCATTTGCCGGAATACAAAAATAAACGTGCACGCAGCCAGCAAAATAAGGACCCGAGAGTTATTTCATTCATCGCAGTCATTAAAATACGGTACTGCTGTATTTATAGGAAGCATTGAAAAAAAAAAAATGTTCTGAAACGTTTAACATAAAGCTCATGTTTCAGATAAGCTATTGAGTGAAGCATCTGTAGTGAGTAATTTCACAGTAAAAAAAGGCAATAAATAAATTTATTGATGACTTTTGAGTTTTTAACAAGCTCTTTTTAGCTGTTCTTATCATACGAAGTTCGTGTAATATGACGTCACAGAATAAAATTTGCATGCATTAGGTTACCTACTCATTTCAAAGATATTTGATTGCGTAAGGATTTGCAAATATTTGGAATGTCCCCTGAGTAACGCATGTAATATAAATTCCCACATTATTATAATACAACATTACATGAGACGACCGAAGACTAAGATTTAGAATATGCATATTGCATGTAATATCTTAGTCCCCAGGATAATATATGATGTTAATAGATTCAGTTAAGAAAATTCACAATAGGTACTTATTAGAAATTAAGTTCGGCCATTGATTCTGTAACTATTGATTCTTTTGGTACTAGTTTTTTTATGTCATCGTATGATTTTCTGTACCCTTAAACTTTCTTTATTAATTTCTGTTTACCTGTCGATATTTTTAACAATATGGTTCTAAGCAGCTACTCGTAGATAAGCATCTGTGATAATTTTCTACGTTCTATCAAGCAAGTAATTTTGATTGAATTAAGTTGTGACTATTAAAAAAATTGTGGCCTTACATGAGGATCACATTTAACAATTAGTTAAATGAATTTGGTTATCGACTATTAATATGCGCATCTATGCAAACCTGTTTCATTTCATTTGTGGCTCCTTTAAATTTGGGTTGAGTAGGGTTTGTAGAGTTAACTTTATGATTGACTTATAGTAATGAGATTTGACTTTGCGGCATCAAAAAGGTAGTTTTATTATTTCTTAAATAGATAAGGCGATTGTGAAGTGGGCATTCTAATAAATTGTACTTTCCTTATGACATTTACTTCTAACGTAAACCGAATTTTCAAATAAGCACGATAAATACGAGTATGTGGCTATAGGTAGATTTGCCTTTGTGTGAATTCTATACTAATGTTTGGATGGATGTTTGTTGCTGAATCAGGCAAGACGTGCTGAACGGATTGGGATGAAAGGCACAGTCATGGATTACGGTTTTAAATATTACATTAAACATTATTAGTTTTTATCCCGTTTCTGTAACATTGTATGAGTCAAATCGGAATTTCAATTCGGTGTTGCAGTCATAAGATACTCGTGACTCGTTGTAAAATTTGATCCCGTTTTTCAATCAGAGAAATCACTAATTCAAAAGGAAGGAAATTTCCTTTCTCAGATAGTCAGATGTTCTTGTTCCTGTTGTATCAGATTGCTCCTTATTAGTAGCAGTGGATAGTGTGTTTGCATTGTCTGAGATAATTGGACCCTAGGGCATCGACAACAATGTTCGAGCTATGTCGGAATTTCATAGCATCTGATTGTTCTGTAGTGCACAGAGCTATTGTAACAATAACATCATTAGTAAAAATGTTAATTAAAAAAGCGTTTTCAAACCAGGCTTTTATTTCATGCGCTAAAACAATGGTATTTTGATTGTACATAGTATTCTAAAAGTTAACTCTTTCATTCGATCGATACCCATATCGATATAAAAGTATATAATCTTAATATATTGATATTAATAAGTTAGTGACTATCCTGGATTTTTGTTTTCAAATCATATTGTTTTTTAAAAGTACTAAAATATGTCATCCTCATTTTTAGGGGCGGCCTTGTATCGTCATCTAAACTAAGCGGGTATTTTCTGCTCAATCGGCTAAGATACCCGCTTCAAAACTGAGTTGCAAGATTCCCCCCGAACATACCTACATTGCAAGTCAATATAAAGCTTTTAAAATACTATGTAAATAAAATTTCAACAACATCATAAAAAAACAGCTTTATGTAATAAATCTCCATTTTTTTAATTACCAACTGCTGTAAGTAGTGGGACGTAAAAATGTTGTTATGTCCGTATTTTCTACCACGGAAGGAAGGACTACCGTTTATATAATTTATTCGAAACGGATAAGATTTAAATTTGTGAAGCAAATCTCACTAAAACGATTGTATTAAAGTTATTAGTTTTGTGGTTTTAATTGTAATAATGTTACGTGGTTTAATTTTTCATTTTCCTCATCGAGTGTTAAACATGACCTATTTGTCGTATCCAAACGAGCATTGACCTATAAGTTTTGACTTGCTGAGATTTTACAACTGAGTTGTTAGTCATCTGACAAACCAATTCTTTGAATGTTTTCTTTATGATTCATCAAGCGAGCGCAAGCAGGTTCTCTTTTCATTATTTGTTCAGATATTATGAATAGTGTACTTTGACGTACTTTTAAATTCTTAAGTTCCTATTGTCTGTAATTCTTATTAATATAATTTGTATTTAGTTTAATTATTGTACTTTTATTATACTATTATGTATTATACTAGGGTACCAGAGTCCCGTAGTACCTTTTATTTAAATAAATTATAGCTGATATCGAAAATAAATGTAAATCTTGTTTTGATGTTTGTTGCAAAACTCATCCGAACCACCGGCACCGCAGGGCTCCGTGGAGCACACTTTGAGAATGGCGGCTATGACTGCTCATAGCTCATAGATAGCCAAGTGGCTATCTATACACTTGGCTATAAGAAAGTAGTTCCCTAAGTAGCTTGATTTATTTATTAATTAATAGATCCTTTTTGGCATAGGAATCAAGCGTTCTTAAAGGACCATATCGATTGAAATACCCCGAAAGACAATAATAAAAGAAATATGATCCAAAGCTGAACCTCACCGCGTAGCGTTGAAAACGGCTCACCTATAACGAAGTGACAGATATGACGTCACCGTCCGAAAACGCAGTACCAAATACTATGGAAAAAACAAGACTAAGTGATTTCCATTTTTAACTAAAAAACTGCGCTTAAGTGTATAGTTGTCATATTTTTTTCTTGTTAAGTTGGAAGGATTCTGAAAAAAAATATTAAAAACATTGTTGGATAAAAAGAACAAATAACAGAAATTTTCAAATTATACATTTCCATATCTCCTAGCGTTTGCAATTTTCTAATTAAGTACGTAATATATGTTTTAAGTTAAAATAAAATTTATGCATATTCCCTATTCTTGCATCTTGGTTGAGAGTTACACAAAAAACCTATTAAAAATCTAAAGGAAGAAACAGTTTTAAGTTAGGTAAGCTACAATTTAGTTTTTTCCATCATTAGCGTTATTTCAGTAGTGAAAGTTGTACTTTTGAAGAGATTTTATTACAACAAATAATTATTAATAGTATTTTATGCCTTTAAAACTTAACCTAATTGTTTTACCTGATTTCGGTACAGATCTTAGCAACTTACATAATGTTTATAATATATACTGAAAGCATAATCTTTTAAGCGCCTGCAATTTACCACTGCAATATTCTTAATTTTATAATAATCTGTACGTTACGTTACGTGTTGCACGTTAGGGTTAATTCAACTTTTTTAGTTGAGTATCAAGCAAATTTAAATGCATAACCTAAAGAATACTTCATACAATTACACTGCAAATAAAGTTATAAATTCTAAGAAAGAAGTTAGTTGCATTTAGTAGGTAGCTTTTCTCATGGTTTATTTTAGGGTTTAATATTCTCATTATTTTTTATCATTATTACCTGAGTTACTTAATATTGTGTGATCTTAGGTGCCAATAACACTGCAATAAAAATGCAAACCCGCAGGCCTGACATTTGCGTAAAACATTTTCTAAGGCATGTGAATTCTATCAAAGTGTATAAAGTATGTTATTGTGCAACTATATGAAAATCGGGTCCTCGGACAGATTATCTTATTATAAAGAAGTAAGGTGTGGGTGCCGGAAATCTATTAAATTATTTAAGGCCAATAGTATGTAGGGAAATCTATTGAATTTTATTTCAGTATGTAGGATTTGTAAAGCTTAGGCCTCTTACAGTTAGTCCCTGTAGCTTCGGGATTAAGAATAGAGCTACGGTATCCCCTGCCTGATCGTAAGAGGCGACTAAAAGGGGGCTTCCGGGGATGCGGACGGTGAGAGTGGGAGCTTGAGCCAGCATCCCCGGGAGGGACGGCGGTGTATGCGTGACCGCATAGCGCCGTGAACCCCTGAAGGTGCAGGAGAGCACATCTGCTCTCCCGAAGATGGGCCCGTTCTGGGGCGCCGCGCGTGGAGGACACCGGTGCGTTCCAATGGAGATCCCGGAGTCCTCACAAACTAAGAGGCAGGCCACCGAGAGGGTTTTAGTGCGGTCAAATCCCACATTACCCGGTATCCTCTCACAAGGTGTCGGGTACCTTTTGACTGTAGTTAACTTGCAAATGATTTTGTAGTCACCAATTAGCTTTACTGAGTAAACGAAACTATTCAGTTATTTACTTTACAATATACTTTCCAATAATATCAATACCAGGATGGAAACAAAGTTTTCTGCAAATAAACAGGCGTGTAATTGAATGTGTAATTATCTTGGGGAACAATAAACGCAGTTAGTTCGGCGTGACATTAGGGTGACCAAGATTTTATTCTTAAACTGATATTAAACTCTGGTCATGGCGGAATAGATATATATGTGTGAAAAGGAGCATGAACCTGTTTAAGGCCTACTATATAAGTTTTCTATTATTCATTATTACCATGACCACGCTTACTTTATTCGTATAATATACCTGAAACCCTTTTAAATACCAAAGACTCAACTCAAGTGTGGATTGTAGAGGCCAAAAGTAACTGTGGATGAGTTATTCCATGTTATATCTAAAGATGTACTATAGAATAACTTTATAAAAGGAGGCCTTATTGAAATCGGTTATAAATCAAGATCAACGTTACAACAACCGAAAATTGTTTGCAAAGTCGTTGGTTTATGAATCCATAACTAATGATATAAATGCCAAAATGTCTTTGCTTTTTGCCCTTCTTTAACGTCACGTGGAGTAATTATATGAAACGTCATGTGTGTTTGGAGATACTTAGGAGGCTAGAAAGTGACATAGAGTACCTACTTTTTACAACGCTAAAATATCTCATTCCCGTGAGAAGATCCAATGTAATGATCTGATATAATGTAGGTATTTGAACATTTTAAACACTGGTGAAACCGCGGTTTGACAGTGTTCAAATAATCAGAGCCCCGTTTGACCAGTGCCTCGCGGGGCACAGCTAGTAATTTAACGACAAACAAGAATACTCGAATTTTTTTAATAGTCTTGCACAAAATATAACTTTAGAAAAGATAACTTTTCGTTAGTTAATTAAAAGCCATAAATATCTCAGGAAACGTTATGTTATGGCCACGGAAATACACCCTAGAATGACGAGTGTGGGAGAGCACATGCGGCGAGCCGAACAATAGTCCCGTCTTTACACCAGGACTTATAATGTACGAGTGTCCGACAGCTCATCGATTATTTGAGCAAACATTTTGTCTGATACTGGAACTGAACTGGATGTTGTTTGATACTGGAATCAACCCCTATCAAAGTACCTACGATAGTGGAAAAATGTTTACACAGAAAAATTTCTTTTCTTTAAAAGTGAGAGTAAGTAGGACTGTAGCCAGCCAGTAATCTTAATATATATATAAAAAGTAAAGGGTTTTCTTTGTACGTAAAGACACGATTTTCTCTATTATCACTAACTCCAATCAACTTCCCGTTGGGGTGGTAAATACCCCTTAGTACGTAGATGATAGTAAGGGAGTTTGATCGCGGTGGGTGGAGTGGGGAGCTGATGATGGAAGGTAATGCGACGGTTAGGAGTTGAGAGCAAATTCTTTCAATAAATGGGGTTTTGTTCGAAATTTTACATTCCTGAGATGGTCCAGCTGTCACCAAGTCAAAGTCTGATGATGGGATCCCAGAAAAATCGAAGGGAACATACAAATTTTATAGCAAAATAACTGATTTTCATATTTTTACTAAAGCAAAACAGGCATCTGTGTATAAATATCATCATATCATGTTGCTGAGCTGATGATTGAAGGTACAACTCCTCAACGGTTAGGAGCTGAGAGCAAATTCTTTCCGTTCAGGTGGACTGACAGTAGTTTTCTTTTAGGCTATAAGATGGCTATTAGAAAACAGTTTAGATAAAACATGCGACGTATTTTAACCCGAGCAACGCCGGGTTTCGCAGCTAGTTTTGTATATAGGAAAAGACAACAATGACATAAGGACGATTAATGGATATAGTGAGTACCACTCAAAAATGTTAAAATTTGACTTTAGGTTACAGCTCATTTGCATTTAAAGAGAACAATAAATCTATGTATACAAAATTCTCGTGTCACAGTGTTAGTTGCCATACTCCTCCAAAACACCTTTCCGTATTTTTATGAAATTTTATAGGTATATTCAGTAGGTCTAAGAATCAGTCGTAATTTATTTTTCAAACCGTAAGTCATAAAGGTCGTTCATCCTAAACATTTTATTTTTCGGATAACTTTTTTTTAATTCTTTATTTTATAGACGTGGTATCAAAAATAAATACAACCCTGAATTTTCACCCTTCTATCACCAATTATTTTTAATAGCTATATTAGTAATGTAATCATGAAAAGGCAGTGCAGAGTTTTTTTGGGTCAGTTAATATCTTATAAATCAAATCAAAATCTCTATCGTCATAAGATCTTAAACGTCTCAGAAAATGCTATGATGTGGTCACGGACGTACACCCTAGGTCGGGGAGTGTGGGAGAGCAGCAACATGCGGTGGGAATTGCCAACGGCTCGTGGAGTTATTCGCGGCCGAACAAGGCCGAACAACCTTTACACTGGGATTTAGTGTACGAGTGTCCGACAGTTGATTATCTTGAGACAAAATGTAATATACTCGTATGAAACTGATTCAAGAAAGTTACAATACATCTGAGGTAAATAAGACTTGAACTTCTACAGTTTTTCAGATAACATATTTCTTGTCGCACATTTGGGATTTCATCCACAATAGAGTCTCGACAGCAAATAGATTGCCATGTATGATATCGGGAAACCGACTCGAAATGCCATGTGGTTGGTGTGGTGCCTGTAATACTAGGTACAACATGGTTGGTATTTGTATGTAGGTTGATTTGTTACTTTACTTTGTATTTTAATTTCTTTTTTTATATATTTATTTAAATTTATTCTGGCACATGCAGTCATGCGAGACACATGGTCAATAAACATCAATTCATCACCGATCTTTTCCATCAAAAGTAATCAACATTTTTCACGGTAGTCAATGCTTCACGTATAAATGGGAGAGGATTTTGTTGCATTTGTACCGCACTAAAACCCTCTCGGTGGCCTGCCTTCGCGCTTGGGGAGGACTCCGGGATCTCCAGTGGAACGCACCGGTGGTGTCTTCTACGTGCGGTGCACTAGAACGGGCCCATCTTCGGGAGAGCAGATGCGCTCTCCTGCACCCTCAAGCGCTCACAGCGGCATGCGGCCACGCATACAGCGCCATCCTTCCCGGGGCTGCTGGCTGGACGGGTTGAGTTCCCACTCTCACCGTCCGCAACTCCGGAAGTCACCGTCACTCTATTCTTAATCCCGAAGCTACAAGGACTGACGGTGGTTCCTGTAAACAAATAATTTATGATGTAGTTATGTAGATCTTTGTAAAACTATAAATGTTAATCAAGCGAATGATTCTAAATGTTAATCATTTCACAAAGAGGTATAAGTGGCTGTATGTATTTTTTATCTGTCTTTTGTTTCATTCTCGGCGCTATGTTCCACAACGCCGCTTTAATGTATCCAAAACACATTTTACGACAGCCTGCTACTGTTTTCATAACAAAACTTATTTGAGATAATACATAATAATGACGTTGAAAAATATCAATTCACACATGTGACATCACATGAGTGAGAAATAATATTTTTCAGCTGGAGTGCGGTTATGAAGTTGAAACCAGAATTCCCTCTGTCGTGGAAATCAAGGACATACAAACACAAGAATTATCATACCAAGATTGAAAACAGAAAATCATCATTGATAAGTCTACCTCCCTGTGACCCTCAACCGGCAGGTCGGCATATTGTTCATATAAGAGGAACAGCAACCGTACCTACTCGTATGTTTATTAATAGTAAGTAAGTAAGTAATGTTATTAATAATGTTTATTAAATTTGACGAACAAAACCATCAGGTTCAACACAAATTTCAGTAGGATGCGATAGATAGTCATATTTTAAATCTTCGAATGCGTATGGTTACAGGCTATATACCTACTCGTATAGATGGTGGTTGTTATTACTTGGATTTTGCACCATTTTATGCGTATAACATTGTTTATGGAATGCATGTGGATTGTATGAATGTTGACCTTGAATAACACATCGAATCCTACAAGCTTATAGTGGCCTGAGTATGCATGTCGGTCGAGATGTGGAGGAGTCACAGCTCTTGAGGAATTTAACCCCTTTGCTTTGCTTTACCTTTGCTAATGTTTCATTTCTAGCCATTTACTCTTGTCTAATCTGCTGAGTATCAAGTTCCAAAAAATTATATCGTATTGATAGGTATTTATTAGTAATAGTGACATATTACTAATAAATACCTAGACAGAATAGAATAGTGACATATTACTAACTAGTTGTGCCCGCGACGTCGTCCGCGTAGATAAAGACTTGTACAAAAGGCTTGATTAGGCTTGGATTATTTGTTCCTCCTCCACTTTAGTCGTTCACTCTTGACAGAGTGGTCGTGGCTGATGAGGTTGCAATTTCGTTCGTGACCGCTTGCCCTCCACTGTCCCTTGGATTATTGTTACCTTTTATGAAATTACATATGATACAAAAGTTCATATTATTATGTTGAGTAGATACATTCTTCCTGAGTCCTTACAATTCTTACTGTACTCCTCTTGTAATATCGACTTTTCAGTCGTTATCATCAGTTTCTCTTTACAAATTAAACGTATTATAATAGCCTGTTTTTAAAGTGTTTAGATAGGACTGCTGTGCCCGCGGAAAGAATCATTATAATTAAATAATTTGTACAGCAAATAATGCATAGATTCATTATCATTATGTAACTTAAATATATTGCAGAAAGGTGGTGAAATGTCTACGCTATGTCAGACGTGGTTAGTAGTTGGGAGTCAAATTCTTGGTTGCTTACACGTTGGTTGCAATTGTCGTTAACATACTGTCGTTCATACTTAATGGAGGTCTTTTGAGCGATTTAAAACTTGCGACAGCAGTTAGGCCACTAACAATGAAGACGTCATCAACCTGAATTGGAGCAGCGTGAGAGGATCAGGCCCTACGCGATTAAGAGTCAATTGGTCCTATTAACAACCCTTCACACAGCATCAGAAATAAATATATCGATTACTAATATTATTCTGGGCGTGACCACCATGCCGTGCTGCTGCCGTGACGCTTTAGCATATTAGTGTAACACCAGTGCCAGTACTGCGTATGTATGTAATAACTCTTATTAAATTCACCACTGAAAACGTCTGCTCATTTCAATAAAAAAATTATTAGACCCTCGACAATTGCTTATTCTTTTATTCGAAATCACTTTTTTTATAAATAAACCGAACAAAGAGGCAGAAAGGCCGCGTGGTTAAGCGATCACTGTCGCCTATGGAAACGGGCAACCCCAGCGGAGCCACCCGAGCACTGCCGGCTTTCAAGAAGAGCTTTCTTTACAGCTTTCTTGAAGAACCCTATGTCAAAGTCCATTGGAAATGCTTCAGCTGGAAGGTTGTCCCATAACTTACACATCCGTTCAAACATCAAAAGGAGCGTGCAAAGCGGCCTGTGGAACTTTAACCTTCGACTGGTGGTGTAATCATGATATGATGACGTAGCTATCATTTTGAAAAGATCACTCACCATAATAAAGTCGGTAGAACACTTTGATTTTTAGGTAGAGTAGAGTAGGGTAAATATACACTGTGTAATGGGTACCATGAGACACACAGAGACAGAAATACAAACACTTAAACCGAGAACAGAAAATGAAACTCATCATTCAAATTTCGGCTTCGCCGGGAATCAAACTCGAGACCCTTCGATTGGCAGTCCGGCATGGTAACCATTGCGCCACGCGAGTCCAGATGCGGTCGCAGCCTTCAATTTTGGGCAATGGTCGCCAAGAAATTTTGGTGGGGGGTCACTAAGAAATTTGGGGGAACAGGTGTCTCAAATTGGCTTGTTTCGCCTTCCATCTACGCATGAGTGAGGGATTTTGGGGGGGTCATGTCCCCTGTGACCCCCCCATAATATGTGGATGTAACCACCGCGCCGCGCCTACATAATGCTCTACCACAATGAGTACAATATCAGCGCCAGTTCCAAAGCTCTCTAAGTTGTTAAATTTTTTTATTAGATATTTTATTAAGTAAATATACTCGTAATTAATTATTTGAAATAATCTCCACCAATCCACTTTGTAATAGCGTTATTGGGTAAAATAATGATTATGTAGTTCACCACCTGTAAATCTACCTGTAAAAAGCAATTAATGTGAATAAATGAATAACAACGACATCTGTCGTATAGCGTTTAAACTAAATTGTCGATATAGCGAATTTGCAACAGATCACTAAATAGTTCTGAATATGAACATAGATGTCGGCAGTAGCCTCGTTTTGTTAAGGTTTTGTACATTTTGTATTGAGGATTTCTTTGAATATGTGGTGATATGTATGGTTTTTTTAAATATTTAGAGATGAAATCTAGCATAAATGATTGAAAACTTGCTATCAGAATAATAAGAGATGTTAGTAATTATCGAAACTTGTGGTGTGACCGCTCGCATTAACTTTATTCTATTACAAAAGTTACACACTTAAATTTATTCTTCCGTTGCTTTAATAAAGATTCCTTTGTAAGAATTTCTTTAATAGTTACAATATGCATATTAACCCGCATTGGAGCAGCGTGGTTAAGTAATCTCCAGGCCTCCCCAATAATGGGAAGCCCAGGAAAGGAGCGAGACGGATAAAGGATGCAGCTATTTAGCTTGTATCGGTAATGGTCGCTTCAGTCATAGCCTGTTCACGATTCTCAGCTCCAAGAAGAAGCTGAGCAATCGACCTCTTCTATAGGGCTCAGGAGTCTTCTGTAAGACTCGGTGGCAGGGCTCGCGGTGCGCTTTATACCTGTAGGGGCTGTAGGCTAGCCTTTCTCGGCCAACGAAGCATTACCCTGATCACACAGATCTCTATTTAATATGGTCGACGATATTGATAAAAATTCATCTTACGTTTGACCTCCCTATCTTATCTTCGGAACCACAAATTATTTTATAATTTTGATTTCATTGTAATAAGTATTAATTATGGTTTTCTAAACAGCTTTTAACAAAACTTTCATCTAAATCTACCAAAGCGCGTTTCAATTTTATGCCGCGTATTGTTTAAATGGACATAACTTTGTTTATGGACCGATTGATGTGAAATACACACTTAATGTTACGATAATTCATTCTACAATACATTAGTAAATCAGCATTCAAAGAAGGGAAAAGAATTTGGGAATAAAATTAAGGTTAATCATTCTAACCTTCACTTTCCAGCTTTTGAATCCTTTTTATTTGCTACCAAGGGACCAAGGGATGATTTTTGAAAAAAGGTTAGATAGGTGTCTTATTATTTTCAATAAAGATTACAAATACAAAATTTCAAGTGAAATACTTTTCCCAAAAAGATTCTATAAATCAAGTCTCAACAATCAGTTTTTAAAGAATTTCGAAAAAAATTGACACTTAAAGGGTAAATTTTGGAAAATGCTGAAATACGTAATTCTTTATTTTATTATGCATTTAAATGCATTAGCACCGGAGTGCTGATTCATTGCGCAGAGTCAACGTGCAGGCGTTCATCCATTTCATCCTTGAAATTGACGTAACTTTTTTGTTTGTGAACCGATTTAAATAAAACAAACCCTAAATGTTAATCCAAAAAAATACCAATACATCAGTGAAAACCGCATCCTTCTACGTTAAGCCGTTCCTGAGATTAGCGCGCACAAACGAACAGATAAACAGACAAACAGATAAACAGACAAACAGATAAACAGACAAACAGATAAACAGACAAACAGACAATAATTCTAAAAATCATTGTTTTGGGTTCTATTACGCCAATAAATAGCCCTAGTGACAGTTTTTTTCAAATATCTTCAATGTACAGAAACCGACTTGTTACAGATTTATTATATGTATAGATAAATACCTTTCAATACGATATAATTTTTTGGAACTTGATATCAGCAGATTAGACAAGAGTAAATGGCTAGAAATGAAACATTTGTGTTAAAGAATTTTTAGTCCAATTAAATGTAACCGTCGCCGTTGCTACGCCCGGCCCGCCGCATCGCACCGCGATATAATTTGTGCTGTAATCGTTGCCTCTTCGCCTTTACACTGTAACACAAGAGGCAATAACAAGTTATAAAAAGAGGTTAAACTCACTGCAAAAATACATTAAATGCCTTGCTGTAGTGGAAGAAAAAAGTAGAGGCACTGCGGGGTTAGACATAAAAAATAAGAAATATAGGTAGCCAGTAGCGGCAGTCTCGACAATCGCTAAGGCAGCTTAGCGACCGAAATCGGTCGTTAACTTGATATCGACAGCTTTTTAACGAAAATTGGTAGTCTTAACTGTCTAAAATTTCACCAATTAATAGTGTATTTACGAATTTAAACGTCAAACTTCCGATGATTGTCGTTAGCTTAGCGATCCACTATCAATCGATAAGTAACGAATGTGGAGGGTACATGCACAGGTAGGCATTTATTTTAAAAAATATACATATTGTACCTTTTTGCTCGGAATAAGAAGATTACAACGTTGCCTTAAATAATAACTAAATACTTAGTCGGAATTGAATGTCTTTTGCTCGTTACTGCTGTTTCTTTTGTAACGAGCTTAGTATAAAAGATATTTCACAAAATGAATGAGATGACAGGCTGCACTATCACACAAATATTTGTGTGTTTTTCCTTTTAGTTATAAACATTAAAATTGTACAATAGGCATTTATAGACAGTGGTTTAGAAAGTCCATTACTAATGTTATTTAAAGGCTATAAAAGAATTAAACATTTTGCCGACATACAGCTTTAGGGATGCTGGCTGGAAAAAATAATTTAAGAAGAAATTCTGTTAACCTCATTATCATTAAGCGATATCTGTTGATGTTTTCACAAACCACGACTCATCATCACATAACAATTCATCGTGAAAAATGTAATGTAATGCATGCTTTTATAAAAGACTGTAGTCCAATTACCTGGAATAGTAACTATTTTACAGCAATTGTTTGTTTTCCTGCCTTCACGCCGGAACACAACACAAGTGGCAATTACGCTGGTTGCAGATTTAAAGAAATTTTTACTTCCTGCGAAATTTATAAAGTACAGTATTATTCCATTGGCAAGAAAAAATAATACAAGAGATAACAGAGAGAGAATAATATAAAAGATGCAAATAAATAAAATTATGGTGTCTGTTTGTAATATTAAAATCACTGCTCTTTAATAGATCCATATGAATGTATATATATTCGGTACATATACCAAAATAACATTTTTTACAATTATTGTCTATCTGTCTGTTTGTTCCGGCTAATCTCTGAAACGGCTGGACCGATTTTGACGGTACTTTCACTGGCAAGTAGCTGATGTAATAAGGAGTATCTTATATTTTAGAAAAATTCTAAAACTAAAGTCTACGCGGGCGAAGTCGCGGCGGTAGGAAATAATACTTTTTTGGTCACGAACCAAAAAAATAATTTATTTATTATATTTAAATATTTCGTACAATTCAAGGTAGATATTTTTCTAGCAAACGAGTGGTTAAGACACCGATCTAAGACAAGGAAGTTCCAAATTCAAAACCTTGGTGTGCACCTTTTACTACGTTTATAGCTTCTATAGAGAATTCCTGTTCAGTTGTTTTTTTATATCTAATTTTCTTAATAAAAGTCAACTCAAAATTAGTAAGAAATAAAAAAAGACGGATATTAATTCCTAACTACTACCTTATTCGAACTACAATATTTTGCAACAATCACAAGAGGAGCAGAAAGTAAACTCATTGCCTGATACAAAATTTTTTTAAATGGCAAATAATTTCATAGGTGCTTGACACGTTTCTGAACACCCGAGAGACTTATATGCTTGAAATGTATGCAAATTTGGAATGTGGCTTGGTTAGGGAAAGGCGTCAAGTCATGTCACGGCACTTTATTAAATTTCACATGGATTTTTTCCAAGAAAGATTTCATAAAAAGGAAAAGGAAATTGTTTGGTACTGATTTTATTTTATGGAGTAAAATAAGTACGAAAGATAAATAACGTTTATGCCTAGGTCAAAGGCTTAAGTTGTATGAACGCTTAACAAATATAATATTTCACGAACGTAATGGTTATGTCCACTGCTATATCTAAGGGTTAAAATATTTCACGATATCCAAGACAACCCTATTTGGATTTAAAATAAGTAACTTTTATGAAGTTACTCTTGAATGGTATGCTTAAACCCGTAAGTTAATCTCTTGACCTCGTCATAAGATCATGACAAAAATTTTCGATGCCCTGAAACTACTACGAATCCGCCTCTAAAATATAACTTTATCAAACTACCCCTAAATATGAGGTAAAATTTTTATCAAATATTTAACAATATGGAGGAAGAAGTTATTGAAAATGGCTTCACTACGTAACTTGCAGAGGACCAAGTCTTAACCAAGTGAACATAACTTAGCTTCAACTTGATGCAGAACGGTAGAGTACATACTCATACATTTTCTTCATATCAAGTACTAAGAAAAGTGTCTTTAATAATACATATTATATATAAGAATGAGGTAATTACAATAAACTAAATAATAAATATTCTAAATACTCTTTAAATGCCTTCAAACATTATTTTTGATCTAGGTGACACAGGTCTCCTTTTGAAGTGAGAAACATTGAGGATATCACCCACAACAATGGCCTTAGCCAGTGACAAATATAACATAACAATTTTTGTTAATCGATGAGATAATGCAAGATGCGCATGCCGATGTATTCACTTGTATCTCCAGTATGAGTTCCAAGATTTTAAATACTACGCCTACTTTACGCCATTCCTATTAGAAAATCATCCATCATACAAAAATTGTGTTTCTTTTTTGATTAAAACCACCTTTGGCACGTGTTTTATTGTGTCCCAAAACCATAATGCTTAATATCTCCTAAAATATGACCTATTTACATAGCTTCGGTTATATGCTTTACTCACAATAACCATTCTAATGTTTTCATTTCTTACCATGATAATAGTTAATTTAGTTACAAAGTTTTTTTCAACCTTTTTTATGTCCGCTACTGGCACAGATCTCCTCTCACAAGTGAGAGGGATAAGGGGAGGGAGCTAACTAAGGAAGAACTGAAAAATGGATCAACACACAAAATTTCAATTTCATGTTAAACCGACTACAAGTATTAGATCTGTGGTTTGGAAATTAACAGACATATTATATCTACATAAAATAAATTGAACCTGCTCACGTAGATGAGTTCCAATTTTCCTACATTTCCGCCCAATATCCCGGTTGGTCCTGCCGTAAACAGATTTCGGGTTAAACATTAAATTCTATTTTTAATACTCTTTTATTAGCTTGAACTGATTTATGAATCTGTCCTTATCTTAACTTTACCTTAATTTTGAGCTATTTCTGATTAACTTGAAAAAAATCACAGGAGTTATGGACCCGTGGCAAAACAATAATTTCATGACTTCATACTGAGATCCTGACTAAGATCATTAGGATAAATGAAATTTATATATATACATATATAAACTTATCGATCGTCGGTGAAAATACCATCCTTCTTCGTTAATTATGAATATATAGAAAATAATGTAAATATTTTTGATTGAGATAGAAAAAAAACTAAAAAAATACCATTTAATAGCAAATTAAGCTAAAAATAGTAAAATAAAATTAGGAAAAGTTTGAGTTGCCGCTATAAATTTTCTCCAATAAATTCAGATATAAATAAGAATTTAAATTTTAGTAATAAAAAAAAATGAAATATGCTTGTTCTTATGACAGCTTGTTCCCTTTGTAAAGCCTTCCGTCTTTACTATCTACTACTCTTATATGTTTTGTTATCTGCAGATAGGAAGGTTATAAATAAAAACAAGCAATTATAAGGGTTGGTAGGTACGTTCTTTATTGAGTTAAGCAAGTTTTATTACAAATTGGCGCAAGGGGGTGGTGGATTAGCGTAAGCCGCGCAGACGTCTTTCATGAAATTACTGCCATCACTCTCTTTCCCGTTGACGAGAATGTATGGAACGTAACGAAAATTCGCTCTTTTGCTCTCATCCCCATAATGTTTAAGGAGCTGTGTGCCCTTTTCACCTTTTGCACATGTCTTTATGGGATCAGTGTCAATATTCATGGTCGAGCCGCACTGAAACAAAGATAAATATTTAGAAAGAAGTACGTGGTCTTGCTTTCAAGCGATGTACAAAGCTGAGCTGATATAGCCTAGGTGATTTAGAGTTACTCACTACTACAAGTTCAACTAATGTGCATGCGAGCATTCTCGTGGAGTGAGTTCCAGGTCTCCACATTTGTTGGGAGAGATCCAAGTTGGGCTTTGAGTGGATTGAAAACATTCGACTCATACCGTCACTTTATACTTCACTTTATACTTTATATTTCTTTCGTATATTAATTCTTTCTTTATAACTCAAATTACTGTATAAGTGCGTCTACGATTCCTAAGAAATATTTTACAGTATCTACACTTACGAGGACCTATCTAGTTATCCATAAAAGCAAGGTGTTCAAACATCTCTCGGTGTAAAGTAACATTTCTTTCACAAAACAGAGCCACAGTCTCGTCTCACGTGACCATTACAGCTGAAAACTGAATGGTTTTGCAGTTACGCACGTTCAAGTAAACAAAGTGAAAGGATAAGTGAAGGAGCGACGAGAATGGGGCCCTTGCATTGAGGGTACCTACACATGCAAGTTAAGGGAATAAAAAGGTTTTGAAAAGAAATGAAAAATCTGAGTTGTAGGTGGAAAAACAATGTGTTCCTGGCGTATTTCTTTGCGTAACATTGTGGCCACGTTGGCGTTTTTTTAGGTTTTTTTTTTATTTCACTACTTTGCTGCTGCCCCCTGCGCTCCACTGCTGAAAAAGGGTCTCTCACCAATTCTAGTGAGGCCTGAAGCTTACTCCACACGCTGGTGCAGCGTGAGCAATGTACGGAACTAAGTAATCTTGGTTTACAAGACGTTCTTTTCGTCCTTCAGCTCCGATTTTTTATTTATTTTTGTGTGGAAATCCAAGTGCCCCGCACTATGATAGTAAAGCGTTATTTAATGATTTGATTAAAATATCAACCAACCAGTCAAATAATGAAAAAAAATATTAAAAAGTTTACCTTGGCAACAGCAACGTCATCTGATCCGCGATTGGTTTGCCTCCAATCCATCATACAGGAATTGAATAGGAGCGCTTGTGTCTGGTTTCGTATGATGTCCAGAGCACATGCGTGCAGTTTGTTCCCGTAGCACTCGGCTGGGCCGTGTTGGCATTTGAACGAGTATTTACCGTTATGCTCAATAGTCTGAAAGGAAAGCGTTACGTTAATAGCAGGTTTTATTGTACCGACTTTTATTGATCTGATATTTATTGATTTTATTTCTTGTTCTGAACATATGTATGTACGTATTGTATTGTATTTATGTATGTATGTAGCCACAAGAGGTCCCCCCGCGGTTTAGAAAGGGTCAGTAAATTATCAATTTTTATTTGAGTTATGGTTCACAATTATGGCTATAATACAATAATTTCACATAATTTATAGCCCAAGGGCTACTGACGTTCTTTAGATGGTTTTAGGCTTGTATTTTAATACATTTATAACACTTAACATATTATCTAAAACTGACAAATAATAATAACATTAGTTTAAGGGATATTTAAAGGATTAGGTACTATATTTGAGCCACTTCACTTTTAGTCGTCCAGCATATTTTTGTTCTTTATCGATATTATCTTAGTGTTACATTTAAGCCTACAAATCAGAAAATAATTTATAGTTAAAAAATCTGTAATACACGCGATAATATTATTATTTATCTTATTCTTTCTTATTAACTTCGAAATCGAGTTCGGCATTTTTCTCATATTTAAAGCCTTTACAACTCTCAGGATTTGTGTGAATGTTTTAAATTAACAAAAAGTAAAAATTATTATGTTTATTATTATTAAGTAGTAATAATTTATTATTGTCATTTTTGTTATAGGTACGAAATTATTATTAATCGGACTTACCTCAGCGTTTCCGTAAGGGTATGTTTGAATTGTCAAGAATTCATTTAGTACTTCAACAACATTTTTAAATTGGTTTGTGTCAAAATTTCTGCAGTCACCACAAAGACATTCGTAATATAACTGTATATTAACTTTATCAGCTGAGTTGTTAGGAATCTGAAACAAAATCATTTTTTTTTTCAAACACCTTAAAATAGGAGTTAAAAAGGGGTTCACCTAATGCCTAGATAAAAAAAACCAGAATTTGGAAGATGAAACAAGGTGTACATTGTGCTACTGATACTTTCGACTACTGGTGTTATTCACAAATGGTTATTCCACTCCCTCAAATTTTAGATCTTCCGGAAAATAGTTATATCACAATGCAAAAAGCATTCATTCTCAATACCTGCCGTATAGACCATAAATTTTTAAAAGAGGACGTTGACGTTGTGGTGTGCATTTCCCACTTCCATGACTACTAGTGGGTCTAGGCCCGTGAACGCCACTTTTTTCCGGGATATACCTAATAAATATCTTGTAAAATAAATTACAGAAAATAATAATATGTACCATATTCAAACATACTAACCTTATATGTACTTATAATGATAATAGGGAACTTAATACATGATGTATTATGTTCGTATATTTTATATGAAAAGAAAGTATCTTGCTGGAAACTTAATTGATAGGTAGGTAACACATATATAAATTAAATAGATGAATACTATTAAATAGTCACCAGGATCCCTACATTTTAGATTAAGTTATGGTAGTAGAAAAATATTCAATCTCATTACAATAAAATAATAAATGATTAAAGTTACCTCATAAGAGTATTTGTATCGGTCGCTCAATTTATGCAGATGATTACTGCTATGCAAAATATTCGATGAGATTTCTGAAACCAAAAAATCACAACGTCAGAATCAGAACACCATTCCCAAAATAAAACACTTATTTAAAACATTCATATCTAACCTCCATTGGAACTTTTAACACAGCAGAATACAAGGAAAACGCTCAATAAAACAAAAGTACGCGCAGACATTCTACTCGATTCACTATCAATTGCTAACTACGTACTAATGTATGTCAAACATTTCTACTTATCTACGGAATATGTAGTTAAAAGTTTATTACTCTTATTAATATTGATAATGATATACATACATATGGAAATATATTCGTTATCTTGTTTGTAAACAATATTATAACCAAAACGGTAGTCACTAGGTTTTAAAGAATCTTAAGCAGATTAGTGATGACCGAAGGTATTCTGAAGGTTTCAGCCATCTACTTACTCATATATATACGAACATAAATACCTGTAATAATTTCTTAACATCCTTAACGTCGTTTATCTATCGGTATTTTTTGGAGATGACACAGATTGCCTAAAAAACAAATAGCTATTTAATAACCCCCAAATATAGTTGAAAATTGTAATTAAAGAATCAGTTTTTAAAGAAATATTGACCATTTAAATATTTTGTTTAAACTATCTACAGCTGTTTTAATGCTAATAGCATTCTTATTTGTGTGACCATGGTGATTTGTTAGATTAGTTTTACTATTTTGAATTGATTATTGTTAGTTTTATATAAAATCATTCAAAGCAGTATTGTTTTGTTTTGATTGACACTAATATAATCCTTACTATTATTCATAACTACTTTTTTGTCAATAATATTTATTAAATCTTATTGTTATATCACAAATATAATCATCAAAAAAGGGTTGTTACCGGCAATAACACTGTGTTCGTTGCTCCATTAAATAAATTAACTTTATTTTTTAATCTTGTAACATAACTAAAAAATTAATTAATATTATTTTTTAATCTTATAACGTAATTATAAATTTGTAAATGTGCACTTAAATGACTTGCTTGGATGACCAAGTAGGTACTTGATCGAATTAAAGAGATACGTCGTACTTATTCAATTATAAGTTGCATACCCCTGGTAGTGCTGAAGTAATGATTAGTACCTGTCTTAACTTTACTTATTTAAGACTTCTAATGTTCATACGCAAGCAGACTGTCGGGAAAGTCTAATCGGATTGCCCTACTTGTTAATCGTGTACTTCATTTAATTCCTTAACTGCCAGGAAACATGTTACCAGTACTAGTACCTGCTAAGCTTACAGTGCACAATATTCTGCAGAATAAATAAAATGCGAATACCAAATTTACTCAATATTTCTTTTCCGTACTTTGATGTCGGTACACTTTTATGTGTTAAAAAATATACTTGAGATCTTAGACAGTTTTGTTGGTTTGCAAATGAAATTAAACATGTTACTCTAGCACGGACAATTCAAAGGTGCAATAATACTATAGTTTGAACCCTCTTAGATCAAAATCTAAGAGGCCCGTTTGGACGTTTTTCTTATATTAAGAGGGGTACATTGATTAATTTTTAAGAAAAAAGCCTTTTATAAAACAACAATAAAAAATATAAAAAAAATATAAAATTAAAAAAAAATTAAACTTATAAAACTTTAAAAGCCATTTTTTTTCTTTCAATAAACTAAGACTTTCCCCAAATCCGTAAAAACGTAATATTAACAACAAATACCTACTCATGTACGTAACAGTAGGTAGTGTTACTGTGGTGTGTTAGGCATGAGGCAGACAGGCTTGGCAGACAAAATATTTTTTTATTACTGCTCTGGGAGTAGCTGATTATATCTATGAATAATATCCGTAACATATTTTGGAATATGTAGAAGCAATGATCTCTTATCGTTTAATATTAAGAGTCAATGATCTGTAAAATACGTATAAGTGTCATGATGGCGGTTATGTCAGAAAAAAATACCCATGTTTATAAAAGTCATAATGTTTTCAATGTTTAAATGGATTTGAGAAGGTTAAATTGAAAGGTTTATATTTTTTGTGACAACCTAGAAATCAACAAACGCGTTAACAATACTTATTTATTGAAAGTTTTTTAAGCATAAAATTATTAATCAAACTTATTATGTAATTGGGTTTTATTTGTAGTATGCAATTATATATATATATATACTCTTTTTACAGCTTTCTTGAAGAACCCCATGTTATAGTCCACTGGGAATGCCTCAACTGGAAGGTTGTCCCATAACCTGCACGTCCGTGGTAAAAAGGAGCGTGCAAAGCGGACTGTGGAGGACCGCCACGAGTCCAGATGGTGCCGGTGGAACTTTAACCTTCGCCTGGTGGTATTTATAACGTGAATGTACTTCTTGTATTCGGCCGAGATGACGAATAAACAAATTCACAAAAATGAATTGTATTGACTCGCCCGCATAGTAATTAAGCCTACGGCCGAGATGTATAATAAAATAATAGGTATAATTAAATCTTCCCAACTCGGCCGCGCGGGCGAGTTTCTAGCGTCCGAGTTGACGAATTAGTCGAATTTCGTTTTGCAATTAATATTTTCAATCTAATTTCGTCATTTGAAAGCGTTTCAGATTCAATTTTGCCTTTAGTAGACATTTTGTCGTGAACAAGATAAATCAGTTAAAACAGTTAAGATTATAAAAATTATGTATGGCGTAATGAATGAATACGTAGGTAGTTACTAGCGAAACAACGATCGCCGGTCGCGTCGGCTCCGGCAACCACAAATATGGCGGACTTCAATTAATGAAAAATAGAATGCGTACCTATGAGGTGTAATTTCGATTACAAATATAGGTAAATAATGGTGCGAATGGTGCGGTGCGTTGCAAAAATAATAATATACCTACGTGAGCGGTGCGTTATTAATATGCGGGATATAAAATAATCGTAGATATAATACTTATTTGCAAAAATAAATAGCGGATGGTGCGGTGTGTTTTGCAAAAAGAATAATATACCTACGTGAGCGGTGCGTTATTAATATGCGGGATATAAAATAATCGTAGATATAATACTTATTTGCAAAAATAAATATGAATATTACATGAAATACATAAATATGCGTATTTATGAGATTAAATAATTAACCCGGGTGAAGTTACCAAACTATTGGCTCGAAATCAGGCTCGACTGGACCAAAAACTTGGAGGGAATCCGGATCGACAAGGACCAGATATTGTTGGGAAAAGGGGGGACCTCCGGTTCGCTATGACCAAAAATGGTGGTGGAATAAAGGGTGGAAAGGAGGGTGGTCCCCCGTTGCGGGTGTAGGAATTGTGGACTGTATGTTGCGGTTTGAATTAATGGTGGAAAACGAGAAGGATTGATAAAGGGAGCAAGTGCACTAACCTTTGGTGCTGGAGCAGATGGTATGCTCGTGTACTGATGAAGCCTTCTCTTGCCCGGGAACTGATGTTGTCTTTCACACTTATTTATCACTTGAAGTCAGTTAAATCACAAAACTATTAACAGCGGTGATGGTGGCGATGCGGCGAGTCTGATGACCACGTGTTAGGTGGCTTGCGGTGCGGTTGTCACTAGAGGACTTGCATACGCGTCGGCGGCGTGCGCGTCGGCGGCGGGACGAAGGCAGACTGAGTTGATAGATCTTCCTGATCCATATTATGTAATAGTGCGCTTGCGGGAAAGAGAGGGAGGGTGAAGGGGAGGGAGGTGAAATGACTTAATTGGCGCGAACATCGTTGTTTCATTACATGTGATATGAAAAATACAGTGTGTGGCAATGGTGCCACGGGATGAAATACGATTTCAGACCAGGGCGATGATAGCCCTCGCTTCGCTCGAGCAGTCACCTCTCGCCCTCGTCAGAAATCGTCTTGTTTTACCCCTTGCCACACAATATACTATTATTTTAAGTTAAGATAATTTTGTAAAATTTTTTCTTATCATAATTAAAAAAATGTTTACCCGAATAATTATTTTCTTTATACCTTAAAACTTAGAACTTAAAATTAATATTTTTATAATAAGGAACTTCCTATTCTGAACGTTCCTATCCTGTGTCCCACCACACCACATGACTTTTTTTATTTATTAACTAGCCTTCCGCCAGCGGCTTCGCCCGCGTGGACCCGTTTTATAGGTTCCTGTAGGATAAAAACCATATTATGTCCTTTCCCAAGGTCCACTCTATCTGTGTTCCAAATTTCATTAAAATTGGTTTAAGCGAGAAAGCGTAACAGACAGACAGACAGAGTTATTTAATTTATAATATTAGTAGGGATAGCGGCCGCCCGCGACTTCGTCCGCGTGGATGTTTGATTGTTTGAACACGCTAATCTCAGGAACTACTGGTTCGAATTGAAAAATTATTTTTGTGTTGAATAGTCCAGTTATTAGGGAAGCCTATAAGCTATATAATATCATGCTATGCGACATTAAACTCCTCCAACGATATGTTCTGTGCTCCAACGCACACACGCACACTGTTTTGATAGATATGATCTTTGACGTTAGGAACACACCTACATTGCTTAGACAACAGTGAGTGCTTGTAATTTAATATGAACTTTATACAATAGCAATAAAGCTCAAATTGACTACGTTTTAGTTAGAAAACATTTGTATGGGAAAAAGAAAAGGGCTGTTTTTATGGTTTTTCCGGCAATTATTCGAATTTTTCTCGCCGTAAAAACCATCCTTGAACTTCAACGAACATTTAAAAAAAACAATTGGCCAAATTGGTCTAGGCGTTGTTGAGTTATGCGCTTACCAACACATTTTGCGATTCATTTTTATATTATTAATAAGTACTTTTCCCATATAAATTTTTCCTACCTGTCAAACGTTTATATTTCGTGCCATGTTGACACAGACAGAATAACAAGATAGTTCGTATGTCATTATCTTAATATATATATTTCTTCTGTGCGTGTGTATGTGACTGAACTCCTCCTAAACGACTGGACGGATTATGATGAAATTTATTGTGTGTGTTCGTGGAGATTCGAGAATGGTTTAGATTCACAATTTGGGCCACTGGAAATGTTTTTTAATTACTTTTTTACTTATTTAGTTTTCCCATATAAATTGTTCCTGTCTGTCAAACGTTTTGTATTTCGTGCCGTGTCGTTCTAAACTTTGACACAGTCAGAATAACTGGACAGTTCGTATGTCATTATTTGTTTTTTTTTTTTTTGACAGTAACATGAAATCTCTTTAAGATAATAAGAAAACAAATCCTCTTTCAATACTTTTAAGGCAGGACAACGTCTGCGGGATCCACTAGTTTGTTTTATATTTTTGTTTGACAGTAACATAAAATCTCTTTAAGATAATAAAAAAAATAACGAGTTGCACTCCGGTAGTGCCGGCAGAAGTAAAAACTTGAACATTAACGTTGCACATTTTTGATATTTTGGAATAGTTAGGGAATAATTACGCACAAATTGCTTTTATTATCAGTATTATTTTTCATCTAGTATTTTCAGTAGGTTTTCATTTAGTATTTTTATAAAGTACTCACTCATTTTCTTTCACTATTTCTTCGTCACTTTTTTCATTAATAGATGCACTTTGTTTAATGTCCATATTTTAAATACTTGATATAAACGAATTTTACAAGTATAGACAGTCGAGCCGTCATCAGCTGTCACCCCTCCGTCTTGGTCTAAGAGCCGGTGAAGATCGACTTTCACCGATCTGATAACTTGATGAGACATATTTTTATCAAAAAATATAATTTTTAAACATATATGCCTATGATAACTTGTCTATCGAAAAGTGTTAAAAGGTATTTTTAATACAATTAATTTTAATCAATTTTCTTTTATCACCTCACTCTTGTATATAAATAAATATAATTGCAATAATAATAATAATAATAATAAGCCCCCCATAAATCTAACTCCACGTCCGGCACGAACACCAGTGCCACGTGGGGGGCGGACGCTGGCAGCATTTTGCTGTATACTTTACCAGCAGCTAACGGAGCAATAGTGGAACAGTAGTATGCGATGCGACTAAGAAGCGGCGTAACACTACCCCAGGCGGGTACCGGAGCGAAATGCGATGGAGAATCCCGCCCTGGGCCATCAGGTTCGGGCAGTCCTACGTATTCTGGGGGGGACACCGTATCGCAAACTTCTGCCCAGTTTTACACTGTTGCGGATGATATCGACTCCTCATCAGTCGAAAGTTTACCATCTGTCCCATCCACCAACACTTTTTCATCTTCACCAACCCATTCGTCAACAACAGCTAGTAGCATGCCAACGGAGGACGTTGTGCAAGACGCTTTATCAAGTGTCAACCTTGCACCCGCCACTGGTGGCTTAACAACGCGTAGAAAATGGAGTACAGAAATGAACGAATTTATCCTACGCACATACCTTCAGCTTACTTCAATGGAAACCGATGTAAATGGCTATTTGCCCCCACTTCATACAAAGTTTATAGAAAAATTTCCGGATATGCAGATGACGAGTAGACAAAGAATAGGGGATCAAAGAAGAGCAATAATAAATAAAAAACTACTAACACAGGCGAACATAGATAGGATATACAAAGAAGTACGAGACGAACTGACCGACTCTCAAACAAATCCTAATAGTTATTCCACCCAACACTCTTCACAGCATACATACATACCACTCACAATCAGTAGTAACGAGACCAGCAATCGGATGCGATGGACCACGGAACAGAACGAAGCAATTATTCGTGCCTACTATAAAATTACTCACCTAGAAACAAACATTACAGGTTATAGACCACAACTACATAAAGCATTTATTAATACATACCCACATCTTGACTATATAACTGAGCAAAGGGTGGCTGACCAAAGAAGACTTATAATCCGTAATCGATATATAAGTTGTGAAAGGTTACAAAATATCAAAGACGAAATAGCTCGTGAACTACAAGTACATACGCAACAAAACATTGACACACAAAGCTCTAGCAATACACAAACAGCAGTTTCTCAAGCTGAATCTATATTATATGTTGACAATATATTAGTCGATTGTACAAATAACATTGAAACAGTTAATGCACTAGACATAACAACGTCACACTTAGACTTTGAAAAATGTAAAGAAATAGACGAAACTTTCAAGCAAGCTTACAATTATTTTAAAGATACCGATCCTACTATAAGACCTTATATTCCAAAACAAAATTCTTCAAGAAAATTAGCAATAATAGTAAACCATATTAATCGTAACATTCTACCTAAATATATTGATGATAATACAGAATTTATTAATTTTCAAACTGCACTGTATTGCGGGGCGTGGACAGCAGCTAAGAGCAATGGAGCTAGAATAAGCATACCAACGAAATCTGAGCCTAACAAATGTAGGAAAAGAAAACCAAAATGGCAAATAAGGTTAGAACGACGGGTAGAGGAAATCAGAGCCCAAATAGCTAGGCTTATTCAATACATATGTAGCGGCGCGATACCTACAGCAACATGACACGCGCCTCACATGAAATGCTGACCATGCAAGACGACGCAAGCAGCGAACATTGTAAACAATAGAGTACTACGTCATACGCGTCATACTGAACTGGCCAATCAGAAGACGTATCCTGAATCACGCTATCGAAGTTTCCTAGATTCTCAGTATATATACAAATAATCCGAAGTTAGCATTCGGACCGCGGTCCCCAGGCAGTGACATCGCCTGGCGGGAGATCTCCCCTTTTCCTCCACATTGGTGACCACCGTCGACTGAAGACGCCCTGCTGACCACATTTCAACGGTACCAGCACCTTCATCCTCGAAGTATCTGATGTCCTTCAGAAAGTACAAGGAGTCATGGAGTCAAGCCAGCAGCAACGAGCGCAATGACCAGGTCCCACGAGCAGCCGCAAAGGCGCATTGGTTCCTTCATCCTGCAACGCTCAAGTTCGGCGATCCGCAGCACGCAGCAAGAGGTTTTCTGGGTTTCCCTCCCGTGCTTGCGCACGCATCACATCATTCCGGCACATGAAGCCGTTGACGACACTGGCATACGAGAGTTACGACATCATCCCATAGTTGGAGGGGGAGTGATGTAGCGGCGCGATACCTACAGCAACATGACACGCGCCTCACATGAAATGCTGACCATGCAAGACGACGCAAGCAGCGAACATTGTAAACAATAGAGTACTACGTCATACGCGTCATACTGAACTGGCCAATCAGAAGACGTATCCTGAATCACGCTATCGAAGTTTCCTAGATTCTCAGTATATATACAAATAATCCGAAGTTAGCATTCGGACCGCGGTCCCCAGGCAGTGACATCGCCTGGCGGGAGATCTCCCCTTTTCCTCCACACATACAAGGAAACAGAAGCATTGATTTAGTTAAACATGTAAATTATATAAGAACAAAATACAAAATACATGCAACTCACGAAGCCCCTAACACACATCTATCAGAATTCCTCGACACGTTAAAACAAAAACTAACCACCTATAGTAACCGCCTAAAAAGATATAAAATCTGCACACTTCGTAAAACACAAAATGCAACATTTGCAGTTAACGAAAAACAGTTCTACCGCCAACTAAGGGCACCCAAGATGCATCCTTCAACTAGCACACATAATGAACAGGACACACAGACATCTGTTTCTTCATCAACCATGCATAACAATGTTCATAATACAAACCCCACTACACCACCTGCTGAAGAGCTACGAAGATTTTGGGCTACAATATGGGAAAACTCTGTAAGCCATAACAATGAAGCAGACTGGATTACAAGGGAGAAAAGCAAATACTTAAGTGCTGAACCTATGGAATTCCAATGCATCCCCGCCGAAGTGTTCCGTGATGTTATTAAGAAACTGCAAAATTGGAAAACCCCAGGTTCCGACAACATACACAATTTCTGGTACAAGAAATTTTCATACATTCACCCGTATCTTTATAAATATTTAAATAAATTCATAGAACACCCACACACCATGCCAGATTATATAACTTTAGGTACCACATACATGCTCCCAAAAAACCCAAATAATACATCAAATTCCGCAAACTACAGACCCATCACTTGCCTCCAAACCATTTATAAGATACTTACATCATGCTTAACACAAATAATTTACAAACATGTAGATAGCAATGAAATATTAACAGAGCAACAGAAAGGATGCAGAAAATATAGCCAGGGGTGCAAAGAGCAGCTCACGATAGACTCCGTAATATTAAAGCAGACCCAGAAACGCAAATCAAATTTATATTCTATGTACATAGATTATAAAAAAGCTTTCGATTCGGTACCCCATTCTTGGTTACTTGAAATTTTAAATATCTATCGTATTCATCCCCAAATCGTTTTATTTTTACAAAATTCAATGGCAAAGTGGGCCACAAGATTAAAACTGACTACCGACAATGACACAGTAATTACAGAACCAATTAAAATAAACAGAGGCATATTCCAAGGAGATGCACTAAGCCCTCTTTGGTTCTGCCTTTCATTAAATCCATTGTCCAATATGCTTAATTCTTCAACCGCAGGATATAATTTAAGTTACCAAGAAAATAGCATCGATCCTTTGACTAACTTTTCTATTTACAAATTAAATCATTTGTTATATATGGACGACATAAAACTTTACAGCTCAACTGAAGAAGAACTTACACAACTAGCAGAAATTACTGAAAAGTACTCAGAGGATATATGTATGAACTTTGGTATTGATAAGTGCAAAATTAATTCAATTAAGGCAGGAGAAATCTATAAACACCACTTTACTACGAGAACTGGAGAACAGATAGAACCGTTAGGTGAAACCGAAACATATAAATACTTAGGATACAATCAGTCTCAACAAATATTACATAAACACACTAAAGAGTCTTTGACTAAACACTTCAAAAGCAGATTAAACACACTTCTTCGATGTCATCTTTACTCAAAAAATACATTTAAAGCCATAAACACTTATGCAATTCCCGTTCTCACATATTCCTTTGGAATTATTAACTGGAGTAAAACTCAGCTAAAGACACTTCAAAGAACTATACACACAACACTAACTCAGAGCAGAAAACACCACCCTAGGTCTTGTATTCAAAGGATGACGTTACCGCGCCATGACGGTGGCAGGGGACTCATAGACATAATAAACCTTCATAACAAACAAATAGCGAACCTAAGATCTTACTTCCACAATAAAGAGAAAACATCCCTTTTACACAAGTCAATAGTCCAAAATGACAAAAAACTAACTCCATTAAATTTAAGTGACCAAACACAGCAACCTAATGAAATACTGACAGACAGACAAATAAAGTTAGATGAATGGGCCCGAAAATCGTTACACGGACGACATCTCCACGATTTGAAGCAACCCCACGTCGACAATAAAGCGTCGAACGAGTGGCTCAGACGAGGAGAATTGTTCCCGGAAACGGAAGGCTTTATGATTGCTATACAAGACCAAATAATAGAAACTAAAAACTATAAAAAACATATTATAAAACAGCAAAATGCATCCGATGATTCTTGCAGGAAATGTAAATGTTCTCCAGAAACCATACAACACATTACTGGAGCATGCAGGTCAATAGCCCAAACTGACTACAAACATCGTCATGATCAAGTAGCAGCAATCATACACCAAATTTTAGCATTTAAGTACAAACTCATATCAGAAAAAACAGCCTATTACAAATATATTCCGCAGACAGTCCTAGATACTACTAATTATAAACTCTACTGGGACAGGACCATACTGACTGACAAGACCGTACATTTTAACCGACCACATATAACTCTACACGACAAGAAAAATAGAATAGTATACTTGATAGACATTGCCATTCCAAACACTCATAATCTTTCATCCACGTATACCGAAAAAATTACCAAATACACAGATCTATCTGCAGAAATAAAAGCCCAGTGGAAGGTAGATAAAGTAGTAACCGTTCCAATAGTTCTTTCAACTACTGGGGTCATACCGTTAACACTTCATACTAGTCTTAAGCTTTTAAACGTTCACTCACAGACATTCATCAACTTACAAAAAGCCACGATACTCAACACATGTAGGATAGTTAGGAAATTTTTATCAATGGATACAACCCCATCAGCTTTTATGCTTGGCTAAGGCCCGTATAAAAGTATTGATTTACCCCTGTAAGGGAGAAAAAAAAACAAAAACCTAAATAATAATAATAATAATAATAATATATTTATACAAATATATATATTTATATGTTGATAAATTATATTTGTTAAAAAATAAGTTTCATCGAGTTATCAGATCGGTGAAGGTCGATCTTCCACGTCTTCTCTACTATCTTCGAATTTTCGATCAGGCCACGTGTCCTGACGCGAGTTTAACATTTTTTACCCATCCCAAAAAAGTGCACAACGCCGGTAAAGAAGTTTTCACTTCAAAAACAAATCCTCTTTCAATACTTTTAAGGCAGGAAAACGTCTGCACCCGGGCGGAGCTGGGCCGGACCACTAGTTTAGTATGAAAATGCGACGACACCGCACGCACACCTCTCGTATCAGCGATACGAGTATACTCGGCCACACGTCTCGGGTTCATCACGAGGTTATCGAATCTTGATAGGTCGCTTACCTCCGACTGCCTTGTCTGCAGTCTGGAGCATTAATCCCATAAGTCTCACAAAGTGCTTGCATTTTGTCGGCTTGCAGACGAATCGCGGTAGCCGACAAATATTGCGGATATATCAGTGTTTGTATACAAAAGGAGCACTTATTTTTTATCATCACTCATAATACTCGTACATGATCATTTTATCGGTATACTTTTGCCTTTATTTTTCTGAGAAACAAATTTAGGTAACTAGATGATAGAAATCTATACTAATATATAAAGCTGAAGAGTTTGTTTGTTTGTTTGAACGCGCTAATCTCAGGAACTACTGGTTCGAATTGAAAAAATATTTTTGTGTTGAATAGTCCATTTATCGAGGAAGGATATTAGGCTATATAACATCATGCTATGACTAATATCAAAGTCCACGCGGAGGAAGTCGCGAGCAGCCTCTAGTAATCAAATATTCACTCAGTTTGTAGCCTGAGCCCTTTGCATTTATGAAACTTTTAGGTCAACGCAAAAGATACCACGAACTGCATGGCTGCAACCCTTTTTACGTCCCACTGCTGGGCACGGGTCTCTCTCTTCCAATTATTGGGAGGCCAGGAGCTTACTCCACCACGCTGCTCCAATGCGGATTGGTGGAGATGCGGGTTAGTGGCCAACCCGCTGTTGGATCTTTTCAAACCTCCTCAACATAAGGCCTCCGACTAGGTTTAACGACTATTATCTACGAGTATCAATAACAACCGGGATCGAAGGCTTAAACGTGCCCTCCGAAGCACGGAAACGCGCATGAAATTTTTGCCACTAGCGGTCACCCGTCTCTCACCCGAACTCGCCCGTTTTACGCTCGCTACCGGGCCATGCGCGCTACGCGCCGGGCCATGTGCGCTTTGCGAATTGCATACCTACGTTCAGATGGAATTTGGCAAGAACCTAACCGTAAAAATATTACCTATAAATGTGATTACGTGAAAGTTTGTTTGCTTGTCTTTCCTTTACGTCGCAACGGTGTTACGGAATATTGCGTTTTGCCCTGTTTTTTTGTATAAAGATAAAGTCGGTAGTGAAAAATTATATAGGCTACTATTTACCCGGGGAAAATATATCATTCCTGTAGGAATAATACTTGTAGCGAACCGGTAGGTACTTATAGCTAGTATAAAAAATATGAAAACCGTGTAAATATTTTTCGTATTTATACTTGGCAGGATTTATACTAAACCTTATTCACGGTCTTATAAATAAATCAATAAATATAACCCAATGTATATAATATATACTATAATAGATTAGATAAGGTATCTATCTCTTTTGTGACATTTTTTTTAATTGGGAGCTAGGTATTTCAAAAGGTTTTTGTTAAGTAATACTAAGCCAATGAATGTTTTGCTTAAAAATAAACCAAGAAAATCTGTTGTTTTTATCCGAGCAACGCTCGGGCGTCCAGTTACTTAGATTATAAAAATGATACGAATTTCTAAAAATATGATATTTAATTATTGGAAATAATAAGAAACTTCCTACCAGTTTCTCTGCAGACATAAGAAACAAGACTTCTTTGAACAGAAATAGCAAACTTTCCCCTATGGGGATTGCTTCACTTGGATGGAAAAACTTTATAAAACGGTTTAGATAAAAGATACCAAAAACTAGGTAGCGTCTCTTAAGACTGGCTGCTGTATTAAAAGAGGGGTCAAGAAGGTCGCTTTCTACTTATTAATGCACCAACCCCAACCCGTGTGAGTGAAGATGCTGTTAATATTTTACAATATCTTTCTTAGTGAAAAAAGTCTTGGTATTAGCATTTTTATAAGTAGACGACGCGATTCAAGTAAATCTAATACCTTTAAACGAGCAATTCTTGTATATATCTAAATATATTTTTTGAATCTCGGAAACGGCTTCAAATATTTTTATGAAATTTAGTACCCTAGTTTTGGGGGTGATAAATAGATCCAGCAAATGTTTTGTTAGAAATTTTTAAGTGTATAAAAATATTTTCAGTGATAATCAATTTAAATATAAACTGAAAAATACGACTCTTCCTGACATCAATTGGAGAGTTTTAATAATATTATGGCGTAAACATTTTCAGGAACTTGTGCATTTTATAGGTTGGGTGGTAGGATGATTAAAAGATTATATTTTACAACGTTTTGCGTTTAACCGGTGGAGAGAGCACCTATAGGTTTTCAATAATTTTATACGAAAGGTACAGGTAAAATAGTAGTAGAAATTAAATGCATGGTAAGTCATATATCAGTAATCTGATGATTTTAGTATGAATGCATACCAAACAGTGAAATAAAGAAACCTTATTTTGGCAAACTCGGAAGAGTCCAAATTTTTATTATTTAAAATTCATGGTTCAACGGTAACAGGGTATTCTAATCTGACCATTTTGACATCCGGAAATAAGATAAAAAAATACTGTACCTGTATAGAAGTTATTTTTTAATCGTGACAGTACTCAACAGGATGCAAGGTGCCCCATATCTTAATCTGACGCGCTCGAGTAAACCCGAAAATCCCGTCTTCGGCTTCCCTACTACCATCCGCCAATCTGACGTTCAAAGAAATGACAATGTCGATTTGAAAGAGCTCTATGAAAATTTCGTTAATTGAATTAAAGCTTCCTTGGCCGAATGGTTGCGTGAGCAGACTGCGGAAGGAACTAGAAACTCGGGTTCAAACCTCAATCAAAACCATAATTGTCTATTTTTTATTTTTATGAAAATAACTTTTATTTATTAGGAGCTATTTCAGATGGCGTTGTTATTTAACACTAAGCAATGTTTCGTTTGACATTAAACCAACAAAATAAATTGTTTTTATCCGACCAACGCTCGGTCGTCCAGTACTAGTCATTAAACAAGAACACTAAATTAGTATAACAGTAAAACTCATCCTCACAATTCTGAAAACTGTCTTAATTTTCAGTTCAGTACTTTCGCCGCCTACTAAATTTAACACGCATTTTATGCATCTGCTTGTTTTATCTATTTAAGAGGTTATTACAAAGATATCGCTTGATTCTATACATACATATATGCTGATGTATATGTGATTGTATATTTATAACTGTACACATTAACTGTTAACGGTTATAAATATTTTATCCCAAAGTAAGGTAATTAAAAACCTGTGTCGTGGGTACCACGGACACATACAAAGACAAGAACACAACACCTAGACCGAGAAAAGAAATTTAAACTCATCATTCAAATTTCTGTTTCGTCGGGAATCGAACCCGGGACACCTCGATTGGCAGTCTGGCATGATAACCACTGCGCCACTCGGGTCGCCAGAAGTTTACTGTCACAAAGTCATTGTAGTTTAAAAAGAACTCTGTGTTATTATTATTTCATTATTTAGGTACGATGTTTTCTTACATCTTATTTGCTCTAATTCCCACATTCGTGTCTATTAAGCACCGTTTAGTTAAGGCAAACCAAATAAGAGTTGCTGCGTGCGTGATGCACGCAATTTACTTGAATATTTAACTTGTTCTGTTCGAGGCGTAATTTGATAAAGCCTTTCTTCGTACTTCTTTATTTAGTTGCGTTTGAAAGCATCGTTATGAGTTTTAGTAATGGAAATGTGTTTTCACGTTTAAACAGCACGGTTTTCTTTGAAAATTTAAAAGTGATAACATTATTAAGTTTTTTTTACCATATTATAATGATTAAGCTACAAACCAACCAAACCTTTACTGAGAACTTTACACGTGTCGCCATAAAAAGGTGTTGAAATATTATAATATGCATACTATATATTCTAAGTCTATTTTATGATATAAATACATAATGATGTATCAGCAAATATTTTAATAGAAATCCAAAGACTTTGCCAGTTAGTACCATTTAATATAATTTCGTTGCCTTACCTTTACTTTTTAACGTCACACTGTCACACGTAACTATATTTATCATATAGGAATTTCAATTTCTTACTCTTATGCAGTTGTTCAACCAACAACCTAAGTCTTGTGAACTTTTCCACTTGTAAACTCATTTGCGAGGGAGCGCTCATATTCATAATATTTCATGAAAGCTGCCCGCAGACGTGGGAAATTGGAAAGTGCACAAAGAAACTTCATAATAGTAGATTACGGAGATCCTGTACATGGCTGAGAAGCCGTTTGTGGCTTTGAAAACGGTAAGTACCCAAGTACTTACCTAACTGGGAAAAGCTTACAATCTTTAGTTGGTTTTAACGAAACGTTTTGTATCTTACTACGAAAAACGTCATTAGGTACTTGTATCTTTTGTAATCTGTTATGTAATCTGAAACTCAGAATTTCTTTTATGTTAGATATATGCAAATATGAATCTTAATGAATGTAATTTTTACTACCAACGAATTTGGGTTTTAATGGGTTGAGGAAAGAGCAGCGACAGCAAAAAAGCGATAGTTCTCACTAGCACAGTTGAAATGGCTGCAACCCTTGCCTGGAGCTAAAGGTATCCATTGACGATACGTCCATCAATCCAAATGGAGTGGACGTCTTCCAAAATTGTTTCGTGAATGTGAGAAACGTATGCCAATCAATTGGACATCTTCCAGCTTTGGATTTCCAAACGGATTGAAATCCATGTATCCAATCCAAATGGACGTCATCCTCGGCCGACTATCAATGTCAAAAACTTGCGACACGCCATTTGGACTTCGTTCGATTTGTCTGTGAATGGGCAAAACCGCGTCCATTTTTTTGGAAATTTTGTCTCAGTTTTTGCTATGTATTGACGGGGGGTACATGTGCTACAGAGCTAGAAAGAGCTGAGTTTGTAATTATGCCTTCGTCTGCGCGCGACTTTTTACAAGAAGTCATTGAAAAATATAAATCGTACCCATATCGAAATACCCACTGCTGTTGCCACCATTTGACGACCTGTGTGGCGCAGTGGTTACCACGCCGGACTGCCAATCGGAGGGCCCCGGGTTCGATTCCCGGCGAAACAGAAATTTGAATGATGAGTTTAAATTTCTGTTCTCGGTCTGGGTGTTTGTCCAAGTTACCCACGACACAATATTTACCCTACTGTGGGTATTTTCATGAGTGTGAAACATTATTAAAAAAATATATTATTAAAAAATCCATTGTGATAATTCTTCAGTACGACGTCTACTTGATAGCGTGCTATCTACGAAGTGGCGGCGCGTACGTCCAAATGGAAGTAAGTCAATGTGCCTTTAAACTGAAGTACATCCATAAGGAAGTATTCCATTTAGAAGCATTCCAAACAGACGTATCGTCAATGGCTACCTTAACGTGGAGTATGCTACTCCAATGTGAGTTGATGGAGATACTGGTTAATGGCGAACCCTCTGTCAGATGTATTCAAACCGCTATAGCCTCCGATTAAGTTTAAGTTTAACGTGCCCTCCGAATCACGGAAACGCGCATATAACATACTATACTATGAAATTAAAATTCTGAGCAAAATAATTAGCACCCTTTCTTGCCGGGTCCCGTATTTGTAGTTATACAGCTATATCATTCAGCTGAAATATTTATAAAAGTGTTTTTAGTTAGCAGCGAAGATAACACAGTGAGTAATTGGCGTAGCAGTTGCACATCTCAAACGTTTCGTGAAATTACAGTCTGCTACTTAGTCTTCGGGTCTTTTGCGCATCTAAAGTAATAAAATTGACCTTATACACGAAGTTGGTCTAAGTATTTGGTATATTATACTTTTTTTTCAATCTTTTTAAGTCCCACTGCTGGGCACAGGTCTCCTCTAATAACTGAGAGGGATTTTAGGCCTTAGTCCACCACGCTCGCCTAGTGCGGATTGGTGGACGTCATGCTTTCAAGAAATTATGAATATCTCTCTGGTATGCACGGCGATGAAAACATCGTAATCAATTAAATATCACAATATTTTCCATCACCGTGGAATACATATAGCATACGAGAAAAAATTCAACAAACACTTTTTGCATCCTACTGCTAAGTACAAATTTCTTCTTAAAATAAGAAAATACAAAGTAATTATTTGCTATCTCGTTTACTAAGTTCTGAACTAAGCCCTTAGCATCCTTTCTGAGTACCATAAAGCTACGTGTATATCATTTACCTGAAATATCTACAAAAGCATTTACAGTTAGCAGCCAAAGAAGCACAAAGTGAGTAATTGGACAGACGGACAGACATTTCCGTGTACAGATTATGTACACGGAAAAAAGTGCACAGATGAGTTGTTCTATAATATATAATCCCTATTAATATTATAAATTCAAAAGTAACTCTGTCTGCTACGCTTTCACGCTTAAACTACTGAATCAATTTTAATGAATTTTGGAACACAGATAGAGAAAATGGGAAATGACATTGGATGGTATTTATCCTACGGGAACCTATAAAACGGGGCCATGCGGGCGAAGCCGCTGGCGGAAGTCATCAAGAAGAACACCGCACGCACAAAAATCGATTTCGCCTAATAGAACCTATTGGATCATAGCGACGGTGCGGTAAGCGCCTTACCCTGCCCTGTGATTACGCCCATACATCAATCCATATTTGGCATGGTGGACTATAGCCTACAACCTTTCACTTCCGAGAGATGACCCGTGTCCAACTGTGGTACATAAAGAGGGGGTTGAAAAAAAGTTAATATTTGTTATCACATTTACAAATAATAAGCACCCATTACGTCCCGGGTAAAGCTACGTGTATATCATTAAGCAGAAATATCGTAAATACAAAAGGTTTACAGTTAGCAGCGAAAAGCTCAAAGCGAGTAATAATAATTGGCGTAGCAGTTGCAGATCTCATGCAGTCGTTTCGTGGCTGTCTGTAGTCTTTGCAGGTCTATTGTCTATCTAACATAATGGAATTGTCACTGTGCTCTTAGTTGTTTAGTAAAAACAATTGAAACTAACCAACAACAGGTTGAAATGCGGTATTCAACGTAGGGTCACCTAGCTTTAGTCCTCCTTATTTATGGGGAGAGACCTAAAAACAATAGTAACAAGCCCAGAAAGGGCTTTCGCCAAGCAACTTTATGACTTTATAAAGTAAACCTAGAAAATCTGTAATAATAATTATCTTAAAGGGTTTTCCTTGCTGGGCTTTATCATTTAAGATAAAATATCCTTACAATGTTTTTGATAGATGAAGTAAAATTCCATGAACAATCATGGACCGCAGTGGGCTGCACAAAAGTGTAATATAATGTTACTGGTCTGAATTTGAAAGTGATTGATTCGGGGGTAGAGGGGTGGGGGGGGGGATTTCGGAGATACACCACCGCTAGATCGCTGCACCCATTTCAGAAAGTTAATATTGTTTATTTTATTAAGTACATGCAAAAGAATGTTCATGCTGGTCACTTTGAGGCTCGGAAACCGGTTTTATTTCCAAATTTCACCCTTTTCACCCTGCTCTAAACGCTGCGCTCACTATCACGAAGTTTTTAGACGTGTTCACAAGCACCTCAGTTGCATAAAACGCCCTATTAATTCAAGTTTCTTACGCATTGTGGAATTAACCGGTTAATTTGGGTATCAAAACCGTTTGCAAGGAAGTAACCGGTAACCTTTAACATTTGGGTTAAATAGAAACCGTTCACCTGTTTAACCGGTAAACGATAGAGCTATATATTTACCGGTATTTAATCGAAATTAACCGGTACTTTTAAACCGGTTCCGAGATGGAGTTTTGGCGGGAAGTCGAAAAAGACATATTGTGCTCTTGTTTTATTTTTACTTTCTTGGTGTATTTTTGAGTTATATCGGATAAAGTTGATGGCATTTTGATTGATATAGGTCAATTACAGTGCACGAGTGTTTGTGAAATAGAATAACAGTGCTAAAATATGTTTTTTCTGCTTGCCTCCAAAATTCCATCGGAAACGTTCTAGTAAAGTAGCCCATCTCTTTACTTGAATGTTGGACTGATTGATTACTGACGACGACTTACTGACTTTGTTATTACTTCATCCAGTTTCATTGAAACTGGCAAAAATTGATGCAAAAATTATACTTGACGCTGGCAGTATGCACAGAGTTTGCGATGCCATAATTGAAAAAAAAAACTGGTTCCGAGCCTTGATTTTGATTAAGGTTGGAATTAATAGATTGTTGCTCATCTTCTTCATTCTATTTATTTCATACAAAATGCGTTTTGCATTCTGAATTTGCATATTTAATAAACTATTATATAGAGATGAATGTTCTGTGTAGAGATAAGCTTCTTAGCGCTCGGAGGGTGGTGTTTCCCGATCCCTCACCAGACGGCGTTCCACCGCAGTGGTTTCAATAACCCTCCAATTACACGTTCATTCACCGACAACCTTTTCACTCCCAGCCTTTATATTATTATACAACATTTGTTCTAAATATTGTGATGAATTTGGTGAGTTGTACGCACTCAATGTTTTCTAAAATATGCTTTAGTTTAGAGAATGGTATTTTGCGCGTACCGTCTCTACAAACGTGTCAGTAACATTTTAATTCTGCAACGAACCTTAACAATATTTTTACCATTCAGGAGAATCGCGTATGGCCCGGCGGCTAGCGTAAAATTCAAGCGATCTACGCAGCTAAGTCAAAAGAGTGTGTTTGGGTGAAATGGGTAACCGAGTAGCAAAATTTTCATGCGCTTTTCCTTGCTTCGGAAGGCACGGTTCCAGTTGTTATCGATAGATACATAGTAGTAATTAAACCTTATCGGAGCGGGTTGGCCACTAACTGCATTGCAGCGTGGGGGAGTAAGCTCTAGGCCTCCACCAATAGTGGAGAGAAATCAGTGCCCAGCAGTGAGACGTAATAAAGGGTTATAGTCAAATATTTAACCAATGCCAATAACTTGCAAATTAAACATCTATCTAATATGATATCGATCAGTTATAAAAAATAAATCTTATGTTACGATTATAAAGGAAATAAGTAATATCTTCGTACAGACTTTGTTGTGTTTCCTTTACTATTGCATTTTTGTCATGTTGTGTGTACATAAATAAACAAAACAAATTAGAAGTACCAATGGCTCGTTCATTATATAAGATGAAAGAACAATTTAGCTATAAACCGTATCGTAGAGCTTTTGTTCCCTCGTTAGTGGGGAGAGAATTCTTATTTCTTGACACTTGACACTATCTCGGTTTCCACACTTCATTAGTTACTGAGAAAAGACGTTGCCAATTACTGGATATCCACTAAAAGGTCTAAACAATGAATGATAGTTCTATTATCAAAGTGTGTAAGAGTGTACGAACGTTATTGGATCATGTTCATTGGATAATACTCGTATATTGGTTGTGAGATATGAGTGAGTTGGTATCACATTTGTATGATAGTTATATATTTTTATTATTTACAGGTTTTTTTACTTTTACAAGTCTATCTATTTATCTATACCTATATATATTATCAGAATGTATCTATCAATCAAGTGTAAGGAAATTTTTCATCTACTTTTAATTTATTTTAATTTAATTTAATTAAACTCTCACCCTCGTCAGAAATCGTCTTGTTTCACCCCTTGCCACATAATATACAATTACTTTTAATTTCGCAATTTTTCCAGATTCTCTCATCGTTTATATCGTTTAACAATAATATATAATAATAAATAAATATATAAATATTTGTCTTATTTTTATTTTATGTGTAAAGCTTTTTTGTAATGGGTAAAGTAGGCTTTACATTTTACGATATTGCAATGGGGACGTAATACAACAATTGAAGAAGCCATCATTCTTACATTTCCTTAAATGGTCGATATATCCTTTGAACAAATACTTGAAGATGGATTCTGCCTACTTATAAATATAGAGTCAATTCACTTATGTGGTAAAAACGGAAATAAAATAATAATGAAGAAACGCAATAATAATAAAGGTAAATATTGCGTATAAATGTGTATCAATATATAAATACCTTTTTAAACACGAATATTAATAGTGCAGTAAGTAACTTTCGACTATTGTGCATGTGCACGTCGCATTTATTCTTATGACGTCGCCTTATAATCCTCCCCATTTCGAACGATTTTTCTGCCCCACAATGAATGAGTTTGAAGTATCACACTGGTACTTCATTGTCCACAATGGCTATTTAATTACTGTTTCTGAGGGGAAATTCGGTAAAATACTCATAAGTAAGTATAAGTACCCATCGAATGATGTTTAAGTTTGACGGGCTTTTAAATGATTCAAGTTCCTTTTATGTTTCATTGGGTTTGATGTGGATTGGGTTTAATTATGTATGTTTTGGCTCTAATGTTCTTTGTTAAGTTAAAGTGGATCGAATGCTTGCAGAGTTTGTTTATTTTCTACGCTTTTACGTTTTGACTATTCTAACTTTTGTAATGCTCTGTTGTCAGGAGCAAGGCAGGGTTATCCTATAAAAAGAGTTAGACTACCTTTCAGAGAAAAATATGTCTGTATGCAGAGAATAGACGTGAAAACGCTACGCCGTATAAAACTAAAACCGTAAATACATAAAAAAGTAAATATAAATACAGAAACTAACGTAAAGTTCCATGCAAAAACTTTGTTACTTATGTATATTGCCCCTTCGTATCAGATTTATCAATATTTTCTTTCACCGTGCATTGGCATAGACGTCAGGTCAATGTGGTGCAGAGTTTCCAAAATGCATGTATGTCTTCTTTACCAATCTTTAGTTTTGACTGGGTCGCCTGCTATAGACTATGACCAAAATCCTTGTTAATTCTGAGACTTGGTGGAACGTTAACAGAATTTTAAAAATACTTTATCACAAAATCTTCTTCAAAAGTGCTTTAATTAATGAGTGCAGTGCAAAATGTCATGAAATATTTTTAGCTTCGGACAAAATCGCATTGACAAGGATTAAACCAGTGCCGAGATGAGTTGATTTATTAAATTCCGCGGCAATACTTTGCTCCCGTCACCGTGTATTATCCCCTGGCGGAGTAATTGTATTATGGCTATAATCAGTGTCGATGGACTCATAAAATCACTGGTTAATTACATTTGTCGTCGAACCCAAAACCGCAACAAAGCGCCCACTGTTGCTGAGTACCGAACCGAAAACATATACCTACATTAACTAGATACAGCCTACTATGTAGCGGATTTTGTACATAGGTGCTACATATATTACTAACAGACGTTTCGCTTAGTTAAGATCATTTAGGGTTTTGGCTGGAAGTCAAAAGACATATTGTGCTCTTGATTTATTTTCATTTTCTTGGTGTATTTTTGAGTTATATCGGATACAGTTGATGGCATTTTGTTTGATATAGGTTAATTACAGTGCACGAGTGTTTGTGAAATAGAATAACAGTGCTAAAATATGGTTTTTCTGCTTGCCTCCAAAATTCCATCGGACACGTTCTAGTAAAGTAGCCATCGCTTTACTTGAATGTTGGACTGACTAGACTAACTGATTACTGACGAATTATATACCTACTGACTTTGTTATTACTTCGTCCAGTTTCATTGAAACTGGCAAAAAATTGATGCAAAAATTATACTTGATGCTGGCAGTATGCACAGAGTTTGCGATGCCATAATTGAAAAAAAAGTTCATTTAATTCTTTTTTAAATTATTTATATTCATTTATTTTGGAGATTTTATACGTTTGTACATGACAATTATGACAACATGTAGGTATTTACGAAATAGAGTCCTTAATTATTTTTGAAGTGAAAACTTCTTTAGCGGCGTTGTGCATAATAAAAGCAATTCGTGCGAAATTATTCCCTAACCATTCCAAAATATCAAAAATGCACAACGTTAATGTTCAAGTTTTCACTTCTGCCGGCACTACCGGAGTGCAACCCGTTTTTTTTTTTAATTGAATGGAGTAGCAGACGAGCATGCAGGCCACGTGGTGTTAAGTGGTCGCTGCAGCCCATGGATATCTACATTCTACATACAACCTCAAGCAAGCATAAGTAAGTCTTGTCTGAGGTCGTATGCAGTTGCGCTGCTACTCCGGAGGCTGGTGGTCGCCTGTCGCATGTAAGTGTGGCCGGCAACTGCACCTTTCTACCGAAACACAACAGAATTGGTTCACGGCAGAAGTAGGTGTAGCGGTGGTAATTCCCCGGGCGAACCATAATAGTTCTACCGCCTACCTTAAATATCTATAATAGAGTTATACATTGCAAAAGTATTGTTGTATCATTAAATACATTATTTTTTCAATAAATCACATTAGGTACAGAAAGCTGTGATAACTCTCTGGGAGGCTTAAGAAAACTTTTGTTATGTCTGTTTTAGGGTCAATTGTTAAGCTAAATAAAATAGAAGTACTTTGCAACAACCCCAGTGAGAAATGATAACCGTGTATGTACATACATGAACTTATTTATTGCATGATTAAGTATACAATACCCGTATGACCGAGCGTTGTTCGGATAAAAACAATTTTTCTGAGACTCATTGGCTTTCGTAACAACTAACAACGATATCTATTTCAGCTCCTAATTAAAAAAATTGAATTACATTGTATATACTCGCCGATAGACATCAGGAAGAGTCATATTTTCCAGTTTATTTTTAAGTCGAAAACACGGATTAAACGGTACTTTCTAAAAATTAAACCTGGCTAGATCTATTTATTGCCCCCGAAAACCCCTGCACACAAAAATTTATGAAAATCGGAGCCTTTTCCGAGATTTAAATTATATAAATATTTAGGTACATACAAGAATGGCTCGTTTATTGTATTAGGTACCTCTTCCTTACCACGTTTTAAACACGCAAATGCTTTGCTTGCTTTGAATTTTTTGATGAAATTACTGTACGTCACGATTTTATGCACACCAGGTACCTACGCTGACAGCTCTCAAGAAACAGTGATTCCTTTTCGATGAATATGTGGTTTCCGAAATAGGAAATCCTCCGGGCTCCACATCTTACTCCAAATATAACCCAGCCCTGCCGGCGTCTGCCCTCTGTTCTATAACGCTAACTTAACTGTAAGCTGGTATGTATTTGTAATATTAAATTTTCATTTCAAAAATTTATTTTATAATCTAGGCGGACTTTTTATAAATTGAAACTAACAATTAGAAATTGAAAAGGAAGCAACCAATACCTATGTTTAAATACACAATATGCCCACCCACATTATTATTTCCTGTGTTTTCAGTTATAAAAAAGTAAGTACGTTTAAAAATATATTTTCTTATTTTATTTTATATTACGTTAATGCATTATTTATTTAATTTTAGTGGTTTAAATGGTTTGTAACAATACTTTAACTTACAACACGCGTGTTTAGTTAAAAGCCTCATCTTTAAGTCGTTTAAATAAACTATGGATTGATAACTGCATAAATAAATAATAAATAAACTTTACACACTCATAGCCCCACAGTAAGGTAATTTATACCCTGTGTCGTAGATACCATGAACACATACAAAGACAGGAACTCAAACACCCAGACCGAGAACAGAAATTCAAATTTCTATTTCGCCGTGAATCGAACCCGGGACCCCCTCGAATGGCCGTCCGGCATGGTAACCATTGCGTTATGCGGGGCGGGTCAAGCATAAGTACCTACGCTAACATTTACATTTAGGTATCTAAGTATACTCTTATAAACTTGTCTTTGTTTCTGCAAAAGTACTCGTACCTATAGCGCATTCAATTGGAATGAAAACAAAACAAAAATAGGTGCTATCGTCAAAAAAGAACAAAGAAACTGAAAACTTTCTAGTCTGAAAACTAAAATTGAAGTAAGAACTGCTGAATTTCTCGCTAACGAAACCATAAGTCGAGTGAAAAAAGAAACTTCGTCGTAATCCGGCGAATTGAGCGAGCCCGAAGACCTGCGATGCCAGCCAGTGAGTCCCGGTATTTGCAGTTAAGTCCTTGCACTTCCAAGACTTCCCTGCAACACAGATATTGATGCTATACTTTGAATATTTTCCTTGGACTGGCACAAGTTATAGCGCCCATTAATATGATTTTGTTATGAAATAAGGTGGATGTATGATACATCTACTCCGTTCATCATTTAATTCATTCATTTTAGGGGGAGCCCTGCTATAATATACAGTGAGTATTGCCGCTTATAAATAGTACCTAATCATGTTTTTACACTCACAATTTGTTTTATAATGAAGTACGAGTATATGCTGTATATGTATGTACGTGTCGATCTTGTGTTTAGGGGTTTCAACCAGCCATGAAAATGACAACTACACACAACCTTAGGCAAAATTCAAGACTGGCATGGGGTCGCCTCATATAATAATATTTGATTATGTCTAGCCCACAACCGCACTTTACCGATAAAACGCAATAAAATTTTATTGAATTATGAATTAAAACCTTCAAAAGGTACCCGGCACTTTGGGAGAGGATACAGGGTTATGTGGGATTTGATCGCACTAAAACTCCCTCGGTGACCTGAGTCTGCGCTTGGGGAGGACTCCGGGATCTCCAGTGGAACGCACTGGTGTCCGTTACGCGCGGCGCCCAAATGGGTCCATCTTCGGGAGAGCAGATGTGCTCTCCTGCACCTTCCGATGCACAGCAACGACAGCATGCCACACACACACCGGCGTCCTTCCCGGGGCTGCTGACTGGGCGGATCGAGCTTCCACTCACACCGACCACAACCCCACCCCCGGAAGCCCCCTTTTAGTCGCCTCTTACGATCAGGTATACCGCAGCTCTATTCTTAATCCCGAAACTATAGATGAAGATAGTGGAATAATAATTGTGGGAAGAAAGAAACAGGCCAACTGATTGATTGCCTGTTTTGTTAAACTAGCCAGCAATGGAGGAAACAGGTAGGGTACATTATATTTAAATGATCTCTAATGCTACCCATTGACACTTACTTTCAATTTCAAGAAGTACTCGAGACCTAATACTTAGATAGTTCCGATGCTACTCTGACGTCACATTTTAGATTTTATTTCTTTGATAATCATTTTATTGTGCTGGTTTCATAATTGGATTAAAGTGACCTTTCCTGCGAAAACTGGTAGCTAAGCCGATGTGGCTGTGTAATTGCAGGAGGGCTCGTCTTTCATCCAGTCCTTTGGGAAGTCAAGCTGAATGCTTATGTAGGTACTATGTTAACACGGCTCCGGCTTATCCGAAAGTAAGAACAGACAACAAGACTAAGATTTAATTTTAATACAGATTCAGATTGGAGTTATTAAGCAACGGACTTACACCCGTGTAGTGACTTCAATATTTTTGATGTAAGTATGTAATATAATAATGCATTTGGTGCCCTTGTAATTTGACTTAATAAGGTACTATTGATAAGAAAGTATATTTAAAAATTGCTTAACTAAATGCTTAATAAATTTCATTTCATCCGTTACTTCTATTTTATTACAACACATGCTGTAGTTGTAGGTGTGAAGAACCTAAACGGTAAAAATATCTTCGACGTTCTTAAATCGCCACAAACCCAAAAATCTGTGTGAATGCCACAGCTTTTTAGTTATGTTATGAAGGGAAGTTGCTAGGCCCGAATTGCTACATTTGGATTTACTCAAGCGTCAAGCGGACATGGTGCATTACATATATATTGGTTGGTAAGACATAAAATGTAACATCACTGATTATTTTCCGTTTCATCTCTGGAGAGAGCACAGTAAAAGTTTTGGAAAATTTTATAAATAACCAGTAAAACATTGTGTTCGGCAATTTAAGCTAGAATAGATTTTTTTCTATTGGGTTTTTACATCAGACAATGTCCGTATGGTGTTCGTAGATTAAATGCATTTTATTATTAAGTTATATTTCTAGTAATATGTTGATTTTATTATGTAATAAGAGGGTGGAATGGACACAAAAATTGCGAAATAAAAAAGTCATTGCGTCATTCTTGGTTAAGCTCAAATCGTTATTATATTTTTATTGAATAGGTCCTATTCTCAGACCTACCATAAGTTACGGTCAAGCCATTTCGGAGGAGTTTTGTTGCAAACACTATAACACGAGAATTTTTATGTGTTAGAGACAAATCGTCAAAGGATAACGTTTTATTCTGAACTGCCGATTTTGACAATCGGAATGAAGAAAAACATTAAAAAACTTTTATATAGAGGGCTTTTTTAATTTTAAGAGTACTCCATAGGGTACAAAGTATGGGGTTTATTTTAATCTGACGCGTTTGAGTAAATCCCAATAATCCCCTCTTATGACTGATTTTACTAGAACATCCAACATTCTAGATACCTATGTAATATTCTAGAAATCCTCTTTGAGTAAATATGATGAAGTTTCGTAGGATTCACCGCGAATCATATTTTACGGGTTTGTCAGAGCTCTAGCCTTTAACTAAAGTTAGGTATCTAACCTACTAAGCAAGCACGGTGTTAACTTTGATGTTCAAAACCAATTAGAGTTTCCCAGCTTTCAAGTTGCTGGCTTAGACAGGGACTTTATAAATAAAGACTGTTATGCACCGCCATGAAAATAATAATATACTTTCAAAGTTGTTTAGTGATATGTGAATTCTAAATTAAAGCTAAGTGAAAGCTAAAATAATTACTTGTATCTTTTAATATAACGTGTTTAACATACCCAACAGTTTAAATGAGGGCTAAATTACGTATTATTTTATACATATTTTTTACGACCTATAACTAAATAGCTTTGTCCCAGAATTACTAGAATTTCTGTAGACATTTAAATAGGCATAAGTACTTAAGTAATACTATTTCTGGGGACCTCTTACCCGAATGTCATTGACATAAATCAATATGTAAAAATTTAAACAATGGTACCTAGTGATGTGTAATTCATAGGTAATGATAATGAAGAATTAAAAATGAGACCTAATCAATTAATACATTTTTAATAGATCATTGTGTGCAAACATTGAATTAAAGTGTCATTGTGTGCAAACATTGAATTAAAGTGTTATACAACCCACGTGGCGTAATGGTTATCATGCCGGACTGCCGATCGGAGGGTCCCGGGTTCGATTCCCCGCGAAGCAGAAATTTAAATGATGAGTTTGAAATTTCTGTTATCGGTCTGGTTTGTGTTTCTGTCTTTGTGTGTGTCCATGGCACCCACGACACGGTATATCTACCCTACTGTGGGGCTATGAGTGTGAAGCGTTATTTTAAATAATTTTCACTTCACCACTAAAATTCTATAAGTTCTGTCAGTATATTATGTCATAAGGGTAAAGTGTTAATTATTCCGCAGAAACCGAGACAGTCTGGACTTACTTATCTATCTAACGCAGTTGGAGTTCTAACTTTGATGTTCAGAACCAATTAGAGTTTCGTTAGTCTTCCACTTTGCTGCAGATAGGGCTTTATACGACGAAGAGCTAAGTATAAAATTTTATATCTACTGCATAAAAAATGTTTAGTACTTTAAAACAAAATAAAGGTACAATATTTTTAGAACCTGATATCAAGAAAATCGTTGTGCAAATCATCGAACGTTATCTATGCGCATTTTAGAGAAAGTCCTAAATTAGTAATTTTTACTGATTCGGTATGTCATACTTTGACGTGTTATGTTATATTATAAACACAACACAAATAAAATTTTAATAGTGGTTAGGTATGTGCTTTTTTTTTTTTTTTTTTTTTGGTATCGGGGGGGAAACCTTCAAAAGGTACCCGACACCTTGGGAGAGGATACCGGGTTATGTGGGATTTGACCGCACTAAAACCCCCTCGGTGGCCTGCCTCTACGTTTGTGAGGACTCCGGGATCTCCATAGGAACGCACCGGTGTCCTCCACGCGCGGCGCCCCATAACGGGCCCATCTTCGGGAGACCAGATGTGCTCTCCTGCACCTTCAGGTGTTCACGGCGGCATGCGGCCACGCATACACCGCCGTCCTTCCCGGGGCTGCTGGCTGGACGGGTCAAGCTCCCACTCTCACCGTCCGCATCCCCGGAAGCCCCCTTTTAGTCGCCTCTTACGATCAGGCAGGGGATACCGTAGCTCTATTCTTAATCCCGAAGCTACAGGGACTAGCGCCGGGGGACGTTATCTACGTCGGCCCCGGCGGCTCCTTCGCCGAGCGGGATCTGCACGCTCCCGAGCTCGCTCGGCTTCCTCCTTTGCGCACATGACATTGTCGCAGAAGGAGGTTACCGAGCCCCACGCGTCCCTGGAGCGCACCATCGCTTCGACGACGGCCGCCGGGGACAAATCATGTCCGATTGTTTGGACCAGGACCCGCCGCTCGGACTCCCAAGCTGGGCAGTGCTCAAGCGTGTGCTGCGCGGAATCCTGGTCATGTCCACAGTGATGACACCTGGCAGACCTCTCACGTCCAATGCGGTTCAGATACTCACCGAAGCAGCCATGTCCGGTGAGCATCTGAGTCAGTCGGTAGGTGACGCGACCCTCCCTTTTTAGCCAGGCCCGGAAGCTGGGCAGAATGGCGCCGACAGCTCTTTGACGCGCGTTCTGCGGCTCGCGCAGTCTGACGCGCCAGCGCGTCAGAGCCCGCCATCTGGCTCTCCGACGAAGCTCGACGATCGTCTCATTCGAAGGGTCAGCCCCCTGGCGGAGGACACGGATCTTATTGAAGACCTCTGCGTCCATATCCGCCAGGATGTCTAGGGGCGGAAACCGCGCCAAGACTGTGGCCGCCTCATAAGAAATCGTCCGATAACCTCGTACGACTCTGATCGCGATCATTAGGTATGTGCTACCGAAACCTTAGATTAATAAGTCATGTCAAACAATTTCCATTTTTAACACTAAAATTCCAATAACTGCTCAAATATCTAGCAGGAAAGCTTCAAGGATTCTTTCTGTTTATTATTCCGTAGAACTCAAGATGTTGGAGCTTCCTTTGAACTCAGCCATGGAGTTATAACTTTAATGTTCATTGAGCATCAATTTGAGTTTTGTAAGCCTTATCGTTCGGTAAGGGAGACACTGATTTACCACAATACACAAGCTTCTTTATATACCTACTTATTGTCTATTTTAGATTTACGGTCCACTACGAAGCACTATAAAATTTTATAACTACTACTTAAAACGTCTTCAGCGCTTTAGTAGAAACTCAATTCTTTAAATATTTTCTGTGACCTCGAACTTTAAGTACCATATCTGAGACGAACGTAACAGAATAAATTTAAATCGTACAAACTATCATTATTTATACACAAACATAAGCATTTTTTATTGAAAATCCATATATATTTTTTCTTTTTTTTTAGCACCTATAAAAGTATTTAAAAAAATGTAAGCTACCTTTAAGCTATGTATTAACAGATAAATTGTGTTATTTTATCATTCGTGGCCATGATACGCGGTTTTAATTAAATATTGAATTAATAAGTCTTGTCTATATCAGTAGAAGCCATGTTTGGATATCTTACAGGAAAGCTTCAATGATTCACTGTGTTCATTATTCCGCCGAACCTGAAATAGTCTGCACTTGCTTTCACTCGGCCATCTAACGCAGTGGAGTGTTAACTATGATGTTCAGAACCAATTAGAGTTTCGTAAGCCTTCCAGCTTTTAAGTTAGACAGGGCTTTGTAAAGTCTTCTATTAAGCGCTATGAGGCGTCGTTTAGTGCTTCAGTATTTCACAATAAAATTGTAAGGTTACAGTTTGTTAATCTCTAGACGTGCCTAACAATCCATACTGTTATACCTACTTACATATTATTAAAATGCGAACGTTTGTATGTATGTTTATTGAAAACTCAGAAAAAATGTACTGTTCCCGTGGAATAGATTTGTATAATCATTAAGAAATCAAATAAGTGATTTGAGGTCATATGATTATACTAATATATCTATGAGCAAAACCAGACCGGGTCACTAGTATTCCATAAGATGTTAGGTATTAGACATTATCACACAGTAAGTAGGTACTCTATGGACCGTAAATGAAAAAACATCGTTACTATTCTTCAATAAAAATGCCGTTATTCATGGAGCGAATAAAATGCCCTACTTTACAAAAAACAGACATTTTTGGAAATAAGGACGTTTTTCGAAAAGTAGGAGAGGTCCTGTTTTAAATGTCGACAAAAATAAACCAAACCAAACAATTGTTTACGAAAATAACTTCAACCCGGCATTACTATGTTTTTATTCATGGCTGTCTTCACTTGGCTACCCAATAGTATAATAATAATAAAAGGTAGGTGGACGTCGAGTAGCCGGAGCTTTTGTTTCCATAAATTTCACGGCGCAGTAAAGTGCCGAGTCGAGAGCTGTAGATTTTCAATGCAATAAATATACCGTCCCATAGTAGCCATTTCCGTTTATGAAGTAATATTCTGTAGATTTCAGTATTTCAGAGAGAAGGCAGATACCTGCCTAGCTTAGGCTGAGTTTCCATTGACGCGGAGCTGGACGGAGCGGTGTTTAGCAGTGCATGAACTAACCAATGATGATTGGTCTCGAAATCTCCGCTCCGCTTCAATGGAAACAGCACGAGCGGAGTAGAGCAGAGTTGAACAATTCATAAAAATATAGCGAGGCGATGCGGAGCGGAGGACAGCGGGCATTGGGGTGCGTATATCTCCGCTTCACTACTCCGCTCTGCTCCGCTTCAGTGGAAACACTCACCACTTTTCACCCCGCTTCTCTACTCATCTCCAACCAGCTCCGCGTCAGTGTAAACCCAGCCTTAAACTGGAATAAGTTCCACTGCTGCACTCACTGAAGCAACTCCATTTTGTTTCGGTGATATTCGGTCTTAGGCTTGTTCGATTTAGATGTTCGTGTACTACAGCGACCACTTAACACCACGTGGCCTGCATACTCATCTGCTCAGCCTTTTAAATGAAAAAAAAAACTTAGAATAATAACGTTAAGAACGTCAGTCTTCATACAAGCGCGCTGTCAAAATTGTAGCACTAAATAGATTCCTACAGCTGTCAAATCTGACAAACAAAATATTTTTATTTTGACCAAAATAAAATACTACAAAATATTGAAAATACTGGGAAAAGTTAGTTTATTAGACTTCTTTTGTTTTTAAAAAGTGTGATAAAATTTAACCTTAAGTCGTACGGAGCGGTCCGGCGTTTGGTGCACTTAATGGCACCAATCAACATGCGTCAATTTGGGCGCGCGAACTTTATTTCTATAATGTAATTGTAATTATTCTAAGAAAAAAAATACTTCAAGTTTCACGTATAAAACTTATTTGAACCTAAATCTTCCTGTACCTATGTTTTGGACGGTAAAAATTGTAGTATAAAAATTTAATTATAAGAAGCGCGCATGGCCCGGCGGTTAGCGTAGAAAGCAAACATTCTATGCAACTAAGCCAAACGGGCGCGGTCAGGTGTGAGATGGGTGACCGCTAGAGGCAAAAATTTTCATGCGCGTTTCCGTGCTTCGGAGGGCACGTTAAGCCGTCGGTCCCGGTTGTTGTCGATCGTGGAGTAATCAATAATGGGGAGAGGCCCGTGCCCAGCAGTGGGACGCGAAAATGGTTGCGGCCGGCCAATTATAAGAAAACCTACATACCTACCTACATATCTACATAGCGGTATATAGCAGTAAATAATTACAAATAATAATACTATTTAGGTGGGTACGATACTTACCTACATAATAGGTATAAAGTATTTATAACACAATATAAATAGCAATTGAGTTAATGAGGTTGAACTATGTACGTAAACAACAATGGATGATTTCAATACAAATGGATTGAAATATAAAATTTTGCTTTATCTCTGTAACTTTTTAGTTTCCATTGATTGTAGACATAAAAAATAATGTAAAGTGGTGTAGCGGAACAATTTGAATGCGAAGGCCGTCTAGGTCTAGACTAGACGGAAGGGCCCGGATGGATCCCGGTTCATTAACGAAATCAAACCAATTATTATTGTAAACGTTATTCCGATTATTGATATTTTTGAATTAAATTAATGAATAAAATAACCTAAAAAATGGTAAGTACTAGATACCTGTGTACATTATGGTTCATCACTTTTTCGTAAAACTATAATTATTCAGTCAATGATGTTACCTTGATGTTACTAAAAATGTATAGGTACATACTCACTCACTGTCATTGAATAGAAATTTAATATTCTTAGATAAAATTGATATCACAAAAATCTTAAACGTCCATGTCACAATACAGGGAGGAGATATTGTGTCCATGTCATGTGTACCTGGGTCTTAGAGCATCAAAGTTACTGACTCACTGACGGGTGTCATACCTGTCACACCTTGATGCTTAAAGACCTTTGACCTTAGACTAAGAAAAACCGGCCAAGTGCGAGTCGAACTCACGCACGAAGGGCTCCGTACCATTATCTATAAAAATTCACGTTTATTGTATGGGAGCCCCTTTAAATATTTATTTTATTCTATTTTTAGTATTTGTATAACAATAGCGGCAACAGAAATACATCATTGCCTTTGATTATTCATAGAATACATTGCATTAAAATTGAATGAAAGGTAAATTGTGGTTTACGATTTATGACGTATTAAAAAAAACTACTTACTAGATCTCGTTCAAACCAATTATTGGTGGAAGTTTGCATCGTAATGTACAACATACCTATATTTTTTTAGTTTTATCATTTTCTTATTTAAGAAGTTACAGGGGGGGGAGGACCAACATTTTACCAATTTGGAAGTGTCTCTCGCGCAAACTATTCAGTTTAGAAAAAAAATGATATTAGAAACCTCAATATCATTTTTGAAGACCTATCCATAGACACCCCACACGTATGAATTTGATGAAAAAATATTTTTTGAGTTTCAGTTCCAAGTATGGGGAACCCTCAAAATTTATTGCTTTTTTCTATTTTTGTGTGAAAATCTTAATGCGGTTCACAGAATACATATCTACGTACCGAGTTCCAAAAGTATAGTTCTTATAGTTTCGGAAAAAAGTGGCTGTGACATACGGATGGACAGACAGACATCACGAATCCATAAGGGTTCCGTTTTTTGCCATTTGGCTACGGAACCCTAAAAATGTACTTACGTTTTTTTACAATTTTTTATTTTTTTTTAAGACCTAGGTCTACCTATTGATGGCCGATCTTGTCTTAGAAAGACATATTGTCATCTTAATCTAGTAAAAAGAAAATTTAAATCAAAATCAATTAAAACTGAACTTTTTAAACTATCATTTTAATTTAGTTTTCTTTGCAAAAGTTCTATTCTAGGTAGTACTGTAACAAAAACAATGTGTATGGTTATGCCATCTAGCGGAGAATTGAGGAACATGTACATATGGATGAAGTTTACAATAGCGTAACTAGATGTCTCTTCACTGGTTATAATGCGAAAGTGTTTAACGATTTACTAGCTTTTACATATTTTATACATAAATTTAATGTTATCTTTTCTATATTACTCAATAAAATATATTTATGGTCCAATAAACTTTGTATTTTAAGGAACACTATTTAGCGAACTAGTCCGTTGTTAGGCTAATAGATGGCGTAATAATACATTGTAGATTTTCATTTTATTTACGGCACTTTTCAATTTGCTAATAAAGCAACTAAGGTGAATAATTATTATTGTTTCTATAATGCTGCTTCATAATTTTTATAGTATTTTTATAATTGTCATAAGTTTTGTTTAATTTTATATTTTACTAGAGAATATATGCGTAAGTAGACCTATTATTAAATTAATGTATATTAATGACAAATAACAATTTATATTGTAGGAAAAATTCATATACTTATAACAACTTGAATATAATATCTAAATTCGACACCTTTGTCACATGACGAGGTGGCCGAGTGGTTAAGGCGTTGGACTGCTAATCCAATGTGCTCTGCACGCGTGGGTTCGAATCCCATCCTCGTCGATAATTTTGGTGTCGAGTAACGTACATCGTTCTATTTTTAAATTAGTACTTGTATGTTGATCACATCCATTGCTGGGTAGGTAATAACTTTTTGTGGGCGAGTTAATCAAATGGTGACCTGCTATTTACCGGCCTTGTATTCTTTTTTCTGTCGTACCTATATATTGTGTTATGGCTCAGTTTGTCTATTTTAATTAGCTAAAGTGTCCAAGCAGCATAGTTTCTTGCATTGGCTACGGCATTATGATGATGATTTATGGATCAATGGCGAATCCTCAGATCAATTAAAACTGAGGGCGGATCTAAGATTTTTTTCAGTTTGGGGCTTTGGGGGACTTGATTTTAGTTGAGGGGGAGAGGGGGCTTGATTTAGCCAAGCGATATTTTTACCAAGTTTTAACGTTGTTGGCAACAGTGCGCGACTTTGGTGCTGTCCAAATGTACTTTTGAGGAATTGGTGTACATTACATTAAATTACATTATTCTTAGATATACGAGTACATTGGCGAGCGCATGGCCCAGCGGCTGACGTAGAACGCAATAGATCTCTAAGCTTAACAAAACGGGCGCAGTCGGATGAGAGATGGGTGACCAGCAGTGCGCGTTTCCCACATCTCCACCAACCAGCATTAGAGCAATGCAATGAAGTAAGTTCAGGCTTCCTCAATAATGAGGAGAATGGGACGCAAAAAGGGTTGCAGCTGTTCTTAGATATAACGGATCACATCTACTATCCTCATTCCTCGTAATCGTTTTGTTTTTCTCTTAATATTAGGTACGTAATTAATAACTTTCGACTTATTGTTAAGTTATTATGCTGTCTTCAAGGCTTAGTCAGAGAAAGATGTACAAACGGGTAAACAAAACGGTGACTAATCGCTATAGAAATGTTTGGAGTCATGAAATAAAATTGGCCACAATCGGTGCTATCGCCGTAATCGGCAGCAAAACAGATATAGCTGATAACGACACACGGTTACCTATGGCTATCATCCGTTACGAATTTATCTAGACCTGCTTTCATTATCTTATCTCAAATAGCTGGTGCCCTTTATTTTACAAGTCTGAGCCAGGTTTGCGTTGGGTGCGACTGCCAATTGTTCTCGACAAGACATTTTTTTATTAAAAAACACTGCAAAATAAAGTGATTTAAACCTTAGCTATAATTAAGTGTAAGTTAAGCATGGACAATATGGACACGTAGAATTGGAACACGTGAAAGATAAAGTTGACAGTGTTGTGTAAAAACTGGCGAAGCCCATCAAGGATATTATTTTTCGTTATAGAAAGTCTATTATTGAAATTATATAGGTTTGTACCAAATTAATTATATCAGGTACATAGGTATGTATTGGTTTACCTATTAGTTAATGGCAGTGACACGGCATTGCAGACATATCCTTCACAGGTAGGTAGGTATGCCATACCAAACGTACTTTCCAAGGCTTTATCAATCACAACAATTCTATCTACCTACTTATGTAGGCACTCCTATTAAGTAAAGTAACAGTAACACAAAGCTACGAGTAAAAAAAGGATGGATGGCAAATGCATCCAAATGCATCTGATAAATCCTACGAAACTTCTAAGCCATAGGTACCTAACTAATACATAACCTACAAAGGTCTTTCGCGAAACTAATTATCAAGCTATAAGAACAGGCTAAACGTAATAATGACCAATTAAATAGATGACACCGATAAATAAATATCTATGATCTTTCGGTAAATAGGTCATCATGCGATAGATAACGATAGCTTACTGATGCCAGTCCAATTAGCATAGTTTTGTGTTTTTAATCCCACTCATATGTGTATTATAGACGACGTGGAATGTGGTGTAGAACAACTCTCCAATTACGATAAAAGACCAATGCCTAGCAGTAGGACCGATAAAAGTGTTGCAGCACGAGTAATATAATGTACACATCTATACTAATATATAAAGCTGAAGAGTTTGTTAAACCGTAAAACAAGGCATTTGTAAATAAGCAACCATAGGCGTACTATATAGCCTAATTTTATTAATTTACTAGATGTGCCCCGCGGTTTCACCCGCGTTAGAAAGAGAAGTGAACCAAACTTTACAGGATTACTCGTTGGACCAATCTGAAGATTGTCCGAGAATTTCATTGAAATCGGTCCAGCCGTTTCGGAGTCTATAAGGAACATACATACACACTTTCTCTTTTATAGATTGATGATTTCCTTAGTTTGTTAGTTTGTTTGAACGCGCTAATCTCAGGAACTACATACTGGTTCGAATTGAAAAAATATTTTTGTGTTAAATAGTCCATTTATTGGGGAAGGCTATATAACATCATGCTATGACTAGCGGCCGCCCGCGACTTCATCCGCGTGGATTTTGCTATTATTGCTTGTGACAATATCTAAGTCTGCTAAAGCTATGCTATGCTATGTTTTGTTTCATATCATATCAGATAATATGACTTCAAAAATCGTAGATAATGCAATGCCTCTTTCAAACAGCCCTAATCCAACAACTGCAAAACAAATTTGAAAGGTTTTTACAACCAAATAAAAACATAGAGGCATTGACTTATTCTATTTCATGATATTTGTGAAAAAATAATAATAAACTTAATTTTGAAGGAGGAAACAGGAGAACACGAAATCTCGATTTAGTCAGAAAGTTTGTAGGTATAATAGATCTTAGCTGCATCCTGCATCTGTCCCTTATCGCACACAGTGGATAGCAAAGGGCGCAGCGCGATAACTATAGTTACTACAAAAGTGTACCCATGCGCATACATACACCCTGCACTTTCTTCCACCGTTCTTTTTACATGACGCGACCTGTATACGTAAACCTTTTCAGACGCCTTACAGGCGGTTTGAATACATTCGTTACTAACCAGCCGCATCTCTACCAATCCAAATTGGAGCAGCGTGGTGGAGTAAGCTACAGGCCTCCTCACTTATGGGAAGAGACCCGTGCCCAGCAGTGAGACATTGAAAGGGCAACCCTTTCAAAAGGGCAAGCCGATTGTTATAACTTTACCGACTTATAAAGTATAGGTAAAGTTATGTACTATTAATACATAGTGTGTAACCTAATCAACCTAATCGACTGCATAATTTTTCCGTTTCATAGCATATCACACTTTAACAATCATACATTAATCAGGTCTTAAGTTTCTTTGACCGCTCCCCATCCTACTGATAATGCAATATTACTTTATAGTTTCACTTTTGTGTACAGAATGATCATTACTCACTAAATACCATTATGCTATCGTCACCGATATCCGTTATCAGGATTATCAATATTATTTCTTAGTAAAATGAAGGAAGGCTCAAGTGGAAACAATCGCAGCGTACATTATTGTAATGTGTAAAAGGCCCATTGTGTATTTATTAGAGTCACTTTCATTTAGCTTGAATAATTTACTAATGTCAGGTTAGGTTAGGTTAAGGTACATTTTACAGTCCGTCAATTGACTTATCTTTTTATTTCTTCTTTAAACGCTGCATTTTGTAAAGCACCTACCGTGTTTTAAAACAAAGGCAGAAAAGATCCATAATTTGTAGCGGGCAGTTAGTAGCTCATGGTACCCAGTCCATCATACCAGTTTGATGATGGAAGTACTTACACGTTGCGTCCCTTTTTTGGGATCGGGGGGAAACCTACAAAAGGTATTCAGAACTTTGGGAGAGATACCGGGATATGTAAGATTTTTAGAGCCTAAGAACTTCGGCTGGGGATCGGTGGCCTGCTTCAACGCTTGAGGAGGATTGCGAGATTTTCAGTGGACCGGTTTCCTCCATGCGCGGCACCTACTACGGGAGAGCTATGGTGCTCTCCGGTCGTCGTTCCTAGTCCTACTGGCGTGATGGTTCAAGATTCCAGTCTCACCACTCACAAGCCGAAAAGCCCCCTTTTAGTCGGCTCTTACGATCAGGCCGGGATAAGGTATCCCGGTCTGATCGTTCATTCTTAATCCCTACAGAACAGGGACAGGCCGACAGGGACGTTACCTACGTTCTCCTATGCGCCCTAACCTTAAGTAATTCACTTTAGGAATCACCCACACTTCCTACATTTATAATGAACCATTAGCCTCCAAGTTCAGATTAGTAACGAAATACATTATATCCAAAAACATGGCCAGAGTTTGCTATAATCACCCGTTCCTTTGCTACGTATTTACTTGTACCTATACTGAAATAGGTTTTTATTTTTATTTTAGATTACTAACATGTACTGGTCACTAGTACTGTTGGTAGGAGTCGCTAGCTATGCGGAGGCCCAGCTCACAGCACAGTCAAGTATTGCTCCAGATCTGCGAGAATGTTACACAAACGGTACTCTATTGGACAGAAATAACCTACCCCCCGTGACTGTGCAAGTTCTGATTGACATTATCCAGAAGATTGAAGATCATCCTAACGTCAACGTTGACCTAAGACAGTTAGCAGTTTTGCTGTTACATACGTAAGTATATGGGTGCATAATAGGAATAATAAAAGATTGACATTATCACTATGTACTTAAAACAGCTTTTATTAATCTATATGACGTTAATTATAACAATAAATTTATCAAGAATTCACGTTGTTTACAGTTTTACACTATGTATAAAGTCTTTATTTTTTATACTCATTTATAGGTAGAACTTTCAAGGTTCGACCGGGGAAGTCACACTCATTTTTACCGTGAAGGAACTCTATTGCTTGGAATCGGTGCGGCAGCTGCCCAGATGAGGCGACCTTCAGAGTAGCAGTAGCTGCATACGACTCAGGCAAGATTCAGCTTGCCTGAGGTTACGTGTAGATGTCTATGGGCGACTACTGAGCACCACAAGTCCTCCATTTAAGTAAAATAATAAAAAAACTCATGATACAAATTTCCATGTATTTCCACAGGTACAGACAGGACGGCATTGAGTTTCATCAGCCAGGGATTAACGTTCCAGTGTCCACTAATATTCTTCCCTTTGCACCAACGTTCCATTCGTTTCACAGACACAGACTCTTATTAACTAGAATTATTCCTGGGAATCTTATGATTTTGGCAAATGATACAGTCAATTCTCAACTTAAGGTAAAGTAATCTAACAATGAATTTCAAAAAGCAATCAGTCTTCTGATTCCAAAATTTGCCAAATATTAAATTTTTGACGAGTTTTGCGAACGATTTTAAAGTTTTAGATATTTCTTGCAGTGTGCTCTTCATCACATGTTGTCCACAACTGTTGATGCTCGTGTGCGAGGAAACGAACACCAGTGTACCCAAGTTTCCCAGTATCGAGCTCTGAGAACCGCTAGAAATATTCCCAAACGCTTCACTAAAGATGATGTGGAACTATTGGACCTATCTCAAATGTAAGGCATTTAGTTGACATTCCTTGCTAAATTATTTTTAACTATTTTCTCTTCCTATAGTAATATAACGCTTGTTCAGCAGGAAACATACTGGTAAAAATGGTCAAATGAGGCAGTTCAACCCGAACGATGACGTAGAGTTTACTGAGTCTGAACGTCAAGTTCTTGGAGAAAGCACTTGTCCCCTGTTAGGTGGCGTTATCTATAACAGGTGGGGAGCAGTTTCTGCTGGAAATCTCATCGCTGGAATAGCCGCAGGCGCTGAAATGCAGCAAGTGCCGCTCTCAGAGTTGACTAAAGGTTCAAACGTCAACTACGTCAATACGCAGCAGACGGTTACTTCTATTTTCCCAGCAACTTTATCAGGCAAGTAAATACAGTATCTTACGAATGCGATGTTATAAACTCCAAAAGCTTCTACGACTTCAATATAGTTTTTTTACTAACATTTTTCCAAGTCAGTCTTAATAAATTATTTTAATGAATCTCATGTGTCCTTTTCTTTTAGGTGATTTAGCAGAAGCCGTTCTTATTCAAGGCACAGAGAGAGGAACTACGTCTATCTCGATAGGCACAGCAGGAAATTGGAACACCACTCAAGCAGAAAGATTTTTCATGCTGCACAATCGTGTAAACGTTGAAATGACAGATCCAGAGATACGTGGTGGAATCGATGGCTTTGTTTTAGGAACCACATTATCTTCTGTACTGGGAACCTTTAATTCCTTAAAACTATCACAACTTCTGGACATGTATTATTCACCCAGGGTGAGTCATTAATTATCTTTACATATGATTCTAGAAAATAACATCCGTATCCGTATTTGTTTTAGATCCTGTTACAGATAGAGTGTATGAAACAGTTATCATAATAAAATCTAAAAGATTTTCCCATCTTTTTTACCGACTTCCAAAAGAAGGAGGTACTGTATTCGGCTGTATGTATTTTTTTTTATATATGTTCACCGATTACTCCGCCGTTTGTGGACCGATTTTCAAAATTATTTTTTTGTTCGTATGCTTATACTCCCGAGGTGGTCCCATTGTCACCAAATCAGGATCTGATGATGGGATCCCAGGGAAATCGAGGGGAACTCTCAAATTTTATAGGCACACACATTGATTTTCTTATAGTTTCTGAAGCATAACAGATATTTGTGCATTGTAATCATCATCTCATGTTGCTGAGCTGATGATGGAAGGTACTGCGACGGTGAGGAGTTGAGAGCAAATTCTTTCAATAAATGGTCTTTTGTTCGAAATCTTACATTCCTGAGGTGGTCCAACTGTCACCAAGATAAAGTCTGATGATGGGATCCCAGAGAAATCGAAGGGAACATTCAAATTTTATAGTACAACAAATGATTCTTATATTTTTACTAAAGCAAAACAGGCATTTGTGTATAATTATCATCATATCATGTTGCTGAGCTGATGATGGAAGGTACTACGACGGTTAGGAGTTGAGAGCAAATTCTTTCAATAAATGGTTTTTTGTTCGAAATCTTACATTCCTGAGGTAGTCCAACTGTCACCAAGTCAAAGTCTGATGATGGGATCCCAAAGAAATGGAGGGGAACATTCAAATTTTATAGTACAACAAATGATTCTTGTATTTTTACTAAAGCAAAACAGGTATTTGTGTATAATTATCATCATATCATGTTGCTGAGCTGATGATGGAAGGTACTACGACGGTTAGGAGTTGAGAGCAAATTCTTTCAATAAATGGTTTTTTGTTCGAAATCTTACAATCCTGAGGTAGTCCAACTGTCACCAAGTCAAAGTCTGATGATAGGATCCCAAAGAAATGGAGGGGAACATTCAAATTTTATAGTACAACAAATGATTCTTGTATTTTTACTAAAGCAAAACAGGTATTTGTGTATAATTATCATCATATCATGTTGCTGAGCTGATGATGGAAGGTACTACGACGGTTAGGAGTTGAGAGCAAATTCTTTCAATAAATGGTTTTTTGTTCGAAATCTTACATTCCTGAGGTAGTCCAACTGTCACCAAGTCAAAGTCTGATGATGGGACCCCAAAGAAATGGAGGGGAACATTCAAATTTTATAGTACAACAAATGATTCTTGTATTTTTACTAAAGCAAAACAGGCATTTGTGTATAATTATCATCATATCATGTTGCTGAGCTGATGATGGAAGGTACTACGATGATTAGGAGTTGAGAGCAAATTCTTTCGATATATATTTTTTTGTTCTAAAACTTAAACTCCTAAGGTGGTCCAACTGTCACTATGTCATACCTAATCTGATGATGTGATACTGGGCAAATCGAGGGAAACACTGAAACTTAATAAGCACAATATTATTCATAATATATGTACAGAATTATTAAAGTTACTTAAAAGAGTGAAATAAATTAAGTTTTTAACAAAAAAATAGAACCGACTTCAAACGGTAAAAAATAAAATTGTTCAGTACCTACTTCTTCTTGCATGGTAATGACTCTTAAAACTATTTTTGGAGTCGGGCCCTTAGTAAAATGTCCTGTCTTAGTAAATATAGTGTACCTTTCATTCGGAATGGGCACCGACTCCAATATAGTTTTAATAGTTATTAACATAAGCAAGAAGAAGTAGGTACTGTCCCACTGTCTGTACTGTCGATGCCCATTTAGAACGAATGGTACCTACGACATTTTACTAAGGGCCCGACTCCAAAAATAGTTTTAAGAGTCATTACCATGCAAGAAGAAGTAGGTACTGAACAATTTTATTTTTTACCGTTTGAAGTCGGTTCTATTTTTTTGTTAAAAACTTAATTTATCTTTAAATAATTACTATGATACCTATTTCAGAACGGAGTGTACCAACCTGCGTTAAGAGCATGCAATCGACGGGAATTAATGACACAATACGTACAATCCGCGAATCTCATATCAGAAACGTTTACTTTCGCTGCAGGCTTGGACACAAGTATGCCTTTAAGAGGTACTATTACGGGAGGCCTTGAAGATTTAGTCAGAAACGCTGTGAGCAACTTCCAGACTTATACGAGTAAGATTAATTAATAAATTATTCTTAACGAGGTATTTACGTGTGAGCAATATAAACATCTAAAATATTTTTCAAGCATTAAGAAACATAAAGACAGAGCAGATGGAGGCAAAAGAACCTTCAGACTTTTATTTCCCTCAACCATAACGATTTAGAAAAGCTCATGAACAAATAATGCACCGCTTCGATACCTAGTACTTTGATTTTTCTTTCGAATATTCGTCCTTGTAAGTTGATCTTTTATGATAGTAATCCCAGAGAACATTTGATAGTAATCTTTGAACTATTCAACTGTATATACCACACTCGCGGATTCAATAAGCTCTTAATTCCTTGACCATTTTATACGTACATTGAGCTTTTTTGCTTCATTACATTTTTATTTGTTTTTCTGATTTTAGCGAATAATCTAAATGATCTAAACTGTATGAACACGGAAGCTGTATTCTATGACTCCCGAGTGAAGACCAATCTCTATATTGTAATGGATGGCACGTGGCAATACCAATCAGTATATCCAGCAATTTCCTACCTTTTGGATAACATCGAAGTTGGTAAATTTGGATCAAGTGTGACTCTACTGAGCGCCATGGACGCTAGTGTGGTTATTAACACAACTCATTCGCTGGCAGATTTCCATAGTGAATATACCTTAGCGAGACATCAATCAAGTAAGTTTAAAACAAATGAACGTTTTTGTAGCTCAGAGAAACAGGATACGGAGCTACGGGAGTTCAAACCGTGCAGCCAGTAGTGTGGCCGCCAGCATCACCATCGCATATTCGGAAAGTGTTGAAGAGTCATGAATATCCAGAAATGGGACCCTATTCGGTGTTCCGCAAGACCAGTAAATTCCGCCACATATCCCTAGGTTTTCCTAAAGCACTAAAGCCCGGAAACTTCGAAGCGCATTTGGGAAATTTAGGGAAGATAACTTCATAATAACTATCTATCTCACAAAAATGTTTTGAAAATTATTCTCCATACATAATACTTATAAAATTGGAGAATGAGGAAAAGCGGTTATGTAGTACCTACCTGAATGTAAAACCCCTTCAGTGAGAGAATTTGGATTATTTTTCGTTCTTCTATAGTCATTTCATTATTGTAAATAAACATGATAGTTATATATTGTTATAGCTTACATACTGATTGATATGAGTTAAATTTAGGTCGGTAGCAGCAGGATGTGAACTTAAAACTAATAGTTTTCTAAACTAAATTATTTCAATATTAATTACTACATTATTATAATCCTAAAACTAGCGATTCGCGATCGTTGTTAGACCGGAATGCAGGTTTCCCATGCGCCGTAGTTCTGTCTCACCAAAGCCTCGAATACGATATCTTTCCTATACAAGGCTGCGCCGCGGCGATGTCTTAAATTTATTTTTCTGTTCCAATTGATGTAATAAATTATGTTTACGTAATAATATACGAGAAAACTGATAAAACAATAATATTTTTCAGTGCCCGCTACTGTAAATCTTGAAGTTGCTCTTACAAATATTCGGATAATGATGCATCAGCAGCTCAATCGTGAAAGAGCTACCAACTATGTTGGCGGTAGTTCCGATACTCTTCTTTTCCTTCTTAACACTGGCGTTCAAAATAACCAGAACATTTGGGAACAAGCGAGAATCCTTAACGAGACGGTGCCCGGTATGTATGTTTGCCATTTAGTTGCTATTACCAATTATAACCACACTCGTAGTTACGAGTACTTACTCTACAATTCATTACCCGACTTTGCGGCATAAAGAAATGTAATGTGTTTATCGGTCTATGTATGTATATATGTTTGTTTGTATGTAGAGGCTAAACGCGTTTAACGATTTTGATGATTCATACATCTATTCATACATACATTATTCGTCTTTATCATTGAAATTAGGAATTTATCCTATGTATCATCTGGCTGTGGCCTGTGACTGCTAACATTTTAAGTAACATTGTTTGTTGCACTTATTCAAGAAAGGTTTACCTGAACGTCGGTATCGAATCCCGATATTTTCTCTACCTTTGTAATCACTGAGGTTTAATGAAGATGATGAATGAAAAGAACAGAATGGATGAGATTTACCGAAATACGGAATCTCGTTTTGATTTTATATTTAACTAGACTTTCGTCAGCCGCTTCGCCCGCGTGGGGCCATTTTATAGGTTCTCATAGGATAAAAAAATCCGATGGCCTTTCTCAAGGTCCACTCTAGCTGTGTAATTTCATTAAAATTGGTTCAGTAGTTTAAGCGGGAAAGCGTAACAGACAGACAGAGTTAGTTATTTTCGAATTTAAAAAATTAAAATATGGATTGTGTGCAACTCAGTACCTAAGTATTGAGCTTTAAATCTTTTGTGTGGTAGAGTTATATAAGTTATTTATATGCTTAGATTTAAGTATGTATGTCACTGTTTAGAACTGTTTAGATTAGTAAAGTTTACAACAAACATGACTAAAATTCTTGAATCTAAAAGTCTTGAATTCATTAGAGGTGAGACATCTCTTTCACTTACATAAACTCGTTTTCGTTACAGATCTAAGGATTGTATTTGCCACTGCAACTAATCAGTTTGATAACCTGTGGAACTTGGTACGTGATATGCACAACGATATTAAAGTGGTTTCTCTGAACTCTGAGGGCACAAACTTAGAAATAACCATGTTCCCGGTGCTTGATCGTATCCTACAAGGTATGTTCTGTATTAGTATCGATCGAGGGATCTCTTTTATCTAAAATTATACCTGATACTTCTTTATCAATATAAAATAAATAGATAGCAGTTATGGTTTTTAAGTAGGATTTTATCTATGTTCATGGAACAGACATCACATCTTAGAAGTAACTGAGACTTCCTTTGGATCGATGATCTGGATGATACGGACTATGTTTGATTTTATTATTAATTATTTTAATATACTTTTTTACTTTAGGTAGGTATATATCATTTTTAAATGTTCACCTTTTTTATTTTTAATATTCTTAAAATTAAAAAAATTAGTACTTACTAAAAAACATTTGATCCACTACTAACTTTTCCTACTTAATTTATCTATCTAGGAAATATAGGTAGAGGAGGCTGAGGAATTTTAATTGGTACTGATCCGGATCCTGAATAAATACAAAAAATAAACTCTCACACTTTCTCACACACACACAAACGCGCGCGCGCGCTCACACACACACACACACACACAATTTGAATTTAATTCTTTTAATTATTTGTATTACATTTTAAGTTCTGCTATTGTTTTCAAAATATACTTTTATTGTATTGAATTCGGAGGTGGGCATAAATAGTGGCAACACAGTTTATACTACCTATAGCCAATGTTTATGAACATATCAATTGTAAAAGTGTTTTTCTGTACAAATAAATCTTTTAATCTAATCTTTACTAATTGGTAGAACATTTTACTAGTTCTACTTTCGTTATCCGCAAAAAACAACAACTTATACCAAAACACAAAAATATCTTCATTATTCTTCATAGTAGAATGAAACGACTAACCGTACAGCTTGTTTAAGACACATTATTGAGAGTGTGGGCTAATAAATAATTTTCATCTAAAATCTTTCTTGAATAGTCTTCCATTAAACTGCTGCAGACAAACCAATTGATGCACATTGCAATGAAATCAGATACACACATCAGGCGCGGTCGCCAAGAAATTTTGGGGGGTCATTAAGAAATTTGGGGGAAAAATTGGCTTGTTTCGCCTTCCATCTATGCATGACTGATGGATTTTGGGGGGGTCATGTCCCCTGTGACCCCCTCCCCTCAGGGACCGCGCCTGACACACCTACCTTCAGTCAAGTTAAGATAAAACGTGTTTCCTGGTTCAATTAATTTTTGAAGAATACTTTTACTCACTAAATGGAAGTGACACGCTTATTTAACTTCATATTACATAAATATGTTAATCTCATATGAAATTATCCTATATTAATAGCGCAAGCCGATTTTTGTCCCAGTGATTACGGGACGATAGCTGCAATAAAAAAATCGGTAATGGACTCATTTCGAAGTGCTCCAGCTGTAGATATGCAGAAAAATAAATATTTTAATAGTAAATCAATTTATTTAATAAAAAATCAGCAATTTGTTTTACTTATAATGGTTCCGACATAGATTTTTTATACCTACTGCGATAATCAGATCAGACAAGGGATGTAAGAGCTCTCACATTTGATATAGGTACTTATTATAGCGTAAGTCGATTTTTGTCCGAGTGATTATAAGTCAATGGCTGTCCTAAGTCCTAAATCCGTCTTGAGTCCATTCTGAAAACTCATTCAGGATACAAAGTGACAACAATTCCCGCCATGTGTCATTAGTGGAGACGGCGATTCACCAGAAACGTCGCACACTAGATGTTACAAGAAGTACAATGCTCACCTCACAGTATTATTGACCTGCATTTTTTGACCAAATTACTCATATTATTTTTCTCATAACGGTAACTATTAGACATTTAATTTATCATTAAAAAGGATTTTATAATTTTGGCGCCAAATGTACCTACTCGTACATAGTGACTTGCAGTTGCAGTGAAGTAAAATCGAAACAAAACCTATAGGTTTCAAAATTCCTAAAAAAAACTTAAACACGAATGTTTCGTGGGCGACCCACCAGGTAAAGATAAATACTTAATGTGTTTTAAGGGAATCAAGTATTAACTACGACTAGAAAATAATTGCAGTATTATGTTATTATTGTATGTATATATTTGTCCCAGGTAATTTTAAAATATAATCATTTAAATTAAATATAAATATTTCACATGGACCTCTGGTAATCATCAATAAACATTTACAGCTGGAAGAAGAATAGTTAACTCCAACTGCGGCTCGACCTATGAACCTGACGCTACTTCAGGAACTAGGCAATTCAATGATTATGTAGAGCCAGGATATATTAATTTCTACGCTATCAGTCCTAATTACTTTTTTGAAAACAATGATAACAGAAGAGTGCGCATTTCCCGTGCCGGGACCGGAGTCGGAAACCTCATCATTTGCCATTCGCGTGATATCACACAACCGAGGTAAGCGATACAATATGTAATATCGATCAATATATGGATAACATCTACGACCTCATTTGTTTTATTAATATAGGCATTGTACTCATCGTAGTATTCAGTTAAACTTCGATTCTCGATATCATAGAAATAAGATCTTCTTACGTTTATAAAATTATGGCTCAACAAATTTTAATAAAATTTTGGACATAGCAAGGATTATAAACAATAATATAACTACAATAAATTAAAAACAGGCGAATTTTACTCATTCTTGGCTTAACTTCGCTGTTGCGTCGCTATAGAGAAAAGTGAACTACTTATAAGTTTTAAACAGTTTATTATTTATTAAGTTTATTAACCTATAAAGGTATATAAGAACCAATTATCTCTGTTTTCAGACAAAACTCTACAATCGTAGGAGTGGACGCAGTAACTTGCCAAACGTTAGTCGGCAGTGGTAATGTAGAAATCAGTCTACAGAATGCGTGCGCTGATTTCTGGACGATCAATTCCTGCCCGTTCTTCTACATATCCGTCCAGTCATCGGTTCCTGAAACTACTACTTTAACTGCTACATGTACAGGTATATGTATACCTAGGTTATACAAAGGAATTTCCTATCATTTCTCTTATGCCTCCTACTGTCTTTTCTTTCAATCCCTTATGACAATCCCGAAAATACTTCCTTCAAACTCATGACGAATGTGTGGCGGAATGGTTTGCATGCCGGACTACCGATTGGAGGGTCCCGCGGGTTCGACTCCCGGCGAAGCAGAAATTTTAATGATGAGTTTAAATTGCTGTTCTCGCCCTAAGCGGCCAAACGTGTTTGTGTTTCTGTCTTTGTGTGCCATGAGTCTCTATTGTTATTTATTTATAATATAATAATTGATATGAGGATAATCTACCTTTAAACGAGCAATTCTTGTATATACCTAAATAGTAAATGTACCATGCAGTCGTTGCCATCACCAGGCGGCTTCGACAGCAACAACAGCGACAATCAATGACTACAACCTGGCAACTGCCAACACCAACAGCCACAGGGACATAACGGTCATTGACGAAACATTAAAACGACTCCCGGGACCAGTGACCAGACGCCGGTACCTCAACGGACTAAATACTAACACCACTAACAATAATAATAATATAATACTTAGTTTAAAACACACTAAATAAAAAAAATCTGGAGCAATTAATCGTGACAAAAAAAGAAAAATAAAGTAAAAAAAGCACACAAAATAACTTGACGCAAAAAAGGCACGATGCCAAGTCTGTGGAGTTTAAATATTTTAATTAAAAAAAAGTAAATATATATTTTGAATCTCGGAAGCGGATCCAACGATTTTGATGAAGTTTAGTACCCTGGTTTTGGGGGTGATAAATCGATCCAGCTAGGTTTTATTTTTAGAAATTTAAATTATTAATAAATATTTCTCCACCAACCCGCATTGGAGCAGCGTGGTGGAGTAAGCTCCAAGCCTCCCCAATAATGGGGAGAGACCCGTGCCCAGCAGAGGGGCGTAAAAAGAGTTGCAGCCAATAAATATTTTCAGCGGTAATCAAATCTGTTGGAGAGTATTAATAATATTGAAGCGTAGAACGCCGTCAAACGCCATCCGCTAATCCGACGTTCAAAGAAATGACAATGTCGATTTGAAAGAGCTCTACATAAAGATAAAAATTTCGTTTATTGTATTAAAGCTTTCTTGGCCGAATGGTTACGTGTGCTGACTACGGAACTAGAGACCCGGGTTCAAACCTCAATCAAAACCATATTCCGGCTATTTTTTATTTTTAGTGAAAATATATTTTATTGGGAGATATTTCAGATGGCGTTGTTAAGTAACACTAAGCAAATGAGTGTTTCGTTTGAAATTAAACCAAGAAAATAAATTATTGGAAGAAAATAAAATAATGGATTATTCATTATCCTTCACATCTTTAATTATAGGCCGAATCGTTCTTTGGAAAAACTTTATATTTTTTTATAGGTACTTACTATTTTTGTGTTTTTATTTGTAGAGGCAACGTGCAGGCTTCCATACGACATACGGTACCAAGTGCAGATTCAAGATTTCGGATGCTTCAGCAGTTCCAATAACATTGCAGCCAGTCTTGCTTTGGTGTTTGCTGCATTTATCTTCCATGTGTTACGCTTCTAAGATAGGGATATTTGTGGACTAAATAAAATAGGTATTACTGCTGCTGTGAGATTAAATTACCTACATTAGTTTGGCTGTCATGCTGAAAGATAAATATGTTAAGTAGGTATTTAATTAAGTTAGAATATCTTTCTTTTAGTGTAATTGTAGCCGGAAATGTACATGAACAATTTTTCCCATCGATTTTCAGCAATTTTTAAAACATAATTTTAACAGCTGTATGTAGGTATCTAATGATTAGTAGGTACATTATTTATATCGGTATCTTTAATGTAGTTTTTTAGACATAAGGATGAAATTACGTAATAATAATTATATTACGACCTGTTGATAACATTTTTTAACTAATACCGTTTGTATTTTTTATTTTTATTTCAGATTTTCCGACTCTAATATAGCTTAAATATTTTAACAGGGTAAAAAAGCAAATTATAGATAGATATAGAGGTATAACTAACAAATAATAACATTCTTGTATATTCCTAAGAAATAAATATTAACTATTTTGCATTTAATAATATGTTCGTTGTCAATAGGTATGTAAGAGTATTTATGTATTATCTATATTTCTATTCATATAATACATTTGCTTTGCATATGTAGGTAGGTATGTAACTATATGTACTGAGTTCATAATTATCTGTAATATGAGAATATTTTTTTAATAAATTATAAGTATGTAAAATCTACGTGTTTTATTTATTGAATATGTTTTCAATCTTAATTTTATATAGCTAGGTACTAATATTGTGTTCATACACGTGGAAACTGTCTTAGGAATTTAGTTTGATATCGCTAACATTTTGAATTTTTTAATTAATTTCGTTGTAAGTAGGGATCCGACAGTAGGTACTGATCAGAGTCGAAGGTTGATCAAAATAAATTCAGTGCAAACAACACTTAAATATGTAACAGATAGCTACGTATATCATGTTAAATATCTAATCTTAATTTCATAAATCTTTCGCCTAACATGTTACCTAAGACCTAAATAGCATCCTAGTAGTCTGCTGTGTACGGTAAACTTAAGCTGGCACGAACAATTACCGACACCAATATACATATTTACCCGTTATATACAGTGTGTTACCTAGCGCAGTTGTTATATATAATTATGTACTTAACACTAAAAATAAATTATAAACTGGCATATGTGCGACATAGGTAGACAAAAAAATTTTTAGTAGCATTTATGACGTCAAGGCAATGTTAAATTAAATAAACGTGACTATTAAACGTTGCGATTTATCTGCACAGATCTGTTTGCTCATTTTCATTTGATTGCGGACAATATTATTTCCATTATTAAATTCAGTTAAACCCGGCTTCATTGTGGCTACTAAACGGTACTTGCCGTTGTGGCCGGGTATATTTAACCCATGTACATTACTGTACGTACACTGAATCAAGCTTAAGTAAATACTAGTGTTCTACATTAAAGAAATAGGTAATTATACACATTGCTTATAAAAATTAAACATCTATTTAGTATAAAATGAGCATATTACCATCAAAATGTCTCTAACCGTAACCAATATGTCCTTTACAATGGTTACAAGTCAAGTAGCCTTGGTCCTATCCTATTTCTCATCCTCATAAACGATCTTCCCCAAGCACTTAAACACTCATACTGCCTCATGTTTGCAGACGATGTTAAACTTGCCAAGACCATAATATCGTCTACTGTTGATACGAAGTTACTCCAAGCCGATATACACAACGTCTACACGTGGGGATCGCGTAATGGACTTCAACTTAACATAGACAAGTGTGCTGTAATCTCATATACACGCAAACGTGATCCCATCTACACTAATTATAACATTGCTGGGAATCCTTTAAAGCGAGTCACTTCTATAAAAGATCTCGGTACCATCTTTGATAACCAGTTGACTTTCCGCACGCATATCGACACAATAGCAAAGGCCGGACGAAGGAACCTAGGGTTCGTACTTCGACACAGTAAATGTTTCAAGCAACCATCTACACTCCATCTTCTGTATAATGCCTTAGTTAGAAGCACACTTGAAACAAACTCTATAATTTGGAATCCGCACGAATCTAGCTATAAGCTCATAATCGAGAAAGTGCAAAAGGTCTTTGTGCGGTACGTGTATATGAGAGCATACGGCTATTACCCTTACTTGTATCCCACTACTTTCATCCTAGGTATGGTCGGGACGCAGATGCTTGAAGTACGCCGTAATATTTCACTGGTCCTCTACTTTTTCCGGCTAGTGCGTGGTATGACATACAATCCAGAGCTTCTGTCACAAGTGGGGTTCGCGGTTCCCACCCGCGGCGCCGCCCGTGCCACCCGCCGCAATGTGTTTACACTACCTCAGTTGCGTACCGCGTTACACAGGTGGGCTCCACTCCCAAGGGCATTAAGACTCCTTAATGAAATATCAAGGGCGGATGCAGATTTGGATATCTTTATACAAATACAAATACAAATACAAATATGCTTTATTGTACACCAAAATAAAAGTTACATACAAAAACAAGCTTATTGAAAAATAGTGTAACAATAGGCGGCCTTATCGCTGATAGCGATCTCTTCCAGACTGCCTTTGGGTAGAGGAAAGAAGAATTTTTTATAAAATCGGGTACCAACCCACAAGATAAATAAGGTTATAGAAATAAAGCAAATAACGCGAGCATATTTCACATACATACATATTATACATACAAATAAATACATACGACATACATACATACATACATACATACAATAATAAATAAATAAATATTATATCTTTATATGTACCATAAATCAGCTACGCAAAGCTGCGACACATTACCTTGAGGGTCTCACTGCTGGCAGCAGTATTACAAGTACATAGTTTTAGTTACATTAGTTTTACTTTTAATACGCTTAGTTAATTTTGTTAAACTTATTCACTCTTGTGTTTGGTTCCTAACTGTAAGCAAGATGTTGACAGCTTGAATAATAAATAAATAAATAAAAAATAAAAAAAATAAAAAATATTTAAAAAAAAAAACTTTCGAAATCCTGACATCAATTTGTTAGAATATAACCATTGAGGTACTAAACATAAAATTGACTTCCACACTTTAACATAAAATTATAAACTATATAAAACAAGTGAGCGGCGATGTCCGAGTGGTAAGGACCGCGGTCGCCTACGCGGGAGATGCCGGATTCAAATCCTCGGCGCGCACCTCTGATGAATGAAATTTGTAATGTGCGCATTTCTTCGCTGCTCCACGGTGATGGAAAATATTGTGATATTTAATTGATTACGATGTTTTCCATCGCCGTGCATGCCTGAAGAAGAATGCCTGCATGCCTTAAAGTTATTACGGTTTTAAAATCCGTCGGGTATTAGATACCCGGCAACAATGACGCCGGGTTAAAAAGGATTGCGTATGTAATATGAATAGATATTTTATATGTAGATGAATCCTTTATACAATTATAGATATTATGCGAAACTGTTGTTGAAACCAAGGGAACTAATTACCTATAAAAAAAATTATTGTACCTATTTTAAGTGATTTTTAATAAAAGAAATATGATTTAAATAACATATTTTCTATTATATACAAAATCCCGATAAATAAATATACTTATAAAAAGAAAATACATTCATATCCTGCATCTTATTACTCGCTTGATAATTTGGATAAATTACAAACGGCTTATGTTTAACTTACCAGCTATTTTAGCCACGACTGCACTTCAAATTGTATTCGAACACCAAATGTCCGTCGTTGATGAATGATCACCAAATCTTAGCGAGCAAATTAATGCGCTATTTCTGCCTAAATAAACCTCCGGGAAAAAGGACTCGTCATTTAAAATGAATGGGATCGGTTATGTAAAACCGAATCTTCCTCAAGTAAATTCATATAAAATGATGTCGGTGTCAGTGTTGACGGCGCATAGAAAATGACATTGTTATACGTAAGTACTTTATTATACTTAGACTAAGAATAATGTACTTACGTACTATTATTATAATTATGACATAATAATATTTAGAAATGTATGCGTCTGTAGCGATGAAAGAAAATTTGTGAATATGTGACAAAATTAAAATGTGTGCGTTCTTTCCCCGCACCAGATTTGGCACAAAAATTAAATATCGAAGCGAGGCGCTATGCCGTCTCTCCTGAAGGGTGAGTCAGTAAATTTGATGCTCTAAGATACATACTCCCTGAGTTCTTGTCTTTTGTAAAAAAATTCAATTATGGCATCGCAAACTCTGCATAGTGCCAGCGTCAAGTAATAATTTTTGCATCACGTTTTTGCCAGTTTCTGCGAAACTGGACGAGTAATAATAGTTAAATTAAAGTCAATAAGTCGTCAGTAATCAGTCAGTCAAGTCAGTCAGACATTCAAGTAAAGCGATGGCTTCTTTACCAGAACGTGACCAGTGGAATTTTGGAGGCAAGCCGAAAAAACATATTTTCGCACTGTAATTTTAATTCACAACACTCGTGCACTATAATTAGCCTATATCGAACAAAATGCCATAAAAAATATCCGATATAACTCAAAAAATACACCAATAAAGTAAAAAACAAGAGCACAATATATGTCTTTTTCGACTTACCGCCTAAACTCCCCTTTTGCAACTTCCTATGATTATGAAATAAGGTGGTCAAGGTGGTTTTGATCATAGACTTTTCATTTTTAATAATGGCGTTGCAAACTCTGTGCATATTGCCAGCGTCAAGTATAATTTTTGCATCACTTTTTAGTCGTAGAAAAAGATCAGTTACTCGTCAGGTATCAGACAGTCTAGTCAGTCAAATGTTTAAGTAAAGTGATGGCTACTCGTAGTCAAAATAAAATATCTATGTGGCTACTTTACCAGAACATGTCCGAAGGAGTTTTGGAGGCAAGCCGAAAAACATGTTTTCGCACTGTTATTTTATTTCACAACACTCGTGCACTGTCATTAACCTATATCGAGCAAAATGCCATCAACTTTATGCGATATAACTCCAAAATACACTAAGAAAATGAAAATAAAACAAGTTGTGCAACTTGTTCCTTCAGACTTCCCGCCAAAAACCCAATCATAGACTTATAATATACTAGCGACTTATAAGTCTATGGTTTGGACTTAGAATAAATACGTATAGGAAGGATGAGTGTCTTCCAAGCTTAGACTAAGAATAATGTACTTACGTACGTACTACTTCCAAGTGTCTTCATACAAGCGCGCTGTCAAAATTGAAGCACTAAATATATTCCTACAGCTGTCATATCTGACAATTATAATATTTTTATTTTGACCAAAACTACAAAATATTTTTATTTTATTTATTCATTTATTTCAGGCCAAGGCCCATAGAAACTAATTTATAGATAAAAATTAAAATATCACAAAGTAATACATATAAAGGAAATTTAATAAAATACAATAATACAAAAATACAAAATAAAATCGACTTAAAATAAACACTATACAAGTATACATAAACAATACATTATCTAGGTAACACGAGGTTTCGCGCACGGTGTCTGGTAGCCGGCCTCGGAATCGCCGGAATACAACACCTCTCGGCCAAAAGTCTTCCTTCATGAGGGTTGGCAGCTGTTCCGAGGGGACTTTCACCACATTAATTCATTAAAATTAACACTGTGGCGAGACTCCAATCGCTCAACCCTCAATCTGCAGTTGGTCTTAATTCTGATGTACTCTACAATCTCCTCGACCTTTGTAGTTTCATGCAGTCGGGACACGTACAGCAGCGTCGTCGGTTTGGCCGGCTGCAGCATTCGGTCAGGGCCGGTCGGTGCAATGCCACATCTGTTCGGACGAGTGGGCTTCCTCTTCGACTTCTTTTCAACCTTCACGAAGCCCTCCTCGTCACACTGGTTCTTAGCTGAACGTACCTTTGGCAGATCCTTACGAATTGCTTCACTCTGGATTTGCGTCCCTTGTTTTTGCTGCTTAGCCTGTGATGGAGCAGGCTTTCTGCTAGCAGCAACTGTAGCGTAGGCTAGTCCCGGGGTCGAGGTACGTGCGGGTGCCGTGACCTCGGCGAAGGCTTGATGCGCTGCAGCGTTGCGTTACTCGCTGAATCATCAAACTTCGCCGACTCGATGCTGCCGACGACGGAAGCATTTTGCGCCCCGCGCCTCACGTTTCGTTAAGGCTTCGGGTAACCTACATACCGAAACAGCGTTGCGCAACAACACTACTTCGGCACGTAATTCGTTGACGCTCTTGTCGGACACCTCCAACTTCGACTGCATTTCGGCCAGGCTGTTTTTTCAAAAAGACGATGTGCTTTAACAACTTGGTCACATCCACGTGGTCGAACGTGATGGGGGGCAACTTATGCAGCTCCTTCGCCACGAAAGCGGGCACGTCATCGGGGTCAGTCACTTTCAACAAAGTGATGACGTCCTGAATACTTTTTTCAGTCCCGTTCCTACTGCGATTGGGCATCTCGTCGATCTTCCCGAGTGTTGGGAAGAACAACCTCTTGCCACAGCTGACTTCTTCTTCTTTGAAGTTAGACTTGCATATCTGCAGGATGCTAACTTCTTCCATGGTGTCGATGGCATGCTGGATAAATGCCAGAAACTCGTTGGCTATGAGATGTTGAGAACTCATCTCGCGGCAGTTACGGGCAGCGGCTAGTGCCGCGCAATAATCGTTCTAATTACCGTAGGTTAACTGTAACGGTTAACTTAGGTTACGTGTGTATTCAAGCGCGCATCGCACGACACTGAAATATTGAAAACACTGTGAAAAGTTATTTTATTAGATTTCTTTTGTTTTTAAAAAGTGATGTGATAAAATTTAACCTTAAGTCACAATACAAGGAATGCCTGATATTGTGCTTAAGTCTTACGGTTACGGAGCGGCCCAATGCGAATTAATGGCACCAATCAACATACTTCAATTTGGGCGCGCGAACTTGGTTTCTATAGATAATGTAATTGTAATTATTCTAAATGTTTGGATTAAAATTACAAAGATTAAAATTAAATAATTTAATATCCGATATCTATCATTCTTCGTAAACAGAAATAAACCAATGAGGAACGAATCCCCCTTACGGAAGGAGTTGAAATACCTACAAAAAAAACGTGCCATACCTACACTCGACTGTAATTACAAATGGCGGATTCGACTAGAGCTGTTTCTGTTCGGTCGATAGACATTATCGATAGTTCCATTCTTGTTACAAATAGGTACATTGGAAGTGATCATCTATCCTAGGGCTTGAATATCGGTTTGTAGGTAAATTAACAAATTATAATAATATAAAAGTTATACTTCCATTCAAACCATCAGTAACTCCGAGGTGTGATTAAAACGATGGGCTAACACGTTAAACGTAGTTAAAATTAAACTAATGCCACGTCATACTAACGTCAGAGTTTATAATATTATGCAAAAAATCACGAATGATTCTCTCGCTCACAATTGCGAATTGATGATCTTGTACGGTCTGATGTTTTGTATGTCTGCTGGTATGGTATGTCCTTTTTTATCAAGGTTGTGTTAGTAGGGCACAAAATAAAATATCCAAGATATTGATAATCACATTTATTTTACTTTATTGAACATTTCCTTTATTTTTAAAAACAAATATGTACCTAAAAGATACTAAAACATAATAGGGAGGTATAGTTGCGTAAGCTTAAGGTACCTATTATAAATTATCTGGACTCCTGAAGACCTCTGGTCATTAACAATTTGTATAAAGGTAGGGACCATACAAGGGACTAAGACGAATGTCCTTAAAAAGAAAGCATAAATTTTACTCAAATATCTACCTGAAATAAAAATGGACAGAGTTTCTGCATTTTTACTGACAAGCAGAATGACACATAATAATTGTTGGGGATGGCTTGTATAGAGTTGACTCTCTCCTTATTAGCTACGGCTTGGCTAGGTTGCAGGGGGACGTCAGTATGGCATGGTGGCAAGGCTCCGATTGGCTAGCTGGCTGACGCGTTCGGTACATTCGGCCATCCTGGAATAATTGCTCCTGTAATGGGAACAGACCGTAATGGTTAGCATCTGGAACAACAGATCATTATGGCTCTTAACTTAAGGCTGGCTGACTCAATAAGATGTCTTTAAATAGATAGTCTTATCAGAACTATACAAACAGGGCGCTATCCAAGTACCCTAACTCGCACTGGACCAGCTTGGTAAACTATATGGCATGTACCTTCTCTAGTCAGGAGAGACCAGTGCCCAACAGTATAACATATAAACCATAGTAGGTATATGAGTAGATTGATTTATATCGACTATGTATAGCTATCCTAAGTAGGCGGCGTGGTGTTAAGCGATTACCGTCGCGTCCATATGCGACGGTAATCGCTCGCGAGCAACCCCAGCTCGCTCGCTTAACACAACGCCTATACATATACTGCGTGTATACACACATAACAATAATAATATATAACAACAATCATATATATGTGAACAATAAATTGTTAAGTAATTAAAAGAGCACACATCTTTCTTACCAATAAAGTTTGTGATGGTAGGCCATCATCACGTAGTACTATATTATTCATTGTTCTGTTGAAACATGAATCATCAAATTGAAGGGACAAAAATATACATGTTTCCTTGTAGTGTTAATATTTTCAGACTCTTCAATCACTGGTGACCTAAAACAAAATACACATAATGTTAGTTATGAGAGGAATGCCCAGCAGTGGAACATTAACAGAAGTTTAAATTTTAATTTGCTAATACAACTAATTTTTCCAGTTATACAATTGTGAAAAAAACATATTTCATAAGCCCGATATTCTTTACCCTTTATCTTATGTATGATAATTTTATCGATATGGGAGTAATCAATACCGCAACACTATTTTTCATACAAAATGTTTTTATAAAATTGTATAGTGAAATAATCGTAAATATAAATGAAAATGAAAGGAAACGTGATCCAATATCTTTACTTAAGACTTTTAGCAAACATTTCATTTGTAAATTTGTAGAAATCAGGGGTATTTCGATGAAATATGCAGTACGTACCGGCGTAATGTACATGATGCTGTTTTTTCCCTCTTCTGCCGCCGCACCCAATAAAACTGCACTTTGGCATCTTCTTTTACACCACTTCACCTTTCTCAATAAAGGATTTGCTAAAAAACACCACAAATAACTAAGAAATTCTAAAAAAACTATCCACATCAAAGCTCACTGACAGCTCAAGTACCACATGAAAGTGTAATAAGAAATGGCGAATCGGCCGCAAATAGGTATTACCATGACGTTACAGAAAAATGTTGCCAAAATTGGCACGTTCAACATTAGTGCTATCTCTTATCACATGAGTAGATAAACATAAGTGAGAAAGAAACAGAAATATGTTTATAAGTTCTTCATCGGATTATGATACAAAAGTATAAGCTACGCTTTATACAGGGTGTCCCGTAAATAGTGGATCAACGGGTTATGGGGGGTAGTGAGATTTATTATCTGATAAAAATACTAAAATTTATAGTCCTAGGACTTGTTGTTATTAAGTTATGCTTTGTTTACAAAATTTGGTGAAATTATCATCCACGTAAGCTAAATATTAAATTTTACCATATCTGCTTTGTTATTTTGTTGTTATTTCTGTTCAAGGTAATTAATAATACATAAGTCTTCCTAATTAAAATGATATTCAACCATAATTAACAACACAAAAAAAATACAACCCATAATAGTTGCAAATTTTACGTTCAAAAGTTTTCTAACTGAAGTTTGAACAACGCTGTTGTAAAAAAAATGTATGGTAACCTTGTGAAACTTTATTTTAAAAACATCTGCATTTCATAACAATTACAAAAAGGTATAATTCTTAGGTATAAAGTAGAAAATTTTTCATTTATTCAATATCATAGGATATTTTTGGGAGAAAATAAAAAGACGTGACATGATACGGGCGTAAATTATTCCGCTTCAATATGCGATGTACTGTACTTCTTGGGATACCAGTGCGTCTAGAAATACGGCGAGTACTAGTTGAAGGATCTTCTTCTACTTCTGCCAATATCTGACGTTCATCGACTGCTCTAGGCCTTCCTTCATGGTTTCCAGTTCCAGGAATTCGACCTTCAAGGTAAGCGTTATTCACTCTCAGAAAAATTCGGTGATCGGGATAGCGCTCGACGTATCGTGATACGTACGTGCTGCTTGCCGAGCATTCCCAGCACAGAGACCATAAAGAAAAAACATTTCTGCATATTCACGTGGAGTGTATGTATTAGGCATTTTTCTTCAAAAAAACCAAGTCGAACAATATCCAAATCACAAGCAAAATCAAGGTCCAATTCAAGCGCACTTTAACAAATAGTAATATCGTAATGACGGGTCCGAGCCAAACACGTGTGTAGTTGGAACTGGAAACCATGAAGGAAGGCCTAGAGCAGTCGATGAACATCAGATATTGGCAGAAGTAGAAGAAGATCCTTCAACTAGTACTCGCCGTATTTCTAGACGCACTGGTATCCCAAGAAGTACAGTACATCGCATATTGAAGCGGAATAATTTACGCCCGTATCATGTCACGTCTTTTTATTTTCTCCCAAAAATATCCTATGATATTTAATAAATAAAGAAATATGCTACTTTATACCTAAGAATTATACCTTTTTGTAATTGTTATGAAATGCAGATGTTTTTAAAATAAAGTTTCACAAGGTTACCATAATTTTTTTTTACACCAGCGTTGTTCAAACTTCAGTTAGAAAACTTTTGAACGTAAAATTTGCAACTATTATGGGTTGTATTTTTTTCCTGTTGTTAATTATGATTGAATATCATTTTAATTAGGAAGACTTATGTATTATTAATTTCCTTGAACAGAAATAACAACAAAATAACAAAGCAGATATGGTAAAATTTAATATTTAGCTTACGTGGATGATAATTTCACCAAATTTTGTAAACAAAGCATAACTTAATAACAACAAGTCCTAGGACTATAAATTTTAGTATTTTTATCAGATAATAAGTCTCACTACCCCCCATAACCCGTTGATCCACTATTTACGGGACACCCTGTATAGACAACTGTTTCATCCATAGGTATCATTATCAAAGAAATAAACACAGTATTGTCATGTCAATATTGTCAATGTCAGTTTATCAAATGTCATAGAACTCATAGATATGGATGTCAAACAAAACAAAATACTTACAATACAATACTAGCCTGCATCTGTATTGTAATATTTGTAATAAAAACATTTTGTTTGCAAAGATAATTTAAAATGTCTGGTGAAGATTGTGAATCTCTAGATCGTGGTGATGGAGATGGCCAGAAATCCGATAAAATGTTCACCTTGAAGAAGTGGAATGCCGTGGCTATGTGGAGTTGGGATGTAGAATGCGATACCTGTGCCATTTGTCGCGTTCAAGTTATGGGTAAGTATGTTTATTGTATAAGTAGGTAGTTGGCGAATGAGCTGTTAGAAGGCTCTGCTTTCAGTAACTTGCATACTGCTTGTAGGCCAAAGACATACCTATAAGCTTGTAAAGTCTATTCATACTTCTGGTACTCAAAATCATTTTATGTTTTCAACATATTTTATAGACAGCATTATTGAAATGTTAAATAAACACATTTTGATTAAATGTCTAAAAATGCTTATACAGTTATATAGGTACTTACTGTTGCATGGCAGCACTTTTCTGTTACAATGCATCTATTTCGAATACAAAATTCTGTTAACAAAAACTTACTGCTTGATCAAATCAAGCAGATAAACAGGAATATAGAGATCCATAGTTTGCAGCAAGAATTCATTTATAAAGGTATTTAGTATAAACCATTAAATAGTTTTTCTTACTCCCATTTAAGTTTTCTTTTATTTGTTACTAATTGTGCAAAAGTCTTATTAAGAGCAACAAGGAAATGTGATGGAGTAATAATAAGTAATGACTAAATAGTAATAACAGTGGAATCTGTATAACTTGAACCTTGTTAAGTTGAAATTATCTGTAAGTTAAATAAATTGCCATTCCCTTCCGCTGAACCACTGAATACAGTGTATCTCAAATTATTTAGACTTTTTAACTCCAACAAAATGTTATTTCCCTACGAAGTATTGATAATACATATTTAATTTTATACTCTATAATTAGAATTTCAAAATGGAGACTCCATAAGTCTGTATTTAGTAAGATATAATGATGTCTTACTTGGAATTCCCCAAAATAATAGCAATAAAATCCAAAATGAATGTTCAGGTTTGCTTCTAATCTATTGTTTTTGACTTATACATATGTAATGAATGAATTCACTCATAAAACTTTCTATAGTCAGGTCAACAAGACAAGATGACAGACAGTTACCAAGTTACTATTGCGAGAGCAAAATAAGATTTTTTGAATTGCGGTGTTACTTTCTCAAGTAGGTATTTGGAAGAAGTGTAATAAATCACTACATATTTTAAAACAAACTCGCTTCCCACCGCTTTCCCGCGTCCCTATGTATGCTTAGAGCTTTAAAACTACCCAACGGTATTTGTAGCTTTTTTTTAAAATAGATAAAGTAATTTCTGAGGAAGGTTTAGGTGTATAATTGATTATGTTTTTATGTAACTAGACTAAAACATAACGATTTTGTCACAAATCTTGCCGAGTTGTATTCTTTTGCGCCAAATTAACCAGCGGAGATACATTAAAGTGATGTTCTAGAGAATTGTAGATATATTTTGCTATACATAAGTCTGCATAAGTGTACTCTATCTCTTACAGTTGACTTACAATAACTACTTTTATGTGTAAACTGTTAATGAAAAATATCACATTATCTCGAAGCTGTTTTATTCCGTTCAGTATTAATCCTAATCTAAATAAAAATGTTAATTAGCTTCGTCGATTAAGATTAAAATTGTACAAAATGTAATCAAATAAATACTTTAGAAGATGATATTTTGTTTTACCAAAAATCATCACATACCCTGGCGCGCATTTTCATCGCGCGTCTTTCTTTGCCTTTAGTACTTAAATGGGTTTTTGTAAAGTAGATTTTAATGTATATCACTTAATCGCTCGAGCGAAGCTGGGCCGGGTCTCTAGTAAATGCTATATATATGAATAAATGCATATAATTTATTCAAATAAAAATGTTTTGAACTCCTGAATCTTTGTTTACATTTTTTATCTCTCTCCTTGGCCTTACTATATGTAACACAGCTGTGAATGTTATGTTTGTTCCTTGTCGACACATATATGTTCACTATTTCTTCTTTCTTTCTTTTTTTATTAAAGAAATAAAATATATTGAAAGAAACAAAATGATTTATTTATACTTAGTTGTTTTGATGTTGGTAGTAACTTGTATATTTTGCGGATGATTATCGTATTATATGACGCAATATTCTGACTGTTGAATAGATGTCAGTATCTTCTCTATGTCCATATAATATTTATTACCTAAGAGTTAAGAGGCCGTATACGAAATCGAAACGGGCCAGATTATTTACGAAAATTATTATCATTTTCATCAATTAATAATTTAGGTTGAATAATATCATCAATTTTAATTAGAGAATCTTTATGATTATTATATTTTTTAATATATTCATTTTTAATTAGTATCATATGTTTTACTTTTTATATTATAAATATTTATTTTATTAATCAATTATTTATTTTTAATATAAATTTATTGAGCATTTGGTCGCGGGTTTGTGTGAGTCCGGAATCGTCGAAGGCTGGTACGACGATTAAACGGTTTTGATACTTTGTACTTTCTTCGGTGTCTTTTCCTCAGTTGTTTTTTGTCAATTAGAATAAAAAGTCTGATAGTACACAACTAAGCATTTATTAGTGTAGTACAAGTAATGATCTATACATGTAATAAATCTGTAGATAAGCAAAATCTGTACATTTAATTTAATTTAATTATTCTTTATTATACTATAAAATAAGCACAAAGGGCGGACTAAATGCCTAATGGTATTATCTGCCAGCCAACCCGTGGCGTTGGTGTGGAGCTGAAGGTGCATTAAACAGAATGGTATTGTGAAGGTAGAAGAAGAAAACATAAATAAAGAATAGTTCATTAAATACCTATATCGCAAAAAAAATCATATCTACTTAATACATAAAATACATAAATACTTTCAGTATAACATACACAAAATGATATTGCTTTGTTTTGAGAAAAACCATTTTAATAGTCATTATAATTATAAAAGGAAAAATACGGAATTGGTAGTTTTTGAAGAACTTGCCTGTGTGTCTGTGAAACTTTTTTATTTTAACTGACTTCAATCAAAAAGGAGGAGGTTATCAATTCGTCTGTATATTTTTTATGTTTGTTACCTCAGAACTTTCGACTGGATGAACAGATTTTGATGATTCTTTTTTTATTTCAAAGCTGATACTTCCCGTGTGGTCCCATTTTAATTTGGTCCAGTTCTGACAATGGTATCCATGCGAAAACCATATTTGCTGCTCTACAAATGGACTAATAACTCAATATCACGCCAACCGATTATGATGATTCTTTTTTTATTGGATTTTTTTTTCTTCAAGGGTAGTTTAATAAGAGTTTGGTTAGGTTCCGACTAAGGGATCTATGACAAAATAACGGAACTCTTCAATTCGTAGGAGTAAATTAATGATACTCGATCGAATCTTTTATAGACTAGTAATTGTCGTAATTGAATTTGATGATCAATGAAACTCCTTAACAGCTTACAGTAAGGTTGAAATCTGAGGTAGAACTGTTAACTGTTCCATTTAAACGGCGCTGTCTTAAATGAGCAGCACGTCTAGTATGCCTACCCACATTCAAACAAATAAGTTAGTATACATCAATTTTACTAAACGCACACACGCACACTGTTTTGATAGATGATCTTTGACGTTAGGAACACACCTACATTGCTTAGACAACAGAGAGTGCTTATAATTTAATATGAACTTTATACAATAGCAATAAAGCTCAAATTGACTACGTTTTAGTTAGAAAACATTTGTATGGGAAAAAGAAAAGGGCTGTTTTTATGGTTTTTCCGGCAATTATTCGAATTTTTCTCGCCGTAAAAACGATCCTTGAACTTCAACGAACATTTAAAAAAAACAATTGGCCAAATTGGTCTAGGCGTTCTTGAGTTATGCGCTTACCAACACATTTTGCGATTCATTTTTATATTATAGATAGCTATAATAATTACTCACAGACTGATTGTAATTCTGACCAAATCCTACTACTATTATAAAGGCGAAAGTTTGTAAGTATGGATGTATGGATGTTTGTTACTCTTTCACGTAAAAACTACTGAATGGATTTGAATGAAACTTTACCACAATATAGCTTATACATCAGAATAACATATAGGCTACAATTTATAAAGATATTGTGTGAATTGTCCAAAATATGACGATAAGTGTCAAGTAAGTAGGAAAAAATCTACCATCTGCGAGCTATTCTGGCATGCGCCGCCAAAACCGCTAGAGGTACACCTATGTAATGTATGATGTTAATGTTTATCTTATATAGTCCTACAAAAAAGCCGGTCCACGGTACTTCAGAAGGGACTTCACTTTATGCTAATGATCCTCTCTAACGCGGGTGAAACCGCGGGGCACAGCTAGTGGTGACATATAAATAAAACCATTGTATTAGCTACTAGCCTTCAGCCAGCGGCTTCGTCTGCATGGACCCGTTTTTTTGGGTCCCCATAGGATAAAAAATGACCTATGTGCTATTCAAGGCTTCATTGCTATATTAAAATCAAAGGTGTTTAGCCAGTTGCTTCAACAGCGTTGACATTATTACCCGTTTTCACGTAGGAATGAAGCATTTTCTCGCGGCAAAAAGTAGCCTATGTTACTCAAGGTAAATGTGGCTTCCTAATGGTGAAAGAATTTTTGAAATCGGAACAGTAGTTTTTAAGTTTAATTAGGATAAATTATATGATACTGAGTTACATAAACAGAATAGTTTTCTGCTGTTTTGTATTATACAACTTAGGCCCTCCTATTTAATACCCATATCATAGGGTTGCACAAATAAATGTTATCCGCCATTTTGGGATAGCGGCCATCTTGGATTAGTTTTTTATAATGTATTTTATTCTACAAATTAATCCCTTTTATTTGATACCCATATTGTGTGGCTTTTTGTGCAAAAAAATATGTGATCCACCATTTTGCTGCAGCGGCCATATTGAATTAACGAAAATGTTACTAATAATTATATTGTCATTTAAAATAAAAGTGTATTTCAAACTTCAGATCAATCAGACTCTCGAAAGTGGTTCAAATTTAGCTTGCAATATTTAACTAAGGGCCTCGTTTACCATCTTCAAGTAAAGTGTTGATTAGTTATGTCCCAAGTAAAGTTAATTGGCAAGTTAAAGCTATGAGTACGGGTCAGTTTATCATATGATTAGTGCTACTCGAACATTGTGAAATGGAAATTGAAGTTACGGGTGACTTTAACCGACAATTAGCGTACTTGTCACTTTACTTGAAGGTGGTGAAAGAGGCCTTAACACTAACAACCTTACTAACACGGCAAGCTATAAATGCTTGTAAACATACTTTTCTACATGAGATACACAACAATTAACAATGGAATTTTTACTATCCTATCACTTGTTGTATTAAGAAGATGGTAAATCATCATAACATATTTAAAATTATTAGCTATTCAAAGTGTCAAGCACACGCTGCGCGCTGTAGTCACGCCGCTCTGTAGTCGGAGCATCGAACTAATACCTGCCCTACACGTTGCGAGAAATCGTTCAGAGATCGGCCGATTTTTCTCTGAACAGAGAAATCGGAAGCCCCATAGTGCCTCCACACGTCACCGATATCTGATTCGATCGTCAGTTTTCCGCAGAAGCTCGCACAATAAACATGTTATCAAGATGAAAAATGATGATGTCGCTCTTGCGTTATTTATTAATTTATTCATTTAAACATTAGTGTGAGGCATTTAGTACAATATTTGCAGGTCTTAATGCATAATACGAGTTCAAATAAATGCTACCTTTTCAGGCTTCACACATCATAATATTGTAAACTTACAAAATAGAATATTAAAACAGTAATGATGTAAGGAACTGAATATTTATCATTAAATGTCAATAATACAATTATAATATTGTTATATAACGACGACCCCTGTGGCGCAATGGTTATCATGCCAGTCTGCCGAGAGGGTCCCGGGTTCGATTCCCGGCGAAGTAGAAATTTGAATGACGAGTTTAAAAATTTCTGTCCTCGGTCTGGGTGTTTGTGTTTGTGTCTGTGTGTGTGTCCATGGCACCCACGACACAGGGTATATCTGCCTTACTGTGGGGGCTTTGAGTGTGAAATATTTATTATTTATTATTATAATAATGTCCGACAAAATAAACGAGGGCTGTTTGATAAGTCGTTTTAATAAGTTAAAAATATATTTTTTGAAACAATTATTGTTTAAGTCTAAAATAATCGTAACTTTTCAATTTATCAACTATCGATGTGATAGTAGGGGCCTAATTATGTGCTTAAAGGAAAAAAATCGAGGAGCATACATATTATTGCTTAAAGCACGCTTTGTCCGAAAACAAGCGGGGTCCGAGACGAAGCCGGCGAACTGTCGAGTGCCGAGCCGAGTTCAGCCGAGCGATCCCGAAGCCGCCCGAACCGCCGACGAACGATTTCTCTGATGAAATTTCATACTGCCGACGACGTACGAGAAATTGAAACGAATCGGAACGATTTCCATCCACACGTTGCGAGAAATCTGAAGAAACAGGTTTCTTCAGAGAAATCTGAAGTAATCTGACCGATTTATCGCAACGTGTAGGGCAGGCATAACATTGCTACGAACTTGTGCGACGTCCAGGGCGCCGCCGCGAGGCGCAGAGCGACATGTCCACTCTCTGAAAGCGCTTGGCGCGGTCTCCGTCTGCCTGACTCGTAGCTTGCGTCGAGTATTATAATGCGAGTTTTAGGTTACTTTAAAAGATTATTAATGCCAAATTTTTATTCACAATTTGATTATGTTTTTCAGAAAACGGATTGTTTATGAACTGAAGTTTATTTGTGTCTATTAAATTTTATGAATGACTGTTCCAATTGGCCGAAATTAAATGCAATGTCTGGCCCATTTTCTCTTAAAATTGACTAATTTCAATATTTTTTTACTAGTTTTTTGTATGAGAGTGGTAAAATATGACACACACATTTTATAGGCGATTCTTACAGCAATCCACAGCATTTTTTTCAATCCGCTGAGGTTTCATAATGATCTAGAAATATGTAACATTCTGTACCCATTACAGCAAAAATTCACAAAACTGTCATCGTCTTCAGGTCTAATAAGCACAACAAAGTAATAAAAATAAAAATGTGGCTAATGTAATAGCTTATTATTGAAATGACCAGTCATATTGTGCAATAAAACTTATGGATATGTTGTATTTTAATGCAAAATCTCATGTGTAAAATCAGGGAAATCAGCGAAATCGGCAAAATTTCGTATACGGCCTCTTAAGAGTTTTAATTTTTTCCATTGAAAACAAAGAAAGAAGGAAAAAAATATTTCATATTAGGAATACAAAATATTCACTTAATGAATGTCATTTTTCCCGCTCATTGCCTTTAAGTGCCCGTTTGGGCTAGATGTTGAGCTGAGAGAAAAAAAGCGGCGGAAAAAAACTCCCAGCAGCACTCTTTTAAAAAAAGTACATTTATATTATTTGAGATAACAGAATGGCTATGGGTCGATAATGGGCACACATGACAGCTGATCGTGCGAGATTATTCAACTATTACAGTGTAATTTCCCAACACAGTGAAATTTGAATATAACAAGGTGAACACACTAAAAGTGATATAATGGATTTTCAACACATAAAATATTGAAAATCTCTATCTATCTAACATGCAGGTGCTACAAATAGTTGTGGTCATGGAGGTTATCTTGCTAAAACTTCAGCCACAAACAAAGGAAACAATAGGGAACTTGAATGATTTTTTATATTATTAATTGACTCTATGATAAAATGTTCTTAAAGGACCACATCAATTCAAGCACCATGAAAGACAGAAATGTGAGCCAAAGTTAAACCTCTACATGTAGCGTTAAAAATGGTTCATTCCAATGAAGCGACAGATGTCACTATCCTAGAAAACACAGTACCAAATACTGTGGGAAAACCAAGGGATTTTCAATTTTTACCATTAATAATAGTGTTCAAGTTTTATATTTTTATTTTTGATACATTATAAGGATTCCGAAAAATTATTAAAGAAATTATTGGATGAAATAAAAAAAAACTAAAATTTTCACATGCATATTTCCTTATTTCCTAGCGTTTACAAAAATAAAACCACAATATATATTACTTTAAAATTAAAATGCATGAAACTTCCCTATTTTGTATGGGATTTCATATCGGCTGAAGTTTTAAGTAAAATTACATAGTTTACTTTATTTATGTTTTTTCTTTGTAGTGGAGTTTACTTCATTACTCAGTAATTCCAATTCAGTAATAATCATTCCCAATTTATGATTTTTAGATCCAATTAGAGGGATAAATCTACAAATTCAACATCTACATTTTCCTGTATTTGTACAAGTGTAAGATTTTTCTTATTATATTATGTACTTATTTTCAGAAAGATAATTTATTTGATTGATAAAGAAAATAATTTTATTAAGTGTAATTTTATTCATAAATTATTACAATTACTTTTATTTCTAACTAAAACTTATCTTAAATTTAATAGTCTAGTATAAGTTAAATAAAAAACACAGCTTAAATGACTGGGAGTAAAAATATTTAAAGTATAGGAGGGTCTACAGATGGATCATTCTGCATTACAACAAATTGCTTTGCAAACACAATTTTTAAATAAAAAATGTCCATGTCTCGCCACAATTTCGAGATTCATATGGTACACTTAAATCACATGTTTCGTACACATCTACCGAATCCAGTATAAAAGATATCAAATATGACAATCTAAAAGCAAATCTCCTAAATCATTAGCATCCACTTGGGAGTGGCTTAATGTGTGCTATTGAACTTAGTCTGCGAGTCCTTGGGGTTTGTCTGCCCGTCATTTTATTCTCAATTTGCTCCAAACTTTTACCACGAGTTTCTGGTACGTAAAGTATAACAAAGAATAATCCTATGAAACAGATACAACCAAATAACCAAAAGGTTCCTGCTGGACCAATTCCTACTACGATGTTATGAAAAGTTTTTGTTACTGCAAATGTACATAACCAGTTGAAAGCAGTACATATTGAGGCAGCTGCACCTCTTATTTTGGCAGGCAAAATTTCCCCCATCATGAGCCAAGGTATAGGGCCAAATGCCAAGGAAAATCCCAGCAGGTATATCATTACTGTAGTGAGTGGCAACCAACCTAAATTTGATACATCTAAGTGAAGATTATCTCTTACATAAAAAAATGTACCTAGTATAACCAAAGTAACTGTCATCGTCACAGATGAAATGTATAAGAGAATTTTTCTTCCAGCCCGATCTATGAGTGCAGTAGCTAAGAATGTAGATATGAAGTTAACTGCTCCAACAATAATTGTTGATAAATTCTCATTTATTGAACTACCGGACATTTTGAAAATTTTAACTGTGTAGAAAATGACAGCGTTTATTCCCGACAATTGTTGAAAAGCCATTAAACCAAGAGATATGGAAATTGCTTTCAGATATTTCTTTTTTAAAATTTCACTTATAGATGAGTCACTATCAATTTCTGCGTCTGTCAATGCAATGTCTCTCATTTCATTATCAATCTTGGCGTTTTTGCCTCTCAACCATTGTAAAGCCTTTCTAGCTTCTGCGTCTTTTCCCTGCGATATATACCAACGTGGAGTTTCTGGAATCGTGAACATGAGGAGAAAAAACGGTACCGATAAAGCTGCGCCAAGATACGCCAGTTGAGACCAATCTAAATATGTTCCCGCAGCATAACAAATTAAAATTCCTATATTACCTATGGCTGTAGGAAACAATCCTAATGTGCCTCTCACTTCAGGTTGAATTGTTTCTCCAAGGTATACCGGAAAAGCTAGTGACCCAATTCCAACACATAATCCACATACAGCTCGTCCAGCTAATACCAAATGTACAATTTTCGCGGTGGCTATTAGTATCCAACCAATGAAAAACGGTACTGCGGTAAATAATATTGTTCTTCTACGACCAATATAGTCAACCAATGGTCCTCCAATTACTCCACCAGCTAAAGCCGCTAAGGGCATTAATCCACCGACCCAGCTTGCCTAAAATAAATAATAAAATAATTAAATTATTATACACTAATTAATTATACAATTAATAAGGCGACCACCAGCCTACGGAGTAGTAACCCAACTGCATACAGCCACAGGCAAGACTTGGCTTTCCATGGTCTGCAACGACACATAACACCGCGTAGTTATATATGTATATGGGACGTGGGCAAGGAAAGAACTATATTCTAATTTAGATTAATCTTTTATTATATTTTCACCACAAACTTATCACAGATCTTTATTTGCCGAAATCGTCTTCTGTTCTCCCTATATTTAAATTCGTGTCACGTCTTTCTTCCTTCGTCTTCCATATCATTAATCAGTTATTCATCATATCTTACACACTTATTATCTAACCTCTTTTCTCTGGAAGCCATCATTTTAACCATACATTTTTTTTAATAAATAAACCGAACAAAAAGGAAGACTGTCCGCGTGGTGTTAAGCGATCACCGTCGCCTATGGATACGGGCAACCCCAGGGGAGCCACCCGAGCATTGCCGGCTTTGGAGAGTTTTTTTACAGCTTTCTTGAAGAATCCCATGTTATAGTCCACTGGGAATGCCTCAGCTGAAAGGTTGTTTCATAACCTACACGTCCGTGGTAAAAGGGAACGTGCAAAGCGGACTGTGGAAGACCGCCACGAGTCCAGACAGTGTCGGTGGAACTTCAACCTTCGTCTGGTGGTATAATCATGGAATGATGATGTAGGCATCAATTTGAAGAGTTCCTCGGAGCACTCATCTTAGTAAAGTCGGTAGTACACGCACAGCGAACCTATGTCTCTTCGCAAGCTAAGCGACTCTAGCCTGTCAGTTAATCTTGGGTTGTTGACGATTCGAACTGCGCTTTTCAACGGAGTCAAACGGGTGATATTTTTGTTAGTATAGTTAGCTGGTATTTTGGTGCTCCTGCCCAGAGATGGGAGCAGTACTCCGTGTAGGTTCTGACCTGGGCCTTATACAGCATCAGGAGTTGCCCCGCAATGAAGTACTGCCTCGCCCTTTTAAGGACACCAAGCTATTTGGTCTATTTGGATGCCAATTTGGCTTTGTGCTCCAGATGACTCCGATACTGCACTTTACTCGTAATGTCAACTTTCACCGAAGGTGAGCATGTTGCCCTGGAACTTGGGCGCTATAGCAAATGGGTTTTTTTTTGCGGTAAACACGCAAACTTGTGTCTTTGTGAGGTTAAACTCAACAAGGTTAAGTCGACCCCATTCCGAGACCCGCTCCAGAGAGTTCTCGACTTCAGAAGCTAGAAGCTTCGCGAGAAGGGCTCTGTGCCAGACCCTTTGCCGTATCCTGGCCTTTGCGATATCCTGGCTTACTACCTGAGCCTCCCTGTTGCCGTCAACGGCTTCAGCCCAGCGGTGTGTGAGGTAAACCAAGAGATCACCGGTCCTGGCGAAAGCCATATTGACGAACGCTGATGTACCGGTGCTTCTCGAGGTACCTAAGGAGCTGCGTGTTTATAACACGCTCCATCATCTTAGGGAGCAGGGAAATTATCGCAATGGGCATGTAATTGGACGGGTCGCTGCGGTCACCCTTTTTTGGGATTGGGTGTACTAGGGCTACCTTCCACACATATGTATATATGTACCTCGAGATACTATATATAAATACGTATATTACTTACTTGCGTATCTAGAAGGACTTAATTTATTAACTTTTATCCCTCATTTCATGATTAACAATTGAAATTTCGAAGGAAATCCTCCAAAATTCTTATTTAAATCAGTAATTTCTATGGTAGATAGTCTAAGGTCCGTTTAGATAGCTACGAATTTTATTTACAATTTATTTGTTTATATAAATACGTGAAGGCAAAACACGAATTATGCACAAATAACAATATTAATATTAAATTAAATAGATTAACTAAATTAATAGTAACTAATGTATTAAAAATGTTTCATTTATTTTATCAAACCTTAAATATTTGTATTTGTAAATAAAGAAACGGTCAAGTGAGAGTCGGACTACGCCGTTTCCTTTTTTTTACGTTTGAGAAGGTTTTGTTGACAGCTTCAAAGAACTGTAGACCTGACCTATGCATATGGTTCTAAATTCAAATGTTGCGTTCCCGTAATTAAGGGTCTTGACAGTCAGATGGACAACAAATTGAGGGTTCCGTTTTTTCCGCTTGTATTACAGAAACCTTAAAATTCAAATACGAGCCTCGAAAATAAATTGAGACCTATCACTGTTACGCATTCTAATGTAGTACGATTGTTCGAGTTGGCCCGTGCAAATTGATGACAACATGCTTTAAATATACTTTGTGGTTTATTAATTTGTGACGAAGTTTGCATTCTCTTGAAGTATAATCAATGTCTTCATTTTATTTATCTTCATCTTCACTACTCATAGTGAGTTATTATTTTTGTTATTGATTATAACAACATTGAAGATTTCATTTAAGCGGAACATATTGCACGAAGTAATTTCTAATCGAAACCAATCGATTAAGGAAATAGGTGTTTTATTCCGTTGTTTTATAAAATACAAACCTCTTCCTCGGTAACAGATATTGTTGTACTGTTTTCCATCGTTACTAAGGCTGGTGAGGTATATGCTGAGGAGAATCCTACTATCATTGAACCCATCGATACTGCTACTGCAGCCAACACCTGGAAAAGCAACGTTGTCGTTGTTAATGCCTATTTTTCAAGTACTTAAATTAGACTAATTACTGTGATGTCAACATTCTCATTAAATTCCTGTAAAATTAAACTTTATATCGTGCTCTCACTTACATGCGATATCAATATCAATGACGTATGATTGGTATCATTTTTCATCATACAGTTGTCACGAATTGGCTAAAGTATGCAGCAAGAGCAAGAAGCCGTACGCGTTTTGTTTGTACCCGATGAATGTGTGACGTTACTCCAGGGAGGTGTGTGCGGACCGCCTACGATCAATTTAAGCAATCATCAACTATGATTGTCTACACTCACACGTCCTCGTAGTAAATCAAATGACTGCTTAAGCGATGATACCGTCACGCACGTTTAAATATAAATAATAGATTTAATTTTGAAAAAAAATATTAAAATTTTGATTATTTAAATTACTATAATTTTTATGCACATTATTTTAAAATATGTAAAAACGCGGTCTATTTTTTCCACTCTCTGCAAGCTTGATTGTTTGGTTGTAACAACGCCAGGACAAGTGACAGTAATAATGGTTTTAACAAGAATTCTCAGTTGAAGTAATTTGCAAGAATTGAAATGTAAATTTTCACCAATTTTGAGGCAGTCCACGAACTAGTAGAATTTATTAAATACATTTGAATCCGCCAAGTTGATGTTCATCCAATATACGAGTAGGACTGGAAATCCAGTGTAAGTATTAGTTGTCCGGTATATTATACGCAGGTGACGTCTCAATTACAGGGCCACATGTTAATTTAAAGACTCAGTGCCTTAAACTAATTCATTATTATTTACGAAACAAACACTTATACTCGTAGAATTAAATATTTGAAACATCTCCACATACCTGCGAAAACGTATATTTAGGCTCTTCATACTCATTGCCCCGCACCGTAATACTGTAGTGGGTATCTGCTCTCATTAAGATCTTCATCTTTCATGTATATAATATTAATTAAGGATTTGGTAAACATAAAAATTTGAATACTGAAATCCCTGAAAATGACACTGAAAGTGAACCCAAGGAAGTCACTGAAGAAATGAGCATCTCGCCGCGCTGTCGCGATTTATATGAGCACAAATTGATTGACAAAACTGATTGCCTTTCGAGGCTGTGTGATTCAAAACAATACAATTCTTTATTCTTATGCTATATTTCTAATACTATATTGTTGCATAATTATTAACATATACCGTCTGCCACAACAAAAATAATTGTGCTTTCGGCAGGATTACCTTATAGAACAGAACCTCTTAAAGATCACTAAACTTCGTTGCCTGTCCTATCTATCTGTTTCAAAAGTCTTTTTCTCTGAAAGGCCTGAAAATTGTGTATACTTTATATTGTACCTTAGTCTTAAGTTTATAATATCTTACAATGAAAACGTCAAACTTTTAAGTAATTGCGATCCAAAAATGCGACTGTTCTTCTTAAAACCTACCTCTATATGTTTTACTTCTCGTTGTCCTAGAACGCAAAAATATAATGTTGAAATAAAAAAATTGAAAATGTTAAACTGTAAATATCACGAAAAACATTATTTTAATTAATAACAATCTCTACACAAGTTTGTAGATAAGAACCTGCGGTGTGCGATACAAAGTTGCGATTTTCCGGTATTTTAGACTCAATATTCAAATATATTTAATATAATTAATAACACATTTATTATTAGAACTTACTTAATCTACACCTACTGGTTCTTCCAAACAGTAGCTATTGAATGCGAATACTTAATGCATTTGTTATTTGTTCCCTATTTATGGGGATAAATAAGGAAAATCAAAACTTCGCTTTGAAGGATATTAATTTGATCTACTTAACCAATAGATGTGCCCCGTAGTAGTTACACGCGCATTAAGAAGCATCATTATCATTACTATGAAATACATAAATAAATACAGTATGTATGTACTTTGGAGTTTGAGTGGATCTTTTTTTTTCCAATTTCACTACAAACATATTACCCTTACGTAACCCTCGTAGCGTTTGATTTTCGGGAAAACGCTATTAATGTGTCTTCCTATTTCTATTAAAGTACGTGCATAAGAGGTAAGTACCTAAGTAGGGTGAGTTTCAAGGAAATCGATGTAAAATAAAAAAATAACCATTAAAAATGTAAAATAAAGGCGACTTATCAATATTTCATATATCTATTTTCGGCAAGTTTTTTAGGCTGCGACACAAATCAGTCAGGACACGTTCTTAATTTTATAAGTAACGACTTTACTTCGCCAGTGAACAGGACATTTTTTAGGAAAATGACTCTGCGTATTATGGATTTAGATGCGTTGTTTATAGCCCAGCTCTAATCTAGAGCATAAACAATTTAGCATGTTACACTACACCGACTACACGCCTAAACCAGCGGACAGATTTTAACAGTTTTATTTTAATAAAATTCTAAATTCTTATGAAGTAAAATACACTTTAAAAATATATCTATAAGAATATACAACCCAGCCCTAATGTTGATCAAAAAATAGTACTGTTTCGTTCGTTTCGTTTTCGAAAAATGTTTAGTACAAAAGTTGTAGATCATACAATTTCACGCATTTTATATTCTGTACATTTTTACCTAAAACCGTTTTTAGGGTTCCGTAGCCAAATGGCAAAAAACGGAACCCTTATAGATTCGTGATGTCTGTCTGTCTGTTTGTCCGTCCGTATGTCACAGCCGCTTTTTTCCGAAACTATAAGAACTATACTGTTGAAACTCGGTACGTAGATGTATTCTGTGAACCACATTAAGATTTTCACACAAAAATAGAAAAAGGCAATATATTTTGAGGGTTTCCCAAACTTAGAACTTATAGATACCTGGCTGGCTGCAACCCTTTTTGCGTCCCACTGCTGGGCACGGGTCTCTCCCCCTTATTGGGGAGGCCTGGAGCTTACTCCACCACGCTGCTCCAATGCGGGTTGGTGGAGATGCGGGTTAGTGGCCAACCCGCTGTCGGATGTTTTCAAACCGCCCATAAGGCCTCCGACAAGGTTTGACGACTGTTATCTATCGACAACAACCGGGTCCGACGGCTTAACGTGCCCTCCGAAGCACGGAAACGCGCATGAAATTTTTTTTGCCACTAGCGGTCACCCATCTCACACCCGACGTTTGGCTCAGCTGCATAGATCGCTTGCGTTCTACGCTAGCCGCCAGGCCATGCGCGCTTCATATAGATACCTAATGGTACGGAAACCTTCGTGCGTGAGTCCGACTCGCACTTGGCCGGTTTTTAAAAGGAAGACGGGGTAAAAGAACATGGGGCTAAAATTAAAATTGCATCATATATTTTTTTTACTTTTATCATTTCCTTATTTTAGAAGTTACACACATTTTACGACTTTGGAATTGTCTCTCGCGCAAACTATTCAGCTTAGAAAAAACACGTATGGGTTTGATGAAAAAATTTTTTTTGTGTTTCAGTTCTAAGTTTGGGCAACCCTCAAAATTTATTGCTTTTTTCTATTTTTGTGTGAAAATCTTAATGTGGTTCACAGAATACATCTAGGTACCGAGTTTCAACAGTATGGTTCTTATAGTTTCGGAAAAAAGTGGCTGTGACATACGGACGGACAGACAGACATCACGAATCCATAAGGGTTCCGTTTTTTGCCATTTGGCTACGGAACCCTAAAAAGTGGTATGACCTTTTCGGAACTTTATCCTATAATTCAACCAAGCTCAGCCAAGTAATAATTAATGGTAAAGAAAAAACAGCCAAGTAATAAAAAAGTTAATTTGGGACACCTCTTGCCCCCAAATCTCTTAGGAACCCCCTCCCCATATTGAAGGCTAGTCTAGTCCGCTTGCCTTCGGCTTTTGCGCTTAAACTGTAACAAAACCAACAAACTAGGTCTAAGAGCAACTTATCAGCTGAACTGATTCGTCGTGTACTTATTATCGTAACGTTGTTCCTGAGATTTTCAATTTACATACCTACCTCCTACCTACATACAAATGATTTGTTTGGTTCACAATAATAGTTTGCATACCCACCATGTGCTTTTGTTTACTTCATGCACTAGGCGTAATGCGACGTAATGTATGTGATCTCATTGACATTTTACTGCTGATGGTTTTTGATAGGTAGATTTTATCCGGTGAAACCATCATACTCATACAATCTATAGTTTAAGATAGACACCAATCCATCATTATATGTCTGAGATCTTCAACCTGCGTACCATTACCTAGATATGTATATGTCGCAGTCGGATTGTATTTTTCCTGAAACAGAGCTGTATTGTAATGCGGCGCACTCTCGTTCAGCCGGATTGCAATTCAGCTAAATTAGCGAACGTTGTATTGTATGATCTCTTCGCGTTCGTCAAAGCGGCGGGCGTAATATCGTGCCGCCCAATTGTCTATATGTTACAGCCAAAGTAATAAATCCGTATATTATATATTATCTAGCCATTATTTATAATATCTACTCAATTTAGATAAAGTGATAATTGACAATGAATTAATCACATTAACTAGCAATTTTATATAATATCTTCCAAGGCTTGGATAATGTAATAAAACAAGTGGCTCTGTGACCAAAATGTGTTTCAGGGACATTGCTTAGCTCAATGACACCTGCGGTCAAAAGTAGGATGGGTGGTCATTAACCAACATGTTGTGCAGTCATAAGAAGTATGGGTGTTAATAAAGCTAAGCAGTATCATTCAAAGGTAGGATGGGTAGCCATTAAGAAACATCTTGTGCGGTCAAAAGTAGGATGGGTACGGCGGATTATACGATCCGACTGCGACATATATAGTGTCATATGAATGTGTCATTCATACACACCTACGATTATAATATTTACTTATGAGCCGGGCAAACTTTGTCCTGTCTTAAAATTGTCAAAAATATTTATTTGATTGAGTTCTAACTTAGAGTATCACAGGTACTGACAGGTATGACATCCGTCAGGTGTCTTACCAGTCAGGATTATCTAAATTAACTATTTTATGATTATGTAGTTCAGGATCTGATGATGAAGCTAGGAGGTTACTATAAAGCGATCTAGTACTCAAAAGTTCGTTTGCATTATATACTAGTCACTAATTTACCAATGCTCATCTCATTTCTTTTTTATCACTAAAAAGTAAATAATAATTTTGTAAAAGGTGAAATATCACAGTGATCTCTAAAATCTACAATGTTTTTGTTTCTATGGCTGCAACCCTTTTTACGTTCCACTGCTGGTCACGGGTCTCTCCCCATTATTGGGGAGGCCTGGAGCTTACTCCACCACGCTGCTCCAATGCGGGGTGGTAGAGTTTTGTTTCTATACTTTTTGTAAAACTAGAACTTACACGTCTTCCGCAGGGTATATTCCATATATTTTAATTATAACATTAAATTTATTGGTAAAATTGACTTTTAAGCTTTGTTACAGAAAAAAAATAATTTAAACTTTATTACAGAACCTTGAACAGATAACTACGGAACTTTCAAAGTAACGTTACAGAATTAAAGGTACAATAAGAATTAATTAAAAAGCGATTATAATTTATCTCGAAAAATATTTGATTAAATTGTGAATAGTAAAGTACGGATCACAATGTATCGATAGATTGCAATCTCGCAGGATAGATTATAAATATTATAATCTATCGATGTTAACAATATTACGATGACATATTACTCGTATAAATAAATTAAGTTTTTAACAAAAAAATAGAACCGACTTCAAACGGTAAAAAATAAAATTGTTCAGTACCTACTTCTTCCGGCTTATGGTAATGAAGCCGAATACAGTACCTCCTTCTTTTGGAAGTCGGTAAAAATATCAGCTACATCGGTTGAGTTTATCTGTTTCAAAATTAAGTTGTTAGATTCCACTCGAATATACATTGCAAGTTAATACACAGCTTATAAATATAATTCTGGTTTACAAATCTTCAAAAAAACGCCTATATTTTTCCAATAATGATAGCAGAAAGTAAAAACAACTCTTCCCGTAAATGAAAGGGAGATTCGATCTTTGAAATTAACTCTGGCGTTAGGCGCGGTAAGAATAGAACGATATTAATCAAATTATGAATTTTCAGCATCATCCATCCATCCAATCCACGTAGTTCCACTCAGCCTTTCATAGTCCATTGCTGGACATGGGCCTCCCCTAACATAATTTTTATGAATAGGTTTTCTTCACAGCTCTTTATAAACGTTAAGAGATCGTGATAAAATACATATTTTACAAATCAAGATATTATTATTCTTTAAAGCACATTATGAGCAAGATAGCTGTCTCCTAATGATTACATTCGATGGGTCCAGCAGGGTTAGATTCCCAGATAAACAAATTTGATGATGATTATGAATTTATTTTTTTGTTTCTGGTGAGTGTTTATGTACTTGTCTTCGTTTGTGTCCATTGTGGCTAGGACACAGGAAATCTACTTTATACTAAAAGGCCCACATAGTGTGAATCATTTTTACAAACTTTATTTTGCAACAACATAAATGTTCATGTTATAACGAATTATAATTAAATAATTATCATGCCGATCTTCTCATTCTCACTTCGAGTGACCGGATAGCTAACAGCTACTTTGCACAATGAATTAGTTAAATAGTTCAGCGAGGTAATGCTGCCAGCGTTCTGGGCACTATGGGTGGGTTTTTGATGGCATATATCTTTTGTAATTTATATATATCGTACATTTTATTTTATTTTAATTTGTTACTACAAATCTTCATTTTATCCAAAACTTTAATAAGTATCTGCTCTCATAAATTAATTCTATATCGTGTATTGTAGGGTTGTGAAATGCGCTTAGGGAAATTCTTGTAATTCTTCTCAGGTCCGTCGTTCTAAATCACAGTTTCCTTTAAAGATACTTATCAAATAAAAACCGACTTCATTTTGTTCTGAATTTGAACAGCCTAAAATATGTGGGAATGCTGTACTTTAACAACTCCATTGTCCAATCAGTCACATGTGACTCACTAGGAAAAACAGTCTTATCTGTCAATCGTTGAATTGTAGAGTTTCCTTATGTTATCAACATAAAATTATGCCTATTTTTTATTATGTTTTAACTTGTGGTAATTACTCTTCAGAAGTGATGATAACAATAAAACACAACATTACTTCCATTTTTATATTTAAAAAATAACAAGTCAAATAAATATAGACTTCGTAATATACGAAGTAATATGCATAATATAAACTTAAAAATAATCTATAGATCTAATACCATAGTATTTGTTCAGTTTGAAACTAATCTACAATGATTTGGTTACAATAGTATTAAATACTTTGTCATGATCATGTTTGTTTAGTAAATACAGATCTCAATTTACTTAGTTCACTATTCAATATGTCAAAATAACAGCTAGAGGAACTATACATTACTTATACAAATTACTTAAGCGATTTTCTATATTTACAAATGTTCAACCTACAGGTACAATCCAAATCAGTCTTCAGTACACACAGTGAATATAACAATCAGCGTGTTGCTTATAGCACAGCCTGGTTTTGTACCTTATAATTCTCTCGTAGAAAAACACAGGACACGTGCACTCTGCACCCTGGAATGTATATCGCTCTTAATATATCGTTCCTCGTTATCAACAAGCATTCTGCATCGGTTTGTTATTTATGTTCCGAATTCTTCTAGAGCCACCCGTTAGTTTCTTCTCAATTTCCTCTAGACTTTTGCCACGGGTTTCGGGCACGAAGAATATTACAAAGAATAGCCCCATAACACAGAGTACAGCAAACAGCCAGACGGTGCCATACATCTGGATGGTTGCAATGATGTTGTGGAATGTTTTCGTAACGATGAACGTGCAAGTCCAGTTGAAGCCGGTTGCTAGAGACGCTGCGTTGCCGCGGATTTTGGAAGGCAGTATTTCACCCAACATAAGCCATGGGATAGGTCCAAAACCAATTGAAAATCCTAACACGTATATGACCAGACAGGCCAATGGCAACCAACCATAATTGTTGACGTCAACACCAGCATCTTTGACGTAGAAGTAGGATCCCAACGCAACAAGTGTAATGATCATTGACACTGATGATATATATAAAAGCATTTTTCTTCCCAAGCGGTCAATGATTGCTGTGGCAATAAAGGTTGATATAAAGTTTACCACTCCAATAATAATACTGCATAAATTCTCATCTACACTGCTGCCTGCTAGCTTGAAGATAGTAGAAGCATAAAAAATCACGGCGTTTATGCCACTTAGTTGTTGGAACAACATAAGCCCAAGCGAAATCATTATTGCAGGTAGATATTTCCTGGAGAAGAGCTGTCCGAATGAATTTCCCCGTATGAGATCACTTTCAGTTTGAGATCTAGTCAAGTCACGCATCTCTTTTTCAATGTTGATATTCTTCCCTCTAAGCCACTGCAGAGCTTTACGGGCGTCTTCGACGCGACCTTTCGTAATGAACCAGCGAGGTGTCTCTGGTGTTGCCAGCATTAATAAGAAAAACGGGACTGGAAGTGCAGCGCCAAAGTACGCCAAATGAGACCAGTTGAGATAACTCCCAACAAAGAATGCCAAAAGGATACCCGTGTTACCGAATGCAGTAGGTAGTAAGCCGAGAGCTCCCCGAACTTCTGGTTGTATAGTTTCGCCGAGATATACAGGGAAAGCCAGCGATCCAACACCCACACATATTCCGCAAAGAATTCGGCCAATGAAAACCATGATGACGGTAGATGCACTTGCAATTAAAATCCAGCCAATCAAGAATGGTACTGCTGTGCACATGATTGTCAGTCTTCTTCCCAGATACTCTATTAGCGGTCCACCGAGAATGCCGCCAATTAACGCAGCTAAAGGCATCAGACCTCCAATCCAGCTATTCTGAAAAGAAGAAAATGAAAAAATGTTAGTTAAAATAAAATAGAAAAAAAATTGCATTAACTTGACTCGAGTAACAAACTATCGGGTCTCTACATTATGAGATACATTGAAAGTTAATTTCAGCAGGGATTAAATTTCTGTGTCAAGAAATTTAAATGTGGTGGAAAATAAATAGTTTCTCATTAGTTTAATTCTAATTTACCTTTTTATTGGTTTTTCGGAGGGCTTAAATCTTTCCAATCTATACCAGACTTGTCTTGAAAGAAATGTGATTAACTTACTTCTTCATTCGTGATGCTCAATGTTTCGTTCATGCTCGGAAGTGCTGGAGACGTGTAGCCAGATGAAAACCCGACGATAAGGGATCCCATCGAGACAGCAAGTGCCGCGAAAAGCTGCAACAATGAAGTGAAATCATGATTTATACTATTTTATACTATGCCTATTTGCCTATGTTATGTATAGATAATCAAATACCCGGACAAATATTGTGTTTACACTTACACGCACCTGAAAGGCTTCAGATTTTAACATATTTCTATAAAGAACTTTCCTTTCGATAAAAATAAAGCAACGTTTTTGCAAGCTTCATGAACGTAGGCACGTAAACCCTCTCTGAAAAGCTCTGAAGCTCTGATAACGTTTCGGTCCATTTATGTACTTGTTGCTTGTTTCTATATATACACGGGGTGTGCATACGTTTGACGTTTAACCCCCTACATTGTGTATACAAGGAAGTAAATACTGAAAAGTTTACCCAGTTTGCTTAGCAAACGACATTGATGCAAAAATATCTTTTGAACACTTACAATCGGTTTGTTGTTTTTGAAAATTTTCGTTATAAGCTTCATTTTATCAGAGATTATTACTTGTTAACCCACAAAATAAAAATTCATTCGAATTATACACGCTAATAAAAACCCCATTAAGGAACACCTATTAAAAATTTACAGCTTTCGCGTATTATTGCTTGTTTATCATCTAATATACGCATAATCATATAAGCTAAATTATAGAACACAAACTAACCTGTGTCCACAGATACAGCCGTTGGGTCGTAGGTCCATATGGTTTAGCATCACCGTTGATGGTATAATCTGTTTTTATATTATTTTCCGTGCTCAGCTGCTTCACAAAGGGCACAGAATTTCTCAAGTTCTCGTCCTTGGCGCTTTTGATTTCCATTTCCATTTTGTATTTGAATTCGTTTCCTAAACTTATTTGACGTAATTGTTGAAAATGACGTCGGGTATTTTCAAATGAATCCTGTTCGTCCTCACTGCTGCTTTCAGTAGATACGTTTTCTGGAATGGTGGCGTAATTAGGCACCAGAGTCCCCTGTGATCCACATGAGGTTGCAAGGGATGTGCAGGTAGTCGATGCAGAAAGAGTTGGCCGTGATGGAACCCTTGCGTACTTGGGTCCCTTCGTGCGGTACAACCGCTCCTCGTCGTTCTGCCCACGTCGTCCTTGCTCGCTTCCACCCTGTGATCAAAGAGGAGAATTTTATAGATATCTCACTATCGAAGAATGTTGAAAATAGTTATTACAACGATATCGAAGGTTTTAACGAAATGTTCCAGCAAACTAGTAACAAAGACAAGAATATTGTTTAAACTAGAACACTTAACATTCAATACTAAAGTATATATCCGCAAACATGGTCCATTTATTATATTCCGTATCTTATGTGCGTAAGTCTGTCAAGACGATAAGAACAGTTGAACTTCGAGAATCTGAGGTCAGATAGAGAAAACATTGCTTATTGACCACTATACATATGGTCACTGCATGTTTTCGATAACCTAATGATATGTATAGCGCCCACCCTGACCCAATCAGCACATGAATTCCTGTCTAAGACATCACACAAGGTTAACAACGTCTTATTGTTACTTTTGTACAAAGAGTCCATTTAAATAAAACTTGTCCGAAGACAAGCTTTATAGTGTGTCGGTGCTACTGTTCCAATCGATTGTTGATGTTATCATACGACTGTCCAGCACCTTTGATGATGTCTATAAAACATAGCTGTATGTGTATAAACATTTCATTCATTTAATATCCGAAATCATTTAATGTGAAATCAAAATTCAATTCTTCACAAAGTAAAATCTTTCAATTGCAAGTAATAGTATAGGTTTCATCACTGCTTAGTTTTGCCATTCCTAAGTTTCAAATATCCATTACCTTAGTTTCCTTTGGAAAGGTCCTATAATTTTGCACATATTTTAACTGTATCATATTAATTAGAAATTTCTTGTAAATTTTGAATTTAGGTTGGAAAAGTGTTATTCTTGTTTGTAAGCACGCTTCGTGACATGTGTCAAAGGTCTGTTTAGTTGGTACTGATATTGATCGATGATAGCTTTAAAATAATAGGTTCAATATTATTATAATATTTAATGACATTCAAAGATAAACAAATTAATCAGAGGTAAATACCGACAAAAAGAAATTTAATAACGTAAACATCGTAATGTAATCTTTTCTAAAGAGTGTTTGTACTATCAGCTTATCCAATTTGTTTAATGGTTATGTTTTGGGTAAAATTATATTACAATTGTTTTTTTTGGTAATCAGCTTCTTTGTATCACGCTTTTCTTTAAATTCTACAAACACAATATTGACGACTCAAGTGGCGCAATGGTTACCATGCCGGACTGCCGATCGTAGGGTCCCGGGTTCAATTCTCAGCGAAGCAGAAATTTGGATGATGAGTTTAAAATTTCTGTTCTCGGTCTGGGTGTTTGTGTCTGTCTTTGTGTGTGTCCATAGTACCGACGACACAAGGTATATATACCCTACTGCGGGGCTATGAGTGTGAAACGTTAAAATATTACCCACGTTGTTATTGGAATCGATGCAATAAAGAGGTCAAGAAATTGATCACGTGTCGCTTACATTCTGTAGTTCAAAGAACTGATTAAACGATAATTTATTTCCGGATGTGTACATAATATTTTAATCTGTGCCAGTAAAATAAATTTCTCTTGTCACAAATTAGGAATTTTCATTTACATAAAACATTATTTTAAGCTGTTCAACTGTAAAAAATCTTGTTTCTTGAAGACCTTGAAGTCCAATTCGACCTTGAAGTCCAATTCGACCTTGAACTTGTTATTGAAATCAGTTATCGATGGGAATGCCCTACCTCTGCCATAACTGGGCCAACCCCTTACTTTATCGTCAACAGCGTGAGCCTAATGGCGCCATGTCATCGATCTATGTATTTTTAGATTAATTTATCTTATTTGGTTTCTTGGGGATTTTCTATATATTAGGCAATTATAGAAAAGTCCCTATTTAGGTACTAATTTCCGTTTTATAAATTTTCTAAGATTTGATCATTTCGTTTAATTTAAAATAGGTACCTAATTGTGGCTTATTTTAACCGATGTCAACAAAGAAGAAGAGGTTTAAGAATTGTCCTCAAAAATACCTTAAAATACCTATCACTTGATTTTACGTATTTCATTCATGCATATCGCGGCATAACTTTTTGTTTCTCACCCGATTTTACTATATTTTTTTCAAATTTACGTTCAGTAGAGCGTTGATGTAATTAAAGAACGGGTAAGGGTTATGAATTTATGAACAATATTGTTCCCAAAGTAGAATAATCCATTTACTTAATTTTTTTTTGGTTTGTGAATGAATAGTTTGAAATTATTTTTCTGATGTGATTGTGATAGGTCCATTACGTCTTAAGGGAGACTACACAAAATATGATGACCTGATGAAGATATTCATAATAAATAATGACTAAAATCATTTTTAAAATTATTTTCTTCTTTTTTTCCTACACACAGAGTTGATACTCGTGCTTTTGTTTGAACCATACAATATTACCATCTAGGTGATTCGGTAAATTCTTGTTTGAGTTTTTCTTATTATAATATTTTTATTCGCTCATTACCTTTTCATTTTATTTTTTTTTGCTGATTTTGTTACCATTATTTTTATGTATACAAGGTTTAAAAAACTTTTTGTCACTGTTTTTAATTTAAATTTATTGTAAATTCCCTTAGCGTTATAGTTATGATATGAGAGCCATCTATCGCCATATGTTCGCATCTTGTAGTTTGCCGCTTGGTTGAATGATTCTAAGTCTTGAAGAAAGATGGCGCTCCTTCTTCCATTCTAACTAAACTGTGCTGCCACCACAGAGTAGGTCTGTGGCTGCCACATGCTACTTTTTGATACCATTGGATAATCCATACTAATATTATAAATGTGAAAGTAACTCTGTCTGTCTGTCTGCTACGCTTACCCGCTTAAACTACTGAACCAATTTTAATGAAATTTGGAATACAGATAGAGTGGACCATGGGAAAGGACATAGGATGGTTTTTATCCTACTAAAACGGATCCACGCGAGCGTCGCCGCTGGCGGAAGGCTAGTATAGTAATAATTTGTTCTTTTTCCTGATCGTAATTATTAATTCGTTTCTGTAGAGTTTGCACTTATATAGATTGTATTTTATTTCTTTGTAGGTATCTTAAGCTATATAACTGAATTTAGGATTAACTAAATTTAATTTTAGTATGGGGTTCTTTTTCTTAAAAACCAAGTTATTAATTAGGTAACTAATAGGCATTATTTTGTCAACACAGCATGAGAATTTAATAGGTAAATAAAAATAATGAAAACCTTCATGCTCCATAACATGGTTATGGTTAAGTTTGAATTCTACTTTTGTTTAAGTTCCAAAAATAGTAATAGGTAACTAAAAAATGGAAAAACTTTTATCTCATCGCGATGTAAAATGTTAAAAAGCTCCAATCTATCTACCATGTTTACAACACATTGGTTGCTAAGCAACAGATTCTATCGACCGCTTTTTAAACGCAAGGCATACGCCGCGCGATAATTTCCAGAGCTTTCGAAACAAACCATGAATCAGTCTAAAGATAGCGGCTTAACTTTCTGATAACATTATAAAAAATATATATTAGGTATTCAAACTTTTATTTTTAATTGATGTTAAATATAGAGACGGTTCAGATGGTTTCATTATTAAAATCCTAGAATTACACTTCCTAAAATGACTGAATTTCGGGCTTACCATTTCGGTGGATAGCTGCTTTAAATATCCCATTATCTTCCCCACCGCATTTGGGTTATTCTTGTTGAAACTCATCTTGATCAGGGAACGTGAAAGTGGTAATGTCTATGGTAAATAACACTTGGAATAACGGTATTGTATCTTAATTTAAAAAGTTTTTTATAATCCAGATTCGCGATTATCACCAATTCGCAACATACATCACTTGTGCGTTAAACAGTCTTATAGGAAATAATGTCTATTTCGACCAGCTGTGTAGCCAGTCTGCCGTTTACAACCGCAACTCGACACAGTTTTGCCGCTAAACGTAAATATGAGTATTAGTTTGCGTTCTAAAGTCACTGAAAGGTTTCATTCAACAAAGTTTCTATTTCGCGCGCTCGGTTGCAAGGTGCACAACATTCAATTTTTCCAAGTCTGCACAACAAACGAAAATGTTGGCAGCGCGTACCGATTTCTTCAGCGTTCAAGTTATCTATTGAAACTTGCAGATGGCAGCGCAGTGTTTTATAGAAAGGTTGGCAGCGGTGAGACTCCCGCCCCGCGCCCCGCGTTGACGTCGCGATACCGCTTCGTATGTGGGTGAACCTTTTTTGGTGTGTGTGAAGACTGCACACATAGAAAACCTTAAACACTGTACCTGCCTGAATTGCTTTGAATATTTGTATAAAATTTTAGATGCAAACAACTTCGTCAACTACTTACACCTTGTATGATGTATTTTTTGTTATTATAATTACTAGCTAACGGGTAAAAATGTATTAACCGATTCATATCGGCTCCAAATGGTGGCGGTTTGTTCCGCACGTACTTATCAGCAAATTTTATATTTTATTTTGCAACCAATAGGCATATAATAATGCTTCGAAAGATTGCCCACTGACGCATTAAAATTTAAAATATAAATATAAAAGTAGCTCCTTCACTAAAACATGAGTTCTGGGAACATAAATATTTTTTTATCGTGACTCTTAAAATTACTCTTAACGGTACCTCTAAAGCTTCAGAAAAGGCAGTCATTAAATTTAATGCAATTGCATCACTCATGTTTTCATATAGCATCGTTGGGGCTGGAGCTCTAGGGAATCCAGACTTGTTCTGAACCGGTTTATTATTTTCATGTCTTACTTGTCTTACCGGCATGAAAGAATAGAAATTGTTATAGTATTTATATATATTTGTCCTCACTGTTGTGTAATTTATAACGCCTAAACATTTAATAATCAAATCTAAATCTTTACTCATATTTGTCGATATCTTATGATCAAAGAAGCATTACACAATGTCAGTTGAGTCTTGCTGAATCATTCATAATTCATCATAATACAAGTGAAACACAATTTTAATCAATATTCATATATTTCAAACGAAAGTATAAAACAAAGGGAAATAGTCATAAAAACCCGTATTCTGTAGCTCCATCAACAAATTTTCTCATTTCTATAATGCGATTCGTAGGAAAAAATCTATAACGAAATCATGGACGTATTATTTTTGTATCGTTTTTGTAGCAAGAGTATGTTGTTATTGTTACGTTGTTAGTACAGTTGACAGGTTTTCTTTATCAGCATATTTTTCAGAATGAAGGCGGGTCGCATACGTCACTGCGCTGCCTGCGCCCGCGTCGCCTATATCTACAGAAGTGTGTGCGTTCGCTTAGGGCCGCCGCTCGTCTGAAAACAAATATTTCTTTAAAAGCAAATGTTGGAAGTATTTATTAAGTTTTAGAGGGTTCTTGATGTATTATCACCACAATTAGACGCAATCGCCGAATAAGACTGGCGTCATTAGACACTAAGCTCGTTTCATTATTCAATAATGGCATCGCAAACTCTGTGCATATTGCTAGCGTCAAGAATAATTTTTGCATCACTTAGTATTCATAGAAAAAATCAGTAAGTCGGCGCAGGACCGGACGGAGTGGCGAACATTAGGGGAGGCCTATATCCAAAGTAGGCCTATATAGCAGTGGACTTTAAAAGGCTGATAGATAGATCTATCTGATTACATTATTTCCGAATTTCAAAAAAAAAAACTCCATTGAAGCTTCCGTAACTTGTGCCTAAGTTACGTTTTTTTTCGTTCCATTTCCATTGCAATTACTTTGCCGTCTTTTTCTCGCCTTTCAAATTGTTTTTTATCTTTGTCTAAGACACTATTGTTATGAATAATTCTGTATGCTATAACATAATTAGTTATTCTAAAACGTGACAACCCTATGGCGGCTTACCAATTTGGCTAAATAGAATGCCTCACGCTACACGATTGGCGCCGCACCACACCTTCTTAGTATCATTTGATGCACGTCGCACTTACATTATCTCATACTTACTTTAAATTTATTGTTGCGTATCTTAGTCATTCATGTATTGACGCAGAGGTAAAAGGAAGAAAAAATATCCTCTATCTAGAATTAATGTACTTATTGACCAGCTACGTATTTCTTATGCATTATTACCGTAGTAATAATCGTGTGCCACTCATTGAGATCCGAGAAGTCTACCGTTTCCGTGTATTCAAGTGAACGCACTTCAATGTTGGAATGATCATTTAATTATTGTAATAAGAAAACTTTATTTCTATCATGACAAAAATGCTTACTAAGACAATTACCAAAACAATTATCAAATTGAAAGAAGTCATCGTTAAACATTTTTAAGATTATTATGAATGGATGTCATAATAATCTTGTCTAGTCCACACTTAATATTTTAAATTTGAAAGTTACTCTGTCTATGTCTCTATATCTGTCTGTTACGCTTTCTCGCTTAAACGACTTAATCAATTTTAATAAAATTTAAAACACAGATAGAGTGGACCTTGGGAAAGGACATAGGATTGGTTTTATCGTACGGGAACATATAAAATGAGTACACGCGGGCGAAGCTGCTGCCGGAAGGCTAGTTGAAAAAATTACGTTACTCTTTTTCAATGTCAGTAACTTCGGTACTATAAATAAACATCGAAAAATATTGGCACTAATGAGAATCAGAGTCAAAAGTCATTGTTTTTCACGAAAAACTTGGAACTGGTGTAATTGACACAATAAATAGAAATGTAGAGTCTTGGTGTAATTTACAAAATGTAGAGTTGGAATGAGTTTCTGCTGTGTTCGATGGAACAATTGTAAATAGACGATAAAAAAAGAGAAATTAAAAAAGTTATTGCACTTTAAAGTGCATGTGTACAGTACAAATCCTTTGTATTGTAATGTAACCCCCCATACAAAGACTTTCGGATATTTTATTATTTCTTAAGCACAGATATCAACTACTTCTTTTTATGATTGATAATAAGTTCTTCTGATGGCTAATACAACATTTATTGATGACCTTCTTATTAAGATTATTAGGTCTATGTAGGTTGGGCAGTCGAAAACTAGGTCTTAAATTCGGAATATTTTATCCCACCATACTCTACACGCCCTAAATCTACAATGCCTGACTCATTATCCCGAGAATTTTGTTCATCTGGCATAATCCAAACCCAAGTTATAGGGGTTCAAAAAAACGACGAACTACCTACCTTTTCTCGAAAGAAGGTAGTAAGTACCCTTGCGCTTCGCTTGGCTCGTCTTGGCGGAGGTACTACTGTGTCCCAGACTAAGATATTCAAGGTGTACCACAGTTATGCTTATGCCTTGAGTTTTTGCAGAGTGGAAAATATGTATTTTTGTGAAATGCGAGTTTATACTGCCTCATACGCGACATTTCAACAATTATTGTCTTTCCGAAACAAACAACTGAAAATATGCAACCACCAAATGAAACGCATCTACCAATTGTAGTCCTCATGTCCCAATACACCGCTACGTCTAGTTATTTGTAACGTGCATATCGTCACGTGCGCCACACGTCGAGATGTACGTGCGTTCAGTCCGAACACCAAAAGTTCGTGGGATGCCGCGCCCCCACAGACGAGCTTTCGCGTCACTCGATCGATACGTCACAGGCAGGCCCCCATTCATTCCATTCATGGGGTAAGATCCGCCTCGGACTTGCAGGGAAAAAAAGAAGATACCGGTAGACGAGCGATCAAATACAGCAAGCATGTTTGGAAGACTGATTTTTAAATATTATGGTGGATTGGAAGCGTTCGGTCAGGGTTATTAAATTTATATCTATCAAGGTAAAGCTACTTCCTGAATTTTTTTTAACAAGCACACTTCTGCTGCAACAAAGTTTTACCTTCGTCAGTCATGCATAAGCTGTAATCGGTTCGTCAGTCATAATATGTTAGCCGTAAAAAGATTTGTTACTTAATGTGCACATTGTAAAATCACAAATTTCGTTTACGTATTTTTTTAATAACTTTTACATTTTTATGTGCTGATAAACGCTTCCGAAACACTTTTGTAGCCATTAATCTGGACAGAATGAGCTATCGTACGTATTTTTAAGATTAGTATTTATTTATTTATTTAATCTTCATGTACCAAAATACAGATGTACATAGGCGGACTTAATGCTATGAGCATTCTCTACCAGTCAACCTGGGGTGGTATGAAATACAACGAATGGTGGTATTGAAGAATATGGAAGTTATATAAAATTAAACGACAACTATTTAGTAGGTAATAAAAATCAGAAAACTACGAGAAATATATACACACTATTTTTCATCTCTATTTTTCATCATTTTCAAATTATTGTTCAAACTGTACGGGAGATGAACTTGCACTGTACAATTACAAAGTTGTTACAAAACTGAGGCCCTTTCTTAAAGTGTTTGCACGACTGACGTTCGTAAATTTATTCTGTACTGATGTCTTATAAAATGTATTTCGATTTATACTTAAAATGATCTAAAATTTAAATATCCAAAGTTAAAGCAAAACTTAAAGAAACCAGAATTTTACTTAAGTTAGATTTTGTTTACTCCACCAATGTTGAGACCAAATATGCACTAAAAGCTGCTTTTAGAAAATGCTTGCAATTTTAGTTCGCTCTCTCTCGGAGTAGTAGATTTTTTTGTCAAATCGTAGGGGACCGTGACTAGATAAAAATGTTTGTATTGTTACATTACCTTGGTGTTGCAAAGTAAACATTAGTTACAATGTATGATGTAAAGATCTCAACAGACTATATATTGCTATTTTATTCTTTACTTAGTTACTTTATTAGGTTCGATTGAAAAAAAATCACTGTGCGGTTTTTTTACTTTATTAGGTTCGATTGAAAAAAAATCACTGTGCGGTTTTTTTAATAACTCTTAGCGAACGTTATTTTATGTTCTAGGTGCTGAGGCAATGATAGGTTTAAGAAAAGACCAGACGGAGAAAAACTTCAGTTCATAAAGTAATATGTCTGAGCGAGTATTCAAGTTTAGCTTCAAACTGTTCATGATGATGAGCGTTAATCTGAATTTTGTTGATTATTGCGACGAAACTCACACGCCCCTAAGTCCCCTGAATTTGATATAGTACTTAGCAATGATAGTTCGATTCGATATTCGTTTGTGCTGAAGACTAAGCAATAGATAGGTACTTTTAGTCATTTTGAAACTTATGAGAAAGAGCCATACCACTCTTTCAAGATTTTTTGATGAGTCTGTTAATAACGGTAAAAGTCAGAAAGTCAGAATGAATCCAATAATTTTGATAACTACTATATTGGCTTCTTTAATACTATTTTGTCAGGGCAGTCTAAAAGGATCTTGAAGTCGGGCTGCACCGAAGCATAACTCAACTTAAATTAATCCATTTTTTTATTAACTTCGATCTATAACACGACCAAATGATCTAAATTTAGTTCTTTTCCTGAATTCCTCTCTATCTGTAAATAATATAATATCATAATAATATCTGGTAAATCTATTAATAATAGGTGAGCCCTCACTCAAAAAAATCTAAATATACAATGCGCACGTGATGAACCGAATGTCACGTTGTTGCACAACGAAATGTCACGCCTACTGTATTCTTAGAAGTAGGTATTGTTTGTCTTTGACGTCTAATAACCTTTGCAATTTTATTATACTTGCTTCATAGGTATATTTTATAACAAATTTAAATCTTTTAACTATTTACTTTCATTATTTGACTATTTTAAATGTTACTGTTTTAGCACCAAAAGTAGCTAAATTGATTAGTAGGAGATATGCTTCGATCACTAAATTGCTCTGATATCTAAACTCAGACGGGTCTTGACTATCTAAAAAGCACATCCATCCATCCATCACCCTTTAAATGTTCACTGCTAGATTAGACCTATGTCTCTCCTAACGATCGACAAACCGTCTAAAACACATAAGCACAAAGCTGTGTCCTTCACATTCAATTGGTTGACCTAACTACTATAATTAGTTAAGTAGAAACTTAATCAACACAGATCAAGCAAGCATTTGTTCCTTTAGAAATAGTTGAATTGAATTCGAATTATTTATAGGGAAGTAGAATATTTATAACGTATCTATGTAACTTCCATCTCTGGTATATATTACAGTAATATCATATTGATATAACACATTTTTTTACCCATGTGTATACTTCTGTGAATTTAGAACAATGACGAAATTCGATGTTTGCTGCTAAAAGGATGTTACTTTTTTTGAAGAGGTGTTGAATCCTAATCACGAGCTAATACAATGACACTTAAAAAAATAAAGAAAATTGTAAAGTTTAATAGTGACATCATCGATCCAAATTCAGTAGAAAACTGTTTTTGGTAATGTAACGATTTTTCGTGTTAAGTCACACGTACGTACTATTTATGATACGTATACCTGTTTTAGGTACTTTATTGTTGCATTGACTGATTGAAGTGACGCACTTAAATAAAAATTAAATTTAAAAATAAAGGGGGGTTTTTACCCCGACCAAAACATTAACTCTAAAAACTAACAAATAATATTTTAAACCTATTATAATTATAATCGTCACATATATTATGTGAGTTCAAGTATTTTTATTTTCCAAGCGGCGTCGCGTCTGGGGACCACTAAGTGAGAAAAAGTGTAGTCACAGATTGCAACAAAAGAATTTACTCCGAAAAATTTGCAAAATCGACTCAACCGTGCCCTCACGTTTAGCGGTCCCCCAACGCGACAACGCTTGGAAAATAAAAATACTTGAACTCACATAATATATGTGACGATGATAGTTATAATAGGTTTAAAATATTATTTGTTAGTTTTTAGAGTTATTTTTTTGGTCGGGTGGTTTTTAAATTTTTAAATTAAATTTTTATTTCAAGCTTTTTAAACGGAACTGATCTGTTGTACATAAGTTACAAGAAGCCACAGTTAAAAATGCTGTAGTATATTTGGACACAAAATCTTTTGCAAAAGGCCAAGCCAACGTGGCTTTAAGCCGCGTAAAATTTTTAGATGGGGTCGCTATATGCAATCTCGACCAAAGGAAGCTGTTTAACAATCCTCATGACAAACTGGCTCTGGGATAATTGCACAGATTGAAAAACAATAAAGATTAAACTTTGGTCCTTCTAGATTTTCAGCTAAAATATAAATCGGTTGATCCGTTCCATTCCGGCATTCCAGGGTTTCATCCGCCACTTCTCATTTCCAGCATCAGGTCCTCGTCAATTAAAAACATGAAGAGAACTAGTCAAGGAAAATTCAACGAGCCCAAACTCGATGGGTTTACTAAAAGGTAGACCAGGGTTACGTCTCCTACCTTCGAGCCCTATCATCAGACCAGCTCAGAGATTCCAGATTTCCAGCATCAGGTCCTCGTCAATTAGAAACATAAAGAGAACTAGTTAAGACAAATCCAACGAACCCAAACTCGATGGGTTTACTAAAAGGCAGTCCAGGGTTACGTCTCCTATCTTCGAGCCCTAACAGCAGACCAGCTCAGTGCTTCCAGAAGACATTAGTGTTTCAAATGTCAGATCCCACATATGCTTGCAAGTAAACTGAGCGTGTAACATTCCTATCACACCTAACAAAAGACCTGATGATCTTGAAGACCTGAACCGATTTCCACCAAAGCTAAGAACACTCTCGACTGATATACCTTTCAATAAAAAAAAACCGCATTAAAATCGGATCATCCGTTTTAGCTGATGCCACAAACAGACACGGACACATACACATTTACATACACACACAGACACGTCAAACTTATAACACCCCGTCGTTTTTGCGTCGGGGGTTAAAAATTCGGAAATTTTAGGGCTGAATCACAGAAGCCATTTAAACTTAGCTAAATCTTTTAATTCTTCGAAAACTATTATGTTTTTTTTCATCTTCTGTATAGTAAAACACTGTTGTTTATAATATTGATTTCAGCATTTTAGTGCTACCTTTTATCTGTCTGAGTTTATCTGGTAGAATAAAAATGTTATCTTAAAAAGGCAAATTCATGACCCATCTTAGAAGTTCTCACTACTACTAAGTAGTAGCGAACTCCATACTTTGAAATTCTATCATTTAAACTACGATTTTCAGTAAATAAATGTTTCAGATTATATTAGGTACCTACCATCACATCAGACGTAGCTCTTAAATATATATTTAAACGAAAATTGTGAAAAATTCTAAAAAAATAATTCTAGATTAGATAAGTTCACATTCTTCAGGTTTACTGGTTTTTATTAATTTTTATTCATGAAGGACGGCTGCGGCTGTGACCTGATCAAAATAATTTAAGAGGCCGTATACGAAATTTTGCCGATTTCGTTGATTTAGCTCATTTTATACAGGAGATTTTGCAGTTAAAATACAGTATTTCCATAAGTTTTATTGCACAATATGACTGATCATTTCAATAATAAACTATTAAATGAGCCACTTTTTAATTTAAATTTCGTTATTTTGCTTAATAGACCTGAAGCCAGTGATAGTTTTGTAAATATTACTGTAATAGGTATAGAATATCACATATTTCTGGATCATTTTAAAGTCTAAACAGATCGAAAAAAAATGACATGTATTGCTGTAAAAATCACATACAAAGTGTATGAGCCACTTTTTGCCACTCTATACAAAATATATTAGTAAAAAAACATTGAACTTAGTCAATTTTGAGAGAAAATGGGCCAGAAATTGCATTTGATTTCGGCAAAATGGAATAATATTTCGTAAAATTTATTCGACATAAATACTTTTCAGTTTATAATCCGTTTCCTGAAAAAAAAATCTTATTAATAATGATGATTCGGCATTAAACATCTTTTAAAGTAACCTAAATCTCGCATTATAATTCTTGACGCAAGCTATAAAAGTGTCTATTTTATTAGATTATTAATGAAATGAAAAGTTATATTGTGCAATGATACTTGTAGAAGTACTGTAATTTATCTGCAAAATCTTATGTGTTAAATCGGGTAAATAAGAAAAATCGGCAAAATTTCGTATACGGCCCCTTAAGTTGATTAATTCTTTACTTGTTCTATTAAATTAACATTATAGAGCAAAGGGTAAATTCTCACTATAACACGTGCATATTTAAATATTCGCATTTATTTCTCTTAACAGCGTCATTACTTGGGCGAAGTTGTCCATACGGCGACACGTCAATATGGTCGACTACTACTTGCGCGCTTTTTTTACCATTCATTTGACGTAAACGCGCATATTCATCATGGATTCAAAAGTGTCAGCGGAATATTACTAGCGACAGGCATGAGGCAAGTCGGCGGACCCCGGCGCGGCGATGTTCTCGAATGTTCGTGAAAGGAATGCGCACGCGGCCGCCGTCCGCCACGGCTCTCCGAAATCGCTGCATCTGTAACCATACGAGCTTATGTGAGCTTATTAATTTAATTTACAGTAGACACAGCTTTCACCAAAAAAAATTTTAAGATTTTTGTTTGTTATGGAATCTCAAGGTTTATTTATGCATCTTATCAGCCAGTTAGTCATTTAAATCAGTTATCATATCAGTGTCAAGTAATATTTTTTAATTTTTTGTACAATTTTACTAAAAATCGTGAAAGTCAAATTAATTTGGTCAGTCAACTCTAGAGTTAAACGTGTTGCGGTTATCATAGTTCCCTAATTTTTTAAGTTATAAAGTCTAGCAACTGACAGAGGACTTGTATTCCAAATTTGGCAAATTATAAACATTGTATTTTACCTATATGATATTACATCTTATTAATATGAGTACTTATGTTTAGATTACCAATTTTTCCTTCGTTAATATAACAACAGTAACATCTGTTCATTGTGCTCATTTATATACCACGATCATAACGTGCATCTCTTGTGATACAATAAAACGGGACGTCACAGTTTTGGTTACTTTCCGATACGATGATAAAAGATAATAAAAACAATATGCACATGCTTATGTGTCACACGTTCGTCTGAAAGAGAGTGTTTTATCTTATCAGTTAATTGCGATAACATGACGTTTAAAACTTTCCGTTATTGTATGAGTTAAAAGCCACATGACAACATAGTAACTTTACTCGATATAAAACAGTGAGAAATTAGATTACTTTAAATAAAATAAAGTAACTAACTGGCCTGTTTACCACTTAGTAATTTAATCTACAACTCCAATAAATTCAAGTCTTGAGGCTGTACGCTGTTACTACGAAAGCTGATGGTCTTCGCACGTAATTGGGACCTTTACATCGAAACACAAAAGTAATTATTCTTTACAGCAGAAATACTTGTAGCGGTATTTCTTCTCAGTCGAACTGTGCCAATTCCACCACAATAAAATTTCTCTAAAAGAAATTCTTGGTCTACAAAATTTTCCTCTGTTAGGACTTTTCCTTGATTTGAATTAACTTTACTATGATAAAACTGTTATTGTGCTGTAAAACAATGTTTACACACTGTTTACAAGACATTTTTAGACAAAATATTAACGTTACTGTTAGTGGCTTCGTAATCGAATTCACCGAGCGTTACTAAGGTTAATGATTCACGGATAACCCATTCGTTTCGTTCAAACTTTTTATCTTCTGTAAATATTTACTACCGGTGCTTGTCTGTCTGTTATTTTAGACAACATCCATTTGGGTCCAAATTAATCCATCATCCCCAATCCATCTCTGTCTTCAAATACGGCTAATTTTGGACAAAATACATCTTACGTCTAGACATACAAAAGACGTTTGGGTTAGACAACCTACTTTAAAGTCGCTATATTAATTTATAATTAACAGTTTAACTCACAATTAGAATAGAAAAATTGGGTGTTCGTAAGGATATGCATTAACTTCGGCATGTTATTTAGACCATAAAAATGGAATATTTTTATTATGGGCACGATTATCAATTATATTTTTTTAGTTTTATTTTATTTTCAAACAAACTAAACGCTTGTTACGATTTACTTAATAATATGTACTAGCCACAGACTTGGCAACGCTGCAATACATTTCGATAGATCAAAATTTCCATCAAATTGACACGTCAATTAAACAATGAAGTGACATTTTGTTAATAACAACTTCAACTTCAAATATGCACTAAGTGGCAATTTCTCACATATAAAGCTTAAAATTCACACTACGCAAACCAATTAACATAATACAACTTAAAGTTCAAAACTAAGATCTTAAAACAAATATTTCCCTGACGGTTATGTTTTCCATGAGCTGTAGAAGCATTAAGTAAAATTAATGTAGTATTTCATGACGAAGGTGTATAATGCAAGCCTGGACAAGGGTAAATGTAGTTCTCCCCCCGGTCTTAAGCAAAGAAAACGGTGCGTAAAGTCCTGTTTACAATACATTGTATTAATAATTAAGCTTAAGTGCGTTTTACTTCTTAAACCATGATCTTGGCTCTCTTAAATAGAGACCACATAAAACCGTTGCAACAGCTAACAAAGCTATATAAGATGCAATGAGGATTTTACTTAGTAAAAACCATTATCGTAATCACCTTTTAACATGTCGCAGCCGATGAGAGTCAAATGGCTATATTATTTAATTTATCATGACGTGAAAAATCGTGGCGATTACAATATTCCCACTTGCTTTTGTTTCAACAACGAAAACGCATCACGTCACCAAATTAATTTAATCTAAGACTGTCGTGACGTTAGAGGTGTGTAAACGTAACGTAAATTCCCTAATTCATGCATTAATATGTAGATGAGGCAAGCTGGACTGGTGCCACTAGTTTGCTATTGAATGTGTGGTAGTGGCAACGGCCGTCCTTGTGTCAGGTGGTGTTGCGTAACTGAGGTCAGACAAGCCAAGCCCCTTCGGATCACGTGCCCACAATACAAGCTTGTTTACTTAAAATCTCACCTTACACGTTAAATTGACCGTGTAACGAATGTAACGCGGGTTCAACGATAAGATAACCTAGCGTAACGCGAATCGTATGGACCGGCTGATTTGACTATGTAGTTAGTAGCGATAGCCCGACCTTTTAGTGTGATCGAGGTGCGAATTTTATCGCGCTGGTTTCTTTTGTTACATAGCAATTTGCATATCCTAAACAAATTGTTATTGTTTTAAGATTAACCCAATCAGCACTTGATTACTTGATCTTAACATTGTGGTTAAAATATTATAATCAAAAGCTGCTTACTGCAGTGAAAAGACTTTAGCAATAAATCAGCTTTCAAATTATTTGTTGTTACTATTGACAACTTTTTGGGTATAAACTTACATGAATTTTGAACAACATTTGTCTACAACCTGTTTTTTCTTCCGAGTCTGAACTAGTCATCAAAGAACTTGTTTTAGAAATCACTTATTTTCAATACAAATATGCTTCGTTAGGTATAAGCATGTAGATCTGTACCAATGTAGTATGTTACGTGACTTAAGAGTTTGTGCATCGGAAAAAATTAAGTCTATTGTTCAATTTTCTAAAAAAAATATTGTAGAAATTATTTTACCAACACACGGATTATTTGTGGTTTCTAAGTTCAATAATTCGCATTACACGAAACCTCTATTCAATGGGCCGTTTTGCCGACCGCCTGTTATGCAAGCCTGATCGTTAAAATAAATAAGTTTTTAACAAAAAAAAAAATAGAACCGACTTCAAACGGTAAAAAATAAAATTATTCAGTACCTACTTCTCGGTGCCCATTCAGAACGAAAGGTACACTACATTTACTAAGACAGGACATTTTACTAAGGGCCCAACTCCAAAAATAGTTTGGGAGTCATTAGTGTCATTACTAATCAATTGTTGAAAAGCAATTGTTGTGCTATAAAATTTGAATGTTCCCTTCGATTACTCTGGGATCCCATCATTAGAATTTGACTTGGTGACAGTTGGATAAGATAGGTAAAGGTAAGATTTAGATCAAAAAACCATTTATTGAAAGAATTTGCTCTCAACTTCTAACCGTCACAGTACCTTCCATCATCAGCTCAGCAACATGTGATGATGATTACTATGCACAAATATCTCTTATTCTTCAGAAAGTATAAGAAAACCAATGTGTGTGCCTATAAAATTTGAGAGTTCTCCTCGATTTCCCTGGGATCCCATCATCAGAGGCCTTAGTATAAGTGTGCACACGAGAAAACGTTAATATCGCGTTTGCGTTAAGAATTTAATTATCGACCTTATTCCTTTCAGATTAAGATCTATATGTCCAATTTTAACTCTGACGCAGTAGTATCGTTTGCGCGTTTACAAACTCACACTAAGGGCTCAGATCCTGATTTGGTGACAATGGGACCACCTCGGGAGTATAAGCATACGAACAAAAAAAGAATTTTGAAAATCGGTCCACAAAACGGCGGAGTAATCGGTGAACATAATATAAAAAATACATACAGCCGAATACAGTACCCCCCCCTTTTGGAAGTCGGTAAATAATAGCTTCATTCCATACGATCCTTAAACTATGCTCATACCAACATAAGTCTACCTAGCGCACTTTATGTGAATATTACATTCCTTTATAAGCGTTTACGTACTGAAAAAAATCATTCAAATCCTCATTCGATATTATACGTTTTATTTTAAAAACCAAAGACATCTAGGTGAATATCAACTTTAGCATGTCATTTTGACTATGCATATTAAAATGAAATTGTATTTATTTGTATCTAATTGTGAATTCGTATCTACTCAACGAATACAAAATTAGACGATTCAAGAAGCTACATAATTTTGGATATGGCGACTACGATAGCATATCAGGGACTATATTAGCCATGCGCAAGTTAACTACTTTTTGCATGTATGAATAAAAGTTTATCTAGGCAGAAGCCTATGCTTCTATTTATAATCTGGTTGCGAAGGAATGGCAAAAAAACTGCATCCGAGGCATGTTCCTTAGGGCGCTACTGACGCTCGTCGGTTTCGCTAAATAAGGATGTACAGTAAGCGAGATTCTATTTCTGACCATACCTGTTAGGCTATTTACAGAAAAACTTCAAAGCGACAGGATTGAAAGCCTTATCATTAGCTTTCATGAAGTTATGTATTTACGATTACCTTCGTTTTCACAATAATAAAATTATATGAGACATTCCATAAAACTTAGGTACCGTAGCCGATGCTATGTTATGAGATTATATGACTTATGTGGTGAAGAAAGAAAAAAAAATGTTTTTCAATTAATACCATCGCAAACTCTGTGCATATTGCCAGCGACAAGTATAATTTTTGCATCACTTTTTTGCCAGTTTCGTTGAAACTGGACGAGTAATGGCAAACTAACATGGCAGTCACACAAAGAACATGTCCAAACAATTAAATAAGTTATCATTTGCTTTATAAATATACGTAAATTAAAGAAAAATGTAAGTAAAACGGCGGTTTTAAAAGCATATCATGCTTATGTTGGTGCAACTCTAAGATACGGAATAATATTCTGGGGTAATGCGATGGGAATTCAAACTGTATTTAAAGCCTAAAAAAAGTGCATTCGCGCAATATGTCAGCAAAGGATAAATTACAACAAAGGATGATGATTAAATCCTTAAAACAAAAATTAAGTTTTTAACAAAAAAATAGAACCGACTTCAAACGGTAAAAAATAAAATTGTTCAGTACCTACTTCTTCTTGCTTATGGTAATGACTCTTAAAACTATCTTTGGAGTCGGGCCCTTACTAAAATGTCGTACCATTCGTTCTAAATGGGCACCGACAGTACAGACAGTGGGACAGTACCTAGGTACATCTTCTTGCTTATGGCAATGACTGTTAAAACTATATTGGAGTCCGTGCCCATTCAGAATTCGAAAGGTACACTATATTTACTAAGACAGGACATTTTACTAAGGGCCCGACTCCAAAAATAGTTTTAAGAGTTATTACCATAAGCAAGAAGAAGTAGGTACTGAACAATTTTATTTTTTACCGTTTGAAGTCGGTTCTATTTTTTTGTTAAAAACTTAATTTATTTCACTCTTTTTAGTAATTTTAATAATTCTGCACATGTGCCATCTATACCCTGAAAGCATAATACTATCAGTCCACCTAAACGTTTAAATTAATGAAAGAATTTGCTCTCAGCTCCTAACCGTTGAGGAGTTGTACCTTCAATCATTAGTTTAGCAACATGAGGTGATAGTTACCGGACATAAATATTTGTATTATGTTAAAAAATATGACTAAAAGAATGTGTGTGCCTATTAAGTTTCAGTGTTTCCCTCGATTTCCCCAGTATCACATCATCAGATTTTGCCATGGTGACAGTTGGACCACCTCAGGAATGTAAGATTTCCAACCAAAAACCATTTATTGAAAGAGTTTGCTCTCAACTCCTAACCGTCGTAGTACCTTCCATCATCAGCTCAGCAACAAGATATTATGATAATTATACATAAATGCCTGTTTTGCTTTCGTAAAAATATGAAAATCATTTGTTGTGCTATAAAATTTGAATGTTCTCTTCGATTTCTCTGGGATCCCAACATCAGACTTTGACTTGGTGACAGTTGGACCACCTCAGGAATGTAAGATTTCTAACAAAAAACCATTTATTGAAAGAATTTGCTCTCAACTCCTAACCGTCGTAGTACCTTCCATCATCAGCTCAGCGACATATGATGATAATTATACAAAAATGCCTGTTTTGCTTTAGTAAAAATATGAAAATCATTTGTTGTGCTATAAAATTTGAATGTTCCCTTCGATTTCTCTGGGATCCCCTCATCAGACTTTGACTTGGTGACAGTTGGACCACCTCAAGAATGTAAGATTTGGAATAAAAAACTATTTATTGAAAGAATTTGCTTTCAACTCCTCACTGTTGCAGTACCTTCCATCATCAGCTCAGCAACATGTGATGATGATTACTATGCACAAATATCGCTTATGCTTCAGAAAGTATAAGAAAATCAATGTGTGTGCCTATAAAATTTAAGAGTTCCCCTCGATTACCCTGGGATCCCATCATCAGATCCTGATTTGGTGACAATGGGACCACCTCGGGAGTATAAGCATACGAACAAAAAAAGAATTTTGAAAATCGGTCCACAAACGGCGGAGTAATCGGTGAACATATATAAAAAAAAAAAAAAATACATACAGCCGAATACAGTACCTCCTTCTTTTGGAAGTCGGTAAAAAAATAACAATAAATCGTGTTTAATCTTAGAGCATCAAGGTCTGAGAGGTATGACACCCGTCAGAGAGGAGTGGTCTTTACGGGCGAACCCCTCGTCCTAACGTCCATGCACAATATGCCTTCAAGTTATACAACTAGCGTGTCTGTGTGTGTCGGTGTCAGTGTTGACGGTGCATTTTAGAAATGTATGCGTCTGTAGCGATGAAAGAATATTTAATTTTGTGAATGTGTGACAAAATTAAAATATGTGCGTTCTTCTCCCGCACCAGATTCGGCACAAAAATTATGCATCGAAGCGTGGCGCTATGCCGTCTCTATTGGTGTAAGGGTGAGTCAGTAACTTTGATGCTCCAAGTGTTCAATAGCTTCGCAAACAAGACAATATCATAAGTGTCTGTTGCATGGGATCAAAAATATAATATACAACCTACCGGAATACCTCAAAATAAAAGCGGGCAACGAGTTTAAAATATAACTTAAAACGTATTCATTGAAAAAGGCGTATTACTCGGTTACTGATTATTTCAACGATAAAGCGGCAAGAACTAATTACATTGAGAGGTTTTATTCCCGCCGGCTTTTTTTCTCTCAGTATATAAAAACCTGTAAAATAGGTGCCCAAAGCCGACAATTGGATCCGATCTGCAAAATAAAAATAAATGAATAAAAAATAATCAATAAAAAGGAAGGCAATATGGGTACAAATAATTAATAAATAAATCAATTTCAATGTACATTCTTATATTTGTAATAAGTTAATTTTTATTATTGAAATATTTGCATACTTCACGAAGGTAAATATGACGAGCCAAATGTATAAAAACACCTTTTGTAAGCACCCATATTTGCGCAAATAGAAGTCTTTGTCTTTGTCGTAAATAATATCAGGAAGTTTTCAATAATCAATCAGTCAAATCATTCTTATGTTGAAAAAAGCGATAGCTGCTTTATTAGAACGTGACCTATGGAATTTCGGAAGTATGCAGAAAAAAATTTTTTTGGCGCTGTTATTTTATTTCACGTCACTCGTTCACTGTTATAATATATCGAACAAAACGCCTTCAACTTTATCCATACTTTATCCCATACTAGTGGGCTCCACAGACGTTGTCCTGCCTTAAAAGTATTGAAAGAGGATTTGTTTCTTTATCACCTTAAAGAGTTTTTATGTTACTGGCAAACATTCAAATAAAAACATAAAACAAACAGCGACAGATGAAATGTAATTCAGACTGTGTCCAAATTCTGAACAATGGCGCGAATGTTTGACAGTTTCTAACAGTAAATAAATAAAATTTGTTGTTTTACAATTCATTTCACATTTTTCCATATTTTCCCACCGTTTTAACCTTCCCTGGACTTCTACTAATATTTTAAAACCAAAATTAACCACTACGGTCCAGCCGTTCTCGAGTTTTATCCAGACAAACGAACAGCAATTCATTTTTATATATATAGAGAATATAACTCAATAATACACCAAAAAAATGAAAGTTAAAAAAGAGCTCAAAATATCATTTCCGACTTCCCGCCAAAAATCAAATATTTTTTAAGTATGACATAAATATATTATATTTTATCGTGACAACTCAAAGGTTGTCAATACATAATACATCGCGCTGAGAGCATTCGTGCACCCAAAATTTCCCAAATTAAGCAAGGAAATTTTTGTCAATCAACAACCTATTAGTAATTTTTAACCGTATAATAGAATGTACATAACAAGTTTTACAAAAATAATGAGAATTCTACGATAACTTGTATGAATAAAAAAATTCGGCTTATTAAGAATCATGTCTAGCCGTATAATAAGTAGCCATAAACTGTAATTACTAATTAGTCTCTCGTTGTTAAGATAGCATGTTCAACTTTCAAGAATAAACAAAGGACAGTGGAGTGTAAAAATCGCTTCCTGATTGCAAGTTCTATTGTGATATGCCATTATCTCACCATGAAGCAATATTTATGCAACTGGGTATATTGCACTGCAAATAGGTCTACTTAGTTTTTTTGTTAGCAAAGCACAGATGCAAGTTTTGTATGCTTTGATTTATTTGTGTCTTTTATTCTTTGTAGAAAAATTATGTTGTAATCTTAGATGTGGTAGTTTGGATGCTTGTTAACGATGACCTTAGAAGAAAATAATTAATTTTGCGTACAGTCTCATAATATCTAGTGTCTCATAAATCTAATAATGACTTTATAGTGTCTAAATATGTCTATCGTCGTATTACGTCTAGTGTCATAATATCTCATTGTTGTCCCCAACGTACTCGTATGACAGCTACCTATTATGAATAATAATAAAGCGTGTTAAAAAGTGCGATTAGTTATTAATGTAATGTAGCAAGTAGAGCAATCGCCAGCAAACAATAAACTTGTTTCTTATGGTGTTTGTATAAATTATAAAGCTATATTTGCAGGGGTTTAAATGTTCTATAACTCCAAAGCTACTGATCATGTTTCGTTCTAACCGTACTGAAAGCTTTCTGATTTGATCTACGGCAAATATATGTTTTAATTATATATTTTTTACTTTCTTTTAAAAGTCATGTTTTTATATTTTAATTTCTGATACAAATGAAATTATAATCTGTTTTGAAGAGGTCATTTTTGGAGCGGCTAGCGGCTGTAACATACCTTCTTCACCTTAAACTTTTTGATATCATTGCCTTAAACTATTGTGCTATATAATATATTCTATGGGTAATAATATAAATAATAATATAAGATGCTGTATACGTAGCGGTGAATTTACTAACTTAACTATAATTTTTTTTAATAAACAAAAATTTCAAGGTTTGCTTGTTAACCCCCGACGCAAAAACGACGGGATGAGTCGGCGCGTCGCCGCCGATACGTAATTTGTGGTGTTATTTTGACGCGCCTATGTGTATGTCTGTCTGTGGCATCGTAGCTCCCGAACGGATGAACCGATTTTGATTTTGTTTTTTTTTGTTTGAAAGGTGAATTATTCGGGAGTGTTCTTAGCTATGTTTCATGAAAATCGGTCCAAGAAGGTCGCCGCCACATAATGGAATATATATTTTTTAACAACTCCCTCAATATGGATATCAAATGAAAGGCCTTGAATAGTAAAATAATGGACACTATACTGAAAGGTGTATTAAATGAAATCTAAAAACTCGAAAAATATGTTTACCAAACTAATTAACTAACTCAACTAACTAATCACTAACCTTCTTAATATTTATACCTATGACAAAATAAAAGCAAAATAAAAATATAAAAACCCCCATCCCAAAAAGGTTTTTAATTTTTCATTTATAATTTAGTTGTCTAGTTGTCTCTGGTGCATTACGAAGCCGCAGCAGCTAAAAATACAGTAACAAACATAACACTCGTTTATTAAAGTTAGCGCGTTAGATAACTGCAAGTAATGAGTTTGAATTAAGTGTTTTGTTCTTTGTTAGAATTTCTTATGCAAATTAAGCAATCTAGAAGATTGCTATTTAGCACAAGTTGAAGCTGTTTATATATTAGATAATAATTGCCTATCAGTAGTATTTAAATGAAGTCGGCATTCTAGCATGTTTTGTTTGTTTACTTAATCACCTCAATTATATTAGTAAATAATGGTTAAACATCTCTGAAGCTAATACCGAAAATGAAAAAGTTTTACTTATGAAGGATACCATAATGATGTTGTCAGTTTTCATCATAATGTGTTTACTTTAACCGGGGAAGTAATTACAAACAGTAGGTGAAACAAATTTTATTATTTCTGTGAAAACATACTAGTAGATTTGCCAGCCACACTTACATGATGCGAACACCATCCTTGTGAGTAGCAGCGTAAGTGTACATATGATCAAATAACATTCTAGCCTTGCTTGAGAATGTATCTATGTGTGTGGTTTATATGTAAATATACATATTTTGGTAGGTGGTAGGTTCGACCAGGGAAGTACCACCGCTGCACGGGGCTGCACCCACTTCTGCCGTGAAGCAATTCTATTGCGCTTCGGTGGAAAGGTGCAGTTGCCGGCCACACTTACATGAGGCGACGGTAGTCTAGCCGGTAGTAGGCTGGTAAGCCTCCGGAGTAGCAGCGCAACTGCATACGACCTCAGGCAAGACTTACCTATGCTTGCTTGAGTTTGTGTGTAGATGTCCATGGGCTGCAGCGATCACTTAACACCACGTGGCCTGCATGCTCATCTGCTATTCTATTCAAATAAAAAAATATATACACGTCTGCTACTTCATGTTATCAAAAAATATCCTACAAGATTAGGTAGATGGGTGTAACTGCAGCGGGAATATTAATAAAAAAATAACGTTTATAGTCGCAAATATACATCTAGAAAGACGTGCCGGAGTAGATGTAAATTTAAATCTATACCTACTTGATGGGTAAATCGAGGCGACTCAGCTTATACGCAAATGTGAAAGCATCTTTTGTGCTGTCTTTTATTTATTTATTTTTATTTATTACTAGCCTTCCGCCAGCGTCTTCGCCCGCATGGACCCGTTTAATGGGTCCCCGTTGGATAAAAATAGCCTATGTGCTATTCCAGGCTTCATTGCTATATAAAAATCATAAGCGTTTAGCCAGTTGCTTCAACCGCGTTGACCCTATTTCCCGTTTTCACGTAGGAATGAAGCATTTTCCCGCGGTAAAAAGTAGCCTATGTTACTCAGGGTGAATGTAGCTTCCTAATGGTGAAAGAATTTTTGAAATCGGAACAGTAGTTTTTGAGTTTATTCATTACAGATACAAAAATACAAATCTTTCCTCTTTATAACATTAGTATAGTTTTAGAACCATCTTAATCTAGGGGTTACAAGGTAGACTTAATGCCTAATGGCACTCTCTGCCAGTCAACCCTGGGTGTTTGAGAGTACTTTAGGTAGGCGGACGGTGACTTTCAGTCACTCTCCATCGAAACAACATTAAAATCTTTAATTTCTAATTCAATCTTCATAGCAAAAAATATGGCTTTCATTTAACAAACAATTCAATGAACGAACACTTTTACTTGCGCAAGTAGTGTGGAAATAACCCACGACAGGGATCGGCAATCAGATCCTTAATTCACTAATATCAAAGTAAAAGTTGTCAGTGCGGTTGGTTGGTTGGTTGGTACTTATTAATGAGTTAATTTATCGTCTGACATCCACGCATGATGGCGCCAATATAAGGAATTTGTGGTCTTATTTATGTAGGTCTGAAAAATATGCTCGTGTTCATGATATATTTTATTTTTACACATATTAACATTATAATGCCATAAGCTTCTACATAGTTATTGACTTACTATTAAATTATTATATCTTACACTATTTACTTCATTATCTAGATTACTATTTGTGTACTTAAAACTTTAATTTAAAAATACTATAAATATACATTTATATTTATATACGAGTTACATCAAAAGATTTCCTTCTGACAGTATTTGGCCTCTTGCTCAGTTTTTTAATAAAGTCTCGTCACTAAATTCTAACTCTTAAAAACAATTGTGCTTATAAATAATATAAATCAGCAACGTCATTAAAGCCTTAAATACATTAGAAAATTCAAGTGCAGTACTGTTTACCAACATTCCTTTTAAAGGCGGTATGCAGTTTACTCATGCTCGTCCGCTAAATTGGCCAATGTTTTGCATTTCTTCATCGCCGCTAGTGGAATTAACGTATCGATATACACGAGAGAGTCAAATGTAAGTTCGTCAGTTTCGAATTATGTGTGCGCCAAGGTTTGATGGAAAAGTACTACAAGAAAGAAGGAGTTCGCAACATTTTCTGTTGGGCGCACATTTGTCGTTAAATAGTTTATGTTGCTACGTAATACTATAATTACCGCATTTTACGTTCATCGAATATTCATACAGTAGACATAAGGTGCATGGAAAATTTCCATACAATGGAAATTCAGTGCGTACTTCGCGTCCATTATGGTCACGCCTCGTGGTAAACAAATTTTATCATTTAAGTACACAGTTGAATCATTTTTCGTGCAAATGGCCTTGTATTCGAGTATTTCAGTAAGGTTCAGCACTACTGACGGGCCTGAATATACCAGCAAACACTAATGTAAAGATCACACTACAACTCTAGTATGCTCAACGTATGCGCACATGATGTTATGGGTGTGTGAAAGTGTAAACCGAAGCGCCTTTCGTAGTTTACTCACTCACACAAGCGTAGTGTGAGTAAGTATGAGTGCTAGTGCAATAGGTATCCTTTGCTAATATTGTAGGTAATTTAAGATGTAACATTAGACTTTTAATTTAAAATCTCAGAAGTTCTCCAAAACTGAAAAGGGTCTAGTCTAGAGAGCTTTGTTTGTAGGTATGCTATGTCACAATTTTGAATACTGACATTACATTCCTACTGCATACTTAACGATAATTATCTATACAAGTTATTACTATTACACTATATTCCTAACGACGTAGATTTATGAATTTAGTAGTTCTAAAGAAACTGAAAACACTTGGAAATTCTTGTAACATCATAAAAAGTAAAATTTTACGAGAATAACGATCCAAACAAAGTCTGTGACAAGTCTCCGAAAATATCGTAAAATTTTTACTTTTACTGATGGTCTCTCATACTTGATCAACAGGTCGTTTAAATCTGGAATATTTCCCGTTAAGTAAAATTCCACTGTTATTTTACGTCCTTACCGATGACCAACGCTTGCATTACAGTAGGGTAGCCCATAATGCTAAATGTGTATTTACTCAAGTGACATAAAGACCTAATGCATATTATATTGCACGGATAGGACGGTAGGAAGAAGAAAAGGTCATGATTTTTTTTCATTCACCGGTGGAGAGAGAGTGTACAGGTTTTCAAATTTTTTATAAAAAGGGCTAGGGTGAACATATCGCGCGTGGCAAATTCGGTCGAAAAGATTAAATGAGTGGTATTTCAGTAACCTGATGATTTTATAGTATGAGTAAGTAACCAGCCCTAGGTTAGTGTGTCCAACCAGGGTTGTAAACCCTGCAAAATAAATAAAAAGTACATTTCGACAATCAATACAAAAAAAACTTTGGCGTTCCCACGTAGAGAATTTTATTTGTACTGGTTACTCAACAGCATTCAATATAATTATACCCCTATCTTATTCTGACGTGCTCGAGAATATCCAAAAATCCCTTCTTGAGCTCCTCGACTATTATCGATGAGGCGCCTGCGCCGTCGCGCCACTCGGGCTACAAACCTGCTGACCGGTAACAAGGTCTTCATTACTTTTTAATAACAAAAAATCCGACCAAGTGCGATTCGAAATCGCACACAGTGGATTCCTTAAGAAGGTTTACCACAACATGAACCGAAAACGCTGTTTTTTGGTGATGTAAACAAAAAAAAAATCACGGCTTATGTTTTTTATCGTATTTTCCCTTAACTCGTACTGAACCTGGCACCTCATTGATTTCATGATTCTAGGGCAGCGGAAAGTTTATTTTTTGTCGTTCCAACTTAAATTAGAAGTTTCATCATATATACATATTTATAGCAGACCTGAATATTTGATATTTTTGAGGGTCTTTCAATTACACCTAAGATATGCATAGATAAAACAGCGCGCAAAGTTTATAAAGGACGTATTAACAGGTTCAATATTTTCCTCTGTTTGTATTAGACCTGGCTCTTAAAAATCTGTTCTTACTTACTTTCTTGGATCATTACCACACAAAATTAAATGTACTTTGAAGTGCGACCGTCAATCAAAATCGTCATCGTGGTCTGGTCTAGAAAACATCTAAAAATACACGCGGCGAGATCACTCACCCCACAGATGTGGAATACAAGATACCGCGCGTTCAAGCTTAGCCAAAGAAAACTCTCGATTCAACCTCACGCCGCCGTTCAGGCAAGGCTCGATGTTTATTTATGTATATTGCAATTTAGGTCAGTATCATCAGCACATAGAAATCAAATTTTGTTCGCATCATAGTAGCAATAATGTAGCTATACATCGCCTGCTAAATTCAATAGTAAGACAAGTAGAAGTTGTGGTATTTTGAGTTACTAATGAATTATTTTAAAACTAATATACTGGAACAGGTAGCTTATGAACTATCGAGTTATAATCCATAAAGTAAGGTAACTAATTTAGAACAAGAATTCATTACTAACTCAAAATTGACTTGTGCCACTATTGATCAAGCAGGCCGGCAGGCAACATTATATCCATATATAATGTGTGTGTTTAATTAAGTGTGTTTAATAATGTGTATCTCTAACCATGCCATCATGGTTAGAGATACACATTATTAAACACACTTCATCAAACGAGACACAGACACAAAAATCACGTCATGCACAGTTTCAGAATTATAAAAATGTGGATAATGTAATTATTTTATGGACATACAATAAACGTGGAAAACAAATTAGGATTAATTAATTTACCCCATATCAACGTTGAACAACGACAGCGCAGCATTGTTATTTTTGACTTTTCAATCTGGACACTCACACTCACACTGGATCACATAGTGTGATTGATGCACATGTAAAAGTATGAATTTTCTATATACCTAACGATTATATTATTAGTTATAACGATTATCAGTGTTTTAAACCAAGATGAATATTTCATTCTTATTCCCTTCTAATTTCAACCTGGAGACAAAAGAGTTCAAAATTCTGATGAATTTATTCGATCCGATCATTGAATTTTGTCAACAGCTACTTAAGAAGTAAACAGCATCGAAATAAAAAGTATGTCCCATAAGGTGATTAATTCAATTAGATTTAATTTTTGTTTATCGCACCTGAATTGTGAATTACATTACATTTACAGCAACTTCACGGCCTTAGAACACGCTATAGGAAAACAACAATATCTTTCTCCCACTGTAACAACAGCATCCATTTAAGTAATTGTCACCGATACAATTATTTGCAAAGGCGTAACAATTCGTTTATTATTTGTTTAATCTCCCATTCATTACACAGACAAACAATATTTCAAGTGCGCAGTATAGGACATAATAATACTGTAATTACTTGAGTGGTGTTTTCATTATTTCCATCGCAATATCTTTGGTAATTAAAGGTATATTATTGTTTACTTCAAAATACCAATAAGCCATTAAAATGCATAAATATTCATACGTGTGGTGTTAATAGTTGACACAATATACTAAAGTGGCATTTTTTTTCTGGAATATGCTATGTATGATTCATACTCGTATGTAATTTTTATGTGATGCAATAAAATTAAGCCCTATAAGTATGCCAAGTACCCTGACTGTAAATACAATCCTCTTATCTAATTATTTAATTGTATCATGTAATTGTTTTACCATTATCATTTACTAGCTTAGGTAATAAATAGCACCTGGACGACCGAGCGTTGCTCGGATAAAAACAATTTATTTTCTTGGTTTAATTTCAAACGACACTTGCCCAATACAAAATAATGAACGAAATTTTTATAGAGCTCTTTCTAATCGACATTGTCATTTTTTTAACGTCTGATTGGCGGATGGCGTTTGACGGTGTTCTACGCCATAATATTACTAATACTCTTCAATAGATGTCAGGAAGAGTCGTATTTTTCAGTTTTACTTAAGTTGATTATCGTGGAAAATATTTTTTTACATATTAATATTTCGAAAAATAAAAAAATGCTACCCGAAACTTACTAACGTACTAACTTTCATTAAAATCGTTGGAGCCGTTTCCGAGATACAAAAACATATATTTAAATACATGCAAGAATTGCTCTCTAAAAGGTATTAGATAATTTAAATGGCCTTAATTTATTTCTTTTCAGAATCCTTATTCCTTACCAAAAACTAACTATATTGCTAAATGATCCTCTGCTGTTTGCAACTTATTTTAAGCAAATGTTCTTAATGCGTTAGCCGTTTTTACTTTATATTAGGTATACATATAAAGATTTACTAAACAATTTTTAAGTGTCTTCAGATTTTTGTCTTTATTTATAGTGTAAATCTTAGTATATCGCTTATATGATTATATTTATTAGTATTATTAATCTATACCACGGAAACAGTATATTTTTCTGGAATGAAAAGTATGCCTATAGGCTTTTCCAGACTATAATCTATCCCTGTGCCAAATTTCATCCGTTCTTGCGTGATTGAACAACAAACACACAATTTTTAATTATTGTGAAATTATTTAAGTATTTAATATTAAAAGAATACGTTTTACCATAGTAAAAACAAACACCCAAAATTTTTCCAAACTTTCTCATTTATAATATTAGCGTAGATCTTACATCTAAAAGTTAAGTTCTGGAAAGAGCATATTCACAAATACCTTATATTTTATTTTTAGCTCAATAGCAATTGCGCTCAGGAGCTTATCTAAAGCTGTTTACGTTTCAAGTTTCCAGAATATACGAAGCATTCCAGAAAATATTTCAAGTATTTGTAGAAATTAAAACGTTCCATTTACGACGTCTGTTTTAAGTTGCGTCTTTTGATTTACTTTATATTATATATACGTATTGTAAGTACTTTACCCACCAAAAGCATTATCATAAAATGTTGCCAAAACGAGTGCATATGGCTTATTCTATGAAAAAGATATTAGATCTCGCCCTAAATCTACCAGCTTTTACTTAACCAACTCTATATCTCAGGCAAAATGTGTGTGTGTGATCTAGACAACACATTAAATTTAAATGTATTATCTAGATTTTGCACAATGCAAAAAATATTGTTGCTATGCTTTACATTTCAATAATTTTTTCAATCTTTTTGTTAACTTGCAAAGTATGTTTATTCCAGATTATTCTTGCAAGTCAATTTTGATTTTTTTGTTTATTTTGTTCCATAACTATGTAATTATGGTCATGCATGTTCATAAACATAGGACGTGATGGTGTTAACAATGTCGTACTGGTTCTACCTACGCCAGAAGTTTTGTGTAAATTAGCATTATGTAAGAGTATGTATTGTTGAGTTCTTTATTCTTTGCAAATGTTTACATATGGATGCAACAATCTAATGCGCCTCGTTAAAACAAATATGCACGGTCCCACATATTCACTGCTTAAACAAGTAGAGAACTACGCAGTTGCCTATGTATTATTGCGTAACAATTGCAAATTCCTCCTGTAAGATAAGATACAGATCTTGGTGGATTGTCCCCTCCTTAGAATTTGCTATGAACCATCGCTACGCTCATTTTTGATGCATGACAGCTATTCTTGCAATATTATGCTGCAATAATAGTATCAGGGCACGACTAAGTAAAAACTATAATTGAATGTATCTACTTTCGACCTTAGAACATATGCGTCGATTACCTACTATTCCTACTGCTGACTTAACTACTTTTGGTTAATAATATCCTAATAAAATAATTTGTAAATGTTTATTAAATTAAACAGGACTCAAAAGCATTTAAATTTAGCTTTATTAACTGACTAGCCACCGCCCGCGATTTCGACCGCGTGAACTTTGGTATTATAGCATGATGTTATATAGCCTACCTTCCCCGATAAATGGACTATCCAACACAAGAAGAATTTTTCCATTCGAACTAGTAGTTCCTGAGATTAGCGCGTTCAAACAAACGAACTCTTCAGGTTTATGTATTAGTATACTTAGATTAAAAGTTATCGGATCCTATGAATAGCCAAGCCCCTACGGTCGATGTAATTAGTGTTTCAAAATACGAAGGAAACATTTCGAGAGAAGGTAGGCCGCACTGCCTTTGATAAAGCTCGTCTTGGCTCCAAAAGTTTTGATAAATAAATAAATAAAGTACGTTTCACACTCATAGCCCCACAGTAGGGTAGATATACCCTGTGTCGTGGGTACCATGGACACACACAGAGACAGAAACAAATACCCAGACTGAAAACAGAAATTTAAACTCATCATTCAAATTTCTGTTTCGCCGGGAATCGAACCCTTTTATTGGCAGTCCGGCATGGTAAGCATTGCGCCACGTGGGCCGTTAAATAAAGATAACGATGAATTGCAGTCATGCAGACGAAAAGTAGAGCTGTAAAGTTGCTCTCGTCATAAATATTTTTGCCAATTTTATCTAACAATTTTATTTTTCAGGTTTCAGAATAAAATATTTTTATTTAAACGAAATGGAAATTACACTGACGGATGACTACTTTACCAATGTTTGAGACTATCGCGGTTGTTCACTATATCTGAATTGTTACTTACGGGATATATACCACTATTCGCTTTGCTTTTGAGCTCCCGATATTTCGGCGCAGTTGCAGGCCCTAACCATTGGATAGAACTCCATAATCCACAAATTCTTTCGACGGAACGTCATTACATACCTAGAATAGTAAAGGAAGCCATAGAAATCGTAAAATGTAAAAACTTCCATCGAGAGGATGGTTTCCAACTTTCTAGTGCGTGGAATCCAGTGTTAGTGTGTCTTAAAAACAATATGCGTCCAAAATATGAAAAAACCATACGCAGTGATACTGTGTGTTTTGTCGTGACTTATGTTCGAGTACCGGTAGGAGCCGTACAAACAAGTGAGGAAGAGGGTAGACCGTTACGGCTGTCCTTAGATCCACCCGCAATATCCAGTTCATCCGTGGGTGCATGCAACTGCGCCGAAATATCGGGAGATTTAAATAATTCCGCTCTTATAATTTTTGGTCGCCCGTTCCTTCGGAATATTATTTATTCATATATTAATTGGAATGGAAGCGCGCATGGCCTGGCGGCTAGCGTAGAACGCAAGCGATCTATGCAGCTGAGCCAAACGGGCGCGGTCGGGTGTGAGATGGGTGACCGCTAGTGGCAAAAAATTTCATGCGCGTTTCCGTGCTTCGGAGGGCACGTTAAACCGTCGGTCCCGGTTGTTGTCGATAGATAACAGTCGTCAAACCTTGTCGGAGGCCTTATGGGCGGTTTGAAAACATCCGACAGCGGGTTGGCCACTAACCCGCATCTCCACCAACCCGCATTGGAGCAGCGTGGTGGAGTAAGCTCCAGGCCTCCCCAATAAGGGGGAGAGACCCGTGCCCAGCAGTGGGACGCAAAAAGGGTTGCAGCCAGCCAGCCATATATTAATTTGTTGTCAAATAAATTCTTTATATCAATTGTCTTTAACAAATACTTAACGTAATCTTAAAGTGTTTCGTGAAATATATTTAGCTCGCTCATTGACGTCTATCCGGGTCCGGTAAGAAATAAACAAACGGCGGGTTTCCTTGTGTAAAATCGCGATGATCTAATATTTAACGGTATATTTCAAGGACTGCAAACACTAGTGGTAGTTTATTGGCTGCAACTCGAACGTTTTGCGTTTCCGCTATAAAACGATGCTATTCTCTACTTTGAGTGCTTGGCGAAACTTAACTTGAAAATTGAAAACAGACAACTGAAGTTAACTGAACTTACGCAGTTGTATTGCTTTATTTTATTTATCATTGGAGGATAGAGAACGGTTGACACTAAACACAATAAATATTTATTTTAATTTGTATGTTGCTTTACAATTTATTTAAATATAAGAAATAATTATTGTTACATATAAACAATGTATATTTATTTCAAATAGATAATTTTAGAGCAAAAGCTCCAAACATTATTGGAGCTTTTGCTTGAAAAAGGTATTATGTATTGAAGTAGTAAATAGATAACTTTAAACTGCAAGTGAAGAGCTATATACGATGATCTTGTTCCGCAAGGTGCTTTGAGAAGAGTCAGAGATGTCGTTCACCAGGATAACGAGATCACTCTTTTTTAATACCCTCATCCGCACCGGCACTTTACAACATGAAGGCATTTCACACTAACTTGCCGTTATTGTCACCCCTTTTGGGACAAGAGCGCGAGCCGCCTCCTTTGTCCTCGGATAGATGGCTCAGCCTTTGCTCTTTTTCCATATGTTAAAAAAATGTGAACCAGTTTTCCAACCGAGGACCCGGGACACTCCTCTTCCCTTCGCCACTTCTTTTATGGCTAAGCCATTTTTGCATAGTGCCGAAAAAGTTGAAGCTGGAAAGGTCAAAAAATTATCTATTTGAAAAAGAAGAGAAATCATATAAAGCCGTGCAATTTCCTTGCTAAACTTACGCTTTCTAAGAAGTATGAAATTAAAAAAGTACTTTAAAAATCTTATATGCATAGATAGGTGGTACTTAAGTTTAGTACGCAAACAGAAACTTTAATAAGCACCTTTTACTCTGTAGAATTTTGTGTGTAATGCCCTCTGGATGTAACAAACAAATAATAAGTGCCAATAAATGATCGCTTCTGGCTAGAACGTGTTCGAAGTTTGTTATGTCAACTACGTTGAGGACACGTCAAGCACCAACCAATATCACATTAATATTCACTTTAACTTTCAATTGTTTTTGTTATTATAAAATAGTTTGACAGAATTTAAAGCTACCATTTAGAAAGTATCGTCAGGCATTTTTTGCTCTGCTATATGCATGGATTGCGCAGCACGGCTGTAGATGATGAATTTTATTGAAGAGTGTCTAATTTGATGAAGTATTTTAAAGGGTCCAAGGCCGTGTCATCAACTGTTTGCACACTTTGTCGTGTCAAGAGGGCTTTATGTAAAAATAATGTTTTTGGTTCTTGCTTAGGTACCTTATTCTTACTTACTCGTTGGTCTTAAAAGTACAATAACACGGTTATTTCAGACGCCATTTGAATCGTGGATTTTAAAATATTTTATTACGCGTCAATCAATGTACGAATTTATCTTACTGTGCGATCAGATTTTTCCATTTATGATTTTCATAAAAATATAATGGATTTACCACGTCGTGCAAATATTTGCCGTGCCAAATACTATGCATACCTACAATGCTTTGGCAAGGTAAATCGTTATAACTTATAACCTACCCTAACTCCAAGTTTGTTCATGCTTTGTAATATTTTATACCCCAACATTATGTAATCAATAAATTACATGTCACATGTTTGTCCGCGATGAACTCCTAAACTACTTAACCGATTTTAATAAAAGCACACCGTGTGCAGTTTGATCCAACTTGAAAGATAGAATAGCTTACATCTCAATTTATAGTCGCAATATTATTTATGATATTTTCGTCTGCCGGATTCGCTCTGTTCGTAATTGTCAAACATTGATTCTTCGCGCCATCGTCCAGTAGTTTGACATTGTCTGAATAACAATACATCTGTCACTATTTGTTTTATATTTTTTATTTGGCAGTAACATAAAAACTCTTTGAGATGATAAAGAAACTAATCCTCTTTCAATATATTTAAGGCGTGAAACGTCTGCGGGGTCCACTAGTTTATTATAAATATTGGTGCACTCGTATGTTTTCGCATTAGCTGTGCCAATCGCAAAATGCGCTTAATGTTTTCGAGTCGTATCGAACATTAAAGTTATTTCCACTCGGGAATATCTTAAGATTTTATTGCAGGTATATTATCTTCGATTGCTCATATTTCATTACATAACCATTCAGAATCCACGTCCAGTTTCGCTATGGAAGTGGAAGTTTTACGTGCGGAAATGTTCCATCGCACATTTATACGTGACTTGTTTCATATTCATTAAACTCATAGAATATTTACTGCAACTATTTGCGGATTGGTCGTCCTACCATATTTAATTTAATCATACTAAGCATGTATCATGTTTGCATACATTTTAATGTTCTAGAAGTGTGCATTCCATTCAGTTAAACGTGTATTTAGGTATTTTCCAAAAATAAGGCGTAGGTATGAGTTTACCAGAAACACATTCGGAAACTTCGTCATCTTTCAATTTAATTTTAGAACCGATGCACTGCGTACAAATTTTTTCTTCTCCCTTCTTTTTCACACCTCTTCCTTAACAATTTGCTGAAACAAAGGTGTGTAAAGTTGAATATAAGAACTCTGTAAAATAGCGCAATTCTGTTAGACTCATACGATATTATTCCTGCAAATTCAAATTCAAATTAAATCTGTATTATAATATTGTTTATCTAAATTTTTGTTTTCTTTTCAGATGCTTGCCTCAGATGCCAAGGCGAGAGTAAGAAAGATTCGTACGGCAAACAAGACTGCGTCGTCGTATGGGGCGAGTGCAACCACAGCTTCCATTTCTGCTGCATGTCACTTTGGGTAAAGCAGAACAACCGGTGCCCACTGTGCCAACAGGAATGGTCAATCCAACGCATGGGCAAATAATTGTTAGATATACTGTAGCTATGCTTATCAAATCTCACTTGTGCGTCTGTGTATATAATAATATGTATGTATCGGTGTTCACAAAAAAAGAATAAAAATATTCGATCACAGATTTTGTATTTTTGTCATTCAATTTTAGACTTATTTTTGTATTATGGGTATAGATACTAACACACTTCCATATTAATATAAGATATTTAGGAACTTTTGTATTAATATTTTAAATGCGAATATGATATATATATGACTGACTGAATGTCAGCTACTCTTTCTTTCAAGCAAACTCATGAAACCATGAGTTGGCTTTGCAGGGAGTCTGAGGATATTATATTTCTTTAAATATTAATTACATAAATAATGATAAGTACCTCCGAGAATTGAAGCTATATTGAAGAAATGTCAGAATTTAAATGTAATGATGATATAATCTTGAGCTGTCATTAGTCATTATCATTACCCACCGAAATAAAGATCTCATCCTGCTCATTAATTAAAACATTGAAGTCGCAGCACTGTTAATGTTTAACTTCAAACTGACAAATGTACAATTCCATTAAATATGATCTAAGGAAACCCTACATTATGTTTATACGTATAATCCCATGGTTAGTGGACTATGCATGATGTGCTAATTGCTGCTTTGATGAGGAAAGCAATAAGGAAATTCATGGAGACTCGGCAATAATTTATATTCATATTCGTTTCCTCTATGCATCCAATTTTATGAGAATTTAATTATTATTTGTTTAGACTTTATATCGATTATGGAAGTCCGATAAATGAACTATTAAGGCGCTCCCTCACCGGGTGCATTCAGGAGCGTGTAATGTAACATTATAGATTCGCTTTGAGCATTATATTACAATACTACCTCCCTGACTGACGAGCATTCGCGTATAATATTGAGCAGAGCGGGTATTACAAGGTGCACATTGTAATGCTCGGTTCTCCTCCTTCACTGATGTAATGTTTGACTCTGTAACGTTACATTACACGCGAATGTTCCCGGTGCGGGAGCACCTTTAGCGGAGATTCTGTCCCCTAGTAAATATATAGCATACGGCCAAAATATAACTATTAACTGTCGGTGGTGGTTCTGGTGATTGAGTATGTAACGTCACAAAGAACACATAAATATTAAAACAGATTCCAGCAATGGAGGCACATTATATTTAGAAAGAATTTTCTCGTAAAGTCTCGAAAGCCGCCTTGACATTTAAGTACTTACCTACGATAATGATCATCACGACTAAAGAAATAAGGGCTATAATTAGGTTTATTAGTCTAGGTCTAGAACGTTACTCCCCACGCACGTCTATAAATAGAGTTTTTATACTATGCGAGGACATACTGTACATACGAAAGCATTACTATTTGCTGGCAAAGATCCCTAGTTATTTAATTGTGGCTGTGATTATGCAATATCACACCTGTTTCAGAAAGGCCGTTGAACTATTTCGTTACATAATTTGACATTAAATGCTTACGCTTAGTAACAGCTGCTATCTACCGTAAATTCAACCACCACAGATTTAATTTTATAAGTAATTCTCGGCGCCAGGGCCAGATTTAGAGGTGTGGAGGCCTCGGGGCAACAAAGTAGTGAAGGCCCCTTGACCCCAAATTATTTTCCAAATAAAATGGACAATTCTCTTCAGTCGAGTTTTCCAATAAACCATTTCAAAAATCCAGCGAAGGAAAAATTATGTAACAACTATCATTTTTTTAAACCCAAACATATTTAACACTAGAGTACACGCGCCCCTTTGTTTTACATCAGTACACGCGTGGCCTACTATATTAGGCCATTTTAAAATGTCATAAAATTGAATATAACTAATTATTTTGTGTAAAACAATGGATGAAATATAAAAATCGTTTATTTAAGTTACTTATTACAACCTAAAATTTTAGAATCAGTTTTCTTAAACATTAAAAATTAACAAATTAGTAAATATCTAAGAAAAAACAACAAAAATGGCACTTCTGATATCAATTTGTTTTTTTTTTAACTTAAAACTGAACTTCATTACTATCTTCATTATTTTCGTAGCATTCAGGATATATTTATACTTGGTGATCGGGGCAAATCCATTTGTTGCAAGTTTTGCACCACTTTTTGGTGGACCAATTTATGGGTCCTCGTGGAGAGCGCACATCGACCAACCAGTCCTATTATTGGAGTCAAATCATGGTGCGACACTTGAAATTCTTAGTTATGCTGCCCAAAAGTGCATCAAAGCGTATCAAAAGCAGTTTTAGTAGATTGCAAGATAATTCGTACAGAATGTTACGTCTGACAATTTTTCAATACTGGTGTTGGTTGGACATTACCAACGCATTGATCTCTAGCCGGAGGTAGGTTGGTAAAATAAACATTATAGTTCAAACCATATAGTGGATCCAGTACTCTATGAATAACGTCGTTTACCTTTTTAGATTGAAATGGACATTCTTGTTGGGCTCCAACATATATCTTAAATAGTAGAAATATGGATGTGTCCAACACCATGATTTTTTTTATCCCGAATTAATGTGGCTTGTTGGGTCTATACGTGATGAAGCCGCATCTAAACCAATCTAAACGTGTGTAAATTTTTTTGGCTAAATTAGTTGAAGATATTTACTTCTAAAACTAAGTTGCAAAATTCCATCCGAACGTACATAGCAAGCAAATAAAAAGCTTATTTAAAACGAAATATGATATAATATATACATTTTAACTTAGTAACTAATATATATATTTAATATAGACGAATAAAAACAATAAAAATAATACGAAATTTGTTTATATTGTTAGTGTTACAAAAGATCGTACTTGCTGATTTTGGTGCACCAATACACGCGCGGACTACTTTAGTAGGCCCGCAGTTTTGACCCTAAATTACTTACACTTGCGTAGGCGCAGGGGTTGTGCGGTAAACTGATGTTGACACAAATATATTTAACGAGGCTTACCTGGAATTACTAGTTTCTAGCGTGCTTAGTTAAGAAGTTATCGTAAAAAAAGTTACCGTGGTCTACTATAGTAGGCCGCGCGTGTACTGTAGTGTTAAGCTACTGTGAATTACGTTGCTATGCCGCGACAAAGGGTAAGTAGACTAAAAAACCTTATGTACGCACACAAAGTGTTGAGATTGTTTTGCCCGCCGCACAACAAATGTTGTAAAAAATATGTATATTTATTGATCAAATATTTGGTAATTAATTGAATCAGGCGTTACTTTGCTGAAATCCATTTCAAGTTAATCTACATATATAACTGAAAGAACAAAATTAAGAGTCTAGAGTCCTGTCGAGAGACGGAATCGAATACCCAACCTCCGAGGCTGCGGGCGAGTGCCATTGAGTCATTGGGATACACCCTCAAGCTGGGCAGTAAATTGCAAGTGCTTATCAGGGTCATTTGAGATTTTGATATTTTATTGATTACCTGTTTGGAGTGAACAAATATAGTTCGATGATTTCTGTTAATATTTAATGTAATCATGTTTGTACAAAGTATTGTGAAACGCGAAAAAATATGAAAGGAATAGTTGTTTACTAAGTAGTATGCTGTAGTCTGAATTTAATTTTTTTCCGAAGTTTAATTGTGGGGGCCCGGGGCTGTAGCCCCGGTTGCCCTCCCCTAAATCCGGCTCTGTCAAGTAAATTCACGTATGACGATTTACTTTTGCAAGTATCTATACAGTGACGTCCGTATTTTAATTGTGCAAGATGCCTATTTAGTTATTCTTTTAATACTAGGATAGTCCATAGGTAAAGGTAGTGTCTTTAACCCGCGGATATGAATGTCACATATTATCATGGCCTTATAAAATTCTGTAAGTTGTACTACATCCGGATAACGACTACTAGGAAATTATTGTTAGTACTTGAGCATTTAAACATGTCCAGATTCACTTAAGTCATACTTATTGTAACTGAGTTCATCAGTGGATAAAGTTTTGTAATAGCTTTTTAAAAATACTACAACTACTTTATGATATACAACATTTGATACCTACCTTCAACAAAAATCCTGGAGCTCGAAATACGTATTAATTTTTTTCTTTTGTGTCCTCTGAACTCTGAGTACTCTACCTTATCTATAATAAAGCTGTGGGATAAATAGACTGTGTTTACTGTGGTGATGATGATAGATGAGCTATTTACGGGCACGTTTATATTTTTAAATGGGTATTTAACGTCTCTTATTCCTATCACTTTTCCGTTCGCCTCATACTGTCATTGTCATCAGCAAAAACTAATGACTGTAATTAATCACGGAACTGCAAATAGCCATTTATCACGATTACGTAGTATAAAATAAATTCCGTCTCCTGTTTGTCTGCGATAGCATGGTCGTGGTTAAAATAAAAATAAAAAACACAGAACGGTATCACAACATAACAAAGATCCATTATTCTCTCCGGAAAAAAAAATATTTTTTTTGTTTATAAGTATATTTTTTTCAAATGAGATTTATAGGTACCTACTTGAGGTAAAAATCATGAAAAAAATAAATAGTGAAATTAGGTAAACTATTCTAAAAACATACATTTATTGTTGTTATATTCACCTACATTGATATCCCATTTTTATTAATTCCTTGATGTAAGGCAGTGGTTATAACAAATTCTACTTAATTCCTTATAATTAATACTCAATTATAATTTAACATGCATAGCATATTATAAAATTTTAGGTAAACTTGATGGAAGGTAACACTTTTGAATTATGTTTTGAATAGAACGGAAAGGACTATTTAATTTTCTTCTGCAATCTTTTATAGTTAGTACCTAGGTATGAAGATGTTCCTTGTTCAAATATTTAACGTTAACGTAGACTAGATTACTAACTAGATCTGAATCTTAGAATTTCACTAATTTTCGTATCCTAATTTTCAGGTTTTAATATTAATATTAGGATTTTCGGAATGAGCAAGAGACAAATAATTTCGTTTCGTATTTTCAGTCCCGTATTTTTTGAACAAAAATTAAATAAGGTAAAATTTTGCTGCTGGCTCAGCTGAGGCTCAGCTCGGAATACCGTGAGATACCTATAAGTATATGGACTTAGAATAAAGGCAACCCGCTCTGCCTATTTATTTCCTATTATTTATAAGGTATATTATTTTTAAGGTATATTTATACAAAAATAAAAAGGGTGCAATTAATCCAGTTTCTTTTGAATGTCATTCTTGTATATTATTATATGTACTTAGTTGAGTAATGAATTGATCGACAAAATATTATAAAAAAAGCTTCTACATTGAAAATATAGATTAAGGGCCGCGCTAGTTAGTGTTGCTTGCTAGCGTTGCTAGATACTGTTGCTAGTTACTGTTGCTAATTACTGTTGCTTTTCATGCAAAAATAATATGATTTATAAATTTAGTTGACGAATTTAAGAAAATTTGAGGCTGAAATTTTATTATATTAGTAGACAATTGGCGAAGCTATAAAACAGTTATAGTAGCCCACTTACAAAATTAGTCGCTGAGTTTTTTTTTATAAATAAACCTAACAATAAGGCAGACGGGCCGCGTGATGTTAAGCGATCACCGTGTCGCCTATGGACACGGGCAACCCTAGGGGAGCCGCCCGAGCATTGCCGGCTTTGGAGAGCTTTTTTTACAGCTTTCTTGAAGAACCCCGTGTAGTTATTAATACATAAGCATATTTATCGGTTGCTCTGAGTTATTATAATACATGATCACAAATTGAATAGGTCTTTGATATTCTATTGAAGAAGTAAAGACGAATAATATTAATATAATAGAAGCTATTCCATTAGGTAACTCGTTGCTAACATATAAAAAAGATGATAGGATGCAGATGCTAAAACAAACTTTTGATGTTCCACTAATTATATCAAAATAAAAATAATTAAAGACAATAATAATAAATCATTTGATCTTTAAGTTTGTAAACATCTTCGGTTCATGTATTTATAGCCTTGGAAAACAGGAATGATACTGCCTCTTACAAATCCTTGAAGACAGGTTTGTTGACGACCTGTAAAATTATTCTTGTTCTCTTCCTTATAGAAACGCCCATTTTTGTGATCCCTCTGATCCATTGACACTATAAATTAATGTGTGTCGGAATAGGTAGGCACTACTGTCGTGAACACAAATGTTAAACATTTATAAAATAGGTTATATTGAAAAATTTCAATGTTTCAAATAGAATAAAATATTCACTCTACTCTCAACTCTACCACTACGTATCCAGATGGAAAAATGTTATTTTCATATTATTTTTTTACATTTAATAACAATAATTAGATTATATTTGTTGCACTTGCATATCTTGACATTTTACGTACATTTCTGTCATGAAGCAAAGCAGCCTGTGTATTGATGGAATTCGTGATTCGTTTTTAGTCACACATGGACAACATGACATGTTAGACTCTGAAATATCAACGCAAAGCCATACCACATCAGAAAAGACTCGAATCTTGCTTGAGCTTGTAGGTATGTAAATGTAAATTGCGGCATGGCAAATGTATAATAATATTTTATGATCCCGTCACTTGTATTTGAAAGAAAGAAAGAAAGAAAGAAAGAAAGAAAAAATATTTATTTCATATTAGGAATACAAAATATTCGCTTAATGAATGTCATTTTTTCCCGGTCATCGCCTTTAAGTGCCCGTTTGGGCTAGATGTTGAGCTGAGAGAAAAAAGGCGGCGGAAAAAAACTCCCAGCACTCTTTTAAAAAAACAGTACATAATAATATATTTGAGATAACAGAATGGCTATGGGTCGATAATGGTCACACGTGACAGCTGATCGTGTGAGACACCATTTGATTATTATTGACATTTTTTGCATAAAAAATGCGCACATATTTTGTAAAGTGAACCGGTAGTTACCTCGACCTTCGTGTAAATTACTTACTACATGTATAGTTGAATATTATATAAAATCAATGTACGCTTACAAAGATTGACTGAAAGAAACAATTGTGACAGTAGTTAAAACGCTTAGACTGTATTGGCTAGCTGGAATTCATTGTTGCTCATGTATAGGCTAAGACAAGTACCTACATAGGTTTATCGATTGATGTGAGGTAGTAAAACAACTTGTTTTTATTTCGTCAGACAACTTTTCTTGCCGGCCATACCTACATGAGGTAAATATCAGCCATTTCGACTGCATACGGCCACAAACAACACTTGCTTTTCACATCTTCATATTAGGAATTAAATATCATATAAAAACGGGGTTGGATTTAGAATAGAGGCGCAGGAGTTTGAGGTATTTAAGGGATGTTTTATGTTGGGGTTGATGTTCTCTTTCGAAAAATTATAGTCCCAAGGCGCGGAGACGCGTAGTTTTTTTTTAAATGATTTTTAAGTGCGCGTGAACCGAAACGCAATTTGTATGATTTATTATTACAATTTTTCTTTTATTGTTGTCATTTTTGCGAAACGAAACGCATTCCGCCATTTTTTTTTTATAAACTTGACAGTTGAGGTTGACACTATTTATTTTACGTCATTCCGTTTCTCTTGGCGTTACGTGAATGTGCTTTTTTGTGATTTTTACTTTCGTGGTGTTTATGACAATTTTGGCTGTTTTATTTTACAGAGCCTAATTCTGTGACAGAACCGAATCAGAGCACCCCACTATCCACGTGGTCTTGTCTGTCCTACCCCTAGAGTGTATATAAAAAGCCGGAGGCGCGGAGGGAGAACACTCCCCGAAGGCGAGCGCAGGTGCTGCGCTTTCCTACGCTGGGGCGGAGGGAGTGGTCTTCCCGCAGCGCCGGAGATGTCACAGAGCCAGACCTCCTCCCACTCCCCCTTCCCACTAACCATTGTAAATAACTAAATAGCGCTATTCTAACCTCAAAACTTTAAACATGGATTTCTCCATAACCATGGGGTTCCGTAGACTGGAGATGGTACAGCGGGGTTGCTGTCATTTCGGCGGACCCCTTCTCCCACTCCCCCGCTACCGCCTCCCACAAACCATTGTAAATAACTAAATAGCGCTATTCTAACCTCAAAACTTTAACCATGGATATCTCCATAACCATGGGGTTCCGCATGTTGGGGATGGTACAGGGGGGGTAGCAATAGCCCCCTCTTCCGCCACCCCCCCCCCCCCCCCCCTTAACTCCTGCGCCTCTATTCTAAATTTTTCCCTAAAAACGTTACCATGTAACCTGTAACTTATTAATTTAGTTATGTTTTAAAAATATATAAATAACCTGTATATATTTTCAAAGCGTGTCTGGCCGTTAATAAGTAACATCTGCGTCGCAAGTCAACAAAGCAACCGATGGCGCCAATGACAAATCAATTTGGATTATTCTCAAGACGACACACTTTTTTATTGACAGTTAATTCAGCCATACATTAAGGCGGTGAAACCACCGCCATAATTTAAGAAATAAAAATGAGTACAAAATATTTTCAACAGAATCTCTCTGGATTTTTCCTTGAACTCTTTTTCGCATTAAATTAAGCAATCACATTTAGGCACATGGTGGAATCTACAGCAATTCAGTTTTCACATGTCCTTGAGCGCCTATCTTTTGAGGATATGTGAAAAACTTAAGGTTACTGCACACTGAATAAGAGGAATAAGTCGTTATTTTTGGGTTAAATATAATTCTAAGAAAATAAATAATAACTAAGTATTTCATAGCCGCATAAAAGGCCAAACACTTACAGTTGTAATTTCTTGTGAGATTATTTTTTTCGATATCCGAATAAGTTATAATACCTCCATGAGTATTTTGTAGAATTGATTGGCACAAGACAGCGCAAAAAAATCTCCAACTTACCCCAGTTGATTGATAGATTGAAGATGGAGCTTTCTGTCATTAGATTATGTGTACCTACCTATATCAAATATAATAAAAAATCTACTATAATCTTAATATATATATAAAAAGTAAAGGGTTTTCTTTGTACGTAAAGACACGCGCGGTTTTCTCTATTATCATTAACTACAATCAAACTCCTGTTGGGGTAGTAAATACCCCTTAGTACGTAGATGATAGTAAGGGAGTTTATCACGGTGGGTAGAAGTGGGTGTAAAAAATCTGAAAAAAAATCTGTACTTTTCTAACCGATAGGGACTTCTGGGTGGATCTCAAAATTTCTGGGATACCAAAACCGCTAGAATTACACATAATGTAATGTATGTAGGTATGATGGAAATGTTCTTATATAGTCCTACAAAAAAGGCGAACCAGCGGCACTTCAGAAGGGACTTCACTTTGCTTCACTTGCTAATGATCCTCTCTAACACGGGTGAAACCGCGGGGCACAGCAAGTTAAATATAAAGTACTACATTAAATATATAATACAGCCTCAGCTTCGATTACATAGTGGAAAGAATTGTGTTTCGATTCGGGGTTGTAGAGTACCTTGACGACATATTCCTAACATGTATCACACAAGTTTCAAATACTACAAACACACCACGACATCTTATATTGAAATCAGATAATGATTTTTAGCATCATTTTCCATTATAAATTACGTAAGATCCGCATGCACGCCATTATTTTATCGCGACTTCTGACACTTATATTATCTACTTACGTCCTTTCCTGTATTTTATTTTCAGAAGTCACGAAACAAAGCTGCATTGTAGTACCCTGTACCTACCTTTATTATATTGTAGGTACCTACTTACTGCTTATATTATACTAGCTGTGACCCGCGGTTTCACCCGCGTTAGAGAGTATCATTAGCATAAAGTGAAGTCCCTTCTGAAGTGCCGTGACTCGGCTTTTTTGTAGGATTATTTAAGATAAACATTTCCATCATACATTACGAATGTGTAACTCTAGCGGTTTTGGCAGCGCACGCCAGAATAGCTCGCAGATGGTAGATTTTTTCCTACTTACTTGACACTTATCGTCACATTTTGGACAATTCACACAATGTCTTTATAAATTGTAGCCTATGTGTTATTCTGATCTATAAGTTGTAAAAGTTGTATTATTGTAAAGTTTCATTTAAATCCATTCAGTAGTTTTTACGCGTTTTACGTGAAAGAGTAACAAACATCCATACTTACAAACTTTTGCGTTTATAATATTAGTAGGATTTTCCATATCATTTGAGAAGTTTCTGAAACTTTCTCGAACATTCTCAACATAGAACAGTAATAAAACAGTTTGCAATTATTTTAAAAATCTTCAGATCATTCGAAAAAAGATAACAGTTATTTAAAAAATCCAGATCATTTGAGAAGCTTTCTCGAATATTCTCAATTAATTATAATTATTTAAAAAAATCCAAATGATTCGAGAAGTTTCTGTAACTTTCTCGAACATTCTCAATAAAATTAAAATTAAAATAGTTCGCTAGATCATCCCAGAAATTTTGGGATCCACCCAGAAGTCCCTATTGGTTAGAAAAGTACAGATTTTTTTCCAGATTTTTCCACCCACTTCCACCCACCGCGATCAAACTCCCTTACTATCATCTACGTACTAAGGGGTATTTACCACCCCAACGGGAAGTCGATTGGAGTTAATGATAATAGAGAAAACCGTGTCTTTACGTACAAAGAAAACTCTTTATCTCTACTCTATATATATTAAGATTAAGATTTATAAAAAAGGAGGTACTATATTCACATGACAGTGTTGAAGTCATCAATGTCATCATGATAAACAACCTTATTGAGTGACAAAATGTGTTGTTAAACTTTGCTTTACACATCCATAAGAAGCAATGTGGACTGAACGATCTCCAAAATATCGTCGTCATTCTGCAAACATTAGGTACCTACGATAATTACATCTAAGTACACATCACATGACATGTGTTAAATAAAAAAACTATAAAAATAACTTATCAATTATCATACAGAAAAATAAAATCTATACCGAGAAAACAGACGAGAGCGTTAGTTTGGAAAAAAAGGCGTAGGTACCTACTTATTTCTCGTAACAAAATTAACTTACAAACTTACTTAGGAACAGGTTAAAATACACGTTTTCCATATATGTATTTAAAATAACTATTTAATTTATTATTTTGTTTCTTATATCGGTGATATTTTGATATTTTACAGGGATTCTATCTGAACAAATTCAGAGTTTGCGTATGTTATGCAGTAGGAACCCTCATAAATCTATCTTCCATTTGCAGTAGCCTTCAACAAGACCAAATTGCTTCGTTAGTATGTAATTAGTGTAATTACGCAGCATAAGTACGAGGTTATAGATATTAATGTAAATAACTTTCGTTAATCTACTGTGGAATATTATAAGATTAGTGTTGAATAAGTAAAATATAATTTAATGTTTTCTAATTAATAAGGTCATCAGGACTCTTGCCATCACTTTTGGATAATCCAGATGGTTCCAGTAATGCTGGAACAAAAGCAGTGGCAAGAGTCCAACGAACCAAGTTTACGGTGCGTGAAACTCTACCGGCACTCCTGATACAGGACAAGCTATGTCGAATTATCTCTCAAAACTGTGTATTTTCCGCCCACACCCACACAGACAAAAATTGTCTTCTGCAAAAAATTAGTTTAGTATCTACCTAAGTATAATTCCGTTAATATTTTTACTTATTTCAGTTGAACAAATATTATTGAACTATTTTATACCAGGAAAACTAAGGAGAGAATATAAAATACTCTTAAAACAATGTGAGGGGTACCTACTCGTAGGTTTCTCATAGCAAATGTCTTAAAAATTAACAGAATATTTTTCCATTCGTGGACTTAAAACTTTTCTTAAAAAATAAAATACCTAGTTATACAGTAAGTATGCTTAAAGTTAAACAGTAGGTATGCTTTCTGTTTGATCGCTTAAAATGATAAGGAAAAAAAAACCCCAAATGGTATGTACCTAATTCATTATTTAAAAAATTGCCTTATTTTAATTTTTACACCAACTTTTTGTGGATATTGACTGTAAAAGCCAACAAAGTAAAAACATATAAATAGTTAAATAGTTAGAAATATGGAACGTCTCTTATATTCCTTGTCACATTTCTATTTATTTCTAAAGACTTAGTATGTGGACAGTGCCTCTATTTATAAAAAAAAACATAGGCACGATAAAATAATTTTATTTGTACAACGTTGATGCACCGAAGTCAATCGTATCAAAACTCCTTTAAGATAAATTGACTTTGTAGACGAACAAATGTGGCGAAATTACGAAAATTTTTGATCGTAAGATAAAAACCGCTTGACACACCTTCTGATTACGTCGATAAGATTCGTTTTATAATGTCTATTTCGAAAGCATGATAAGCAAACTGTTTTGCACAGATTTATCAGGATAAGTCACTCTGATTTTCAAAAACAGATAAAGTTATAACAAAACAATTGTCATCGTTACTCGAAAAACGAACACATCGGAAACATTATTGGACAAATTTGTTGATTTAACCACTGTAAACACACACACACACACACACACACACACACACACACACACACACACAGACGCACAAATAGAGACACAAACGTCTGACGACCCATATGGACTATTGACTATACCATATGGGTCGTCACTTGACAGACATAATATAGTCACCACGCAGTGGCGGTGTGTCGTGTTTTTACGCATTTTGGTCCTGAGTTCAGTTCCCAGTGGGAAAGATATCTAAATAATGAAGAAATAGGTCTTTTTCTGGTCTGGGTGGTTGTGCACTTATTTTTTCCAATTTCTAAATTATCGAGAACTCTTCTCATGTATTTTGGACCTTTTGAAAATGTTATATTCTAATGCAATTATACAAATACCCGTTGTGGTAAATCCAAAATGGACAAAGGAACAAAATAGCAGATTACAGAGGAGAAAGAAGTCGTGGCTGCGAAACATCAGGGAGTGGACCGGAATAGCTGGCGCAGCTGAGCTGTTCCGCCGAGCAAATAATAAGGACGACTTTAGCAAGCTGATTGCCAACCTTCACTAGTTGGAGAGGCACCTTAAGAAGAAGCAGATTACATTATTTTTGTATAAAATACGCGATATAGTTTAGAAATAATGTGCTCTAACTAGTAGAAAACAATATACTCGTACACAATAAAAAACGAATCCATGATGGCCGCAAGGAGATTACAATACCTACTTTGAAGATGCAAGAAGCAGGAATGGATTGATTAGAGTTAAATTAATAAAGTTTTCCTTAATTACAGCCTCGGCAAATATGGATTAATTATTTTAACTAATTTACTTACAGACAAAAAGACAATAAAATTAAAGATTAAACCTATAGACCTCAAACATTTCTAACGCAACGCAGCTATGACATAAACGACTTGTAGGTATTGGGTTTGGTAGAGTTCTGGTCTAATTTGGCTCTACCACCGTCATTATATTTATATTCGTATTTTGTACACCATACTATTTAGTTGTTGCTTTTATATAAAATCTTAAGATTCAGTCTTTTACCAGCTACATATTTAATTATTTATCAATGCTTTTAGGCATTAGCTTGGACACAGTAGGAAAAAGAATGATATGACATAAATAAATATAAATAATTTTAAAAATCAAAAATGTATGCCGTATAGAATTAATATTTACTTAACAAAGTACCTATTTGTACTGGAAGAAACATGAAACGTAACGTAAAATGAGAAAGTGCTGTAAATACGGTCGTAAGTCATACTTGAACTAGGTCTGGTAAAATAAACAAACATTACTAAATAAATGTCGAGGCGATCTAGATCATATTTAACCGATAAGGAGAATCTAATATGAACTAGATATGCCTGCTAACTTCATAAAGGTGGTAGATATAAAAACTTCGCGACTGAGTTAAAAAGATTTTACCACTCCCCTCTTTATTCTGCGAACAATCGTCAAGCGTTTCGCGCTAATCACTGTAACCGAGAAATAAAAATTGCCTGGGTTTTTTTTCTTGCCGTACATCAAGTCTTTTCAATTCAACTTAAGTCAGTGTGACATTCAAACATAAGGATTGAGTTCCTGGTAACCATTTTTTGTCGTAGCAAAATACCTTGAAACTCAAGTGGCATTTGAGCGGACGACCGACGGCACGTTTCGCCACACCCGGCCAGGCCTCCCCAGCCAGCCAATCAGAAGGCTCCACCGCAAACCGTAATCAGTACTTTCGATGCATTGGACTTTATTCAGCCTTGGAAATAACAATAATTATTGCGGTTGCGTCAGCTAACGATGACTTCGAATCTAAGGCTGCCAATCTAATCGGTTTGCTGAAAAACAAACAGACTTACGCAATTTCTAAACATTTTGCTGATTTAGTATTTGGGAATAGGTACCTATGTTCAAGTTTATAGACACTCACTAATATTTAAAAAAAAGTTATGCAAGAAATCATCGACTACCTAGACTGTTTCACAATTCTTTGGCGAACACACTTGGCCTAAAAGTTAGTCACCTCAGTTAGATATCTACATTTACTTTAATTATACCTAATTTTAGCTTTTAGGTGTAATTTTTATAATTCTTAGTATACCATATTGGAAAATTAGAAGCGTATTGACGATACACCCCATAATACAACCCTAACCTTATTCAGGTACCTAAAACCTGAACAAATAACGGATTTAAGTTATGAATTACATACATGTAATGTTGTTATTTATGAAATACATATTTGATACAATGTTGAGGAAAAGATAAATAAGAACCTTAGAGCATCAAGGTATTGACAGGTATGACACCCGAAGAACATACCTAACAAAAAGGGTCTGCTGGAAGATATTCCTATTTAGGAATAAGCGGTACCCCTGTACTCTTTTTCTTTAATTTACTATTTTTATGCTTTGTTTGTGTGTACAGAAATAAAAAAAGAAAATTAATCAGGGGTGCGTGCCGAGATTTCAACCCGGGTCACTGTGCTATCACTACTAGTAAATGAACTAATAACAGAAGGACATTACCAAGATATCATTTATTAAAATAATATCCTCTTAAGATAAGGCATCTGCAGTCTAGATACAACCTTAGAATCGATCTTTAATAACTGTGGCAGATCAAAGATTTTAATGAATGGACTCGGTTGTACTTTATTCATTGGCATCGATTGTATAACGAGGTCATAATAATAAATGCCTTTAATTATAATTCAACAGTGGTTTATCTGTTGAAGATAAAATTATGGAATCCAAGATATGGGATGGAAAATAACATTTTGGAATAGTTGGTGCTATGATCGTCTTGTAAATGAAACGGGAAATTAGCCGCAAATACATTTATAAGTTCACTGAAAAAAAGATTCTATTTACTGCATTCCACAAGCATTAAATAATAAAAAGTTATCAGAACTCATGAAGAGCCAAAAAATAACCTTTCTTACTCCACAATCCCTAACTAACTCTATAAAACTGAGGGCTTCTTCTTTGAAACTTCTTCTTTATTATAAACAAACTTTTTACGATTAGGTCTGCTACTGAAATGAAATGAATGAAAGAAAAATAAAAAAAATCGGCATAGCTTTTGGATCAGACTGAGCAATTTATTACATAAATTGCAGGGATCAGATTTCAATTTTATTTAAGGAAAATTGCTACCTATAACCATCGGATTATTACTATTTACCATCGGATTTCTTGGAAGATTCTATTTCGGGTACGTATTGCTAATACATACTCGTACGTGACTTCTGAAATGTTTAAAACATTACTTAATGTCCCAAAGTCATTCAAGGTGAATTGCAAACTCTACATTTTCCACGTCACCGCTTTTTTTTAGATATACCTCTGCGTGTATAAAATGGAAACAAGTCCAAAATACAAAAATCTTTGACCGTCCGTGATCGAAGACTAGTCAAAACTGCATATTTACATAAACACGTGTATAGACTGTTCTGCTAGAATTTTTTTTGGTATTGAGTGGTATCTTATATCCTCGTACAATAGTTTTCCTAGAAATCTATATTATAAATGCGAAACTTTCTATCTATATAAGGATGGAGGTTTGTTGCTCAATAACATAAAAACGGATGAATGGATCGGGTGACATTTGGCGTAGGGATAACCGAGATATCCTATTATAGCCTGGAATAGCGTATATACGCTACTTTTTATACCGGAAAGTATAAACATATAAACTCAAATCACCCAAGCGAAGCCGGGCCGGATCACTAGTATAATCATACATTGAATTGTAATTAAAAATTAGTCAATTACAATTAAGTTACTTAGCTTATCGTTGAGATATCGGTACGATCTTTCTACAAAAAAAACCCATTATAAGTTTAAACTACATATTTAATTAACAGCATTGCAAGTGCAGAAGTTCCAGACAGGACTTTTTTATACTGGAAGATTTGGGAGTACGTTTTAGAAGTCAATAAGTTTTACTGTTACTAATAAACGTAAGTGCAAAATATATTAGAAAGTTATTGTGAGCAGTGAAACTAAATTGACGTCTCGCCTTAAAAACATGCTTACGATCAGTTTACACTTCATCTGTAGTAAATTTCCATTCCTCAGTGCATATTGAATGGATGTTTATGAAACAGTACACGTTTGGTTGGGTTGTATACATTATCGGAATCTGATACAGAGGACCAGAAGATTCTCTGTCCACTGTAGGCGGAAAGCAATGCGATGCGCTTTGTTCAAGTCGGAACGTTCTAGAGAGGTTCGATTGTAGTGTTGTACCCCGTTGTAAATTGTGTCGCAATTCGCTTACCGCAGGTTACACGAGCGCAAAGACCAACAGAATAATAAGATATTTGTTCACTAGTTTGTTTGTACTATAGAATCATCGTCCTATAAAATCAGGGTCTGTAAGATGCCATACCCAAAATAACTCCTTGGAAGAAAGAGCCAGCGCAAATTAAAAGCTTAAATGATTTTTAGTACTAATGAGCTCTATCTATAAGCTCATTATATTCTGTCTACCTACCAAAGTTTAAAAATCGTAAATCTAAGGATAACTTCTTATTTTTAAGTGAACTAAGTACCAAAAGAACATGCAGGCCTCGTGGTATTAGGTAAGTCGTCGTTGCAGCCAAAATTACAGTCACGCTGCTACACTGAAGTACTGAACTTTACTGAAGTCTGATGATCGCCTAATAAAAATCGATTTCTCTGAAAACCAATACAATAGCTTCGCGGCATAAATGAAATGATTTTTTTTCTTCAATTAATTATGGCATCGCAATCGCAGCGTCAAGTATATTTTTTGCATCACGTTTTTGCCAGTTTCGGTGAAGCTGGACAAGTAATCATAGGTAAAGTCAGTAAGTCGTCAGTAATCAGTCAGTCAAGTCAGTAAGAAATTCAAGTAAAGCGATGGCTTCTCTACCAGAACGTAACCAATGGAATTTTTGAGGCAAGCCGAAAAAAACATATTTTCGCTCTGTTATTTTATTTCACAACACTCGTGCACTGTAATTAACCTTATCGAACAAAATGCCATCAAATTTATCCGATATAACTCAAAAATACACCAAGAAAATGAAAATAAAACAAGAGCACAATATGTATTTTTCGATTTCCCGCCCAAATTCCCCATGAAATTATTTAAAATCACCTAAATTGGTTAAGGGTACTGACTGCTGGGATACGGGTTTTGTCCTGGTATGCCATTTGTAGGCTGTAACTGTAGGCTGCACTTTAAATGTACCTATTTCTTAACCCCTAATGTACGTCGTTTCCCTGGTGATTCCAGAGACATTCTGTGTTTAAAAAAGGTTTTTTTATTTTATTTTGACGTAATCTGTATTTAAAGTAAAATATCTACTCGTTCTGACTCCACGTGTAATTTTAGTTTATCTCTATCACTATTTATTATTTTGTTAGTGTTGGTTTTTACTAATGGAATAATAATAATTCAAAGCGAAGTAAAATGAATGAGCAGTTTAATACTGCTTGTTCACTTTCTGAACCACGCTATCTGATCATAATACCGTCTTTTTACCGACTTCCAAAAGAAGGAGGTACTGTATTCGGCTGTATGTATTTTTTTTTTTTTATATATGTTCACCGATTACTCCGCCGTTTGTGGACCGATTTTCAAAATTCTTTTTTTGTTCGTATGGTTATACTCCCGAGGTGGTCCCATTGTCACCAAATCAGGATCTGATGATGGGATCCCAGGGAAATCGAGGGGAACACTCAAATTTTATAGGCACACACATTGATTTTCTTATACTTTCTGAAGCATAAGAGATATTTGTGCATAGTAATCATCATCTCATGTTGCTGAGCTGATGATGGAAGGTACTGCAACAGTGAGGAGTTGAAAGCAAATTCTTTCAATAAATAGTTTTTTATTCCAAATCTTACATTCCTGAGGTGGTCCAACTGTCACCAAGTCAAAGTCTGATGAGGGGATCTCGGAGAAATCGAAGGGAACATTCAAATTTTACAGCACAACAAATGATTTTCATATTTTTACTAAAGCAAAACAGGCATTTTTGTATAATTATCATCATATCATGTTGCTGAGCTGATGATGGAAGGTACTACGAAGGTTAGGAGTTGAGAGCAAATTCTTTCAATAAATGTCTTTTTGTTGGAAATCTTACATTCCTGAGGTGGTCCAACTGTCACCAAGTCAAAGTCTGATGATGGTATCCCAGAGAAATCGAAGGGAACATGCAAATTTTATAGCACAACAAATGATTTTCATATTTTTATTAAAGCAAAATAGGTATTTGTGTATAATTATCATCATATCATGTTGCTGAGCTGATGATGGAAGGTACTATGACGGTTAGGAGTTGAGAGCAAATTCTTTCAATAAATGGTTTTTTGTTAGAAATATTACATTCCTGAGGTGGTCCAACTGTCACCATGGCAAAATTTGATGATGTGATACTAGGGAAATCGAGGGAAACACTGAAACTTAATAGGCACACACATTCTTTTAGTCATATTTTTTAACATAATACAAATAGTTATGGCCGGTAATTATCACCTCATGTTGCTAAGCTGATGATTGAAGGTACAACTCCTCAACGGTTAGGAGCTGAGAGCAAATTCTTTCATTAATTTATACGTTCAGGGGGACTGATAGTAGTATTATTTCAGGCTATAAGATGGCTATTAGATAAACATGATTATAAAAGGTAAATCTGTTTAAAGTTTAGAAGTTAAGTGAAATTTTTTCCAATTATGCTAATACATACATAATTATTAAAATTACTAAAAAGAGTGAAATAAATTAAGTTTTTAACAAAAAAATAGAACCGACTTCAAACGGTAAAAAATAAAATTGTGCAGTACCTACTTCTTCTTGCTTATGGTAATGACTTTTAAAACTATCGGGCCCTTAGTAAAATGTCCTGTCTTTGTAAATATAGTGTAGGCTTTTGTTCTGAATGGACACCAACTCCAATATAGTTTTAACAGTCATTACCATAAGCAAAAAGAAGTAGGTACTGTCCCACTGTCTGTACTGTCGGTGCCCATTTAGAAGGAATGGTACGACATTTTAGTAGGGGCCCGACTCCAAAAATAGTTTTAAGAGTCATTACCATAAGCAAGAAGAAGTAGGTACTGCACAATTTTATTTTTTACCGTTTGAAGTCGGTTCTATTTTTTTGTTAAAAACTTAATTTATAATTGTTTCAATAAAAGCGTCATAACTTTGTCGACGTTAACTGGAAATGCCATGCGAGTATTAACAGATAAAACAAGCCTTTACTGGTTCGAAATTCTTGGACAATAAACCATAGAACAACAATTTTGAAATTATATTGCCAATTGATAAAGGATACTGCTATAATATTTATACAGATCATGATTTTGATATTGTAGAGTTGAATAAATTTCTCAAAAAACCTTACAGTTTCTACGTATACAATTCTAAAATAGTACTGTTTTATTTCATTATATTTTAATTTGCCGCAACGTTTGATCCTGATCGATATAATAATAAATACAATCTTTGATAAGATAATAGTAAATAAATAATATGTAATCAGTAACATATAATGGACAGTACTTTAATGCAGCACTTTTCATGAACTTGTGATGCTTTAAATAGCATTTGGATAACCATTTCAACTGCAATACCTACTCTGAATAACATCATTTTGGAATTCCCTTAACGTTACTAACGTGAAAGTATTGAAAAGGTATAAAATGAAATGAAGGTGTTATTGAGTGGTGGCTGGCTGGCTGCAACCCTTTTTGCGTCCCACTGCTGGGCACGGGTCTCTCCCCATTAATGGGGAGGCCTGGAGCTTACTCCACCACGCTGCTTCAATGCGGGTTGGTCGAGATGCGGGTTAGTGGCCAACCCACTGTCGGATGTTTTCAAACCGCCCATAAGGCCTCCGACAAGGTTTAACGACTGTCATCTATCGAAATTGAGTGGTAATTTCTGTTAATAATGTTCTGTGGTAATGATAAATGTTTGTTAATGTTTAGGACCAGTGCTGGCCTCTATGTACGTTTAGTGTTATTCTCGATTTACAGTTTTTATTTAATTTAGGCGATCATTATCATATTTTTTATAATCATAATCAGTATTTATTGCAATTTACATAGAAATGTTTTGTGGAAGAGAATATTTATTTTGAGATTTAGAGACTGTATTTTGAGAACATATTTGGTGGTGGTAGAGGTGACAATGGGAGAGAAACAGCAGGAACACTTTTCTTGAATTACGCTGCGAGGCTTTTGCTGCGCCTATGCCCGGTGGTATTTGCCACAGAACATTATTAACAGAAGTTAGAATGGAAATGTGGGCGGAGCAGACGTCGCCAAGGAATTTTGAGCAAACGCTCAAACTTCCAAATTCTCTACAGAAACACGCGATCGTGCTACAATATGCGTGCTTGTGTGCGTGCTTGGGTGTGATTCGTTCATTTGAAATCGCGTGATTGTGCGACGCTAAGATTGGCTAGATTTGAAATTGCAAATATGTGCGTAAGCTTCGTATTTATTTAAGTACAGATGTAATGGAGGTGAAAGGCGGGGCTTAATCGGCGACACCAGTCTTCATACAAACGGCGTATTATTGCCGTTCTACCTCTTTTAATAATGTTCTGTGGTATTTGCTGCGGATTACCCACAGTAGCAATTCTTCTTAAACTCATGCTGCGAGGTGACGTCTTAGCTGCAGCACTGCTCGGCGATAATCTGTTGTGAGGTGACGTCTTATTGCGTTACTGCTCTGTGATATTCAGCTGCTTATCCCCTTTGCTTATTACTTTCCGAAAATCCTTTTAGATTCTCAATTTTTTTCGGCTTGATGATCGTGCTGATAACGCGAAATTCGATTGCTTAAACTTTCTTGTATTAATTGTCGCTGGTTCCCTTCATGGGCCACCATTTACTTTACACACAAAAGCACTGAAAGGATTTTATGAAGTGCAATGTTAACTCATAAGAGTTACTATGAGATAAGCTAGAAAGCTTAGGTATGTGAAAGTAAGTACATGAGACTAACGTGAACACTAATTTTATATTGCATGAAGTAATCGTACCTTTAATACAAATGAAAACGAGGCAAAATGAGTCGTTATAATATTCACAATTATGAAATTAAGTGAAGGATGCCGAAAGTTTATACCTACAGGACATCAAGTTATTGCAACCCTTAGAAAAGGTTGCAATAATGTTGACACAAAATGCAGATTTACTTTGCTTTACATCTGTTTTAAATTAATGAATGCGTAGGACTGTTTTACCTGTCAATATAATGAACGTTTATTTGCGTGTAATAAAAGATAATATTATAATATGTGATTGTTACACGGATCGTTTAGTAGCTATCGGAAAATTCCTCCGTTGATCGTCAGCAATTACATCAATCTAGTCTATGGTCGTTGCGGCGCCTGCTTTACGATGGGTGTACCTTTGTACCACTTTTTCAGAGACAATTATCTTAATAAATCCAAACGTACAGCAGGACAGTGCTGCAACTAATACATTTTTTTCAGTTCTCGAAGCTGAATCTTTATCCTTTCATCCTATTCATCTCTGAACAGCTTTTTCTCTTACTATCAGCACAGAATACATAATAGTACGGGTACTATCAGCTTAATAAATCTCTACATTCAACATTTTCAATTTACTTAAATTGAAATCTTCCTATTATTGGGTTTTGGGCGACTTATTTTCGAATCATAGATAGCTGCAATATTACTGGTGGTATTTGATTTTAGATAGAAAGCAGTAGATCTAATTATATTGCTCTTGCATATGAAACAAGCTATATATTATAATGGTTCGTTATAGCCTTAGAATAATTACAATTACATTATAGATCGCGCGCCCAAATTGAAGCATGTTGAGCCATTAATGGCACCAAACGCCGGGCCGCTTTGTAAGACAAGGTTAAATTTTATCACAACACTTTTTTAAAAACAAAAGAAATCTAATAAAATAACGTTTCACAGTGTTTTCAATATTTTGTGGTATTTTATAGTTAGTTTGGTCAAAATAAAAATATTTTGTTTGTCAGATGTGACCGCTGTAGGAATCTATTTAGTGCTTCAATTTTGACAACGCGCTTGTATGAAGACACTCATTCTATACGTATTTATTCTAAGGTTATAGCCGATTAAATAACATCGGGTGCAAAGCATGAAATGTGCATCCCATAAAACTCAATACTTATGACTCAAGATTTATATAGAGAAAATATGTGAGAAAATTTTCAACGTTTTGGGGTATACGATATCATTCCCCATTTTAAATTATAAATCATGGCAATTCTAGTGCTAGATAAATTGTAAACGACGCGCGCGACGTCGTCACGTAGTCAATCTGTTAGCTGTTTTATAATAATGGCAATTGACATAGTAATTTCAAAGACAATTTCAAAGTGTTATCTTTGTTAATAGAATAATTGCTGTTTTGTGCTGAATGCGCTATAATTTCTTATCTGTTTATATCTACATAATAATGGCATTTTTTAAATAATATTCTACGACTTAATATACGTCAACTATGCATTACATAAGGAATAATAAACAAAGAACTCAAATATGGCTGCTGGATGTACGATAGTTAAACAAATTTACTTATCTTTAAGTGCGTCAGTGTTATTTAGGATAATCTTTTTAAATACAGCCTTATCTTACAAAAAATCTTACTCTTTATCTCCATAGAAAATATTTCCGTGGGTCGATAACATTTTCAAGAGTAAATACCTATCTCTTTCTATTTGAATAATTATTAAAAAGGAATATACGAATGCCTACACTAAATATTTCTTCAGTAATACAGCACGATAGTGCTTTTCAGAGTTCTTGTGAATCGAAATGAATGAGTTAAATCTATATGATTATACTTACATTTGCAAAATAAATATTTTGTATTTAATTACATTATATCAATTTTAATACATTATTGCAAAGAATCGTATACGAAAAGTAGTGAAAATTCCACCATTAACCGTTATCGTTATCACAAAAAAATACCGGGTTGCATCCGGGAGTGCCGGCAGAAGTGAACACATCAGTATTATTTTTCATCTAGTATATTCAGTAGGTTTTCATCTAGTATTTTTATAAACTCACTCTCACTTTCTTTTCAACTCACTCACTCATTTTCTTTCACTATTTCTTCGTCACTTTTTTCATTAATAGATGCACTTTGTTCAATTTCCATATTTTAAACACTTGATATACACATATTTTACAAGTATACAGACAGTCGAGCCATCAGCTGTCACCTCTCCGTCTTACGAATATTCGATCATGCCACGTGTCCTGACGCGAGTTTAACATTATTTACCCATCCCAAAAAAAGTGCACAACGCCGCTAAAGAAGTTTTCACTTCAAAAAGTTCTTATTTTCGACTGAATCTATACTACTACTATCTGAATCTGAAGATTTGTATTTTTGTATGTTTGTAATAAATAAACTCAAAAACTACTGTTCCGATTTCAAATATTTTTTATCCTACGGGGACCCATTAAACGGGTCCGCTGGCGAAAGGCTAGTACATATAATATAAAGCTGACGAATTTGTTTGTTTGAACGCGCTAATCTCAGAGAATACTGGTTTAAATTGAAAAATTATTTTTGTGTTGAATAGTCCTTTTTTGCCCCTATAGCCTTCCCCAATAAATGGACAATTCAATGCAAAAAAATATTTTTGAATTCGAACCAGTAGTTCCTGAGATTAGTGCGTTCAAACAAACAAACAAACAAACAAACTCTGCAGCTTTATAATGTATTTTGGTATAGATATTGATACGCCCGCTACTCTATCTTGGCAAGATCGATGAGAGAAATTTTAAATTTACATGATTTTTTCTGTGTCACCACTATTCCAACATTTTTATCATGTTGGAAATCATTCAATCTCTGCCTACGTGAAATCAACAGCTGCATAACGAATTTTCTATTTATAAATAGAAATTCAAAACATAGAGTGCCTACCCACACATAATACACTTACAAAGGTTGTCAAAGGTACGGATTTAAATACATTTGTAGTCAATGCCCTAATTAAAGCGTTCGATTACATAATACACTAATACTACTTTGCATAAATCAACTCAGAATTCACGAAATTGTAAATACACTGCCGTTACTTATAGGTTAGAGGTTAATTTAAGAGCCGAACAATCGGGCCCGTAAATGTAAGGGATCCCTTAAGGACTTAAGTGACACCTAAACGTTGGTGAAAACCAATTTCAATGTTAGGGTATCCCTAAACGCTACTAAGGGATCCCTAAGTTTAGGGATTTGTCGGTGAAAACGGGCATAAGGGCGTCTTTCACCACCTTCAAGTAAAGTGACAAGTACGCTTATTGTCACCCGTAACTTCAATTTCAATTTCACAATGTTCGAGTAACACTAATCATATGATAAACTGACCCATACTGGCCATACTCATAGCTTTTTCTTGCCAAATAACTTTAGTTGGGACATAACTAATCAACACTTTACTTGGAGATGGTGAACGAGGCCCTAAGCTTATTAGCACAAACGAATATCGGCGCACGTCTAATATAAATTGAATTATACGATATGTTGATATACGAACTCTACATTTCATTAGGTACTTACCTTATAGTATAACACATTTGCAACTTTGTTATAATAATTTGGATTCTATTGCGATAATTTCAATTAAGAAAAGATTGTAAATTATGTGCTATAAAATGTAAATGAGTTTAGAACGTGAGTCATTTGCGATCGAAATCAAATGCAACCATTTTGCGAAAAACTAATAGCTTGTGTAATTGTTTGTTAGTCGGAAAATTTAGTCAATTACAATCACATGGAAACGTGGTATAGGGTATAATGGTGCAAAGTCGTTTGGAGGTCAATGACGTCAGCCTTAGAAAGTCTAGCCTCGAGGTAACTTGTGTACGTGTGGCGGAGGTGTGTCGCGTCCCTCGTCGATGCGCGCGAAATGGTGTGCGCGTGCGTTTAATTCCGTCATGCTACCAGCAACCATTGTACAATATTGCGTCAACCACTAAATTTCCGTATTTGTTGATGAGTAGATGAGTCAGATACATACTAGTAGATATTGAAGGTACTCTATTAAAACTTAAATCCTACTCTACTCTTTCTAAGTTACATAATGACATGAAATAATCATACCTACAGAAAAGTAACATAATATTAAATTATCGTGTTTTTGGTTTGTCCTTCAGTTATGAAAATAATTTAATATCCTATAACAGGAAATTAATAGCCACAATTAAATGCGTCGGTAATACGCATTGTTTGTTATGGCTTTCCCGATCGTGGTTTAAAAAAAATAATTTGGCCTCCGATTGTGTGGTGTATTGCTCTGATGTAAGACATATTCCGTATCTGACGCGTTCAGTCGTTGGCACCGTTTGATTGGTGGGATCTACCAAGCCCCCAGACGTCATACGATATCGCGGTATGATACACGTGACTTCAGGCACACCTCATTATTATTATTAATAATAAATCATTTTTGCCAATCATGGTTATAAAGCCATATTAAAATACTTACAAAGAAATAAAACAGGAGCATATTTACAACTAAACATGTTTTGCTCATAGTAAGATCGGGAAAACAATATTAAAACTAAGTAGGTAGGTATGCACTGACTGCCACACTCATTTCTTTTATCCTGCTAAGAAATAATTATTTATTTTTAGCATTATTAAATTCTTTATAATAACATTGTATATAAGTAACTGAATAGTTGAGACCCTGCAAGGGCAAAAATAGGCAATAATGTAATGCATTAAGCAATTAATTATCTAAAAAATATAAGTATATCCTACGTATAAATTAATAAAGGTTTAGCTATTTTTTGATAAATTAATCACCAACTAAATATTTTACAGTTATGTAAGTACAGGTACTTCCTTACATATGGTCTTCTACTAGTTACTACATTGGCATTTTTTTGTTAAGTTTATGCCGGACACTACGAACTTCGATTTTTTATTTAACATTTAAGCTGCATAGAAATGTTGTTTTATTTAAATAAACGAGTTTTAAAATTTGTTACGAACATCATTAAAAGTAAGTAATAAAATATTACAGTGGAACATTTCGATGGATGAAATCATTAAATTATTACAGTGGAACATTTCGATGGATGAAATCATTAAATTCATGTTTATGTAAATTGTACTTAAACTTAATATTTTTTTGTTCTTCTTACTTGCTGAGCCTAAGTATTCCTACTCACTGAGACCTTTCGTAGGGTTAGGTACTTTGTTACTAAGTATACACCTACGCAGGTACCAAAGAACTTTTTTAATTTCCTCAAAAGGAAAAAAGACACCGTTATTTAATATTTTATAGGATCGCTTCACTTTCCGTCTGTCGTGTCGCTCTGTTTGTCAATTCCATTTTTCTATTTGAAACTACGGAAAAGCCACCAACGCTATTTGGAAGATACGATAGGTAAGTACCATCATTTATATCTCATGCATATATTATCATTTCACAAGGGAATAAAATTCTGTACTAGGAATAGGTACTTCCCGTTATAAGTTGTAAGGCGAGAAAAAAAAGAAGAAAACTTCGAAAAGTACCAAAAATATATATTTATATTCAATGCATAAAAATAGGTAAGCTCCTTGTGAACATCGTGAGATCTGAGATTAGTGAAGTTTGGAAACGCGTAAACGTTACTACTGCGTCCGAGTTAAAATTGGACAGATAGATCTTAACCTGAAAGGAATAAGGTCGATAATTAAATTCTTAACTCAAACGCGTTAGTAACATTTTCACGTGTGCAGACTTACACTAAGGCCTCTGTATGCTAAAGTAAATATGAATGTACCTTTTTTGTTATTGGAGGAGAAACCTTCAAAAGGTACCCGGCAGATTTTGAGAGAAACCGTGTTATGTAGCACTAAAACCCATTTCAGTGGCCTGCCTCAACGCTTGGGGAGCGCTTCGGGATCTACAGTGGAACGCACCGGTATCCGGCCCCAGGCCGCTGGCTGGTTTCGAGCCCCATGGATTCTAGCTCCCATTCTCGTCACCCACAACGCCGCCTCTTACGATGAGGCAGGGGATACATTTTTACAGGCCCGTAGATTTATTTTACCAATATTTCGGTCAGCGTTATGGACTGCGGCAAGATTAGGAATAGGAGACTAGAAGACTAAGATTAGGATATATCTTGGGATAGGACTTTTCTATCGTTTGTTTTACTGTTGGATAAAATTTATGCGTTGTGTGAGATAGACTATTCAAAATATAAATAAATAATTGGACAATTATACATGCGAATTATACATGCAAATAATGTACTATGGTAATCAGAAAGCTGACAAACATACTTATATAATACTAAATACATACTTAAAGAGATAAATTAACACCCAGACACAGAACAAATAGTCATGTTCATCACAAAAATATTTGTCCTGGGTGGGAATCGAATCCACGACTTCACGCTTCGCAGTCGGCTCATCACCCACTACGCCACGGAGGAGAATATTGAAGTACCTTGGACCAATCATGGCAAAATCTTTCTCTCCCAATCTTTTAAACTGTCTGACCGAACATTCGGTTTCGGTTTCGGCCGAGTTTCGCCTAAAAAACGAGTTTCGGTTTAGTTTCGGGTTCGGCGGCAAACCAGCCGAAACCGAAACTGTACTGGGGTAGTACATTTCAGTACATTTCATCATAGATTATGTGAGGACGCGAAAATGACGAAAATCTGTATAAAAGTTATGCTAAATCTGTAATCTGTATTGGTGATGAAAAATATGTATAGATACAGATAAATCTGTATATATGGCAACACTGTGTACCGCCAACATGACTGAATAAGTGACGTATGGCTGCCGTAAACGATAATTCGAACCTCTCTATAATTCAAATTTACAACGAGTTCTCTAGGATATCTCTACATTTTGAACTAAATCAATACATTTTTATAAACTTGGTAATTCGAACAAAATATCATCGCTACGTAACAATAACAATACGATGTGTTAAGTTGATCTCATAGGCGTCAAACACTCGAAAATTCAAGCGAAAGAGAGTGAGAGATTATAGAATTTGCAGAGGTAGGTACTTACATTAAGTAAGAGGTAGGCATTTTGAGATATAAGTTCAAACTTTTAGAATCGTACAAAAACCTTGTTTTTGAAATGATTACTTTGGACACATTGTATATGCGCACAAATTGGTTTGTTTAGATAAGTTTCAGTTATTGTTAATATCAGTTAAAATAGCAGTAAATAAATAATATATAACTTTTATTTCTTTCTTTTTTCTCTATAATTTTAACTGCCTATTTGATATTGTAAACTCTCGATAATTTGTAATATTTTAAAAGCACTTCGAGTTTCGAATTAACGAGCGATTGATTTTAAGATAAAAAATAAAGATTGACTGACTATAACAACGTTTTCTTTATTTTTCTCTCATACTATGATCTTTGTGAGGAAGTTTCGGTTTCGGCCGAAATAAACAGTTTCGGTCTGATACTCTATCAGATCTATACCTACACTACCTATACCGATGTTTGACAGTGTGCTGCGGCCACGAACTCCCGTCATCCTTTCCCTTGTTAGGTATTCTCCAAACTATGTCAAAACCTCACAACAGAAGCTACCTTCTTACTATGCAGCTCGTATTCGGGTCCATGGTAGATAATTTATATTATATTTTGCATTAAAAGATAGAGAAAACACCGTCCTTACGACTCCCAATTAAACGCTGATAAAACGCAGTTCGAATAATTATTTATAATTAGTTCAACGTGTCGACATTATTAAATTTCAATACATAGGTATTTCAGCGTACACGTGACCGATCCAAGGCCTTGGCGATATCTGACACGATACAGTAGGTTTAAAAAACCTAGTGGGTGTGTTCCATTCTAACCGCAAGTATGAATAATGTTGCCGCTTCTGTTATGTAAACGTTGAAACCGACGCTTTTTATAGATTAAGCAGAAAATAGTAATGCGACGTCACAGAAAATGTAATGATTATTTATTACAATATTATGTCCTATTTATTACGGTTTTAATTGGCAACTACTGGTTATAAAGGGCAATTTAAAATGTTTTATTATTTAGGTACCAATATTCAATCCGTGAAATTGATAGGGATAAATCCGGACTAAAAATGCACGTAGGTAGGCCTTATAAATAAGTCAACTTATAACTTACTAGTTTTTTTTAAATACATAGGTACTTTGTATTGGCAACTGTTACTTTATTAAATCGAATCAAAAATGCTGTTTTCTGCCTTTTTAGCAAATTAAAATGTTATGTTCTGAGAACTTGAGTGTCGAACTTACGCATGGTTGGACAGGGCCAGTGCCATCGCTGCACCTATTTCCGCCTAGAAGTAGATTTTTACTAGACTCTTAAATTAATTGAGGTTTTGTCTAGTTATCCTGGTAGTTAGGGCTCTTCTACTATTTCATTTTGTACAAAAAGGCTGGTCCTGAGGTCTCTTAGATTTAAATTCACTACCGCCCTATAGGTTAGATTATGTACGGTGTATTGTTTATAAGTACCTGGACGCCCGAGCGTTGCTCGGATAAAAACAATTTATTTACTTGGTTTATTTTTAAGCAAAGCATTCATTGACTTAGACAAATTCTTTTGAAATACCTAGCTCCCAATTAAAAAAAAATTGTCACAAAAAAATAAAAAACGCAACTTGCCTACTTGAGATTTGAACCCGGGTCTCTAGCTACGTAGTCGGCTATCGTAACCATTCGACCAAGAAAGCTTTAATTCCCTTGACGAAATTTTTATAGAGGTCTTTCATAATTATCGACATTGTCATTTGTTTGAAGGGTGGATTGTCAAATGTTGACCATTTTGATGGCTTTTCACGCCACAATATTATTATTATTTTCCAATAGATGTCGGTAAGAGTAATTTTATATTTAACTGCATAAACATTTAAAAAAACGCCAAATTTTATCAATAAAAATTTGTGGATCGATTTATCATCCCCGCAACCAGTGTACTAAATTTCATCAAAATCTTTGGAGCCGTTTCCGAGATTCCAAAAATATTATTTAGATACATACAAGAATTGCTCGTTTAAAAGTATTAGATTTTTATCACTTCCAATACCCAGACGCTCCTGCATCATTTCCTCGTGATTAAACTCAAAATTTCTCGTGGTGAAATAACGTGTTGGTGCCGTTGGTACTGGTACGTATGTTGGTGTATATTTTTTATTGTTGCATGTTCATGTATCCTATGTGGGAGGGGGGAGATTCTATTGAATGAAAAAGTATAGGTACACCATCATAGGTACGTTTTGATTGCGGATTTTTTAAATGCATAATCAATATAGTTACTTAGTTTTTTCAAATGTGTTTCAAAAGTTGTTTCAAAACCTGCATGATATATTTTGGCATACCTACAAAGAGCTACTGTGTGACAGTACTCACGCATGCTCCTCAACAAGGGTCAATTGGGCCGAAAAGTTCACAAAAAACTTAATTGACAGCAATTTAGATGCTTGTTAGACGATTTGCGTCAACAAATTCATTGACGTCAGTTGGTTTGCACCAGGCTCCACCGACTCTAGCAAGGTTGCTGCTTCCAATTCTGCATGAAATATTAGACCTAATGGCTAGTTCACGTTTCGTCCGTTTCTTCACCTTAGTAAATATAAATGAAAAATAGCGATAATTAGCAGCGTATTACGAAATTTCACATTACTTTGAATAGTGTTAAATTGCCCAAACCAAATGAACTGTGGCTGTAACCCTTTTTGCGTCTCACTGCTGGGCACGGGTCTCTCCCCGTTGTAGTAGAGGCCTGGAGCTCACTCCACTACGGTGCTCTAATGCAGGTTGGTGGAGATGCGGGTACTAACCCGCTGTCGATGCGTTCAAACCGCCCAAAAGTCCTCCTAAAATGTTAAACGACGGTTATCTACCGATTACAACCACGACCGACGGCTTAACGTGCCCCCCATAGCACGGAGTTGCACATGAAATTTGACACTAACGGTCCCCAATTTTACACCCTACCGCGCCCATTGCGCTGAGCTGCACTCGCTGAACCATTATTACTTTCTGCTGCTGGGCACGGGTTGCTCCCCATTATTGGAAAGGCTCCAGATCTCACGCCACTACGCTGCATCAATGCGGATTGGTGGAGATGCGGGTTAGGGATGAACCCGCTAAAAAGTAGCAAATAAGAGAATGACGTTTCACGCGCAACATCTGAACTCGTGGCTTCCCAATCCATTTTACATAGTCATTATGAATTATGCTTAACTGTTTGAGGTTTTTTCAGTCGAAAATACCCATACTATTTTCTTAAAAGGCATAAATATAGCTCTTCTTCAAGCCGATGACGTTCAGATTACCTGAATCAGGACTATTTGATTTAGGTACCTATGTTATTACTTAGGGCACCTAAATAATCCACGCCGGTGGCCAATGGGCGATTCTTTCCTTGTGTTGAAAATGAAGTCAGCACGATATTTTTATGTGTTACAAGGTCTTTCTAATACATCATTTGATCCTGTGTTTGTTGAATAAATATTAATAAAAACTATTAGAACCGGAAGAATCCGATTTTAATTTACACATATAAAAGCAGTCGTGATTTTAATGTTCGTCCGCACTCACGATTTCCAATCGTAAGTTTACTTTATACATCAAACAGTACAAAATTGAAATTTACATTAAGTTTTAGCGTTTAAGTCTACGTACGTAGATAAGTATCAATGGTCTGATAATTAATTAATAAAATTAACGGAGATACACAGTTATATTCAAAAATAAATAATGTACTTACTTAGTTTAAAAAACTAAAAAACACGCCTTTGTGAAAAAATGTACTAAATTGTCCAAATTTTCATGTTAATCAGCACATAGAAGTAGGTGAAAATTAGGTTTTATAACTGTTACTTCGTCGTAACATTAACTTATTGTATGTTAGTATAATAATAAGTGTATGCCTCCTAGGCAGGTACCTAGTTTATAATTATAAATTCTAATGATTCTTTACTTGTCCAAGTCACAGAGTTGCTAGAGTCTTGACTATTTAAAAGTAATTGTCGCATTTCACCCGCATTAATTAGGGTCATAACTCAGTCATAAGTCTTAGAACGTTCCAGTAAATAAATAAGTAACGCTCCACACTCATAGCCCCACAGTAGGTATATATATATACCTACATACATACATACAAAGACAGTACCTAATACAAACATTCAGACCGAGAACGGAAATTTAAACTCATCATTCAAATTTCTGTTTCACCGGTAATCGAACCCGGGACCCCTCGATTGGCAGTCTGGCATGGTAACCATTGCGCCGCGCGGGTCGTCAAGTAAAGGAAAACATTTTCAATTTTCTTGGAATTTTTATCGGTATTTAGCGAAGAGTTTGTAAAAAAAGCAATTTTAATTTAGCCACTTCAGCGAGTGTTTTATTTTCCATCAAAACAATGGTTGTCTGCAACAACGGCTTGTTCCAGCGCCACTAGGCGATAATAGACACGTCTCTCATAATATTAGGTCGAATAACGGTACAGTACTGTTTAATAGCTACGTTTTACCTGAAATTAAAACGTTTATTAGACATACTTAGGTACCTGATTCGTCCTAAGTTTTTAAAACTGCCTGGTGTAAATAGACGCAATGAGGTTAAATTACAATAATTTTTACGCTTCACTGCTAACGATTCTCTAGCCTTCTCTCTCTTAACTGTGGAGGCTTAAAGCTTGCTCAAAAACGCTGACCCGAGCAAATATAATTTACCTATTTATAGAACAATATAAATAGCTTGAATGCTTCTATATTGGTAAGTAGGTAGGTAGGTACACATATGTCTTATCAGAATTTCCACAGCGTGAAAATTACTACACCGCTGAAAATAAACCGTGACAGATAAACAATCACGTGTAACAAGACCTCCTTAATAGTCGTTAATTAAACAAACGATTCATAAAAAAATGTTTGACTTTGTGTTCCAATCTCTACATGACCTCCAGGTTAAACACAAGTAAATCTTCAGACGCACACATATAAAGTTAGTAGGCGTGTACTTGTATGTGCACGTAACTGGTTGTGGTTATGCAGAAAACCACACACGCGAAACCGTGCGTGTATGCAGTTCTAAGAATGCGATTCATTTGAAAAGGCGCCAGCAGACACGTATACCAGTCACCTGATCGTCTCAGACTCGCTGCACAGGAACGAAAGGATGTTAAACACATCTAGAACATCCTGAATTAAACCTTAAGATTGTCCAGTGTACGCTTCAGTTTCAATCCAATACAAACCTCTCGTCAGTTAAGCGACGCAGACTTGGCAAGGAATGAAGATTTTCCAGTTAAGATCTGAAATGTCGTATCTTGTAGCCAACGCTATGTTAATTTCAACTTTTATAGCTGTAATATAAGTAGATAGTTGATGTATTAAAACAAAACCTTCTAAATACATCGCATTATGACAACATCGCTGACGTGAATGCCACTCCCACAAATAATGTGAAAGTATTGAGTATGAGTTATAAAGGTAATTAATTTTGTATCTACTGGTACTCGTTGGTATTTTTTTTAATTTGCAAATATTCTTACCTAAAAGTACAAAAACAAAAGTTTGAAGTGCAAAAAGGGGGGGTCTTTTAATTAGGCTGGATAGTGCACCGATAGATGACGATAAGATAACATTAAACTGATACGAGAGATTTTCATGTGTTAAATCAGGGAGTTCAACCCTCTTGCAGTACATTTAATACTACCTTGCCAACTAAATTTCTAAAAAAATGAGTTCTTATGAACGAAAATATAGGTACAACAAATAAAAGTTAAAGAAATAAACGGGTCATTTTATCTATTTATTGAATAAATAGAGAACTTTTGCTTTATTTAAGATCCATGCATCTCTGATTTATAATTGCAAAAAGTTTGACCCCGACGTGATTTGAACACGCAACCTTCTGATCTGGAGTCAGACGCGCTACCGTTGCGCCACGGAGTCGATGACTAAGCTTGCAAAAATATGTAACATAACTTATAACGCAGCTTCATCTTTACATTAACACTTCATTTTTTTAAATTAGTATCTTAAATCATTGACAAAAAAGAACACAAATTTAATTATTAAATTAGCATCCCTAGAAATCAATAGCAATATTTGGTAATATTCTATTAAGCAACGTCATATTGCTATCTTAACATTAAAGTGTAAAACAATAATTGTTCATTGATTATAAAATGCTTGTTTCCAAAACTTATTTTTAGCTAAGTACCTAAGAAGTACCTATAGTAGTTCCATCTAATAAATCTATTATAAAGAGTACCTGTGTATAGCTCATACAATATTTTTTTTTATACCTCGTTACTGAGTAGCGCACTCTATGTTCATACCTCAGGTTCATACAATGCGCTGACAGATGGCGCTGTAGTTGAATAATAAAATAACAGAAGTAGGTATATAAATAGATATTTTATATATCTCAAAATATTTATATTGTTACGCTTACTTAGATCAAATTAATGATCATTAAAAATATACATCTTATAAAATACATAAGTACTAGACTTAAGATTTTTAAATTCATCACTCTCAACATGAGCCCCTGTGGCCTAATGGATAAGGCATCGGCCTCCTAAGCCGGGGATTGTGGGTTCGAGTCCCACCAGGGGTAAACATTAGTTTTATCAATTTTTAGATGGGTTTTTCTTATTTGTTGTAAAGAGAAAAAATAATTTTGATCGTAAAAATTTTATTAAATTTAATATACGCCTATTAATGAGATTAAGGGGAGTACAACAAGGGCCTTCCATAGTGAATTATTGTGTGCAGACGAGCCGAGCAACGGCAGGCAACGAGTACCAGTGTGACGTATGTAGTACCCCACTTGATTAGGCAGGCGACAATCCTTATCTGTAAATTATAAAATTTTCAATATATTTAGGTACATGTAAGGCATTTTAAAGATTGAGGTTTGAATCCCCAAGCACAGAGAAAACAAATAAGGAGGTGGTATTTTATCCTTCGTTTTGTTTTGTAATAGAGTAGTAAAGTACATTAATATATTTTTTATTAATGCTTAGTATTGCTTAGGTGGAACTAAAAGTAAAAGCAATCTCATATTTTATAAAAAATATTACAAGCAAAACTAATCTTAAATGGATGCCTATAATTTTTATTAAAGATAATATAAAAATTAACTTAAAAACAGATATTTAATTAATTAATTAATGTTTTTTTCTAGTGTATACTTTGATTATTGATACTCATCTATTATATTTTTTCAACATCTAACGCAGAGGCGCCGTGGCTTAGTTGGTTAAAGCGCCTGTCTAGTAAACAGGAGATCGGGGGTTCGAATCCCCCCGGGGCCTTGAGTGAATGTAATTTTTTTTTATTTACCGATTGATGAAATTTTTACATAAATTTTAGTTCGTTTTTATTTAATTTACTTTATTTGGGAGTTTAATTTTTGACACATTTTTTTTTCAGCTAACCCTAATTTAATTTAAATAGCACCAACCGCATCCAATCCGCACTTGGCCAGCGTGGTGGACTATGGCTTAAATCCCCCTCACTTGTGAGAAGGAGACCTGTGCCCAGCAGTGGGACATAAAAAAAGGTTGAAAATTTTTTTTAATGGTCGCGTGAGTCTCTTCTTCCTCTCTTATTACTCTTATTAGTTACTATATTATGCAGTACATTTCATTTCAAGGGCCGTAGCGAGGGGATGGCCTAACGGGCAGTTGCCAGGGTCACAATCAGGAGAAGGCGCATTGTACTGACTTGCATTGCAAATTGCTCAGGCTCAAATATGTGGTGTGTAACATACATAAAAAAATGTTAAAAGCGTATTTTTTGTCCTTCTTTCTCGTCGCCACGGTGCTACGGGTTGATTTCTATATAGATGTAGTTTGGGGTTGGATAGCGACATATTATGCTACTTTTTCACTAACTACTCACGCGGGCTACGATAGGAAGTAATGTATTCACTTACGAGCGCAAAGATTAAGTGTGGAGAGTGCGGAGACCACAAAGCGCGCCGGTGGACAGAAGTCAGGAGAGGGACAGGGCGTCGTCAGGTTGAAGGCGTACGAGTCTCGCTCGTTGATGGTCTGGCAGGCGTGGGAGGTCTCGGAGCCTCGCCACATGCACACGAGGATGCGGCCTTGTCCGTCGTTGCGAAACTGTACATGATTAACATTGTAAATTAGACTCCAATTATTTTGTTAAGTGTACTTTTTACAAGAGTTTCGTCCCTGTGAACAAATAATAATTTTATGATATACAAATTAACAATAATGAGAAATAAAGAAGTAAAAGTTTAATCAAAACAGAACAGAACAAGCGTGGCCATTTTGTGAACTTATGGCAACCTCTATAAACCAAAAGACGTGCACTGTTTTATGCACATTACCTTCTCAACAAAATCCAAAATATTATTTTTTTCAAAATAATAAATGAAGTTTTTTTTAAGAATTAAATTTTTTTATGATCTAAAAATATTTCTTATGTTATTTACCAAATTTAGTTTTGTGTGCCATCTAGGTAAACAAAATTAAACCTAGTGTCCTAAGAAGTCCTGTCATAAATAAGGTCAACTAATTCCACCACTTTCCGGTAGGTGTCACTATTATCCAGATGTCACTACCACAACTCCAAACTTTAGATCAAGTGTAGATGTCGCTACTTACCTCTGTTGTAACAAGAGGTTGTTGCCTCAAGTAAAAAGGATGAATGCGGTAATTTTGTTCCCTGCCCGGAATAACAAAGTCTTCGTATGGTGTCTGGGAATACTCAGTGCCATTTACTGGGCACTGCGGGCCGAAGATTCTCATCGGTACTGCACTATTTACAATGTGTGTTTCAACTGCAGTTATGGCATCCAAGACTGACGTTGAAGGCAGCTGAAATAAACGAAGAATATCACAAACCATAGACTCATATAGTATACTATAGCCTAAGTCTATGTCACAAACGAATTGGCACTTATTTCTTTGCTGTATTTTGTCTTTACGCCTTTACCCTACCTCTTCAAATACTTACTCTTTATTTATAACCAGTAGTTGTCTCAAATCGCTATTTAGGGATAAGATCGCCATTTGTACTGTTGCACTTATATTTCTTTTCCTAAAATGTAGGTGTAGATTTATTATGACTTTCACTAAGTCAAGAGGTATACTAATAAAGAGAATAAATACACAAATACATACGATTTCTGAGGGCTGAAAACAGGGCAGCAAACCCAACAGTCTTAAAAAGCCGTGTTTTGATTTTTTATGTTATATTTTTATTTATTATAGAAGTCTGTAGGAAAGTTAATGTGAAGGACATTAAACTTAACTAAATAACTGCTATGAATTACGTAGTCAATTACCATTTTTAAAACAAGAACATTTCCAATTGCATAGTTACCTTCAAAAACAACTCTGAGTAATCCAGATACACATTGTTAATATTCTGAAAGTCGGTCAAATCCTGCGCGGCGTATGCGAAGTAGACATCAAAATAACTGTTCCTCAAGCTCATCATGAGGTCTCTGGCTCTATCTAGTTCAATAGCAGAAGGCCTATCGCTCGGACTGAAGATTAGAGCTAAGGTACTGTGCCCAGCACTCGACATATCTTCAATATCCCTTAGAGTCTGGTTCCGAGAATGTCGTTTCACTGCTGATATTACGTTTGGAAGGTTCAGGCGATTCGGCCCTGTAAAGGATAAGATTACAATCAAACAAATAAATTATGAGGCAACAACACCAAATATAACATTTTCTCTGGCCATTAATAAGGCGCTGCGCAATCGTGTGTCTTCAACTGACGACTTTTAGTTTCCAGTTGCCGACACCGAACTCTTTTTGATCAGCAACGATTATGTAACTATGGAAGCAACTGGACTAAGTACGTCTGCGCGGGGAATAGCTGATTTCACATTGGTTACAAAGTCTAATATTCAATGGTAGGTTCGGACTCAGACTAACAGCCATATTCAAGAAGCATACTTGCTAAAGTAAGCAGGCAATGCTATGCAAAGAGCGCTACTTGACGTGTGGTCGTTTTGTCAAGCCATCAATTCACGTCGATTTTGACTTGACGATTTTAACGCATAGTAGCAGGCTTCACTCAAGTATCGCCTATGAATTCGTTTAAATGACCCTATGCGAGGCTCGCTCAACGCTGGATTCAGAGGGTGCAAGATCGACCGGAGCGGCGAATATCCCTTAATATTCGCCCATGTTCAGCAGTGGACTGGATACCAGCCAGATATGAGTGATAAGACTTGCAACGTATTATATAAAATTAGAATCAGAAAGTTTAATCAGTATGAAAAAGCAATAATGAGAAAATAGCAACAACTTACAATCAACAGTAGAATTCTGTAACTGATCGAAAAACCCCGTAAGATTGCTTGAAGGAGGCACGATCCATTGCCCCGTGTTGCCGTGGAGGAGTCCTATAGAGCTCCGCTGAGCATCAACCTCTAACGCACCCCCTATCCAACTATTAAGTAAAAAAATTTTTTTTAAACAAGCAATATAATATTTGTTATAAAGCATCATTCGTCATCATCATTTCAGCATTCTTAAGAGCAATATGTACAAAGTGTTCTTTTAAAAGTTTAATTTTAGAACTTTCATTGTTTAACCGGAGAGTGGTCCTTCCCCGCTGCACCCAGTTCTGCCGTGAAGCCATTCTATTGTGGTTCGGTGGAAAAGTGCAGTTGCCGGCCAGACTACATTAGAAGACTAAAGGCGAGGCCTTTGAAGTACACACAATCTCAAGGAAACTTAAACCTGCCTGAGGTCCTAATTACAGTTGCGCTGCTATACCGAAAGCCATACAAGTTTGGTCGGAAAATCACAACGGAATCCTGTCTTGGACTACCAAATCAATAGGGTCTTGGACACTATGCACAAAAAATCAAAAACCTTACCTTAAAAAGATTGCACTAAATCACGCTTAGAAAGCAATATATTTGTTAATTATTTTTTATACATGATTTTTATTACCGATTGGATGCAACCCTTTTTACGTCCCACTGCTGGGCACGGGTCTCTCCCCAATATTGGGGAGGCCTGGAGCTTACTCCACCACGCTGCTCCAATGCGGGTTAGTGGCCAACCCGCTGTCGGATGTTTTCAAACCGCCCATAAGGCCTCCGACAAGGTTTAACGACTGTTATCTATCGACAACAACCGGGACCGACGGCTTAACGTGCCCTCCGAAGCACGGAAAATCGCATGAGATTTTTGCCACTAGCGGTCACCCATCTCACACCTGACCGCGCCCGTTTGGCTTAGCTGCATAGATCGATTATTACCGATTAAATCAATAATAATGAAGTCAATTGACTATATATGATAAGTGACGTCACTTATCATTTTCTCATACAAAATGTATGGAGATGTCACGTTTTGACAGCTCATTAAAAGTATCTCAATTGACTTTGTAGTCCAAGACCGGATTGAGATACTTTTAATGAGCTGTCAAAATGTGACACCCTCATACATTTTATATGAGAATACTAGTGGACCCCGCAGACGTTGTCCTGCCTTAAAAGTAATTAAAGAGGATTTGTTTTCTTATTATCTTAAAGAGACTTCATGTTACTACCAAACAAAAATATAAAACAAATAATGACATACGAACTGTCCAGTTATTCTGACTGTGTCAAAGTTTAGAACGACACGGCACGAAATACAAAACGTTTGACAGGCAGGAACAATTTATATGGGAAAACTAAATAAGTAAAAAAGTAATTAAAAAACATTTCCAGTGGCCCAATTTTGTGAATCTAAACCATCCTCGAATCCATTTGAATACACACAAAAAAAAATCATTAAAATCTGTCCAGCCGTTAAGGAGGAATTCAGTGACATACACACTCACACAAGAATTATATATATTAAGATGATTTGTGACGTCACAACTCATTTATAGTCAATTGACCAAATTTTTATTGATTTATACGGTAATAAAAATGGTGTATAAAAATAAATTAAAAATTATGATTCTTTTCAAGCGTGGTTTAATGCCACCTTTTTAAGAGGCCGTATACGAAATTTTGCCGATTTCGCTGATTTCCCTGATTTTACACATGAGATTTTGCAGTTAAAATACAACATATCCATAAGTTTTATTGCACAATATGACTGGTCATTTCAATAATAAGCTATTACATTAGCCACATTTTTATTTTTATTACTTTGTTGTGCTTATTAGACCTGAAGACGATGACAGTTTTGTGAATTTTTGCTGTAATGGGTACAGAATGTTAGGTACATATTTCTAGATCATTATGAAACCTCAGCGGATTGAAAAAAATGCTGTGTATTGCTGTAAGAATCGCCTATAAAATGTGTGTGTCACATTTTACCACTCTCATACAAAAAACTAGTAAAAAAATATTGAAATTAGTCAATTTTAAGAGAAAATGGGCTAGACATTGCATTTAATTTCGGCCAATTGGAACAGTCATTCATAAAATTTAATAGACATAAATAAACTTCAGTTCATAAACAATCCGTTTTCTGAAAAACATAATCAAATTGTGAATAAAAATTTGGCATTAATAATCTTTTAAAGTAACCTAAAACTCGCATTATAATACTCGACGCAAGCTACGAGCAGTGTGACCATATGTGGCAGTTTCCTGCCATTTTGGCAGGATTGAGCCCTGTTTTTAAGCTGTGGCAGGATGTGTGGCAGTTTTTAAAAATTCGGCAGTATTTGGCATTATTGGGAAATTAAATGTTAATTATGGCAATACCACATCACTAGTCACAGGCTCAAAGGTATTCCTCAGAATTCCTCTAATAAACCTCTCTTAGATTTTTTTGTGACATAGGGATATAACTATAAAACTGATATTTGAGTGTTAATTCTTCTTGCAATGTTATATTATTACGTATTAACATTTCAAATAGATTCAATCAAATCGACCACATTCATTTTGTCTTTTATTCTGGGTGCTCGTGCTCGAGTTTAAGAGGAAACGCGGGTTCAGCCGAATTTGAAAAATAGGTATTTTGGAATAACTATTGCTATCGCCCTGCGCTAAACGCCGCGTGCGATAGCGACAGATGCAGCTCAGACCGATTATACCTACAAACTTTCTTACTAAATCGAGGTTTCTTATTCTCCTCTTCCCTCCTTTAAAATAGAGTTTATTAAATACATTTTTTCACAAATATCAAGAAATACAATAAGTCTACGCCCCTATGTTTTTATTTGGTCGTAAAAACCTTTCAAATTTGTTTTGCAGTTGTTGAATTGAGGCTGTATGAAAGAGGCAGTTTCTACGATTTTTGAAGAGTCATATTTTCTGATCTAATTAGTTGATTGAAAAAAAAAACAAAACATAGGGGCATAGCTTTAGCAGACTTAGATATTGTCACAAAAAATCATTCCGCTAGAAGCATTATCCAGGAAGAAAATAGGAGAATACGTTTGTATGGAAATACGGCGGTAGCATTTCCTCTTAAGGAGTAAATCTATAAATTTGTGTGTGTTTGGTAAAATGAAGCGAAAGTATGAAAGAGCGTACAGAGCAGAGTGGGAGAAAGACCCATTACTATCATCATGGCTAACTAAAGACAATCCTGACATGGCATTTTGTAAGGCATGGAATTGTAAGTTGCCATCACGCCTATGGCGATGGCACAATCGCTTGCGCTATACTAAAACTACGCTCCACGATAAATAATATAAATTATTAATATACTGGCATTATTTTGGCATTTTCACAATAAACTTTGGCAGGATTTGGCAGGATTCTAGTCAATCTAAGGCAGGATTAGAAATTTTGAGATGGTCACACTGGCTACGAGTCAGGCAGACCGCGCCAAGCGCTTTCAGAGAGTGGACATGTCGCTCTGCGCCACGCGGCGCCCTGGACGTCGCACAAGTTCGTAGCAATGTTAGTTCGATGCTCCCACTACAGAGCGGCGTGACTACAGCGCGCAGCGTGTGCTTGACACTTTGAATAGCTAATAATTTTAAATATGTTGTGATGATTTACCATCTTCTTAATACAACAAGTCTTAGTGATAGGGTAGTAAAAATTCCATTGTTAATTGTTGTGTATCTTATGTAGAAAAGTATGTTTACAAGCATTTATAGCTTGCCGTGTTAGTAAGGTTGTTAGTGTTAGGGCCTCTTTCACCACCTTCAAGTAAAGTGACAAGTACGCTAATTGTCGGTTAAAGTCACCCGTAACTTCAATTTCCATTTCACAATGTTCGAGTAGCACTAATCATAATGATAAACTGACCCGTACTCATAGCTTTAACTTGCCAATTAACTTTACTTGGGACATAACTAATCAACACTTTACTTGAAGATGGTAAACGAGGCCCTTAGTTAAATATTGCAAGCTAAATTTGAACCACTTTCGAGAGTCTGATTGAGCTGAAGTTTGAAATACACTTTTATTTTAAATGACAATATAATTATTAGTAACATTTTCGTTAATTCAATATGGCCGCTGCAGCAAAATGGTGGATCACATATTTTTTGCACAAAAAGCCACACAATATGGGTATCAAATAAAAGGGATTAATTTGTAGAATAAAATACATTATAAAAAACTAATCCAAGATGGCCGCTATCCCAAAATGGCGGATAACATTTATTTGTGCAACCCTATGATAAGGGTATTAAATAGGAGGGCCTAAGTTGTATAATACAAAACAGCAGAAAACTATTCTGTTTATGTAACTCAGTATCATATAATTTATCCTAATTAAACTTAAAAACTACTGTTCCGATTTCAAAAATTCTTTCACCATTAGAAAGCCACATTTACCTTGAGTAACATAGGCTACTTTTTGCCGCGAGAAAATGCTTCATTCCTACGTGAAAACGGGTAATAATGTCAACGCTGTTGAAGCAACTGGCTAAACACCTTTGATTTTAATATAGCAATGAAGCCTTGAATAGCACATAGGTCATTTTTTATCCTATGGGGACCCAAAAAAACGCTAACGACCCAAAAAAGCTAATAAAATGGTTTTATTATAATGTCACCATTTGGTCAGAATTACAATCAGTCTGTGAGTAATTATTATAGCTATCTATAATATAAAAATGAATCGCAAAATATGTTGGTAAGCGCATAACTCAACAACGCCTAGACCAATTTGGCCAATTGTTTTTTTTAAATGTTCGTGAAAAATTCGAATAATTGCCGGAAAAACCATAAAAGCAGCCCTTTTCTTTTTCCCATACAAATGTTTTCTAACTAAAACGTAGTCAATTTGAGCTTTATTGCTATTGTATAAAGTTCATATTAAATTACAAGCACTCACTGTTGTCTAAGCAATGTAGGTAGGTGTGTTCCTAACGTCAAAAATCATAATAATATCTATCAAAACAGGGTGCGTGTGTGCATTGGAGCACAGAATACATCGTTGGAGGAGTTTAATGTCGCATAGCATGATGTTATAATAGCTTATAGCCTTCCCTAATAACTGGACTATTCAACACAAAAATAATTTTTCAATTCGAACCAGTAGTTTTTGAGATTAGCGTGTTCAAACAATCAAACATCCACGCGGACGAAGTCGTGGGCGGCCGCTATCCCTACTAATATTATAAATTCGAAAGTAACTCTGTCTGTCTGTTACGCTTTCTCGCTTAAACTAATGAACCAATTTTAATGAAATTTGGAACACAGATAGAGTGGACCTTGGGAAAGGACATAGGATGGTTTTTATCCTACGGGAACCTATAAAACGGGTCCACGCGGGCGAAGCCGCTGGCGGAAGGCTAGTTTGAAATAAAAATGATTAAGTGTTACATTGAGTGTTATCTAATCTACTTAAAATGAAAATGTAATAACAAAATTATTACTAATACAATATTAATTAAAACAACTCGTCATAACGTGTCTCAATTAGGCTCCGTCCCTATCCGATACTATCCGAAACTATTATTTCGGATTCGGTTACGATTACGATTAATTTTTATATCGGATATCCGATAGTTTCGGTTACGGTTACGGAGCTCCCTAACATCCCTGATAATTATAAAAGAAACAAAAACCTCGACTGTGGAGTAAAAACTAAAAAGAAAGAAACAAGCTTTGTAAGCTATATATCATAAATTATTTTTGAAAATAGAAAAATTAACAACCAGTATCCATTTAAATTTTACTTGGCTTCTTGGAAAAAATCCATTGATTGAAGAATGGGTCCCGCCCGACTGTAAATTCTTGACTCCAAAAATAATAATAATTGTACTGACATTATATTATTATCGTAAACACAGATCGTACCTACATATTGATGAGTAGAAAATGTAAGTCTACTATTCTAAATCTAATTGTATAAGAATAAGCAATTATTTTTTCTTTTTAGTGCAATTTCGTTTGTTTTGGAATAGTTTTCTTTTGTAGTCGGTTTTTTTTTTATTAAATTTTTTGTTTATTTTTTGCATTTTAGTAAAATTGATGTATACTAACTTATTTGTTTGAATGTGGGTAGGCATACTAGACGTGCTGCTCATTTAAGACAGCGCCGTTTAAATGGAACAGTTAACAGTTCTACCTCAGATTTCAACCTTACTGTAATTTTATAGTGTAATAAAGAATAATTAAATTAAATTAAATGTACAGATTTTGCTTATCTACAGATTTATTACATGTATAGATCATTACTTCTACTACACTAATAAATGCTTAGTTGTGTACTATCAGACTTTTTATTCAAATTGACAAAAAACAACTGAGGAAAAGACACCGAAGAAAGTACAAAGTATCAAAACCGTTTAATCGTCGTACCAGCCTTCGACGATTCCGGACTCACACAAACCCGCGACCAAATGCTCCCGCTTACGCCGTGTGCCTTTCAAATACCTAATCTGGCCCGTTTCGATTTCGTATACGGCCTCTTAAGCACCACCATTTAGAATTTTTATGTGTATAGTGTCCAAGACCCTATTGTTTCACGGCATAAATAGGTGGCAAATGGCGCTTCTCTAGACGAATCATGAAAGTTCTGTTCTACCACACAAAATTTTACATCATAATTGATGATTTTGTCAAGTAAAATTTATTCTCCAATTCAAACAAACTACTCACGACATGAACTGTTCCACGTCGTATCCCTTCCAAGCAGCGTCCGTCGCCACGATCAAGTCTACAACGGGCACGTTGCGGGTCACTTCACACTCTCGGTGATTCTGTCGCAGTAAAGAAGCTGTAATATGTATAAATTAAAATTATAATGGTGATGAGCTAGACAGAAATAACTTTTTTCTTGTCTACATAGGGAGCGCTTAGTAATAATCGCCAAATGGTAGTTAGTAAACAATTTTGGAAGAGTATTTATACCCTGTGTCGTGGCTGCCATGGACACACAAAGACAGAAACACAAACACCCAGACCGAGAACAGAAATTTTAAACCCATCATTCAAATTTCTGCTTCGTTGGGAAGGGAATCGTACCCGGGACCCTTCGATAACCATCGGTAACCATCACGCCACGCGGATCGTCTGACTGCCGATATATAATTGGAATATAGCCTATATTCACATACGAAACACACACATGTGAAAACTATATTGCTGTTTGGTAAACCTAAGTATGTTCAGCAAATGGAAATGAAAGGAGTGTTTTTTTAAATAATTTATTAAACGATGGAGTAACAAAGTTTTATTGTCAGGTGTTAGAAGGAAGCAGAAGTCTTATATGATGCCGTTATGTATTAGCTAATAAAAAAAATTTAGCATTTTGAGTTTTAATAGAAAATAGTAATAATTAATGTTTGAAATAGGCGGTTGTTATTTCACGCTCAAATCGTAATAAGTGCTGCCACCTTCTGTTTGTATGAAACAGCTTTGTTTAATTTTGTTTAATTTAAAATGTCGTTATCAGGCGCCGAAGGGCATGTTGAAGAAATCTTGCTCCAATTTGATAGCCAAGTGGGGTTAGAGCAAATAAGTCATCATCTATATTTAACAAAATATTTAAGAGAAATGTACCTTATAGATTTTTTTAAAACCTAAACATAGCTTAATTACAAATACTCACGAACATAATTCATAAACGTCGACACAGCCGCTTCAGTTATTCGTTGCATCTCCTCTAGAGGGACATACACAGTGATTTGCCGTAAGGACAGAATGTGAGCGAATCTCGATGCTTCTGTATACAACTGGGTGGTATCTATGATGTTCTGGAACAATGCTTGTCGGTTACAGGCGCGTACGGACGGCTCGAACGAAACCCCTTCGTTCGAGTAATACATCTCTATAACTTGAGAGAGCCGGAGCGTTCTTCTTTGAGCCACCCATGTTGGCATGTACTTGGCTAATATTAGACCTGTAACCAATGATATTTCATGTCGAAAATACGTTGACAGGTTTTATGTTTGAAATGTGAGGACATAACGACCCGAATGCGTGACTATTAAAGCAATTCGTTTAAATTAAGACATCAAGTTATGGATGAGGAGATATGGACACCTTACTTTTCCTCCAGATATGTGCTATTACGAGTATATACAGCTATGCTGCAAATATGTGAAAGCACCGTTACGAAACTATGTGAACGTTTCCACCAATGCTAATGCTACGTAGCCGTTCGAGGAAGATTCCATGATACCGTGTCTACTTTCGGCGACAAACGCCCGCCTACTGCACAGTGCTAAACCCACAGAACATATTAAAAGAGGTAGAATGGCAATAATGCGCCATTCGCTTTCACCTCCACTACATCTGTACTTAAATAAATATGAAGGTTACGCACATATTTGCAATTTCAAATATAGCACAATCACGCGAATTCAAATAAACGAATCACACCTAAGCACACACACAATCACGCATATCGCAGCGCCATCGCATGTTTCTATAGAGATATGAGCGTTGCTCATATCCTTGGCGTGTCTGCATTCTAACCTAACCTAACCTTTTAACCCTAACGCCATCGTGACGATGTCGTGGGAAATCGGCAGAGCTTTTGCTTCCACAACATCGTCGGCGACTGCCTGCCTATCTTGGCAGGCCCTACACGCTCCCCTTATGGGGAGGCTACAGGAATGACCAGGAGCGCCGGGTCATTCCTGTCCATCAGTGATGGCCTGTGCAATGCAGGTGGAGGCACCCCCGTACCTCCAACCTGCAGGCCACCACCGGGGGGAGGGAGAGAACGGTCGTATTGCCGTCTTCTCCTTCCCCTTCTTCGTTTGCGGAGCGGGGGTTGGGACGGATCGTCCTCCCTCTCCCGCTCCGCCGCCTCCTTCTGAGAGATTACTTCCTAACCTAACCTAACCTCTTTAATATGTCCTATGGCTACACCGCTCGCGACCTTCTAACATACCTAACATAACATAACACGCATCATCACACATCTTCCATATCAAAACATTGTTTAGTAGAACCCATTTCCAACAGTGCTATGCTATGTGGACCAATGAATATGATTGGTGGATATCAAACACATGAGCAACGTAGCGTAGCACATTCCTGTTGGAAAGGCACCCTAAGAGTAAATTAGGTCTTACCATCGATGCCAGCCAATATCTCAGCGTCAGTGAAGTGCCAGTCGATCGTGGTACTGTTCTGTATGAGCAGGTAGTAATCCCTGGGCAGTATAGTGTCGTTCCACCTGTTGTTGCTGCCCACCATTAAGCGATCGGCAAATGCTCCCACCCTCGGCCCCTGATTTACTACTACCTCAGCTAAATCGCCTGGAAACAACAAATGAATAGATAAATAGCCTCATGAAAATACGTGAATGTTTAACAGTTTTTTTTTATTTGAATGTAGTAGCAGAGGAGCATGCAGGCCACGTGGTTTTAATTGGTCATATGGTCATCAACACGCACAGAGGAAATGAATGACAAGAGGTGCCCTAACCTACTCTTTGTACCATAACCAGTGTCGCCAAACACACACATTTCAAAGTACCATATAACAGTAAGTACATAAAAAGACTGATATAACGGGGTGCACGTTATTTGGAACTCCGTGTCTACACACACGCTTAAGTCTTGCCTGAGGTCATAATAATATGCAGTTGCGCTGGTACTCCAAAGGCTGATGATCGACTCATGTTGCACCTCGAAACACAATAGACTTGCTTCACGGCAGAAGTGGGTGCAGCGATGGTACTTTCCCGGTCGAATCATTAAAGTTCTACCAAATATGTGTTACAAAACTCAAAGCCAGACCTTGAAATAGGTACCTACTTAATTTTCCATGGATGGTATGATCCAGCATTTAAAATTGATTGGTTCTTCGAAAGATTTACTTACCTATGGTGGTTCACGAAATATTAATGATTTTGAGAAATATTTAAGTACTCATGAATACGATAATTCCGTGTCTGTTTAGTGTTAAGTGCATGTGGCGATATTTAATATGCTTTTAATCTTCGGATAGGATTATTATTATTTGGAACTTATGGAAAAAGGTCTAATAAGGGGTAACAGATTATATTTATAGATTTCACAAATAAACTATACGTACCAGCTAACGTAGCCACCCAAATATTGTTAATACTAGCGTCCGATGATTGCACATCGACTTGATTAAAGCTATCCTCCTCATCTTCCTTATAGTGTTCACTCTTCTTGGTCCATTCTTCCAGAGCTGCTTCCATGAACTGTTGGGAGACCTCTTCTTTATAAACGTTAGCTTTAAGGATATCTGTGATAGACACGCGTTGGGACTCCAGGGCTGACGCTATCGCACCTATAACGGTACCAGGGGATATTGTTCCCCAGTGGGTTTGAATGACGCCGTCTTCTATCGGACATCTGCTGCGCACTCTGAAATAGGCATGATTATAGTTTTGGAACAAATTGAGAAACAACGACTATGTAAGCTTCTTGGTGTTAATTGCTTATCTGCAATTTGCCGGTAATCTCAAGTAGAACTCAAACCTGGCTGCAACCCTTTTTGCATCCCACTGCTGGGCACGGGTGTCTCCCCATTATTGGGGAGGCCTGGAGCTTACTCCATCACGCTGCTCCAACGCGTGTTGGTGGAGATGCTGGTTAGTGGCCAACCCGCTGTCGGATGTTTTCAAACCGCCATAAGGCCTCCGACAAAGTTTAACGACTGTTATCTATCGACAACAACCGGGACCGACGGCTTACCTTGCCCTCTGAAGCACGGAAACACGTATGATTTTTTTGCCACTAGCGGTCACCCACCTCACACCCGACCGGGCCCGTTTGGCTTAGTTACATAGATATTTTGCGTTCTACGCTAACCGCCAGACCATGCGCGCTTCGTCTTCCATCTTGTCTAAAAATGAGTCCCAAAAATTCGCGATGTTTCCAAGGGGTGTTTACAGAGTAACCTACCTAAGCCTGCTGCGTAGTGTTTGTTGCAACGGCGTGGCTACTTCGAACATATCAGAAGGAAGGTAAGCATAAGCCACATCTTTACAAAAAATATTAAGAACTTCTTTGAAATATAAAATGACAGTGACGATCGAATATCCTTAAAAGTTACACCGAAACTATAAAGAAACTTCAAGCAAGAGGGTGTCCTAACATCGTCCTATCCAAAGCCAGTGTGCACATTTACTTTGCTTTTAAGTATACAAAAAAGACATAAAACAGCAGTAAGATAATTATAATGTATGTACCTTTGATTACTCTGTGTCATACTTTGCCTCTGTTGCACAGACAACGGACACTGTACGTTTTCATCACCCCTTTCCCAGGGCTGCACGGTCGAGCTCACCATTTTGTGTAAGAGACATTTCTCTACCGTGGAGAGGCTCTCGTCGACATCCAGAAGGTCTTGGCTAGGTAGGAATAAATCCATCAACAGTTTGTACTTGTGGAATTGGAAGGCAGAAGCTCGGAACGGCAGGACGAAATCTGTTTCTATAGCATTAGCTGCCTCTTCTATGCCATCCAAACGAACGCTGAAATTGAACAGACAGAAATCCATACTCCATTCTTAATATATATAGTTCAAGAGTTTGTTTGTTTGAACGCGCTAATCTCAGGAACTACTGGATCGAATTGAAAAAATATTTTTGTGTTGGACAGTCCATTTATCGAGAAAGGCTTTAGGCTATATAAAATCAAGCAGCGACCAATAGGAGCGAAGCATCAGTGAAAAAATTTGCAATAATGGGGAAAATCTGAAAAGCTTGTTTGTTTGAACGCGCGCTAATCTCAGGCACTACGAATTAAAATATTGATGGATACTTAGTCCATTTATCGGGGAAGGCTTTAGGCCATCAATCTAAATAAAACATCATACTATGACTAATACCAAAGTCCATGCGGACGAAGTCGCGGGCGGCCGCTAGTTAAAAATATTGGCTGCTACTCCACGTGTCACACAGCTAGACACGGGTCTCTCTTGATGAATGGGCATTGACGTAGTTACGTCGATGCAGCTAGAGCGTAAGCTACTGCTAACCTTCGCTGGATATCTTCAAAGTCCACCTAAGGCCTCTAACAAGAGTTTACGATTGCTAACTATAGACAACATCGAAGACCGATGACTTTACGTTTCCTTCATTTTACCTGTGATATAGCTTGATTGTACAAAAATATGTAAGTTATGTAACCTACTTACTAAAATATCTAACTACATTTTTTGCAACATCTAGGTAGGCATGTTGTAAGCACAATGATCAAATTCGGTTTTCCTATAAAACGCCTCGTGAGGATAGGTAAATATGTTTATAAAGTTCCGGCTCACCTCGCGGATTACTTCGGGGTCTTCGCCGAGACCATCTAGCGACCGCACGCGATGGCTCATGATGAAGGACCTCGGTACGGTCCGAAACATGTCGGGCGCCCCCGAAGTAATCCGCGAGGTGAGCCGGGACTTTATAAACAAATTCGGTTTTAATCATTCAATAGGAAGCAGTCAAAATAACGTTAAGGATGGCTTGACATCACCTCTGGACAAGTGAATATATGCCACCGACTCGTCATCTCGACCATCCTTTTATATTGTAAGTCTATGATCCATACCTACTTTATTAAACAGATAGGTACATACCTACTCAGAACCAGGAAAAAAATACTCAAGTCAATATTGTAAATTCGTCCATAACTGAAAGCTTAACGTCCAGTCCGGCCACAGATATTTACTATCGGATGTAATTACGAACTCAAAATTTAAAACTCGAAAGTATATCAAGATACCTTTTAAGTAAACTAGTGCTGAACATTCTCATGTCGAGTGTGGAAGTGTACTCAAGTCGCCTTAACAGAGAGAGGAACACGTCGAGTCTTCGCGGAGCCCCCAACACCGGACCGCCACCGCGGTAGCAGTCTAGTAGTTGAACCGGCACCCTCGGGAGAACTAGGCATTCTGAATCTAACAACATAAAAATATTTAATCTATATCTGTTTTATTGACGAATCGTGAGTATAACGAAACTTGATTATTTACAGCTGAAAATACTCACGGTACACTTTAGGTTGAGCTCTACTCGAGTCCGAAACTAATAGTCCCTGTAGCTTCGGGATTAAGAATAGAGATACGGTAAGAGATATGCCTGATCGTAAGAGGCGACTAAAAGGGGGCCTCCGGGGATGCGGGCGGTGAGAGTGGGAGCTTGACCCGTCCAGCCAGCAACCCCGGGAGGGACGGCGGTGCGCGTGCGTGCAGGGCCGCATACCGTCGTGAACATCTGAAAGTGCAGGAGAGCACATCTGCTCTCCCGAAGATGGGCCCGTTCTGGGGCACCGCGCGTGGAGGACACCGGTGCGTTCCAGTGGAGATCCCGGAGCCCTCACAAACGCAGAGGCAGGCCACCGAGGGGGTTTTAGCGCAGTCAAATCCCACATAATCCGGTATCCTCTCCCAATACCTTTCGAAGGTTTCCCCCCGATACCCAAAAAAAAATGTCCGAAACTAATAGGGCTCCTATTTACCGGAATGCCGGCTGTAAATAATCAAATTTATGTCTATACTAGAAGCTATTATAAAGCTGAAGAGTTTGTTTAAAAGCGCTAACTTCAGGGACTACAAATGGTTGTAATTGAAAGGTTTAAAGTTAATTCAATTTTACTAATATTATTTTTATTAGTGCTTCTAGAATGTAAGAAAATTAATTGTTGATGGTAGGTACCTATCAAGAATGTTTTATAAAGGGTTCCTTCTTAAAACCTAAAGTACTGATATTATCCTACCCTAAATAGGTACCCCTATTTTAAGAACAACATAACATTTTATCATAGTATGAGGTAGCTAATAGCGGATAGCCTCATTATCTTTTTATTTGCTGACAAAATATCTCGCACATTATCAAAAAGTTTTTTTTTCATTTGCAAGATTTTTTGAGTAATTAAAATAGTCCATAATTAACAAGAAAATATGCAACTGTTTTTACATTATGAATAAATTCTCCTTAAGGTTTTCTTGTTTTAACAGCAACGTTTTGGATATGTTTCTTAGTACTAATATATTGCTAATATGCTATAGGTAAGCCTATATCAGTAGATTTCTTAAGAAAATTTTATTGTAAAGTTGGGTGAGTACTTACAAAATAGTGCCAAAATAATAAAAATTAACTCCTTCATATTTAATCTGAATCACTGCCACTGAAATATCACATTATTTACGGGAAGCGCCGTGCATTTACTACATAACAATGCGTTAGTTGATACGACGATACGATGCGATAAGATATGATTCATTGTCTAACTAGGGCGTGTTATTTAAACGTTGTTCCTGTAATTATCACGACAGAAACAAGCGATTGAAAAACAAAATATAAAAATAATTACCATTTATTTACAGAAAATTTTTTGACTGGGTTCTAGGCCACAAATTTGGCATCAAACAAACAGAAGTGTAACAATAGTAACATAATGAATTTGTTCATAAGTAGTTGTGACACACAGCATCTTTATACATATGTACATGTAAGGGCAATCTTTATCAATGTGTGTATCTTCCAGTACAATAAACGCATGGGCATTTCAGCTAACAACATCTTTAAAAAGGTACCTATATCATCATATCATTATTTCTTCAACAGATAATTTTTTTCATAAATAATATTTGAAACCTGTTATTTACTCAGGTAATAAATTTAAATGTATGATACTATGTACTTAATAATTTCATTAAAATACTTAACTTGTAATTGTTATTAAAAATTTAGTACCTAGGTGACTGAGCGTTGCTTGGATAAATTCAGATTGCATTTCTTCAGAAACTCATTGGCTTAACACCATCTACTTCAGCTCCCAATTAAAATAAATAAATAGAGCTACATATATACGTCGATAGATGCCAGGAAGAGTCATATTTTCCAGGTTATATTTTTTTAATAAGACCTAGCTGGGTCGACTTATTGCTCCCGAAAACCCTTCCATACTAAATTTCATGAAAATCGTTCAGCTGTTTCCGAGATTAAAATTATATACGAATATACAAGAATTGTTAGTATTAGACATCATGTTGTCATATAATTACAACATTTATAATAGGAAATTCATCAACATACAGTCACATTACTATTTCTATTATGTTCGTGAGATTATTTTAGATAAAAATATCTTACATATAATTTCTTGGTATAACTTAAAATTAAAACTGATACCTATTACTTAATAGTGTTATTGAAGAATTTATTTTTGGATTCACTAGTAGCATTACATCTAGAACACAAAAGAATTAGAACAGAAAGAATTCATTCATTAATGTGACTTAGATAAGTATATAATTATTTATAAAATTGTACAGTTAAATATACACAACCAATGACACAAACATAAAAATGCATGATTACCTCTTCATTTGTACAGGAACGTGTATTAAAATAAATTTGTCTATGGAATCTAAGTAGTCTGGAATTTCACTTTGTTCAATTTAAATGCAAATTAATACCTATAAAATATGTTTCTAGTACTTATATCACAAAATTATCGCAGCACTAGTTTTGCTGGTTTTCCATCAATTTGTCTAGATGTGCCATGTTTAAGTGTAAATTCCCTCTTAGTATATGCAAATAGTAAATCGGTTATAAGGAAAATTTGGGCCGTTGCAAATGATAGAGTCACTCCAAAGAAAAAGTTAGCATTAGCCGAGCCTGAGTATATCCAGAGATGCCAAACTGTGGGTCCCAGGGCAGACGTAATGATAAAGGCACACCCAATGATGAACTTTTGACGCATAACTGAAACAGAAAAGAAATTTATTAGTAAATAGAAAATCCCTCTCACTGTCATCCAGGAATGAACCTTGAATGAACCATGAACAGCATTAGGAGATTTTGTTTTTAAATTTGGGCCTGGATATTTGTTTAGTTTTCTTATTTTTATTTCAAAAGTGTAGCAGATGAGCATGCAGGCCATGTGGTATTAGTCCCTGTAGCTTCAGGATTAAGATTAGAGCTACCTATGGTAGCCGGTAGTACCCTGTCTGATCGTAAGAGGCGACCAAAAGGCGGCTTCCGGGGTTGTGGGCAGTGAGACTGGGAGCTTGATCCACCCAGCCAGCAGCCTCGGGACGGCGGTGTGTATGTGTGGCCGCATGCCGCCGTAAGCACCGGAAGGTGCAGGAGAGCACATTTACTCTCCTAAAGATGGGCACATTCTAAGCGCCGCGCGTGGAGGACACCGGTGCGTTCTACTAGAGATCCTGAAGTTCTCCCCAAGAGCAGAGGTAGGTCACTGAAGGGATTTTAGTGTAGTCAAATCCCACATAACCTGGTATCCTCTCCCAAGGTGCCGGGTACCTTTTGAAGGTTTCCCCCAAAACCAAAAAAAAGCCATATGGTATTAAGTGTTAGATGCAGCAAATGGATATCTACACACAACCTTATGCAAGCCTGAGTCTTGCCTGTAATCACATGTAGTTGGGCTGCTACTACGAAAGCTGATGGTCACCTTATGTAACTCTAGCCGGCAACAGCACCTTTTCACAGAAACACAATAGAAATGCTTCACAGCACAAGTGGGTGCAGCTGTAATACATCCCTATTATATTAAATTCTTCCCTATTTTCATTAAATTATATGTGATATTTTAATGGCTTTTATATAACAAAATAATAATATATACTTACAAGAAAACAGATGTTTCCACATAGGCAACAGTGCAAGATAGAATCCCACATCACCAATACAAGGGTATGATCTAAAGATAGTTGACAAAGTTATAAGAACAGTTGCCAACAACATTGGTTCTCTTCTGAATCTCAGAGTTAAAGGAACCACATATAACGCCAGAGCGTTTATTTGGAATGCACACACAAAAAGCAGTCTGAAGTGTTCAAACATCTCTGTGAAGAAATACCAAAATAGACCAATATTTGGTTTTAAATCTGGCACTGTTAATCTGAAAACAAAAGAATTATTAATGAAAGCATAAATTCAACTATTATGTTTCTAAAAGCATGTGTGTGTATAGGTGCTCTATGTCTCGAAGTCTGCTCAGCTATGAATTTTGTAAGGCGTGCATATGCATGTAGTTTTAGTGTGCGTAACTTTGAGAGTTCTATGTGTAGAAGTAACATAAGCATGATAACTAAACAGAGGAGAGTTATCTGTAGTAAGATAACATTCATAAAAGCTTTTTTGTTAAAATTATGTTTCTTTGCTAACTCTTCAAAAGGTTATCACACAATGATGCTTGTCAGTACACATCACAACTACAACCAGAGAACGAGCAAATGAACTACAAACAGACTTTCTGAAATAGAATATCTATACCTATCTTAAATTGTAAAAAAATGGTACAGTAGAACGCTAATTATCCTAATGCTGATTAACCAAATCAGTCCTAAGCATAATATAAAAAATTAAAATCAAGTAATCTTTGTTTTGTTTTGTTGTAACAAGTATTTTTGTTAAGGCCTAATGGGGTTGCAACTTACTCTGATCGAGATGTTCAAATGAGCATTATTGTAGAACTGTGTTTGTTAAACTTAATAAAGTTTGTTCTATGTGTGACACTCATTTTTCTTTATTACCCAGTCTATGTCCAATTATCTGAATTTTCGATTATCCAAATTGAGCCTGTTCCCAATTATTTCAGATAATTGGCGTCCTACTGTATTACTTATTATAAGTATGTGTCTTAAAAGGCAAAGGCAAAGTTATACATAATATAGTGATTGAAACAATCTATCTATCCAAAACTGATCACAAAACATTACTCACATAAATCCATATGTATTGTTGACATATTTGTAGGAGCCATCCATTATATATGCTGATATGTATATCAAGAAACCCCAGCAAAGTATAAAAACTAAGAGTGTCCTGAAGTATGAGCACTTGTTGCATCCTTTGTTAAGATCAGCTAGTAAAATTGATATTGGCACAATGAGCAGGACGGGATACAGTGCCTGGTGGGTTGCCAGGGCGATAAATGCACAGGACAGCACCCTGCAACCGCTACATGCACCCCACAACGATGCTGCCACTAATAAATTCTGTACAACAGTAGTGGTCATGCCAGCACAGTTTAATAATGAATAAGGATTGAAGAGGTACACAGACAGAACATACTCTGGAACTCCATTCAGTTGTTCATCACTTAATATTAAGTCCTTAGATTCATCTGCCACATCCTTCTTTGTCTCTTCTTGTGAATTTTTGAACATCTTTATAAAACATTTCGAAGTTTTATACAGTAAAAATGCCGTTAGAAGGTCCAAAATTGTAAAAAGTAGAGGGAGTAAATATGGGACCCTTTTCAGTAAAAAGTGGAAGAAAAGCAGCAGTATTGGCGACTCATGAAAGGCGTCTCCTTCGTAAGGATTTATGCCCTTTTCATATAAATATACACCTTCAATTAACCTCCTCCAGGAGTTCAGAGGTGTAGCTATTTCCACTCTATTTGCTATAGTTTGCCAGTAATCTATATGTATTAGAAAATATCTCACCAGGCCTGCTAATAGGTATTTATACATTACAGCCATTTCATTAATTTAATGGGTTCGATTCACGATAAATGCATTATTTTTAAGTAAAAGTTGTTTATCTCCACTAAACAACTAAATTATTTCATTAAAATTCACCGATTATTCGACAGAGTACCGACCGACTGACATGACATTGACATATAGACTTTTTTTTTTCAATTATGGCATCGCAAACTCTGTGCATACTGCCAGCGTCAAGTATTATCTCTGCATCAATTTTTGCCAGTTTCAATGAAACTGGACGAAGTAATAACAAGTCAGTAAGTAAGTCTTCAGTAATCAGTCAGTATAGTCAGTCCAACATTCAAATAAAGCGATGGCTACTTTACTAGAACGTGTCCGATGGAATTTTGGAGGCAAGCAGAAAAAAATATTTTAGCACTGATATTCTATTTCACAAACACTCGTGCACTGTAATTAACCTATATCAAACAAAATGCCATCAACTTTATCCGATATAACTCAAAAATACACCAAGGAAATGAAAATAAATCAAGAGCACAATATGTATTTTTCGACTTCCCGCCAAAACTCATCCATATTATAGACTTTGACATATTATTATTGACATTTTATAATTTTCTTTCAATAATGGACTAATGGCATCGCATGATCAATGTATATTGCCTGCCTTAAGTAAAAACATTAAAATTAAATTAAATTTTTGCTTGTTTCGTTGAGAAATCAGTTCAAACTATCTGAGAAAAATTATGGCTACTTTACTATCAGAATAACAGTTGTGGCTACTTCCACAACAGTAGATTACTTTAAATCTATGTCGACCAAAGTAGTTTCAACTCTTATATAACCATCGGGTTTCATACCTGTCAATATCTTGATGCTCTAAGCCATCGATATAGTATATCAGGGGATTCGTTACTCATTGAGTCTTAGAGCATCAAGGTATGACACCCGTCAGAGAGGCGTGGCCTTTACGGGCGAATCCCTCGTCCCAACGTCCATGCACAATGTGCCTTCTAGTTATACAACTAGTGTGTCTGTGTGTGTCGGTGTCAGTGTTGACGAAAAATGACGTTGTTAATTGAAATTGACATATTTAGAAATATATGCGTCTGTAGCGATGAAAGAATATTTGTGAATGTGTGACAAAATTAAAATGTGTGCGTTCTTCCCCCGCAAAGGAGTTGGCACAAAAATTATATATCGAAGCGAGGCGCTATGTCGTCTCTACTGAAGGGTGTGTCAGTAACTTTGATGCTCTAAGCATTGAGTATATCGCATAGATTTTTTATTAAATATTGACGTAGTCAAAGTCATAATATATCTATGGTTTAAATGTATAATTGATGCTTATAACCATAAATTTATTATGACTATGCTTATAATAACTGAAAGAAAATATTTACTAAAATAATAAAAATAAAACGTAATTATTCAAGTTGAAGAACATATGCTGTATTTTCATTTGGTGTAGGTACTTGGTGCATTTTTAAGTTTCCACTGAAGGGTGAGTCATAACCTTTGATGCTCTAAGAGATTCCTATAAGGCATAAACACCGCTAAATCCACCGACGCTTTTTTTTCTTCGTCAATTATGGCATCGCAAACTCTGCATATTGCTTAGACTAAGAATAATGTGCTTGCATATTGCCAGCGTCTAGTATAATTTTTGCATCACGTTTTTGCCTGTTTCGGTGAAACTGAACGAGTAATAATAGGTAAAGTCAGTAAGTCGTCAGTAATCAGTCAGTCAAGTCAGTCAGACAGTCAAGTAAAGCAATGGCTTCTTTACCAGAACGTGACCAATGGAATTTTGGAGGCAAGCCGTAAAAACCTATTTTCGCACTCTAACTATATATATTACTATAATTAACCTATATCGAACAATATGCCATCAAAATCCGATATAACTCAAAAATACACCAAGAAAGTAAATATTAGAGCTAACTTAAGAGCACAAATATGTCTTTTTCGACTTCGGCTTTAGAGCGGTTTCAAATCAGCAAGATGTCAAGATTTGACATTTTTCATGCAAAAATTACGCGCGTGTAAGTGAATTCGATAGGACTTTGAAACCGCTCTAATGCCCCTGCCAGACTATGCTCCTTGCGCTGCTCATCGCTATGCTCCTCGCGCTGCCGTGATTTGCCGCGATGTTGCCTTCTCTGCCCACACACTGCTCTACTCGCGCAATTAATCGCGACGCTCCTCACTTGTCATTTGCCTTGGTGAGACAATGGACGTTGAAACGGTGGCAGCGTGCGCGCTATGCATTTTTAGTATAGCTAATTATATTAATGTAATAAAAAGAAATATACATCGTCGTCGTCGTCCTTGCCAACGCTACACTTTTTCATTTGACCATTCCACGCTTGGCGACGACATAATTTCCAATTTTGCATACGGGTGCGTCTTGCGCGAGCGCTCGATGCGGACAGCGACCGCGCGATTATGTGGCCAGCCACTCGCACTCGTATTGCCGGCCCTTTGACTCGCGCGCAAAAACCTATGACCCTGCCAGACTATGCTCCTTGCGCTGCTCATCGCTATGCTCCTCGCGCTGCCGTGATTTGCCGCGATGTTGCCCTCTCTGCCCACACACTGCTCTACTCGCGCAATTAATCGCGACGCTCCTCACTTGTCATTTGCCTTAGTGAGACAATGGACGTTGAAACGGTGGCAGCGTGCGCGCTATGCATTTTTAGTATAGCTAATTATATTAATGTAGTAAAAAGAAATATACATCGTCGTCGTCGCCCTCGCCAACGCTACACTTTTTCATTTGACCATTCCACGCTTGGCGACGACATAATTTCCAATTTTGCATACGGGTGCGTCTTGCGCGAGCGCTCGATGTGGACAGCGACCGCGCGATTATGTGGCCAGCCACTCGCACTCGTATTGCCGGTCCTTTGACTCGCGCGCAAAAACCGACAAAATAGGGAGCAGTGGGCAGGACGAGGAGCATGACGTGTGGCATGACGAGTAATGTTGCCACACTATGTCTCTGCCTCCTTTTCTCGTTACTTCCCATGCCGAGTGTGTGGCAGGCGTATAACGAGCGTTGGTGGAAAAAAAGCGCGGGAAACTTAAAAAGGGCGGTCGAGGTTTTTGGATTTAAATTTTCAATTTTATAGTTTTAGCTTAAATTTCAATCAGTTAAGTTTTATATTGTATATAATTTCATATTTTAACTTGTAAATATAGTTATTTGTATATAATTCTTCGGTTCGGTAAGTAGTTAGTAATATTTTAATATGAACGATCCTCCGGATCCTGGTGGGACAGTCCCCCAGGCATCAAATTTTGTAACAATAGATTACTGCGAAAATGATGAATCTGCGTTTGACACAGATGGTTCATCCAAAATAATTACAGGTAAAAGGAAATTTCAAAAAAAGATGTGTAAAACATGTAATAAAAAACAGAGGAAGCATCTTGGTAATCAACCTAATATTGGATGTACGTGTCTCGATGAAGACAATACTTCTACTACTGAAGTTTGTAATGTAAATACACCCCTTCAATCCACAGGCACAGTTTGTACAGTGAGTAATAACAGTCAGAATCAACCCATCATATCTGATAATATCAATTCCCAGATTGCTGAACCCCAACAGATTTTCAGAAAATTGTATAATGATACAGATGCTGCTCCATTTATTGTCCACGTACAAAGGGTTACATCATCGCCTAATGATGGAACTTCACTCCACCCTATTACATTCGGGAAATTTTTAAAAAATTACAGATTTAATAATATAGTTGAAGGGAGTCTTAAGAGAATTGGTAGAAACCGCATGACTATTGCTTTTTCCAATTATCTTAATGCTAATTCGTTTATAACTAGTGAATGCCTAAATGCCAATAATCTTAAAGCCTTTATTCCATCCTACAATGTTACTAAAATGGGCTTAGTGCGAGGTGTTCCAGCTGAATGGTCTCCTGAAGAAATTCTAGAGAACATTCAGACTCCAGTAGGGTGTGGTAAAATATTAAAAGTGAGACGTCTTAATTATAAAGTAATTATTGATGGTTCTCCTACTTGGAAGCCAACACAATCTATTGTTGTTACATTTGATGGTCAAGTATTACCAAAGCATATATTTATGTGCTACAATGCTTTAGCAGTTGATTTATATATTTACCCAACCATACAATGTTTTAACTGCTGCCGTTATGGACATACTAAGTTACAATGTAGGTCGAAACCACGGTGTTATAAGTGCGGGCAAGAACATACTGGTGACTCATGTAGTATAGGCGATGATAATCCTATATGCTGTATTTGTTCAGGTCCACATTTTGCCAATAGTAAAAATTGTATAGAGTTAAATAGGCAAAAACAAATAAAATTATCAATGTCACAAAATTGTATATCTTATGTAGAAGCGTCAAAATTACACCCTCCAATTGCAAAATCTTATGCTAGTGCTGTAAATACTGTTAACAATAATCACAATATCATAAGTTCACCAAATCAAAACACACAAAGTTTATCTTATAAAAAAACTGTATTTCTTCCTCGACGGGCTCCTAGCACTCCAATTAAAAGCTATGACCGCAAAGCTCATAAAGAAATTATTCAAGATCACATTAATAATTTTCAATCATCTAATAGTGGTACTGTTCTTCAGTACAGGGAAAATGATGAAGCTTCACCAGCTCCATCGCTTTCTGAAATTATCAATGCCCTTATTGCTACTTTATCGCAGTTTAATATTTATTTACCGTCCAACGTTGCACCAATTAATAGTGTATTATCTAATATTAAAAATTCCAATGATGGACAGCAAAGTCCTGCAATGGAATTGTAGGAGTGTATTCCACAAAAAAAGTGAAATGTTCTATTTAATTAATAAATTTAACCCTTTCATTATTTCATTATCAGAAACTTGGTTAAAACCTGATGTTTGTTTCAAAATATCAGGTTATAATTGTGTCAGACATGATCGTTCTGACGGTTATGGCGGTGTTGCCATTTTAGTTAAAAACACATTTGTTTATTCTTCTATATCTCTTCCTTCTCATAGTGATGATTTTTCAATGGTTGCAGTGACTGTTAATAAGATTTGTTTTGTGTCTCTGTACATTCCTAGACCTAGACCATTTATAATAAAAGAAATAAAAAATCTTCTCAATACTTTACCCAAGCCATTTGTCGTAATGGGTGATTTAAATTGCCAGCATCAATCATGGGGAAGTTCTGTTTCTTCGCTATGTGGAGAGCTTTTATTGGAAGTTTTCGATTCATTAAACATATGTGTTTTAAATACAGGTATTCCAACCCGACGCACAAATCCCCACGAAAAAATTAGCGCAGTTGATTTGTCGCTGTGCACGCCTAATTTAGCGTCTAAATTATCATGGTCTGTTCTTTGTTCAACATACGGAAGCGATCACTTTCCAATAATTATTTCTTTTCCCACAAATATTTTTAATCATAATAACTACAACCCTCCTCCACGTTTGCGATATAATACATCTAATTTAACCGATAACGATTGGAAGGTCTTTAGTGCTACTATAGAAAAAAATATGAAAAGTAAAAATTATTACACAATTAATGATCGCGCAGAGTTTTTTGCTAAAACTATAATTGAAACAGCAGATAAAATATTCCCTCGTAAAAATCGTAAAAATACTTTTATTCCATCACCCCCGTGGTGGGATAAAGAATGCACCCAGGCAATTAACAAAAGAAAAGTTGCGGAAGCAAATTATATTAGTAACATTAATGAAAAAAACTTTTTAATAGTAATCAATGCAATAAAATCTACCAAAATCCTCTTCAAACAGAAGAAACGGCAAAGCTGGCATAATTTCTGCATGTCCTTATGTCCAGATACACCTTCATCTCTTGTATGGCGTAACATTAAAAGATTTCGATCTTCATTAAATATATCAACATCTCCTTGTTTATCTGAAAACCTAGCTCAGGAATTCTTAGACCATTTAGCTCCTCCATTCGTTCCTGAACAGATATCTTTTTATCCTATTTCCCACCTTTCTGAAACTGATCATCCGGACTTAAATTCTGAATTCTCCATGATCGAACTCCAGAATGTTTTAAAATATCTACGGGACTCTAGCCCTGGCCTTGATGGCATACCTTATTCTTTTATATCACACCTATCTGACATTACATTATTTGAATATCTCGATATCATTAACTCCATCATGGTAACAGGAAACATTCCACAGTCTTGGAAGGAACAAGAAATAATTCCTATTTTGAAGCCACTTAAGAACCCTTCTCATGCTACTTCCTATAGACCCATAGCCCTCTCATCTGTTCTAATCAAAATTGCTGAACACTTAATCAAAAACAGATTAGAATGGTTCATTGAAAGTAACAATTTGCTAAGTGAGTCTCAATTCGGATTTCGGAAAGGTAAAAGTACCATTGATAGTTTGGCCTTATTTACAACAGATATTCGATTAGCCTTTACGCAGAATCAATCTATTTTATCTGCTTTCTTAGATGTTACTAATGCCTACAATAATGTTATACCATCTATTCTGAAAGAAAAACTTTGTAGCTTAGGGGTACCTATAAAGTTTATAAATTTTATCCTTCAAATGTTATCGGAGAGACAAATATGTGTGTCTTATAATGATTATAGGCTATTATAAAAAGAACAATCTGGAAAGGCCTACCTCAGGGATCAGTTTTAAGTCCAATATTATACAATATTTATACACACGACCTAGAAGCCTCTCTTCATGGTTCAGTTAACATCTTACAGTATGCTGACGATTTACTCCTATATACTTCAAATCATAATATTATTGATGCATGTTCATCTTTATCTTTATCTCTAGAATTATTAGAAAAATGGTTGGATAAAAATGGTTTACAACTTTCAGCAGCTAAAAGTACAATAGTTTTATTTTCACGTAAGCGATTATTGCCACCTATTAACATATATTACCAAAACGTATTAATTCCCGTTAAGACTCAGGTAAAATTTTTGGGTTTAATGTTAGATTCTAAGCTTACTGGATTCCAACATTGCGAGTATGTGTTTAATAAGTGTGAGAGACATATTAATATGATTAGATGTTTGGCTGGAGTTTGGTGGGGTTCTCATCCGTCGTCTTTAAGGTTAATATATAATTCTATTATTCGTAGTCGGCTTGACTATGGAACTTTTCTCTTGGAACCAGCTAACGTTTACGGATTAAAACGTCTAGATAGTATCCAATCTAAATGTTTAAGAATAATATGTGGGGCTATGAAATCCAGTCCTCGTAACGCATTACAAGTTGAATGCTGTGATCCTCCGTTTTATTTAAGGCGCCAAATGCTATGTGATAAATATTTTTTCCGGACCTTGCAATATTGTAAACATCCTTTATTATCTAAACTTAAAATTCTTTCAGATCTCACTGAATCTTCTTCATACTGGACTCATAAAACTACTCCCTGTTTAGTTATAAGTTACAAAAAATATTTATCCCTCACAGCTCCTGTAGAAAGACTTCCAATCTTACCTGTATTTAAATATAGCTATGAATCCCTAATTCATCCTGTTAATATTAAACTTAATTTTGGAATCAAAAAACATGATCTAAATGCAAATCTACATTTTACTTCCATACTTAACGATCAGTGGTCTGGTTTTGAATATATTTTTACGGACGCATCAAAACATGTGACAAGTAATAACGATTGTGTTGGTGTAGGCATTTATCATTCACAAAGTAATATAATTCAAAAAGTTAAGCTTCCACCAGAATGTTCTATATTCTCTGGTGAATGTATGGGCATTTTAAAAGCAGTCGAATTCACGCTTCTTATGAAACTATATAAAACCATTATTTTTACTGATTCTTTAAGCGCCCTTCAAGCACTTTTAAAACCTCCGTTTAAACATAATCCACAACACCCCCTTATTTTTGAGATTAAACACTTGCTTCATCTCTCTTTTCTTCAAAATTACTCTATTCATTTAGCTTGGATTCCTGGTCATTGTGGTATAAAGGGTAATATTAAGGCAGATCAACTTGCGAATGAGGCGGTGAAGTGTGGGGACATTTACCCATACAAAATTTATGTACCTGATTTGTTTTCTTTACCGGCCACTTATCTTCGTAATTCTTGGTGTTCGCTGTGGAAAGAAACAAGCAAAACAAAGGGACACTACTTTTTTAAACTACAGCCAACTATTCCGTATAAACCTTGGTTTTCCAAACATAAGCTCACCAAAAAAACTACTAGCATCCTAATACGATTGCGACTAGGTCATACTTGTACACCTAATCATCTGGCTAGACTCAATTTAATTGATAACTCTAATTGTGCCTGTGGTATTGATGTAGGAGACTTAAACCATTTATTTTTTTCTTGCCCATTGTATAATCACTCTTCCTTTTTTGCTTCCCTTATTTCTTTGAAAGTTCCTTTCCCCTCCTCTATATTATGCCTTCTTTTAAGTAAAGATCCTGCTGTTTACAATAGTATTTCCTCATTCATACTAGAAAATAATATTCAAATATAGTAAATATACATATAAATATTTATCGTTAATAATAATATGTACTGTGTATATGCATATATTTATATTGTATTTTTATATTTTTTTTCACAACTTTCCTGATTGATTTTTCCAAATTGAATCGATTTTCATTTTATATGCGTCCCGTTTCTCCGCTTTATTGTCATTGGCGATACGCAAACCGCGTGATGCCATTACCAGAAGAAAAAAAAAAAAAAAAACGAGCGTTGGCATTTCTCCGACGTTGACACTGCGCAACGCCAACATTGACGACGGCGAAAGGTGACATTGACGTCGCATCAACCTGACGCCGATGTTGCATCAACGTGACGTCGACGTTGCGGTTTTTAGCAAACCGATATATTCACTTCATTCCACTGTGCCCGTATGAGCAGGCGAAGCTATGGCCAGCGTCCAATCGCAGCATGCGTTAGTTAACGTTGGGCATGATTTAAACGCGAAATTAACGTCGCGTCTGTACAGCGTTGACGTTAATGACGCTCGTAAAATGCCATTGGGATATCGGCCAAATTGTATTATATCCCACCAAAAACATAAATGTAAAAATGTAGGCCAAGCTCTTGTACATAAAAAAAGAGTTGAAATCTAAACTACAGCCAAGTTAATAATAATCAGAACCGATACCTATTAATCATTCCAACTTGGCGGGTTTTCATCACACCAATACTTCTGAAAAGAGCAAATCTTGCGGAGGTAAGTTTTAGAGTTGGACTTTTTTCCTTCATTAAAATTTCAAAACTTCGAATGATTAATATCGGTTCTGATTATTATTAACTTGGCTGTAGTTTAGATTTCAACTCTTTTGTTATATACAAGAACTTGGCCTACATTTTTTCATTTAGGTATGTTTTTGGTGGGATTTCATTTCTTTTTGCTCAGTTTGCTATAGGGTACCTATCGCAACGTTGTTCATATTATATTATTATTATTATTAAAATGAAGTGTGTCTGGTCCACCAGATATAATAATAGCTTTATGTAACAGGTAATAATTTAAAAATTTCGTGTATTATAATTTCTTTTTGCACTTGATCATTTTCTATTTTCTAAATCTTTCCTTTACTTTTATGCTAACTACCCCGATGCCAAATTTCAGATTTGTAGGTCTTTAGAGAAGTATGACCAACATTTTTATACATTATAATAATAAATGACTATAATCTGACTCGCACTTGACCAATTTCCAATTTTCTTTACTTTTTTAAATGTTAACGACTATCCCATGCCAAATCCCAGATTTTTAAGTCTTAGAGAGAAGTATTACCAACATTTTTATACATAATTTTGACTAAAACCTGACTCGCACTTGACCAATTTCCAATATTCGAATTTTCCCATTACTCTTACCCTGACGACTAGCTAAATGCCAAATTTCAGCTTTGTAGGTATTCTAGAAGTGGTCAAACATTTTGATGAGCTGTCAGTGAATACGTGAGCCAGTGAGTACCAAATTTACAATTTTCTCGAGTCTATAACTTTTTTTCTGTAATAGCTACAATATTGAAACTTTTTATTCAAAGTATATTAAATGGTGTTATTATGTCCGTAAAGTTTTATCCAGATCTATTAATGGGGTAAGAAGATACAGGGGGGTCAAAAGTGGCTCGAAGCGGTTCGGGTAAATAGTGCACGGCGTGCGCGCGACCTGTGCTTAGAACTTGGCCGGCGCACTTTTGTGCGCTTTGAAATGACACTTTGTTCGTTATAGGTTATGTACGGGGTATAAAATAACCGTTATTTTGACGGCTTTTATTTTCGGGTTGCCTCCAAAACACCATCGACACGTGTGTATGTATGTATGTACCTACGTTGTTTAATAGTCATCACAGACTGGTTTGACTTTGAAAAAAATATCTTACAGCGCTGTTTTTTTAGGAAAAGTGCAATGTAAGGGTAAAGGAAAAGGTAAAAGATAAAGAAAAGAGTAAGGGTAGGTTCGTAGGATACTAAAAAAATTTTGATTAAAGGAAAAAGGGAGGAGTAAAGGAGTAAGGGAGAAGGAAAATAGTAAGGGTTAAGAAAAAGGAAAAGTAAGTTTATTGGATGGGGTTAAGGATAAAGGAAAAGAAAAAAGTTAGGGGTAAAGAAAAGGAAAAAGGTTACGGAGAAAAAGGTAAGAGATTGGGTAAGAGTAAACAAAGATACTGTCTACTTAATTCGACATGACTGACTGATGGTCAATGAAGGCTTACTAATTTTGATTAGTGACGCCTGGGCGCATGCGAAACGGTCAAAAATTTGTTGGAAATTTTACACTGTAGGTATAATTATGTGGACAAGTCCCTGTAACTTCGAGATTAAGAATACAGCTACGGTATCCCCTGCCTGATCGTAAAAGGCAACTAAAAGGGGGCTTCCGGGGTTGTGGGCGGTGAGAGTGGGAGCTCGATCCGCCCAGCCAGCAGCTCCGGGTAGGACGGCGGTGTGTGCGTGGCCGCATGTCGCCGTGAGCATCGGAAAGTGTAGGAGAGCACATCTGCTCTCCCAAAGATGGACCCGCTCTGGGCCGCGCGTGGAGGACACCGGTGCGTTCCACTGGAGATCCCGGAGTCCTCCCCAAGCGCAGAGGCAGGCCACCGAAGGGGTTTTAGTGCGGTCAAATCCCACATAACCGGTATCCCCTCCCAAAATGCCGGGTACCTTTTGAAGGTCCCCTCCCCAAAACCAAAAAAATAAAATAAAAATAAAGGTATATGTGGACAATGCGATGCCATTATTGAAAAATACACATGACGTTATTTAATAAATTGTTTTAGGACCCTGGATATCATTTTTTTCGCTCTCTCACTATTTTTTCGGTTGATATTTTTAGGCACATCAGTAATTTTTGCTCAAAGGCTGCATTCTCCACACTTACCGCCAACAGTCTGATTTTGCCCAAATGCATAATTATTAAATTATTAATTAGCAGTTTAGTTTAGTTTAGTGATAGGTTGATACTCGTCAATATATTTTATTAGAAAATTCATCAGTAGTGCTCTAAGAGAAATTCAAACTCATCATTTCAATTTCAGCTTCGCTTAATTAAATTGCTGAAACTCCCTCTCTAGTCTTGTCTTATGAGATAATCTTTGTGTAAGTATTGTGAGATTATCTTTGGAACATACGATTTAATTAATAAGACATTAGTGGATAAAATACGCCACATCTCGACCGCTTTCCTTTAATGTTCGAAGGTTTAAAATTTATTTACACACTTACAGGTTTCATAAAATACTCTTCACAGGATATTAAAGATATGTTTTATTAGATAAAATACAAATAGAAAACACTCACAACAAATATTTCAATCACATTAATACTATACATACCTGAATACTTAATAATATTTATGCAAAATAATTTGGTCTTATATTAAAAATAAAAAACAAATCACATGTCTAATTTCTTTGGCGATAAAGAAATTATTGTTTAGCATTTTGCAAGATTTTATCAAACTTGTCTTTGCCATGCCCTTTATAACTCTGAAGAGAGAGAAGATACGAATGCAGCAAAAATGTTTTTTTCAAATAACCCTATTTCATGAAAATTTTACTTATTTTCTTTTATTTATTTAAAGTAGTTAAACGGAATATTATGTTTTAATTAGCGTAAAAACATTGACCTAGCAATAAGCGTACAACACATTTGGTCAATGCCGCATGGCGAATTATTTCACACAAAATGTAGCTCTGCGATTGTAGTTGACATTGAAGATGATAAAGAAATAAAATACCTACACTAACTACTTTTAACATTAAAATCTGATCTTAACTGATCGTACCACTTTTTGAAACGCAAAAGACAAAAAGGCGTTTAATTCAACCAGCGCAGTTTATTCATACAGCTACGCAATTATATTTATTCGAGCGGCCTTTTCTCTGTAGTATGTTATAATATTATTTTTTTTTCATTTAAAAGGTTGCAAAAGTGACATCTGTCTGCACTATCGCGGTCACACTAATAGAAAACAAAACACGATAACTCAAAAACCCAAAAACCACTATCGATATTTATATCTATGGATATCGATAGCTATCTTTATCATGGGCATCGGCGAATTTGCGTGTGCATCGATGCTGTGTAATATTGGTAACTTAGTCGTGGCACGGAATCACACGTTTTAGCGATGATATGGATGTTGTGCTCATTGCGATTTCGTGAGCACGTAAATTCGAACGCGGTAGTGGAAACACGCATTTTAGCGTTTTCAAGTGTGTACGGTGCAGCGTTTCGTCGCTGCGATTAGTTTCTAAAAGCGACTTAATCAGCGATCGCAGATTCTAAAAGTAGCTAGTGGGGTTTGACCGTAAAAGAGCAGTAGGTATACAGCAGTTACACTAAAATTTAACAACCACCTTGCTTATGATTTGGCAGGAAATAGTTGATTGTACGGTACTTTCAAGAAGATTTTGTTGGCGATGCGAACACCAATCTTGTTCCAGTTACTTTGGGCGAACGGCAGCAACTCACGATACAGTGTTCTCCAGTTTTCATTAGTGATTCTGTTCGCCAAGTTCGCTAAAATGAAAAAGGATCAACATTAATTAATTAATTAATAGAAAACAGAAAACCATCGGCTTCCAAAAAATAATTATTAAAATCAATTAACAATTTTATTATGGCGAATTACTGAGGAGATCTCGCAATACCACGCCAGACTGACGGGGAATAGGAACATTTAAAAGCGTATGTTTTGAGTTGTTTTATAAAAATGTTGTTAATGAGTGGAATTATATAATCCCACCAAAAACATTTTCAAGTAAAATGTTTCCAAGACGAGTGAATATGGCTTACTTTCTGATTAAGATCTCATATAGAGCAAAGCTCTTGAATGTACACGCGTTAGCCGTATCTTCACTCCACAACTGACAACCTCATTGCAGCAATTAAACAGTAAGAATATCAGAGACAGGACGAAGGATGTAATAGAAATCCCCACATTCTGGCCAGTCCGCAAGATGCAGTTTCTCCGCCTTATCTGTACCAAAGACCAGTTCTGCAGAAACAGTATTCCACAAAGCTTTGATAACACAAAATACGTACTTAGATCTCTGGTTTCTGCGTTGTCATTGATAAGAAGAGTTTTCATGTCGCCAACATCAGGCCGCATGTAGAAGGAATTAATGCGAACATAGGTTTCATCATCAATTTTCTCTGGTACTCCATCCAATTTCCAAGTATATGTCAAATCAGCTGAAACGGAAATAAAATAATCATGTAGCTACGAACACTTCATCAAATGTCGTATTGCACAATTTTTAGAGTTTGAATAGGTATAGAATAAAAAAATCTGGTATATTTGCTACAGTGACGCTGTAGTGGCTGGCTGGCTGGCTGCAACCCTTTTTGCGTCCCACTGCTGGGCACGGGTCTCTCTCCATTATTGGGGAGGCCTGGAGCTTACTCCACCACGCTGCTCCAATGCGGGTTGGTGGAGATGCGGGTTAGTGGCCAACCCGCTGTCGGATGTTTTCAAACCGCCCATAAGGCCTCCGACAAGGTTTAACGACTGTTATCTATCGACAACAACAAAAATTTTTTGCCACTAGCGGTCACCCATCTCACACCCGACCGCGCCCGTTTCGCTTAGTTGCATAGATCGTTTGAGTTCTACGCTAACCGCCGGGCCATGCGCGCTTCGCTATATTTGCTACAGTGACGCTGTAGTGACCATAAGGCAACAGATAATTCAATAAAATAACATTTTTTGTCTGTGTTGCATTTAGAAGGCATGTTGAACGTTAAAGATTTAAATATTTCCAACCGGTATAAATAGGCACATTCAGTGCAAAAAAAAAAAACAAAACTTCCTTGAACCCCAATGATGACCCAATGCCAGCTTGCGATGTATGATTTACATAAACTCATATTTCATAGTTTTTTATATTTATGTCTTCCGTTTCGGTATACTTTTGTTATTGTAGACGACCCGCGTGGCGTAGTGGTTACCATGTCGGACTGCCGATCGGAGGGTCCCGGGTTCGATTCCCGGCGAAGCAGAAGTTTGAATGATGAGTTTAAATTTCTGTTCTCGGTCTGGGTGTTTGTGTTTCTGTCTTTGTGTGTGTCCATGGCACCCACAACACAGGGCATAACTACCCTACTGTGGGGCTATGAGTGTGAATCGTTATTTATTATTATTATTATTATATAATAAAATAGTCCCTGTAGCTTCGGGATTAAGAATAGAGCTACGGTATCCCCTGCCTGATCGTAAGAGGCGACTATAAGGGGGCTTCCGGGGATGCGGACGGTGAGAGTGGGAGCTTGACCCGTTCAGCTAGCAGCCCCGGGAGGGACGGCGGTGTATGCGTGGCCGCATGCCGCCGTGACCACCTGAAGGTACAGGAGAGCACATCTGCTCTCCCGAAGATGGGCTCGTTCTGGGGCGCCGCGCGTGGAGGACACCGGTGCGTTCCTATGGAGATCCCGGAGTCCTCACAAGCGCAGAGGCAGGTCACCGAGGGGGTTTTAGTGCGGTCAAATCCCACATAACCCGGTATCCTCTCCCAAGGTGTCGGGTATCTTTTGAAGGTTTCCCCCCGATGCCAAAAAAAAGGTATTAATAAAATAAAAACAAATTAGTTTGAAGCGTAATTTTATCACAGCATAGCTGTGACTATTGTCCACTAATGTCCACCTTTTTACCCGACTGCGCCAGAAGTAGGGTTATGTGTTTTCGCTACTCTTATCTAAGTAATGTAAATATGAAATTTGAAAAACAATCGTCAAGAATATAGTAAATATAATTTAAATACATGATCAATTAATAGACCAGAAAGTTTTTTGTGAGAAATTATTTATAAAACAGAGGCTAAACTGACAGTTTTCTGGAATAAATTGAAAGTCGGACAACAATCTACAAGCTGGCTGGTTGATACACTAATATCAATAGTTACAGACAGAAGAAAATCAGAAGTGATGAAGTCTGAAACTACCTTTAACATGTAGTTTTCATCATCACACTACTAAAATAATGGTTTATTGCATAAAAATTTAGTTACTTACTCATGGTGGTGTTAAAAATCCCGTTGGCGTTGACCTGCAAGGAGTTGTAGCTGCCGCTTCCGCTATATTTTCCATGTGTGTATATTTTTGGGCTGAACATGTCTATTTCAAGATGGAATTTATCTTCATCCGCGCGCAACCTATTATACAAGAAAAATAAAATACGAGTACATCCGACCGGATCCGGATTTTCATACCTCTTTTTATTGTTAATTTATACTTTATTGACCAAATTGGAACAGCAGAAAAATATAAAGACGGCAACAAGAATAATATATTATAAATAAAATATATTTACATGTTTTTTCAACCCTTTTATGTTCCACTGATGGGCACAGGGTTCCTCATACAGTAAGTATGTAAGAGGGATTTAGGCCATAGTCCACCAAGCTGGCCAAGTGCGGATTGGTGGACGTCATGCTTTCGAGAAATTATGAATTTCTCTCAGGCATGCACGGCGATGGAGAACATCGTAATCAATTAAATATCACGATAATTTCCATCACGGTGGACAGCGATAAAATATTTACATAGATTTTAATAATCCCAGCGTGTATTAAGTTTTATATCACCATGGAGCAAGATATCTCCATTATGAAGAAAAACATCGTGCCTAAGACCTGTTATAAAGTTTAATATACATATATCTGTTCTAGATTTTTAAGGCCATGTGCTACAGTTTTCCTCAATTATAAGTAAGGTAAAATTTAAATAAAATTACTTATGCTTGTAGCTTGGTTGTATGAAAAAAAGTATAATGATATTGCCAATGACCTCAAGAGGAAACATAACATTAGCCTGCCTTATCAAAGAATTAAATCTTACTGTTATTATTAAGAATTTATTGCATAGTTATTTATTGTAAGAATCAAGACACACGTTAGGTCTTACCTTGCATCGCGCACCGTTGATTCCTTGAGCCCCATGACGTAAATATCCTTTATTATCATTTTTGCTAAAATCTGAAACAAAATATTTATTACTACTGTGTAATGACCAAAAATTTTATGTATACTAGAAAGAGATAAATATTTGTAACTCATTAGGTACTCATAGAATTCTTGGACTTCGGAGAAATCATCAAAGCTAACCAAAAAATAATTTGTAAGCCGTATTAATTCGAGTATATAGTGGTAGATAGCAGAGTAGATAATAGAAGATAACAAAGTTACATTACAAATGTCAAAACCTTAATGAATTACGCACTGAAGTGTATAAACTCTCTTATATTAAACAGCACAATAGGTAAACTCCTTTACAAACCATTATCAATTTACTGCTGAGTAGTATTCTCTATAATGTGTTATTTTGTAAGGTTTTTACTGAATGCATTCAATATAGTGATCTAAAAGTAAATGGTCGTTTTTCTTCAATAATCCCCAATATTATATGGCGACCCTGCCTAAAGGGTGTGCTAAGGGGATGTAGATTTTTTTAGTAATAAAGTAAAATGTGTCGTTCCACGGTCGAGAAGGACGAAGTTTTCATTACTCAAAACAGCGCCGGAGGTAATAACGATGGGGCAGTAAGGCAAATCAGCTCCCATCTGGAACGGCTGAGCATCATCAACATCCTCGTAGCCACCGCCGTCTTCCTTCTGGTAGTCTACGTTATGTTCCGGATGTACCGAAAATGTCAACTCCGTTGGATGCAGCAAGAAATTGGACTGACTACTCTGCAACGCATAAGGGCATCCCTTCGAAGACACGCCGATGATACTTCGGGTAATTAGGAGAGAAAATGTGAGTTCGGAAGTTCATATGTGTCAATACCTAAACATTTTATAACGTAAATATTATAATGGACTTAAAACTGTGCAAGGACACTCGTCGAACATGATACCCAGCGGACGGAAAAGCTGACGCGCGTGGAAATTACTGTAGCCTTTCGCAAGAAAGTAATATGAATCGGTTGTTTACCACATTTTTTTTCTATGAAATGTTAAGTTTTAAGTATAATATTGGATAGTTTGTTAAAATATTATAATGATTTATTAGATATTAGAAAATATTTAATTAAGAAAGGTCAATCTAGATACAAAGGTAATGTTATTAATTCAAAGTTAAGTGAAGCAAAATTAATTTTTGAACAGTGTATGCAAATATTTGCGTCCTTAGAGAGTAGTAAGACATTAGTATCTACAACTTTAAATATTATTCAGGATATTCGCAAAGTTTACCAAGAAATAAATAATTTATGTATTGTGCCTGAAATTAAATCTAGCGCGATGGAGTTTGATCTTAAATTGGCGTGTAGTTTGATTCCAGTTATGGATGGTGTTGAGGAGACTACAAAGCGCATGATTGATACAACCGAGATGTATGCAGATATGATCGACGAAAAAGGTAAGGTTACTTTGATTACTTTTATACTTAAAAGTAGATTATCTGAAAACGCTAAACTGAGAATTTCAGGTTCTTACAAAAGCATAGATGAACTTATCAAGGACATGCGACATCATCTTTTGCCTAAAAAATCATTTATAACCCTGCAGTCACGACTACAAAACGTTCAGCAAGGTTCCAAAACTATTGAGGACTTCGGAACTGAGGTTGAAAAATTGTTCACAGAATTAACCATAACTCAGTCTGAGGGTGATTCGGAGGCGTTTAAAGTGTTAAAAGGGTTAAATGAAAAATTTGCTATCAAACGCTTTTCAGATGGCCTGCGCAGCTCGAGACTAGGCACGATCATTTCTGCCAGGAACTACGACAACCTGAAAGATGCTATCCAAGGTGCGAAGGATGAGGACATAACATCACAGTCGTCATCAGGTAACATCTTACATGCATTTAAAAATGGACACGGTTTTTGTAGTTCTAACAGATATTTTCACAAGTATTATAGTAATCGTGGTCAAAATTATAGCAATTATAATCGCACTCCAAGTACTTGGCATACAAGCAATTTTAGAGGTCGTGATTCTCGTTCATATGGGAGGAATAATTATCGTACTTCAAATAATTTTAATAGAGCCACAAGGGGAAATCGCGGTCAGAGATACTTTAACAAGCGTAGTGGTTCACAAAATCTATTTTCAATGGGGCATACGAATAGCGCTAATCGAAATAATAGTGACGCTGATAAGAATTTAGAATCTTCTAAGACCCAGTTTTTTCGATCTTAATAATTTTGTATTATCAGTTGCAGACAATGCAAAATATGTTACATTTTACGTTAATAAGATTAAATACTATTGGCTTATAGACACTGGAGCTACTTTATCAATTATCCGAAGTGAAGCGGTGCCAACAAATTTTTCAGTACAAAAATATGACACCTTAATTAATGGAATAAGTGGTCAAGTACGTTCTCAAGGATCAGTAAATTTGACACTTAGATATAATAATGAATTTTTTCAACATAATTTTCTTATTTTTGATTCATTACCATTAAAAGCTGATGGGATTTTAGGTCTCGATTTTCTTCAAAAGTTCCAAGCAAATATAGATTTGAATAAAAATATTTTAACATTATTTAATTTAGGAAAACCAAGCAACATAGAGTTATTAAATCATTGTGATAGGTTGAATAATACAATCACTATACCCCCTCGATGTGAATCAATACATTATATTTATGTAGATGAATTTTTGAATGATGAGGTGACTATATGTGGAAGAGAGTTGGTGAAAGACGTATTTTTGGCGAATGTCATAGCCAAAGTGAAAAATAATAGAGTGCCTGTAAAATTTTTGAATGTTAGTGAGAATGAAATAACCATACCAAATTTTACCCCTGAGATAGAGCCCTTAAGTAATTATAATACATGTCAGTTTAGGAAAAATAATGTTGACGTCAGTAGAGTAAAAACACTTTTATCGGAGTTAAATTTAAATTATTTAAATAAGGAAGAGAAACTGTGCATTGAAAAAATTTGTACCAAATATTCTGATGTTTTTTATGTTAGTGGGGATAAATTAACGACTACAAATGTTTTTGAGCACTGCATTAAAATAAAAGAGAATGCTACACCTGTCTATATTAAACCTTATAGGTTACCACAAGCTTTTAAATCTGAAATAACAAAGCAGGTAGAGAAAATGAAAAGAGATGACATTATAGAAGAGTCTTTCAGTGAATGGTCTAGCCCTATTCTATTAGTTCCAAAAAAGAGCAAAGAAGGTGATCAGAAAAAATGGCGATTAGTCGTAGATTATAGAAAATTAAATGAAACAATTTGTGATGATAAATTTCCTTTGCCAAATATAAATGAAATATTAGATTCTCTATCTGGAGCAGTTTATTTTACACATCTAGATCTTTATCAGGGTTATTATCAAGTAAATTTAGATTCTAACAGTCGCAAATATACAGCTTTTACTACGAATACAGGCCAATACCAGATGAAGCGACTACCTATGGGCCTTAAGACAAGTCCTAGTGCCTTTAGTCGTATGATGTCAGTAGCAATGTCTGGTTTAACTTACGAAAAATGTTTAGTCTATCAAGATGATCTAATAGTGTTTGGACGTAGTTTAGATATTCATAACAAAAATTTAATATCTGTACTGGAGAGATTGAGAAAAGTTAATCTAAAATTAAATCCTCAGAAATGTGAATTTTTAAAGAAAGATATTCTTTACTTAGGCCACGTAGTATCCAAAAAAGGTGTTTTACCAGACCCAGAGAAAATAAAGATATTATTAAAATATCCTGTTCCTAAAAATTGTGAAGACGTTAAACGATTTGTAGCTTTTTGTAGTTATTACCGTAAATTCATTAAATCTTTTGCCGACATAGCTGTACCATTGAATAACTTATGTAAGAAAAATCAAGCGTTTATTTGGACACAAGAGTGTGAAAATTCCTTTAATACATTGAAAAATATGTTAATTTCTTCACCTATATTACAATATCCTGATTTTTCTGAAAGTAATAAATTTGTTATACAGACTGATGCATCAGGTATTGCAATTGGTGCAGTTTTGTGTAACAGTGACCTACGACCAGTTGCATTTGCAAGTAGACCCTTAAATAATGCTGAAAAGAACTACCCAACAATTCAAAAGGAACTTTTGGCAATAGTATGGGCTGTAAAATACTTTAGACCTTATGTATATGGTAGGAAATTTGTTATCATGACAGATCATAAACCTTTAGTATACCTTTTTGGCATGAAAGACCCTTCAAGCAGACTTCTTAAATTTCGATTAATTTTAGAGGAATATGATTTTGAAGTACAATATATAAAAGGGAAAGATAATATTGTTGCTGATACTTTATCTAGAATAAGTGTGACGTCAGATGATCTTAAAAGTATGAATGATCAGATTGTGGCTGTGATGACTAGGGATCAAAAGAGGAGAATGGATGAGTTAGATAATAGCATAAATGTAACGGACAAACCACACCTTAGTAAATCCACTGACAATTGGCCGGATCCACCAAGAGTTATGGATATACTAAGAAAACCGTGTGATTCCGTTGAAATGAAATTTATGGAAGGTAAGAAATTAAGAAAGTTAAAAAATAAAAGAGTGAGTTATGAAGATTACGAATGTTTTACGTATATTGCGAGTGATCAGACTTTATATATCAATCTTGATTTCAAGGCGCATTTCTCGCGAGCCGAATTTGTGCAGAAATTGAGTTTGTTTTGTAATAAGATACGTATCGAAGAAGTATGTATAATAAAAGATAAAGATAATGTTGATTTTATTAAGAATGTTTGTGAGGAGATAAAGTCACTGAAGACCTGGTCCGGACCTCGAATTTGTATTTTACGAGGAATTACAAAAATAACTGATAGTGACGAAAAAATTATTATTATGAATGACTTCCATCTACTCCCGTCCAGTGGTCATGCTGGTGTGCGTAGAATGGTAAATACTATAAAGAGGAGATATTATTGGCCAAACATAGATAAGGATGTTCAGGAATTTGTAAAGACATGTGCACAATGTCAAAAATCGAAATACTTTCGCTATGTGAAGGAACCGATGGAAATAACTACCACGGCTTCTTCGGCATTTGAAAAAATATTTTTAGATGTAGTAGGTCCTTTAGATAAAGACGTGGATGGTAATCGCTATATTTTGACTATGCAATGTGAGCTAACTAAATTTATACAAGCTGTTCCACTTAAAAATAAAGAAACCGTATCCATTGCAAATGCATTTGTTAATAATTTTATTTTAATTTTTGGTATTCCCGAGACTATAGCAACGGATAGAGGAGCGGAGTTCATCTCTTCGACTATGCAAGAGGTTTGTAAAATTCTTAAAATATCAAAATTATCTTCAACTGCTTACCATCATGAATCAATTGGAGCTCTTGAAAATGCACACAAAACTCTTGGTACATTTTTAAGAATTCAATGTGAAAATCATACTGATTCATGGAGTTATTGGTTACCCTTTTGGTGCTTTAGTTTCAACAATACAGTTCATTCAGAAACAAATTATACGCCATATGAACTTGTGTTTGGTAAACTTTGTCGAATCCCAAGTAGTATTTGTAAAGATGTAGAACCATTATATAATAGTGATAGTTATCCATTACAATTGAAATACCGGTTACAGTTAGCTCATAAAGATGCAAAGCAAAAGTTGTTAGCCAAGAAACATAAGAGAAAAGAATTGTATGATAGATCTAGTAATTCTGTTAAGTATGAAAAAGATGATTTAATTTTGTTAAAGAATGAGTCAGGACGTAAATTAGATGCTGTGTTTGAAGGACCATATGTAGTTATAGAAGATTTAGGTTGTAACGTTAAGATAAGTAAAAATCAGAAAACTGAGATAGTCCATAAGAATAGAACAAGACCTTTTTATCGATAATCATCAATAAAATTTGTATAGTCTTTAGTTAAATGTTGTAGTAATTAATAAATAAGAAATTTTAGGTACCTAGCTTTCTTATTGATTTATAATAATGCATTGTGTTTTTATGTTTACGAAATTTGTTTTCAAGTAATGTTTCTAGTTAAAAAAAAACTTTAGTTTGTTTTTTTTTATTTTCACCCCCCGAGGTGAAGTGTATAAACTCTCTTATATTAAACAGCACAATAGGTAAACTCCTTTATAAACCATTATCAATTTACTGCTGAGTAGTATTCTCTATAATGTGTTATTTTGTAAGGTTTTTACTGAATGCATTCAATATAGTGATCTAAAAGTAAATGGTCGTTTTTCTTCAATAATCCCCAATATTATATCTAAAACTTGCCACGCTCTGCTTTTGATAAAGCAAATGGAAAATCCTAAAATATTTGAATAAAATTTGAAGTAACATCACAATAAAAAAATACAGTTCCTCCTCTTTTTTTTTAAGTTGGTTAAAAATACATTTTGTAAATTGATTCCCGATCTCCACACTAACATTTGTAGGCACTCTACCTCTCGCCTCATGGCGGTCGTCGACTCGCGAGCGTAATTTTTCCCATAATAAACTATCATAATAATTTATCTACACAGTCTAGGTAGTACTAGATAGTGTAGTGTAGATGCAATGTAAAGTTCATTGAAGACGTTGTGATTGCAGCGGTAAATAATAATATTAAAATATGCACCACCTCCTTGATATGATTTATTGCTTTGAAACTGTACGTCGAGGTCGAGGTCTAGACCTAGCTCATTCCAGCTCATGGCCAAGGCAGTTTCCTATGGTAGAGCTTATGGCATCTACGAGTTTTAAGTGGGGTAAACTTCACAATGGCGCCCTGTGTCCAACTATGTATATGTGGCGGATCTATACACTATAGATATAGGCTGTAGATTTTCTGGTATAGTGTCTTTTCTAGGTGAGAGAGGGGTTTTCATCACACTACTAAAACTTGTTGCCCTAGGCAGTTATATGCCCTGTCCAGCTACGCTAGTAAATCTGCTATTGACACGCAGCAGACTTTGCTTTTTTTTATTTGAATGGAGTAGCAGACGAGCATGCAGGCCACGTGGTGTTAAGTGGTCGCTGCAGCCCATGGACATCTACATACAACCTCAAGCAAGCATAGGTAAGTCTTGTCTGAGGTCGTATGCAGTTGCGCTGCCACTCCGGAGGCTGGTGGTCGCCTCATGTAAGTGTGGCCGGCAACTGCACCTTTCCACCGAAACACAATAGAATTGCTTCAATGCAGAAATGGGTGCAGCGGTGGTACTTCCCCGGGCGAACGCTAATAGTTCTACCACCTACAGAATAGTTCTATCGCATACGCTTATATTTATGATTAATTTATTATGATAAGAAAACTACATTATAAACATTAAATAAAAGACTGACATTATATGACTCTTGATAATAATTGACACGTTTTTGCTCCGTATTGACATTTTAACTCTATAATTATGTACTCGTATATGTAGCGCGACAGATTTAATTCTAGCGTTACGTGAGTGACGTGTGTGGCCTCAATTAGTTTTGCGACAACAACAGTATGTTTTAAAAGACGGGGACAAACGTTTTAATGTACCTATTACTGTGCAGTAGAGGTTAATCGTGACTCTAAGCTTCGTTGCAAAGAATTTTAAATAAGAGCTGTTAAGAGTAGGTATATCGGCCAAGCCAAAGTATTGAAAACACTTACAAAAAGTAACCTTGACAATTAAGGCTTTAACATGTAAACATTTTACTATTTTGCCTATAATATTCCCCACACGTAGGTAACAAAAAAACAGAAAATCTGACTGAAGATCGTCTTTTTATTCTTTAAAAATTACATAACAAAAACATCGCATAGGTACTACGAAAAGTATGTAGGTACCTTGGTCGAGTTTAAGATAATCTCAAAGTCAATCTTACTTACCAGGTATAATTACCTACTTTGTCATAATAATTTTACTTAAAAAATGTAGGAAAAATCCAATTAATTTTACTCTTAAGGATTACTCTAATAATTTTTAGGTATACATAACTAATAACTTTCTAGTGGCTAGAAAAATGCTCTATAACACTAAAAACTTACGATTAGTTTTTCTGTAAAGTGAAGCTAACTACACTATATATGTAGTAGAGCTGCGGAGTGTGTCTTTTTTATCATTTTCATAAATTATTTTGTAATGCAAAGCGCGCCTAATCCCACGCTTACACGCAAAAATTTATCACCGAGAAGAAAAGTAACCAACTTATCAATTGCTTTGGATAGGTGACTTCTAGCAACTATATCTTCACGTGTGTTCAATCATCGGTTTCAGCAAATACTACAAAATTTTTAGCTAAAATAACTTTGTAATAAAAGCTTTTTATAAATGACAAATTCCTGTACGAACCAACGTCTTTACTAATACTTCACAAAAAAAACTTCACCCACTGGAAGCATGTTGGTATCTATCGACTTACTTCTATAAAATAATGTTAAAGTACACGTACAGTATTTTTCATTGCTAAGCAGAGTCCGCCCATAAATAGTTGCAACGCTACTTTAGTGATAAATGACACATCTATCTTTCTATATACATATAAAAGAGGATGTTTGTATATATGACATCGCAAAACTCAGAAACTATTCGACCGATTATTATGAAAATTGGTATGTATATGTATTTTTTCACGGAGAAGGTTTATATGCTATCCATTATTATTATTATTTAATATTTAAACGCGATACGGAGTTCGCGGGGTCAGCTAGTAACTAGTATAAGTAAAAACTACTCAATGGTATACAGGTGACAACTATCTTTCTTAGAATTACCGAACTCAAACGAAACTAAATTCAATGGGGTTGCGCTCAATTATAAAAAATGTTTCTTCTTAAATATTATATACTAAATTTTCTGGATCTACTGACCTGGTTGTTCTTATATTCAAGCTTTAACTCCTTTTGATGGTATGGGTCTACTGGGGGCACTCCCAACTCCTTGATTCCTTCTGCAAGGTCTCCTAGACCCTTTTGTACAGCGTCGACGAGACAGTCATTGACATCGGGTGAATTTCTATCGCATACAGTGAGATGTTTTTCTGAAATTAAATACTAGGGGTTAAATCATGAAATTGCCGTTTTATGTTAATCGATACTTTGAATTGACATAAAACGTTCACAGTTTGAGATTTTTGAGTGTGTAAAATGTGCATCATTCGATCTTTTATTTTCAGCTGTTTTTTTATTCAGCTTAGATAATAAAGATACTTCGATAATCCAAGTAATTTTTGAATTGAACACGTATTTCGACGAGGAACTAAAGCGGCAGCATCATCACGCGATATCAGTACTGCGTTTGGAGACGGAACTACTAGTGAACACACTGTGCGACTTTGGTTTGAAAGTTTTCGTTATGGAAACTTGGATTTCAATAACGAACCACGTGGAAGAACGCCCACACAGCTGATAACTAAAAGAAACACGCGTTGAAACTTTGAATCGGTACGGATGAAGGATTATTGGATCGAATTGTGACATGTAAAGAAAAGTGGATATTTTGCGATTATTGTAAGGGAAAAATGTAATGACGAGGTCAAACGCCGCAACAGTGTCCTAAGGTAAAAGCATATCAACAAAAAGGTAATTGTTTTGTGGTCTCAGCATGGTGTTAATCACCACAACTTTCTCAAATCTAGTCCAGCAATAACAGCAGATGTTAACTGTGCCAAGCTTCGAACAACGATAACAAAACTAGCAGTGAAACAGCCCCGATTGCCGACAGCCCCACATACCACGAGAAATCATATTATAATCTACGGAAACTGAAGTTAGAAACCATTCTTCATCCTCCGCACTCGTCAGAACTTGGTCCAACGGACTATCATTTTTCTCTTGATTTGGCCAATTTATTACGTCTTAAAAAGTACCTAAGTCTTCTCAGGAGGCAGTGCAAAACTGTGTGAAAGCAGTTTGTCGAAACTGCCAGAGTTCTACCGCAAATACATAAATGACCTTTCTATTGGATTGCAGCAATGTATAAAAAAGTGTGAAATAAACATGTTAAAACGTTAAAAAAACTTGTATTCAGTATTAAAAAAATCATACAGTAACACCTAATATTTGCGCGAAAAAATTGGCAATGAAAGTAGTTCTCGATCACACTTTAAAATAAGATGGCTACCAGATATTCATCCCATCCTTTTATAGTCCACTGCTGGACATAAGCCTCCCCTAACGTTTGCCACTCTTCCCGGTCCTGGGCCTTCTGAATCCAGCGACTACCCGCTGTCTTCTTCAGGTCATCAGTCCACCTGGTTGGAGGGCGGACTGTACTCCTTTTTTCGAGACGTGGTCGCCATTCGAGGACCGTTCTTCCCCATCGGTTGTCGGTCCTCCTTACTACATGGCCTGCCCATTGCCACTTCTGCTTGCAGATTTTGAGAGCTATGTCGGTAACCTTCGTTCTTCTACGGATTTCATCGTTACGGATTCTGTCGCGTAGAGAAATACCAAGCATAGCCCTCTCAATCGCTCGCTGAACGACCTTGAGCTTATGGAAAAGGCTGACTGTAAAGGACCATGTCTCAGCGCCGTAGGTCATCACTGGCAACACACACAGCGCGAAAACTTTCGAGTTCAGGCACTGAGGTATTCTGGACGAGAAGGCACTTTGTAATTTCCCAAACACTGCCTAACCGAGTTGGATTCTACGAGTTACCTCTCTCTCGAAGCTGGAATTACCCATACAGATCGCTTGTCCTAGGTAGATGTGGTCGTCGACCGCTTGTGCCAGGTAGAACAACTCAGGTGTACTCGTCGACAACTACGAGAGTAGCGCCATCAACAACGACCGGTATAGGTGTGACATGGACGTTAGATATGATCTTCGTCTTGTCCATGTTCATCTTAAGACCTACCCTTTGTAAGGCGCTATGGAGGTCACCTAGCATAGTGCTGAGTTCTTCCAGGTTTTTCGCCAGGATCACTATATCATCGGCAAATCGAAGGTGTGTGAGGTGTTCGCCATTGATGTTAATACCTAGACCGTTTCTCTCCATCAGCTTGAACACGGCTACCAGATAGTTATGGTGTAATTAAAAGTGGCAATGATCCCATCTGAATAAAGTATTATTCAGATGGTATCAAAAGTACAAAGAAAGGAAATCGTAAAATTTATTATTACCTTGATCTTTTTCGTCTCTTAACATCAAATGCTCAAAAATAAAGTTGTTTTTCAAAACATTATATTCAGTTTATACATAAATTAATCAGATAACAATGTTAATATTTGTTTTTCAATAGTTTTTTATTGTTTGCACAGACTGACCTACGCTCTCAAGGAAATAAAACTGGATACCTAATATGTTGCTAAGGTCTAAATTTACACTGCAAAATATTATTAATAGGAACGATAACTGATCATTTATCCTGTGTGTGACGTAAGCGACGGAAACCGACGTGACGCGATACGACAACGTAATTAAGTTTTTAACAAAAAAATAGAACCGACTTCAAACGGTAAAAAATAAAATTGTTCAGTACCTACTTGTTCTTGCTTATGGTAATTACTCTTAAAACTATTTTTGGAGGCGGGCCCTTACTAAAATGTCGTACCATTCGTTCTAAATGGGCACCGACGACAGTACAGACAGTGGGGCAGTACCTATATCCTCTTGCTTATGGTAATGACTGTTAAAACTATATTGGAGTCGGTGCCCATTCAGAACGAAAGGTACACTATATTTACTATAACAGGACATTTTACTAAGGGCCCGACTCCAAAAATAGTTTTAAGAGTCATTACCATAAGCAAGAAGAAGTAGGTACTGAACAATTTTATTTTTTTACCGTTTGAAGTCGGTTCTATTTTTTTGTTAAAAACTTAATTTATTTCATTCTTTTTAGTAACTTTTATAATTCTGTACATATGTATAAGCATAATTGGAAAAAAATTCACTTAACTTCTAAATGTTAAAGAGATTTGTACCTTTTATAATCATGTTATCTAATAGCCATCTTATAACCTGAAACTACTATCAGTCCACCTGAACGTATAAATTTAAGAAAGAATTTGCTCTCAGCTCCTAACCGTTGAGGAGTTGTACCTTCAATCATCAGCTTAGCAACATTAGGTGATAATTACCGGACATAAATATTTGTATTATGTTAAAAAATGTGACTAAAAGAATGTGTGTGCCTATTAAGTTTCAGTGTTTCCCTCGATTTCCCTAGTATCACATCATTAGATTTTGACATGGTGACAGTTGGAACACCTAAGGAGTATAAGGTTTTGAACAAAAACATACATACTGAAAGAATTTGCTCTTAACTCCTAACCGTCGTAGTACCTTCCATCATCAGCTCAGCAACAAGATATGATGATAATTATACACAAATGCCTGTTTTGCTTTCGTAAAAATATGAAAATCATTTGAAGTGCTATAAAATTTGAATGTTCTCTTCGATTTCTCTGGGATCCCATCATCAGACTTTGACTTGGTGACTGTTGGACCACCTCAGGAATGTAAGATTTTGAACAAAAAACCATTTATAGAAAGAATTTGCTCCCAACTCCTAACCGTCGTAGTACCTTCCATCATCAGCTCAGCGACATGATATGATGAAAATTATACACAAATGCCTGTTTTGCTTTAGTAAAAATATGAAAATCATTTTGTTGTGCTATAAAATTTGAATATTCCCTTCGATTTCTCTGGGATCCCCTCATCAGACTTTGTCTTGGTGACAGTTGGACCACCTCAAAAATGTGAGATTTCGATTAAAAAACCATTTATTGAAAGAATTTGCTCTCAACTCCTCACTGTCGCAGTACCTTCCATCATCAACTCAGCAACATGAGGTGATGATTACTATGCACAAATATCTCTTATGCTTCAGAAAGTATAAGAAAATCAATGTGTGTGCCTATAAAATTCGAGAGTTCCCCTCGATTTCCCTGGGATCCCATCATCAGACCCTGATTTGGTGACAATGGGACCACCTCGGGAGTATAAGCATACGAACAAAAAAAGAATTTTGAAAATCGCTCCACAAACGGCGGAGTAATCGGTGAACATATATAAAAAAAAAATACATACAGCCGAATACAGTACCTCCTCCTTTTGGAAGTCGGTAAAAATATTCCACTACGGGCGTCTACGCGACTACGTTACGTGACTTCGTAGAACACGGTGTAAGTTGTTTGTACAGTAGATGTATGTATTTACAGCTAATATATTTCACAACAATTTCATTATTTTCATTTGACCTTTTCGTAAAGCGTCGCATCACATAGAAAAGGGATAAGTGAGTTACGCATTAGGCTGTTATATATAGAAAAGTTAATGTTGATTGTATGTAATATGTGATTGTATGTAATACATTCAATACAAGTTTTTTTATACAAAATCAATTACCATTTTTTACGGTTTCATCTGTTCTGGGTAATTTAAAACATGAGTTAACGAAAAGAACAGGCGAAAAAAAACTTTAGCCTTGTTTTAAAATATTCACTACCTACAATTGGATTAAATACGAAAGAGCTTCGGAATGAAATGGAACATACGTGATAACTATCACACGTGGTAGACTATTTACCTTTTATTATACTTATAGATAGAAAAGTGAACTTTTTATGGCCTACAACTCGCATGCTTAATGGAATACTGACTTAACTAAAAAAACTCAATTTTTGAGAAATCGCAAAAGAAGATTTTGCAAAGAGGGTTCTTCCTACTTGTTGACATATAAAATGAATACTGATCATTATTTATTCAAGAATTCTTGTATTTTGGATTTATCAATAAGTATTGATAAGATCTGAGTAAAAAAATCCGGAAATAAATCTATCCCCAATTTTTTTTAATATTTAAAAAAATATAATCCAAGTTAGGTCAGTTTTTTTGTTAAAAACAAGATAAATATTTTTTAATGCAAATATACTATTAAGTTATAAGCTTCTTTAATTTCAAAATATTTATATCTTATAATGACTCATTTAGATTTTAGTCTGTACATGATTAATTTAGTACTACACATTTAAAGTTTGAGTCACTTTATCAAAGTGAGCAGATCATGAATAATCTTAATAGCGGCCTTTTTTAGTAAATTAAAAGAAATACATGATACATATAAAAAAAATAGTGCAGTATCTTTCATAAACAACGGAAAATAAGTAGTTTTTCTACTTAGTTTAATTTAAAGGTTTAATAAAGGTCCATAATATAATTCAAATGAATATTTCAAAAATCATAAAGTTTTAATAAAATTACTTTGACGACCCGCGTGGTTCAATGGTTACCATGCCGGATTGCCAATTGAGGGGTCCCGGGTTCAATTCCCGGCGAGAAAGAAATTTGAATGATGAGTTTCAATTTCTGTTCTCGGTCTGGGTGTTTGTGTTCCTGTCTTTGTATGTGTCCATGGTACCCACGACACAGGGTTTAAATTATCTTACTGTGGGGCTATTAGTGTGAAACGTTTAATTACTTAAAATATATGCCAACTTTTTATGAAACTTATTAATTAAACCAGCTTCATGATAAAGTGTCATTAAATCAAATTTTTGACAATAAATCTCTCGAATTTTTCTATTTATTTACACTTAGCTCTTGCTTTTGTGAGTAAGCAGTAGTAGGTATAATTTCATTAGGAGAAATCATTTTCTTCCTTTTATTCCTGACTTTCACTTCCTGGTATTCAGTACCTTTGTACGAGGTCTTAACGAAAAATGAAAAAAGTGTATCTTTGTTCACTTTTATCACCTTCATATTCCATAAAACAGTTCTTACATCTTTGGTTTTACTAAAGTAAAGTCCCCAATCTTATCGAAGTTTTTTCAAGTCCAAAAATGATTCAAACGTAAGTTCATGCACCATAAATTTCTTGCCTGTCTTCTTTGCGTAATTATACATATTGGTGAGGGGAGTATATTTGCCCGTATTTCAGATTTTTCTTCTTTCTTCAGATCTCCTTTTTAATGAGGTTATGAACATTATCCCTCTCGTTTTGGGTATGACCCTTTACTAGAAATTTATATGTGATTGATTGAATATTTAAATGTGTGACTGTAAACAGGTAAACTGCCACAGTGAATTTATTTTTATTTTGACCAAAACAATTGTAATAAATAACTAAATTAAACCCACGTTTATTTGGTGACTCCGCTGATAATTTCTCAATAACTTTATAAAAAATAAAAATAAAAAATAACAGTTCACACTCATAGTCCCACAGTAGGGTAGATATACCCTGTGTCGTGGGTACCATGGACACACACAAAGACAGAAACACAAACACCCAGACTGAGAACAGAAATTTAATTCATTCAAATTTCTGTTTCGCCGGGAATCGAACCCGGAACCCTTCGATTGGCAGTCCGGCATGGTAACCATTGCGCCACTTTTAAAACAAGATCCGATTTCATTGGCCCCAGGTTTAGCGTCAGTTTCATTCCAGAAGAAACAGTGTACATCATCATAAGAGTCTTTCATCTGGCCATCAATCTTTTTTTAAAAACGTAACTGTGAAGTTGTTACTATTTAACTTTGAATTATAATAAAAGCCTGAGGTGTTGCCTCTAGGATATTGCAAAACAGCTTGGAGATCAAACATCAGAACTTTATTTTTAATATCTATTTTGCAGCTGTCATCAAATTTTTCTTGGCGGTTTAATGTCTTTTGTTCCAAATGGGTATCGTACGATTCTTTGAGTAATATTTTTGTTCAGGCTTTGAGTTATTATATTGTAAACACAAATCACACTGATTTTTCTGGAACGATAAATTGATATATTATAATCTTGTGTAAAATGTACAATTGCATGGATTCATGTTTTTTTTTTATCTTGAGTTGCCGCTTCTGGCGCCAGATTTTTACTCAGAACAAGCTCCATCATTTTTTTCGACATATTGAATTGCATCTTTACCCTAAAACATAAGATAATTATATTATAAGCCTCTCGCACAATTTGTTTTTATAATAAGTTTTTAAACTAACACGGACATATTACAAAATATTTACGGGCATTAAAAAACTCATGCATTGTTTTCAATAATTTTTATTTCAAACAAAGACTCAACAATTATAAAGACTCCTTAGTAAAACAATCTTTAGTAATAAACAGACTAATATTAAAATGTCAAAAAGTGTTATCTTAAACAGTTGATAGATTTTAATGGTTAACTAGCTAAACTCGTAATAGGACTTGTAAAACAAAATAAAGTTTAATCATAAACTGTCTTAAAACGTAATGTTTCATGTAACACTTTAGTAAATTTTGTTGAAAACTGACCTAATATTTAATCTGTCAGTAGTGGATTATAAAAATTGTTGAAGCTTACCTGTAAATTTAGTCGTAAATACACTCAACAACTATTGGGTCTTTGTTCACTAAAATTGTTATAACTTTACCCCGCAACTGCCTGATGCAAACTGGTATGAGTCATTGTTCCGCAAAATTGAAGGGTCAAAAATTCGTAACTTCAACGCATTTCGAACGGTAGACGATAGATGGCGTTAAGAAGAGCCTAACGCTGTAGTTAACTCAATTCTGACCTATCTACTAATGGGTCACTTTTCCATTATGCATGCGAACTGTGTCTGTGACTTTATCGGCAGATGTAGAGTACCGAAATTCATTCACCTCTTATATCTATCTGATCACGCATATGTCAACGAAGTGGATCTTTAGTCGTTCTCCACTAACAAATTCTGAAGAAATGATACAAGGCTTTGAGTGCTTTCATGGGAGTAGCCCGAGACTCTTTCACCCTATATAGATCGACTTATATCAGGGGTTAACATTTATTATTCTATCTATTTATTTGCAATGCATGACGTTTTGCTGTGGCTCCCTAACATGGATGTAGGTTAGTGCGCTTACCCCACTCGTCCTACTCTAGAGCCGCGCCACATGAAAAGTACCTTCAAAATCAGTATAACTATTTTAAGGGTCAATATAGGCATTATAAATAATTTATTAATAAGACGTGAGTAAGCGGAATAAGTGACTATTTGTTAATAGTCACTTCTGAATTCACTGATTTTGATTCCAGTAGAAATTAATATATCGAAATCAGAAAGTTGAATTGCAAAAGATACTTTCTATGAAAAAAGGATCCGATGTAAATAGATTTATACAAATAGTTTGAGAATTGATGGAGTTCTTAAGGACAGAAATGGAAACAAAAATAACAGGGAAAAAATCAGCCTTGTTTAGAACCGCCTTCTTTTTAGGGTTTCGTAGCCAAATGGCAAAAAACGGAACCCTTATAGATTCGTCATGTCTGTCTCTCTGTCTGTCCGTCCGTATGTCACCGTTTTTCCGAATTTATAAGAACTATACTATTGAAACTTGGTAAGAAAATAGAAAAAAATGTGGGGTTCCCCATACTTTGAAATGAAACAAAAAAAAATTTTTCATCAAACCCATGGTATCTATTCAATAGGTCTTCAAAAATGACATTGAGGTTTCTAGTATCATTTTTTTCTTAACCGAATAGTTTGAGAGAGAGAGACAATTCCAAAGTGGTAAAATCTCCGCAACTTTTAAAATAAGAGAACGATAGAACTAAAAAAAATATATAATGTACATTACTATGCAAACTTCCACCGAAAATTGGTTTGAACGAGATCTAGTAAGTAGTTCTTTTAAATACGTCATAAATCGTAAACCGCAATTTACCATTCATTCAATATTAATGCAATGATGGCTATGGATGATCAAAGGCAATGATGTATTTCTGTTGCTACTATAATAACAAGAACTAAAAATAGAATAAAATGAATATTTAAGGGGGCTCCCCTACAATAAAATTGATTTTTTTATAGATAATAGATGGTACGGAACCCTTCGTGCGTGAGTCCGACTCGCACTTGGCCGGTTTTTTAAATTTGGAGTAGAAAGGAAAATATATTTTACAAACTGAAAAGACTTTTTGTGAATCGATTTGTACTTACAGTTAATAATGTATGTTGCTTTGCCTTAAAGCTGTATATTTACTCAACAAATTTAGTACATATAATAGACAGCTACTAACATGAAGTAGTTTTGTAGACAAAACAACAGGTAAGTACCAGAAATAATAGTTCCTGGTATTAACGCAGGTATTAATTTTTTACAGTAGAGTACTATGTAATTAATGTTCATTGTGCACTAACTATAGACTTGACATAAAAATACATCTCTTGCCTCATCCACGTCCTTTTATATTGCTTAGTACTTTAAACATTTGTGCTTTTTACAAGTAAATTATACTTGAGTAACACCACTATGCGTTTTAAAAAAATCAGCTTTTTCTTCTACTTCGAATTCAAACAATGTTCGACAAATGGAGGTTCATAATACGGCTGTATTTTTTGTTGCCTTGCACCATGTTTCTATGTAGCTTAGAACTTTGTCTATTTTCAACCGATTTGGGTAATTCTATTCGATTCGATTCGATCGGTAGAGTGTACCTCATTTGTTTTAATTTATTTTTTCATCCGTGCCTAAAGGTATCAAAATAACAAGATGACGAAAATAAATACATTAAAGAAGCATATATTTACATGCCTTAAATCATTTTATTTCTTAATAGGACATACATAAGAGCCTGTACTACTCCTAAACAATAAAATATTTGGGCCCCACGTACTCGTGACAACGTCAATTCTCAAGAGCACACCATTTTGGTGGACCTTAGAATAGATTGTGTAAACGGTTACTTCCAATACATATTATTATGTAGTTCAATCGGTTTATTTTTGACAGTGTCGGTGCGCATGGTAACATAAACTTAACAATTTTATCCCCATAAGAAATAAATAAATAATATTATGCATTAATACATATCTACCATTAATATACAGAAACTTATTTATCATTTTGTTTTCTTCAAATGGATACGTTATAGTTTTTGAAAGTACTATACTAAATAGATACTTAAATAAATATGTAGCTTTTCGTCTGTTAGTCTTTAAGCTTAATTCTATGTATGATAAATATCTGTTTAGGCATTTTATTTAATCTATATAGTTACACATACTTATTAACATTAATTCATTATATTATCGTATCTAATGCATCGTTATAATATAGGTATCTTTTATAAAATTAAATGTTAACGCTCGTTTGAACTACTTAATTAGCTATAGGATGTCATGAGCATAATTTAAATCTTACATACCGTGACTCTTGCTATAATAATTATAACTAACAATAATTTCTGACACATTAATGATCGTAATCATAAATTTTATTCCGGTTTTTGAATAATCATGTTACTTTATTATTAAATTACGAGGAAGTTCCTCGCATTCATAAAGTAAAAATTTTGTTATTATAATATAGATATACATATATAATTATAGAGAATTATATAGAATTATAGAGTTTTAGGTTACTTTAAAAAAATGCCAAATTGATGCCTATTTTAATAAAAAAAATTCAGGGAATGGATTTAATATGAACTGAAGTTTATATATATACAATTAATTTTATGAAAGATTATTCCAATTAGCCGAAATCAAATGAATTTCTGGCCCATTTTCTCTCAAAATGGACTAAGTTCAATATTTTTTTACTATTTTCTTTTGTATGAGTTTGGTAAAAAATAACTACTGTATTGTATAGTAGATTTTCACAGCAATATGTATATCATTTTTTGAATCTATTTAGGTTTGCAAAAAAAATATTTGGCAAAATTTCGTATACGGTTTAAGACAAGGGTTTCTGAATAAATGGCATTTTTATGTGCTCCAGCCATAAACGCTACATAACTACTAAAATTCTAAAAAAAACTATGTTATATTTCAGTCTTTCATCTAAGTACTTATGGATCTTATAGTACGCGATAAACATTTTACTGCAATGAAAAAATGCAAATATTGATCCGATACGACTGTAAAACTGTAAAAATCGCCAATGTAGAGCCAAGCTCCTGAATCACGCACGGCCAACTATACCAGTTCTAATTTCACCCACTTCTACAAAAAGGAGTTTTTTACTTTTTTTGTAATACAAACACACATTTTGACTGAGATGTAGAGTTGGTAAAGGTTAGGGCTGGAAGAGATTGTTCGTGTAGATTCAGGAGTTGGCTTTACATGAGATCTGACATCATTTATGTCATCCATCACACTGATATCACATGTTTATTTCTTTGTGTTTATTTTTTCTTTCTAATTTTCAGAGCTCTAGCATTGTTAAAGGGAGAAAATCTCATACAAATTCCAACTCCTTTTCTAAGGACTTAGAGGGCGATTTATTAAAAATTCTGACACATGTCTTTTTTTGTCTGTAACAGAATTCTGCTTTCTAGCACTTCAGGATTATACTCGTAGATTTTTATATATACTTTGACGTAGTCTAAATAAAATATCTATGATTATACTAAATTTCCTCACGATCCGTTTAGCCGTTCTTGCGCGATACAGAAAAAAAAACATCCAAACTTTTGCACTTATAATTTAACATTGAAATTCATGTGTTACAATGTTTGTAATAAAACACCTCCGAAACGGCTTCACCGATTCTTATGAAATTTTGTATGTACATTCAGTAGGACTAAGTAAAGTATTAGGTCGTAAAGTATATTTCATAACCCTTTTCAATATCAGAAAAAATAGGAAAAGCTAAAAAAGTCGCGGGGGTGGTCAACTAGTATTTAATTGGTATAGATTACAATCTCCTTTATCTATTTTTACTGTAAAAAAACATAAACAGTGACTCTGTAGTTATTAAGCTAATTAGTTTATTAACTATTTTAGAAATTACTGTCTACATATCTGTGTGGAATTGTCTCTATTTGTAAACCAATTACTTGGATATTTTTGTTATTTCGCAGTATTCGCAGAGTTATAATTAAGAGGCCGTATTCAAAATTTTGCCGATTTCGCTGATTTAGATGATTTTACATAGGAGATTTTGCAGTTAAAATACAGTATTTCCATAAGTTTTATTGCACAATATGACTAATCATTTATTTATATATTTATTGGATAACCAACAAGGCATACAATAATACAAAAAACCAAGTTAAAATTACAATGCACTAATATAGCTATATAAATGCTGCCTTAATTATAGGTTACCACGGCGTGCATCGTGGTCGAGCATATACTAATTTTATTATTACTTTACAATAAATGATTTACGTAAAATTAATTTATTGATATTAAAATTAGCCAAAATTAAGTCTAGAATTTTAATTTTACAATTAGTTACACAGTTGTATTGTTTTATGTCATTCAGTGCAACAAAATCTAAAAGTGTATCGACACATGAGCTGTGGTAGCAATATGCGGATTACTAGCTGAGTCATCTTGAATCGCGCTCCAGTAAATAGGTATTACTAAGGTTAAAATCGCCGACAATGCGTATTCTAAATTTTGTAAATTAACATTTGTATTGTTTATAAACACATCACATTTTTTTTATGGGGGATGGTAGGTACTCGCCACAAATATATAACTTTGTTTCTTTACCTTTTAAAACTTTACAGAGACCCATATGCTTTCACAGGCACTTTCTCAATGATTTTCTCTAGAAGAATCAAAAATATTTACTAACTTTATAACTAACTAATAGGTAGAGGTGAAAATCACATACAGAATAAATGAGCCACTTTTTTCTACTCACATACAAAACATATTAGTAAAATGATATTGAACTTAGTCAATTCTGAGAAAATGGGCCAGAAATTGCATTTGATTTCGGCAAATTGGAAATTTTTTTCATAACATTTATTTTACATAAATACACTTCAGTTAATAATCAGTCTTAATTAATTATGAAAATTTCGCATTAAAAATATTTTAAAGTAACCAAAATCTCGCATTATAATTGTTGACGAAAGCTTAAAAAAGTGGCTAATGTTATTAGATTATTAATGAAATGATCAGTTAAATTGTGCAATGAAACTTATGGAAATACTATAATTTAACGGCAAAATCTCTTGTTTTGAAACAGGTAAATCAGCGAAATCGGCAAAATTTCGTATAGTTATGGCCCCTTAATCAATAAAAAAAGTTCCAAAGTTAACATTGGCCGTATTCGATCATATTGTCCGTTTAGAACAATTTTTCTGTCCGTTTGTGAACTAATTTTCTTTATTTTATTTTTTTGTTTCACACTTTATGATGAGTTTACTTTTGCAATTTAAAAAGTTATAAACATGTATATGATAAATTATGAAAGAGGTATAGATATTAATTACCATTGTTTATGCATTTTATTTCTTACGTGGAATTGCCACCATTGGGCAAACATTCCAAATATCAAATAAGCTGAATTTGATTCAAAGTAATGATGGTAAATACTTATAATAACACTTACCTACGTCAACAAGTCCATAGGAACTGGAAAATACTGCAAGAAGCAGGCAGACCTTGCGCAAACTCATCATCTTGGCGAATGAAAGTATTTCTCAGATTATTACAATGTTTGTTTATATAACGTAAGTTTATCGTAAGCTTACATATATTACGCGATGTGGTTTCGCATTGTCTACCGCGGTACTGTGAGTTCTGTACGTCTGCTCACCAGTAAGCCAAGTATTGCACAAACGAAACGAACTGACCCGTTCTCAATGCCATCTGCTAGTCTTGGGAATAATATTATGATGAAGTAATTAATTACTCAAATCACAACTCACGACTTTGTTATTTTTATGGTTCCGTGCGAAAAATGAAACATGAACCCAGGAGCTCTTAAATTTGAATAACTATCCATTAATGTTCAAGTATGCAATCTTGAAAACGACGAAAAAATTAAACATTGAATTAAACAGTGAATTTCAACAAGTCGTGTTTTTCTATCACTTCGAAGAACTTTCTTATTATTAAGCTTTTTTAAATTTGGACTGTGGTTAGTAATTGGATGTGGATTATGATATTGTTTAAGTTCATTTTTAATGTGATCCAAATACAATATCAAACTTATCTTAATCTTAATATTATGTTTCAAATTAGATTGCCACCGAAATGAATGAACTACTGAAATGAAAGAACTTATTTACTGAAATTAGATCCACAAAAACATACCTATGTACATATAGTGTTACGCGCACTATCAATATGTACTTACTTACCATTGTTTCACATATTTCATTAATATTATAGACGAATTATACAAATAAATAGGTGGTAGAACGTTAGTTATAGGTTGGGTATAGGTGACAGCTCGATCGAGGAAATAGGACCGGTGCCCCCGGTTTCTATTGTGATTTAAGAGGAAACGCGGGTTCAGCCGAATTTGAAAAATAGGTATTTTGGAATAACTATTGCTATCGCGCTGCGCCCTGCGCTATCCGTCGCGTGTAATAGGGACAGATGCAGCTCAGACCGATTATACCTACAAACTTTCTTACTAAATCGAGGTTTCGTATTCTCCTTTTCCCTCCTTCAAAATTGAGTTTATTAATTTTTTTTTCACAAATATCAAGAAATAGAATAAGTCTTTGCCCCTATGTTTCTATTTGGTCGTAAATACCTTTCAAATTTGTTTTGCAGTTGTTGGATTAGAGCTGTACGAAAGAGGCATTTTCTACGATTTTTGAAGAGTTATATTTTCTGATCTAATTAGTTGATTGAAAAAAACAAAACATAGTGGCATAGCTTTAGCAGATTTAGATATTGTCACAAAAATCATTCTTCTAGAAGCATTATCCAGGGAGAAAATAGGAGAATACATTTGTATGGAAATACGGCGGTAGCGTTTCCTCTTAATTCTGTTGTGTTTCGGTTGAAAAATCAATAACAGCCTCCAGAGTAGCAACGCAACTCAGGAAATACTAACAGCCGTATTCAGGAACCATACTTGCTTAAGCAGGCAACGCTATACAAATAGCGCTATTTGACGTGCTTCGTTATGTCAAGCCATCGATTCATGTCGATTTTGACAAACGCAGGCTTCACTCAAATATCGTCTTTGAATTCGTTTAGATGACCCTATGCGTTAGCGAGCACTATGAGACCTTTATGAATACGGTACTATACAATATGAACAATACTATTAGTTATATGAAGAAATAAAGACGATATTTGAGTGAAGCTTGCTACCAGGCGCGGTCCCAGGGAGGAGGTCACAGGGGACATGACTGCCCCACCTAAAATCCATCAGTCATGCGTAGACGGAAGGCGAAACAAGTCAATTTGAGACACCTCTGCCCCCAAATTTTTTAGTGACCCCCCCAAATTTCTGGCGACCCCCCCCCCCCCCCACAAATTGAGGGCTGCGACCGCGCCTGCTTGCTACTATGACTATGGGTTTGTCAAAATCGACATGCATGAAATAGCGCTCTTTGCATAGCGTTGGCTACTTACTTGAACAAGTATGCTTCTTGAATACGGCTGTAAGATTTGTTTGAGGTTGTGCGTCTTTTGTCTTCAGCGACCACTTAACACCATAGAGCTTGCATGCTCTGTTATTCCATTTTAATAAAATAGATCGTCGGGATAAACGGACGATATCTAACGATTTGTACTGGAATTCTCGTTGCACGAGTTGGATTCGTAGATATTATTAATCGTAGTCGTTGATACTTTTCCGGCATTTATTTTAGCAGAAACAAATTACAGGATACATTTTAACTCAACTGCGGCATTTTTTTTAACACAAACTTATCTGATGTAACAATTTAATTTTAAAACACAGCCAATTTTGAATTCTGAAGGAATTAATAAATCTCCTAAATAATATATATTATTTTATTCATACTTAATATTTACAAGAAGCTGTAAAATTCAATAACAACTCCACTTACCTGTCCAGATATACTAAATACTTAGATGTACCTTATAAAATAAACAAATTTATCACACTTTACAATCTTAGCTTTTTGACGGGAAACCTGTATTAAATGTAAACTAGACACATACTAAACCTTGTAAAAAAAGTACAAAAACCTAGACAGAAAAACACACTTAACATTATTTTTTTGGCTCCTGCTTTGTACAGACACAGAACACTAACTATTACTATTATAAATACAGATCATAATAGTATTAATTAACATCAAAAATAAATGCCTAGTCCCCGTAGCTTCTAGCTGCCTGATCGTAGAAGGCGACTAAAAGGGCTTCCGGGGTTGTGGGCGGTGAGAGTGGGAGCTCGATCCGTCTAGCCAGCAGTCCCGTGAAAGACGGCGGTGTGTGCGTGGCCGCATGCCTCCGCTTTCGATGCTTACATCGGAAGGTGCAGGAGAGCACATCTGTGCCCTTAGTGTGAGTTTGTAAACGCGCGAACGTTACTACTGCGTTAGAGTTAAAATTGGACAGATAGATCTTAACCTGCAAGGAATAAGGTCGATAATTAAATTCTTAACGCAAACGCGATAGTAACGTTTTCGCGTGTGCAGACTCACACTAAGGCCTCTGCTCTCCCAAAGATGGTTCCTGTTCTGGGTCGTCCCGCGTGGAGGACACCGGTGGGTTCCACTGGAGATCCTGCTGGAGTCCTCCCCAAGCGCAGAGGCAGGCAACCGAGGGAGTTTTAGTGCGGTCCAAATTTCATATAACCCGGTAAACTCTCCCAAGGTGCAGGGTACCTTTTGAAGGTTAATACCAAAAAAAAGTTATAAGTTTATGTTAAACTCAATTATAATTAAATTTAGTTGTTAAATATAGTAAATCGGTTATGCGGCTAAACCTTCTCATGATTAAAGCCTTCTTATTAGTTATTGCCTTTTACTTATTGAGAGGCGTTGCAAAACAGCATTTAAAAAAAACAATCTGAACGCTGGAATCACGAATATCATAACTTATACTTTCAAAATTGTAGTTCAAATTTGCTACAAAATGCCTAACATTTACGTTTTATTCCGTAATTCAAACTGGCTAATTTTAAAGACACCTAAAAATGTAGAGTTTTTTTGGACTCTACATTTATAAGCAGACACAAGAGTTTTTCATAACATTCCGTTTTCATACTTTCGTTTCCATAAACGTACGAAACCTGCTTTTTAAAATACTAACGAAATAAATGAGCAAAATCGTAACACCTAGTAATTGTGATTCATCCATCCCATCCATCAGCCTTTTATTGTCCACTGCTGGACATAGGCCTCCCCTAGCGTTCGCCACTCCTCCCGGTCCTGGGCCTTCTGAATCCAGCGACTACCCGCTGTCTTCTTCAGGTCATCAGCCTTGATTACCTATGCTTATTTATACTTAATTATTAAAAATTGTCAACGAAGAATGCCAGTCGCTTCTTTGTAACTTTTTATGGTAGCGAACTAATGCGCTTATTATTGAGATAATTATTTGTAATTAATATGATAAAGTGACATTCAACTAAAAAAGCCAAGTATATAACGAATCTCACTAACCGACACAACAAAGTTGATGAACTTGCATGGTTCTTCCGTGGAAGTTTCACCGCTGCTCCCATTTCTGCAGTGAAGCAAGTGTTTCAATGAAAATATGCAGTAAAGTGTAGTTACCGGTCAGACTTACAGGAAGCGAAAGCCTGCAGAATTTGCACCGCAATTGCATATTATGGACATGAGTTAGTCTTGCTTGAGGTTATTTGTAGATGTCATAGGCTGTAGCGACAGCAGTCTTCTGCTACTTTCTTGAAATATAAAAACAGTGGATATTTGGATGATATTGTTAAAGTACCATTAATTAAAGTACCATTTTTCGGTAGAATGTAAAACCCTAAAATTCATTTTCGATCTTAAATAGCGTCTGATATTTTCACTGGCTTATTTTACTTGTCATCTAACATCATAAGTATCATTATATTTATTTTCTGTATTCTACTGGGCACGGGTCCGTCACGCTTCGTCAATGCGGGTTTGTGGAGATACTGGTTAGTGGACAACCTGCTGTCGGCTGTTTTCTAACCGCCCATAAGGCCTCCGACAAGGTTAAACGACTGTTCTCCATCGATAACAACTGGGACCGACGCTTTACGTGCGCTCCGAAGCACGGAAATTAGACGGTATAGGTAGATATATCTTAATAGCTTTTAAATGACTACATCCTAAATAGTACTACTCGGACTTTTTGGGAGTCCAGAGAATATTTAAGAGGATACCTATCTATATCTAATTTAATTACTGAAAATTTCTAAAAAACAAACGCATAGATTTTAAAAATAACTTAACTTAGCGCCTTGTATACAGGTATTAGCGAGGAATTTTACAGCTTATTGTAAAAGTCTGCAATAGGCGCTGACAACGCATGAAATATGGCAACAGAAAAAGAGATTGAAAAACAATACAAGACGGTGAAAACTTCGTCAACAGAAAAATTCTATAATTTTTGCTAATGCTGGTAAACATCAGTTTTTCTTTGACAATTATATTAAGTAAAGAGTACATAAATTAAGTTTTTAACAAAAAAATAGAACCGACTTCAAACGGTAAAAAATAAAATTGTTCAGTACCTACTTCTTTTTGCTTATGGTAATGACTCTTAAAACTATTTCTGGAGTCGGGCCCTTTGTAAATGTCGTACCATTCGTTCTAAATTGGCACCGACAGTACAGACAGTGGGACAGTACCTACTTCTTCTTGCAGGTAATGACTGTTAAAGCTATATTGGAGTCGGTGCCCATTCAGAACGAAAGGTACACTAAATTTAGTAAGACAGGACATTTCACTAAGGGCCCGACTTCAAAAATAGTTTTAAGAGTCATTACCTTATGCAAGAAGAAGTAGGTACTGAATAATTTATTTTTTACCGTTTGAAGTCGGTTCTATTTTTTTGTTAAAAACTTAATTTATTTCACTCTTTTTAGTAATTTTAATAATTCTGTATGTATTAGCATCATTGGAAAAAAATTCACTTAACTTCTAAACTTTAAACAGATTTACCTTTTATAATCATGTTTATCCAATAGCCATCTAAAAGTCTGAAAGAATACTACTATCAGTCCACCTGAACGTATAAATTAAAGAAAGAATTTGCTCTCAGCTCCTAACCGTTGAGGAGTTGTACCTTCAATCATCAGTTAAGCAACAGCAGGTGATAATTACCAGACATAAATATTTGTATTATGTTAAAAATATGACTAAAAGAATGTGTGTGCCTATTAAGTTTCAGTGTTTCCCTCGATTTCCCTAATATCACATCATCAGATTTTGACATGGTGACAGTTGGACCACCTCAGGAATGTAAGATTTCGAACAAAAAACCATTTATTGAAAGAATTTGCTCTCAACTCCTAACCGTCGTAGTATCTTCCATAATCAGTTCAGCAACACGATATGACGATAATTATACACAAATGTCTGTTTTGCTTTGTAAAAATATGAAAATCATTTGTTGTGCTATAAAATTTGAATGTTCCCTTCGATTTCTCTGGAATCCCCTCATCAGAATTTGACTTGGTGACAGTTGGACCACCTCGGGAATGTAAGATTTCGAATAAAAAACTATTTATAGAAAGAATTTGCTCTCAACTCCTCACTGTCGTAGTACCTTCCATCATCAGCTCAGCAACATGAGATGATGATTTCAATGCGTAAATATCTCTTATGCTTCAGAAACTATAAGAAAATCAATATGTGTGCCTATAAAATTTGAGAGTTCCCCTCGATTTCCCTGGGATCCCATCAGCAGATCCTGATTTGGTGACAATGGGACCACCTCGGGAGTATAAGCATACGAACAAAAAAAGAATTTTGAAAATCGGTCCACAAACGGCGGAGTAATCGGTGAACATATATAAAAAAAAATAAATACATACAGCCGAATACAGTACCTCCTCCTTTTGGAAGTCGGTAAAAATACGCGTCAAAAAAGCACCAATCGCCAAAGCTTACTCCTAAAACACGCAAAATATTGCTTCGATTTTTAGCTTGTTACTCGTAGTTCGTAATTTAGACGTACTTAGATTTATTTACCCTTTCGTTTCCAACAACAGGGGAAAATCTACTTCGTTTGACTATAAATGAGTTTTGACGTCGCAAATCTCGACTGCTTAAATCAAAGTTTGTATTGTGTCTGAATCCGTAATATGGTAGATGATTTGGATTTGACAATAGAAATAGAATGGAAATATTCCGCCAAAAATTTTTTTTTACGTAAATGTTGCGAATTTGCGAACATGAGTTCATATGGCAACGGCGTATATTGCGGCGTCGATACAGCAACGGAAATCCAAATAAGTGTTCAATAATTTTAATAAAAAAAAACGGCAAATTGTTTGTAAAGTAGGTTTACGATCGAGATGTTTACGTGATAACGTCCGCACGAGAAAATCTCCATTCGTTTGTATGCCGCTAGAGTGAGAGAGACGGAAGATCGGTCCACTCACTCGAACGCTATGCCAGCCTCCGCTCGTGAGGATTCCGCGTGACAAGTTTCACGGAATGACTGGCAGCGCTCGAGATGAGACGGGAGATCGGTCCGTCTCTCTCTCATTATACCTGCGATCGCGCTCGTGAGGTTTTGGTGTGACACAAGTTTCTGAACATGTCACCCGACTAAAACGATTTTAAAGACGTTATCACGTCAAAATAGAACCGACTTCAAACGGTAAAAAATGAATTATTTAGTAACTACTTCTTCTTGCTTATGGTAATGACTGTTAAAACTTTTTTGGAGTCGATGCCCATTCAGAACGAAAGGTTCACTATATTTACTAAGACAGGACATTTAACTAAGGGCCCGACTCCAAAAATAGTTTTAAGAGTCATTACCTTATGCAAGAAGAAGTAGGTACTGAATAATTTATTTTTTACCGTTTGAAGTCGGTTCTATTTTTTTGTTGAAAACTTAATTTATTTCAGTCTTTTTAGTAATTTTAATAATTCTGTATATATATGTATGTATAAGCATAATTGGAATTTTTTTCACTTAACTTTTAAACGTTAAAAAGATTTACCGTTCATGTTAATCCAATAGCCATCTAATAGCCTGAAATAATACTACTATCAGTCCACCTGAACGTATAAATTAAAGAAAGAATTTGCTCTCAGCTCCTAACCGTTGAGGAGTTGTACCTTCAATCATCAGCTAAGCAACAGCAGGTGATAATTACCAGACATAAATATTTGTATTATGTTAAAGATATGACTAAAAGAATGTGTGTGCCTATTAATTTTCAGTGTTTGCCTCGATTTCCCTAATATCACATCATCAGATTTTGACATGGTGACAGTTGGACCACCTCAGGAATGTAAGATTTCGAACAAAAAACCAATTATTGAAAGAATTTGCTCTCAACTCCTAACCGTCGTAGTACCTTCCATCATCAGTTCAGCAACATGATATGACGATAATTATACACAAATATCTGTTTTGCTTTTGTAAAAATATGAAAATCATTTGTTGTGCTATAAAATTTGAATGTTCCCTTCGATTTCTCTGGGATCCCCTCATCAGACTTTGACTTGGTGACAGTTGGACCACCTCGGGAATGTAAGATTTCGAATAAAAAACTATTTATTGAAAGAATTTGCTCTCAACTCCTCACTGTCGCAGTACCTTCCATCATCAGCTTAGCAACATGAGATGATGATTTCCATGCGGAAATATCTCTTATGCTTCAGAAACTATAAGAAAATGTGTGTGCCTATAAAATTTGAGAGTTTCCCTCGATTTCCCTGAGATCCCATCATCAGATCCTGATTTGGTGACAATGGGACCACCTCGGGAGTATAAGCATACGAACAAAAAAAGAATTTTGAAAATCGCTCCACAAACGGCGGAGTAATCGGTGAACATATATAAAAAAAAATACATACAGCCGAATACAGTACCTCCTCCTTTTGGAAGTCGGTAAAAAAGTGACACGCTAGCCGGCGAAATCTCACAGAGCTATCCGAATTTACTCAAGATTCAATAGTTTGACACTTTTAACAGCTCGAAACTCGACGTCGAACTGTATGCGGTGTTCACCGTTGCGTATAGAAACGAATGATAAGGTTAGAAAATAGCACCGCAAAATCCACGTGTCAACTCTACCAGCCCTAACTTTACCAACTCTAGTATTAAATTAGTCAAAATATAGTGCATTACCAAGATTTGGATGAGACAGTGAGGAAAACTCTAAAACGATAAGAGATATCAAAATTTATTGTAATCGATTGATTTGTCTGTCGTCATTATGTATATTAAGTAAAATTCGCATGATGTTAAGCTCTATGTATGTAATGTATCTAATAACATTAAGCTCTTATGCGATTGAAAATCTTCAATTGTATTTGTCTTTATAATTTATAGATTTTTAAAGATAGGACGAAATTTGATAGGAAGGTAATTTAAATTCAATATTTACTTATATAAATTTTGCGTTAGGTCCGAATTAAAGAGACAAGTACTCTCGTAAGCTTATAAGAAAATCTAAAATTCATTTTTTGTGCAACGAACTTGAAATTTATCAGGTAGAAAATTTTCTAAGAACTTAATGATGTACATAATGTTCTTAGACGATGTAATAACTAAGAGTGTACTGTTACACCCGAAGGGCGAAATAAGAAATAAAAGTTTGGATTGCGATTCCTTCCATTCTATACTTCCATCCCATAGTACTTCATGCTAAAGATCCTTTCTAACGCAGGTAAAACCGTAGGCACAGCTAGTTTTGTCATATATCATTTCAATGAGTATCATAACACCCGCCTACCTAATCATTAGTACTATATAGTTATAGGTATTTGAATGGTCATAGCGGTACTTTTTAATGTTAATGAGCGGTACACGAAAGCATGATCTTGTTACGCGCAAAGATGATTAGACATTTGATGTTGATATTTGGATTGACCAGTTTTTACACGCCGATTATTGCAGACCTTTAGGTGGATTAAGATTTAATATCAAGGTGCGATCAAAACGTCATAAGTGTCATTACTTTATTTACCTCACAGACTTTAACAGAACTGCTTTTAAAATAAGTACCTAGACTACCTAATTTCCATATATTTTTTATATTTTCTTGACGTAGACAAAGTCATAATAATTCTATGCTAATTTCACCCTTATTAAAAATTATTGAAACCGGAAAAATATTTGGGTATGTGATACATCAGCTTGTTTTATAATTGAACTAGCCTTCCGCCAGCGGCTTCGCCCGCGTGGACCCGTTTAATGGGTTCCCGTAGGATAAAAAATAGCCTATGTGCTATTCCAGGCTTCACTGCTATATTAAAATCATAGGCGTTTAGCCAGTTGCTTCAACCGCGTTGACCCTATTACCCGTTTTCACGTAGGAATGAAGCATTTTCCCGCGGTAAAAAGTAGCCTATGTTACTCAGGGTGAATGTAGCTTTCTAAGTGTAAGTGTAAGGTGAAAGAATTTATGAAATCGGAACAGTAGTTTTTGAGTTTATTCATCAAAAACATACAAAAATACAAATCTTTCCTCTTTTTAATATTAGTATAGATGGTATTTTTACACGCTTTTTATTAGCTTCACCTGTATGTTTGTAACCGACTTCTTTGGGCGCGATTTTGACCCACTTTAAACGGCCAGATTTCGTTCAAACTTTGTAGATTTATTGAGGACCGATGACAATACACTAATTTGATAAAATTATTCCATTTTTCAATTTGCAAAATATGATTTTTGTTCGATTGCGTTTATAGAGCTACAGCTATTATACGACTGTTATAGATCAAACGATCTAATAACGAGTATTTTAGCCACTTTAATTCAGCATCTGCTAAAAGGTGGAGTAAAAGTGCTAAAACATAGTGCTGTAAACGTTTATTCGACGTCCTTAAAGCACACATTAGCAAATATTGCCAAATAGTCGAGATAACCGCTATTACACGATAAATGGGTGTTTTAAGAACGGTTACTCGGCTCTTATACGATTAAAGGCTGAGTAATCTAATTACTATTCGACTATTTTACTGCTTGGGTTGCACATATTTATGTAGGGGAGTAGACTATTGGTGCTCAGTAACCGAAAACGTGTATGAGATAAGTATATAAAGAATATAAATAATTTGTTAAGTCGTAAGACAGGTGAAATTTTATGAAAACGTAAAAATTAAAAAAATATGTAACCTTGTTATGTAACAAGCCTAATGATAGATAAAGATATTTTTAAAGAAAGAAGAAGGTTCTCAGTAACCAGTCCATTGCTCGTGGAAACATCATGGAAAGAATAAATAATCCAAACTAAAAAGTAGAAAATAAATAATAGTTTAAAAAAACTAAAAAACACGCTTTTTATAGAAAACCGAACTAAAAAATAGAAAATAAATTTTAATGAATTTAAATTAAGAAAATAGTGTTAAAAATTTCAATGAATATAAGTTAATAATAGTGTGAATAAAAAAAATTATTTTATTTTAAAAAAAGCGTGGGGTGCTTTTTAAAATATTATCGAAATGATAATCACTCTACTCATATCTGTCAATAAAATATTTATAACTATTGACACCATGCACCCCACGCTTTTTTTAAAATAATTTTTTTTTATTCACACTATTATTAACTTATATTCATTGAAATTTTTAAAACTATTTTCTTAATTTAAATTCATTAAAATTTATTTTCTATTTTTTAGTTCGGTTTTCTATAAAAAGCGTGTTTTTTAGTTTTTTTAAACTATTATTTATTATTTTCATATTCCATACTTCCAGTATGGAATATGAAAATCTTGAACATAGCGTAGGAAGGAAGTTCCCGAATGAAGTGTGTTGATGAAATGCATTAGATTGTTGTGTAGAAAATATTAAAGAAATAAAATTTGAGTATTAAGTTTTACTTTTACATATGTATTTGGCGAATAATATAAATTATTAAATTATAGTAAAAGCCACAGTTGTAAAAGCTTAATTCAAAGATAGAGATTGACTGAGCCAACCTTAAGTACCGTGAGATCTTTCATCAAAGCTCATAGAAGTTCAAGCGTTACATTATGTCAAATTTAATATTAGTCACATGTGAATATAATGTGCTGCAAAATAAAATTAATGAGAGTCTTTATTTTGGAAAGGTTATTGACATTTACATTTAGCTCGGCGATTATATTTATAGGAGGGGTTTGAATGTTACGGTACTTTAACGAACATGCTTACACATAAAACCAGGACACGGATAAATCATGCATACATAGATATATAAAGTACGTGCGGTAACAGGAAAAGTAAATTGTCAAATAATGTTCATTGTATTAAAGTAATAAGGCCAAAGCCGTTTGAACGCCAAAATAAACCATTAAGCTTTAATGATCGATCGACATTTGTCCATTTGTCTATCATAAGTATCCGTATCAAAGGGTCTTTGTATGTCATGTATCCGTCCGTAAGTACTAACATTTTCGGAATATATTTGGCCTACTTAGATTTTTTGAAGTGAAAACTTATTTAGCGGCGTTGTGCACTTTTCTTGGATGGGTAAAAAATGTTAAACTCGCGTCAGGACACGGGGCCTGATCGAATATTCGTAAGACGCAGGGGTGACAGTTGATGACGGCTCGACTGTCTATACTTGTAAAATTCGTTTATATCAAGTATTTAAAATATGAACATTGAACAAAGTGCATCTATTAATGAAAAAAGTGACGAAGAAATAGTGAAAGAAAATGAGTGAGTACTTTATAAAAATACTAGATGAAAACAATAATAAAAGCAATTCGTGCCAAATTATTCCCTAACCATTTCAAAATATCAAAAATGCACAATGTTAATGTTCAAGTTTTCACTTCTGCCGACACTACCGGAGTGCAACCCGTTGTTTTTTATTTTATTTCACGATTATATGATACGAACTCAATTTGAAGCACTAGGTATGAGCATTGTGATAACTTAATAATTGTTATTGACGGAAAGTTAAAGAGAGCATGTCATACTCTTGTTTTATATTAATTTACTTGGCGTTTTGTTGAGTAATACAAAAACTGGTGGCATTTTGTTCTGTATAATTTTATTCTTCTATTTTTCTTTTCAGCCTTTCGTAGTCCAATGTTGGATGTAGACCTCCCCTAAAGTTAGCGACTCCTCCCGGTCCTGCACCTTCTGAATCCAGTGGCTTCCCGCTGTCTTCTTTAGGTCATCAGTCCACCTTGTTAGACGGCGGCCTGTACTCCTTTTGCCGAGGCAAACGGAAACAAAAAAACCTTTCTTCCCCATCTGTTGTCTCAGGTCATCACTGGCAACACACACTGCTCGAAAACTTTGGACTTCAGGCGCTAAGGTGTTCTGGACGACAAGACATTTTGTAATTGCCCGAACGCTGCCCAACCGAGTTGGATACCACGAGTTACCTCGCTCTCGAAGCTAGACTTACCCGTATGGATCGCTTGTGCCAGGTAGATGTACTCGTCGACAACTTCGAGAGTAGCGCCATCAACAACGACCGGTATAGGTATGACATGGACGTTAGACATGATCTTCGTCTTGTCCATCATCTTAAGACCCACCCGTTCTGAGGCGCTATAGAGTTCACCAAGCTTAGTGCTGAGTTCTTCCAGGTTCTCCGCCAGAATTACTATGTCATCGGCAAATCGAAGTGTGTGAGGTGTTCGCCATTGATGTTAATACCAAACCCTTTCCACTTCATCAGCTTGAACACGTCTTCCAGTGCAGCGATAAACAGTTTCGGAGATATAACATCCCCATGTCGTACTCCGCGCTGCAGAGGAAGAGGTCCAGTGCTGCCGTCGTGGACTCGGACTCTCATGGTTGCGGCTTTGTATAAACACTTCAGCAACTCAATGTTACACAATTTTATTACAATTCACGAATGTTGTAAAATGTGAAAAACTGTGCGAAAACATGTTTTTTTCCCGCTTGCCTCCAAAACTCCATCGGACACGTTCTGGTTAAGTAGCTAACGCTTTACTGGGATGTCGGGTTGAATGATTACTGGCGAATCATTTGACATTGGATATTATGTTTTATTTACGAATTTCCCCGCGGTTTCACCCGCGTTATAAAGGATCATTAGCATGAAGTGAATATACTCCGCAAATTTGTTCATTATTTTATTTAAAATTATCTAAAGCATTACGTATAAGGTCCTCGATCTATTACCAATAATATGCTGTAAGTACGTAACCGCCGTGCTGCACCGCCGCAGTGTCGTTCTAACATAATGAGTACAATACCAGCCCCAGTTTCGCTTCATTCTTAGCTCTCATAAAATAAGCTACTAAAACCCTCTGTTAATTAATAAAAGGAAAGCAGTTAAAATGTAACAAAATATAATTTATAAATTAAGATTAGAAGAATGAATCGCTATCAAACATAAAAGTATCATATAAGTGTCACAAACCAATTTTTAAACGAAGTCGTTGAGACACAATCGTCAGCAATAGCCCGCTCGCGCGTTCTGTGCCCGCGCAACAGGCAGCCTTTGTGATATTGATTCGTTGGTGGGAGAAGCGTATAAAGGATAGCGGTAGTTTTAGAATGATCATAAAATAAAAGTAGCCTAAGTTATTCCTTATTACAGCTACCTGCCTGTGAAAGTCCCGTCAAAATCGGTCGAGCCGTTTCAGATTAGCCGGGACAAACAGACAAACAGACCTACAGACAGACAAAAATTATAAAAAATGTTATTTTGGCATATGTACCGTATAAACATTCATACGCATGTAGTAAAAAGCTGTAATTTTAATATTACAAACAGACACTCCAATTTTATTTAATTGCATAGATGGCATCTCATTCGTAAATAAAAAGAAGAAAATAATTTCTGTCATACATTATAAACTTGAATTTTGACGGCATTTTAAAAATTTATTAAAATAATATAAATTTTGAAATAAAAAGTGTAACACTAAACAATTCTTCTACTACTCACAAGAAAACTGTCAAATGATAATAACTACCACAATTATATTTTATCGGGAAATTGCTTTATTTTGAATTACATACATACATACATATAAATGTTATAATATACGATTTTTATTCCATGGAATAAAAGTATGTAACTACTTACATGAGAAAATGTGTTGTTGGAAAAGAGTAGATGTTACTGATGTATTGGTGCAAGATGTGCTTAGTAATAAGTATGTATAAGTGATAAATTAGATCGTTTGTATCGTCCTGCTGTTGAATCCCTAAATTCATTTTTATGATGTTTAAACATAACATTCTGGTCATACACCTCAAGTGCTAAAATTAATGGATACCGAAATATCTTTTACCTTAATTTATTAAGGCGAATTAAACATTGAAAAACAGAGTAAAATTATTATTATTTCCTTTTGCCCAATCGTAATCGTCGTAAAAATTTTATGTTGATATCCCTTAAGATGTACCTAAATGCTGCAATTATGTTAATTTAGTACGAAGTTTTCAAAGCTATACAGCATTTTTGACCGCGACAATTTTGTGATTAAGTATTGATTTTTTGCAGCGGATGATTATTAATGTTTTTAATCATGCCGACTAATTCAATACCCACGTATTTGTTAAGCCTTACATTTATATACTCCACTCAGGCAATTCCATACCGACCTGAAGGTAATGGAGAAATTCCAGAAGTTCGTTGATCTCCAAAATGAGTAATCCAATACGCCCTTTGTCATGGCATCGTGTGAACGATGCAAAAATCATCGCCTCAATCGGACATCACCTTTTAGCTCTAAATCGAATGATTGTTATAACTTAAGCTCGTTTATAATGGCAGCAAATGTCAGGCAAATACAAAAGAAGAAAAAGCTCTGTTATCTTTCAACTTAATGTAGAGCGACATTGTAAACATTTTATAAAGGAGCAACGCGATGTCGCTAAAGCATTTTGCGAAGCGACTCCTTGCGAGGCGCACATCCTCGCGACGCGCACTTTACACTTTTTCCATCGATCAATCAATAGTGAATGCCTTAAAATTCCGATATGTCGATAGGTACTCAATTAATTGTTTTCTGTTTGAGCTTAACGGCACTAACGTGCGGTAGTGTACCCGAAAATGAAAACGGATTTTCGGCGCAGGACGGTGCGTTTTACACAGACGATGCAGTTTTTCTAAATGGTGAGAAATATTTTTTCGACAGAATTTACTTAAAAATCTTACTAAAGTATAATCTAATAGAGTATTTTCTTCTTCTTTAAGTATTCTTCGTCCTTTTAAGAATTTTTAAATCAATAATATGATAAGCATGAATGTTTATTTTATTTCATAATAATATCTATATGAGATATGCTGGAATATTTTTAAGTTTTATTTTCATCAACTAGGTTAATGCAAAGATTACCTTACATTTGAACGTGATCAATTGGTAAATAAATGAGTAGGTACTTTTTAACAATCCTTAAGTGCATGGGACTTAGCGTGAGTAGCTATATAATATTAAAAACGCGGATTTAATACTTCTTCATTATAAAATAATTTAAACTTCACGATTTTAAAACCTTAGACGAGATAAATTCCGGTGTCTTGTACTCTGTGTACTGTACCGTAATCGTTTGTTTACATTATTGCTTAGAATGAAGTGGTTATCCATCAAGTATTCTTATGGTGTGGTCTCAAAACAATGCGTGACACACACGAGTATGAGGTTTTGAGGCTAGAGAAAGTTAAAATTTGCACTCTTGAGCCAACTAAGGCCTAAACTCTGAATGAAAATTGGAATATCGATGTGATAAACATCGACGGATATGGAAATAATTAAGATACCATTTTTGTAGATATAAGAAATATCACTGAAACATTATGCAGATGCTACATGATGTGAACGACTCAATAACGTTCAAAGCAGACCGTTTCGTGACGTTCGTGGTCATCAACCCAGAGTGTGCGGCTATTACCTAAAACACGTGGGCCTTTATTCGGAAGACGCTGCGAGATCGATTCAATGCAAATGCTCACACGCCCACAGGCCCCGGGCGACCGTATCAATCAATCATTGTCCTCACTACTCTCTGCTCCTAGTACCTGCTTGTTACATTTTTTGTCCGCTCACTCGAGGGCATTAATTAGATCTCCATCAGAAGAAACGTCGAGGCGGTTGACGCTACTGACATTTTCCTGCATTGGAATACTGAACCCGGAATACTTTGAACAATTAATTGTAATATTGGCAATTCAACAATTTAACGACCGAGACCTTTAAATGCTGTCATGTCTCTAATCTACATTGAGTGCATTGCTGACATTCTGACCACTTATTTCGACTAGCTGCAGCAGTCTTAACTAATAAATGTACAACAAGCGCTTCCACTCCATTCTTTAAGTTGATATTTCATGCTAAAAAAATCGCAGTAAAAAATAAATACTAACGAAATAAAATGTCACTTGTCTAATTCTTTGTATCTATACCTGTACGTACTCACATTACCATAATGCGTAAAAACGAGATGGCCAGCTAATCTGCTTAATCCATGACGGTATAATGTGATTCCTATGTCGTTTTTATGCAACAAATGAATTATCAATATTTTTAGAAGAAGCAAGGAGCACAGTGATTTAATTTATGTATGATTCTATCGTCGAGAAGCCTGAAGCCATATCTTTAGATAAAAAAATATCTTCGGAATGAAAATCATATACTCGTAGATGCCGTATCATCATACAGTAATGTGCCAAGTTTACAGGCATTAAGCGATTCCTCTCCGACCGATATCTTGTAGAATTATCGGGAATGCCTATATAGTCTCAACTTCTTGCCTTAAAAGCTGGTTCCCCCATAGCCTTTTACACCTTACTACATTGTAAATGTCTTATGTAGAAATTCCTTAAGCCAGTGCATTCTCATTAAGGTGTCACACAAAATCAAGTTTAATCGCTGTGAAGTTTCGGTTGCAAGTTGTAAACATACGCAAAGCGAGCTTATTTATACTTACATACATCTTCAAGGCCGGTTTTTTCTTTTAAGGTTTTTCTTTTTAATCTGGATCTGCCTTATAATTACTGGCTGAAATATTTACCTTTATTTATGGTTCATTTATTAATGTTATTTTTTTTGCTCCAGTTACACAATATCATGTAATGTAACGTAATGAATCAAGGATAATTCATTTCAAGTAATTAATTAATTTTAATCATATTGTTTTTCTAATAATCTTCTATCTTGCATTGCGTATTTCTAGCATATCTTCGTATTATAATTATACCTACGTTTATGAGAAATCCTCAACATTACTCCAGTACCTTGGGTGAAGTCTTTGTATTGATTTTGTGCCGCATTAAGCCCCTGGATAGCCTACCTCTGCACTTGTGAGGATTTCTGTATATGTGAGTATCCCGTTGGACCGGTGCCCTCGTTCTACATACATACATACATACTTAGGGAGAGTCTATACGGACGGGCTCTATAAGGAGTCTATAAAGAGAGACTGCTGCAAAGTTCATTTTCCTGTCTGGATTGTCTGATAAGGCCCTAAACCCAATTGTATCCTTCCAATTCCTAATTACGTCCATCCCAACCATTCATCCATCAGCCTTTTAAAGTCCACTGCTGGATATAGGCCTCCCCAAATGTTTGCTACTCCTCCCGGTCCTGCGCCCTCTGAATCCAGCGGTTTCTCGCTATCTTCTTCAGGTCGTCAGTTCACCTAGTTAGAAGGCGGCCTGTGCTCCTTTTGACGAGACGTGGTCGCCATTCGAGGATCTTCCTTCCCCACCGATAGTCAGTTCTCCTAACTATGTGACTTTATGTCCTAATTACGTATCTTACTCACATGATGCTATTTTGTAGCTGAAGTCTTAATAACCCCGAGCTAAAGCTTATACATAGAAATATTTTTCAATATATTGAAAACTAACTTCTACGATACTTCAATGATTGATTTGTCACCAGAGATCGTACACATTTTTTTATTTTCTTTTTAGTAGATGAACCTAACAACCAATGAATACTCTTTAGACTCAAATGTTTATTTTACGACTTCTGATACGATAATCTTAACTTAGATAAAGCTAGCACCTTAATGAAGTTACGCATTTGCCGCTTCGGCTTTGGCTTACTTGTTGTATGTGCATACATCGTGCGATGCGGCCAAAGCTTTTTATACGTTCCCGGAATAATAAATCGATAATCCTAAACGCATACTCTTTATTGCTTTCTGTATCCTTACGGAATAATTTAAGCGATAATACATAGAGTTCTGGACTTGTACATTGTAACACCCAATTTATTAATGTTTTAAATTATGTATTCAAAAATCACTACCTATATTACTATGTATGTAGTGACTGCGTCAAAGAAAAGACTTCAACGCGTTGCTACGCGCCTCCGAGAACTACGCTTACATAATCTACTCGTAATACCTTTAAACGAGAAATTCTTGTATATACCCAAAAAATTTTTTTGAATCTCTGAAACGGCTCCAATGATTTTGATGAAATTAAGTACCCTGGTTTCGGGGGTGATAAATCTATCCAGCTAGATTTTATTTTTAGAAATTTTAATTATAAAAAAACATTTTCGGCGATATCCAACTTAAATATAAATTTAAAAATACGACTCATCCTGACATCACTTGGAGAGTATTAATAATATTGTGGCATAGAACGCCGTCAAACGCCATCCGCCAATCCGACGTTCAAAGAAATGACAATGTTGATTTGAAAGAGCTCTCTAAAAGTTTCGTTCATTGAGTTAAAGCTTCCTGGGCCGAATGGTTACGTGGGATGTACTGAGGAACTAGAGACCTGGCTTCAAACCTCAATCAAAACCATATTGCGTTTATTTTTTATTTTTTGTGAAAATATTATTTTTATTGGGAGCCATTTCAGATGGCGTTGTTAAGTAACACTAAGCAAATGATGTTTGAAACTAAACAAAGAAAATAAATTATTTTTATCTGAGCAACGCTCGGTCGACCGGTCGGTCTCGGTCGACGCTAGGAAACTTTAATTCAATCAATGAAATTTTTATAGAGCACTTTCAAATCGACATTGTCATTTCTTTGAACGTCAGATTGGCGGATGGCGTTTGATGGCGTTCTACGCCACAATATTATTAATACTCTCCAATAGATGTCAGGAAGGGTCGTATTTTCCAGTTTATATTTAAGTTGAGCATCGCTGAAAAAAAATTATGATTTAAAATTTCTAAAAATAAAACCTAGCTGGATCGATTATCACCCCGGAAACCAGGGTACTAAATTTCATTAAAATCGTTGGAGCCGTTTCAGAGATTCAAAACATATATTTAAGTATATACAAGAATTGCTCGTTTAAAGGTATTCTATCTGTCTATCAGCCTTTTAAAGTCCTCTGTTGGACATAGGCCTCCCCTAATGTTCGCCACTCCAACCGGTCCTGCGCTCTCTGAATCCAGCGGTTTTCCGCTATCTTCTTCAGGTCGTCAGTTAAAAGGTATTAGATGATAACTAATTTACTCGTACTTTATTAGTACCTATGGTGGCTTGCGTATTACTTACAACATGATTTTATTGGTGTGAATGACTATTTATATCTATGAAAAACTCTTGTTTCAGCTGTTGTGGACCGGGTAAAAAGAGCAGACTCAAACAACACCAGAAATGCCAGGCAACTCCTGTTGTGGCAAACCCGACAAGTAAGCAACAGTAATTTAGTTAAATTAAAAAAATATATAAAATAACATTTAACACTCATAGCCCCAAAGTAAGGTAGACATTGCCTGTGTCGTGGGTACCATGGACGCATACAAAGACAGAAACACAAACACCCAGACCGAGAACAGAAATTTAAACTCATCATTCAAATTTCTGCTTCGCCGGGAATCGAACACAAGACCCTTCGATTGGCAGTCCGGCATGGTAATAATTACGCCACACGGTCGTCATGTCGTTTATGTACATATATGACGACCCGTTTGGTTAGTTAGTGGTTTTGTTTGTGTGGCACCCACGACACAGGGTATTACTACCCTACCGTGGGGCTATGAGTGTGAAGCGTGATTTAATTTAAATTTGATTAATTTTTATGTCTACTTCTACTAATAAAACATTTCCTTCACTTCCTCATCACATGTACATACGAGTATGTAATATAAGCTTTTTTATATAATTGTATATATGAAATGCACTGGGGTAGAACGCGAGCAATTACACAGCGAATCCCAACGACCGTTAAAGGGTGTGAGATAGGTGACTGTAGTGACAACAAGCCGTCGGTTCCGGTTATTTTGTTATCAATAGATAACAGTTGTTAACCTTGTTGGACACATTATGGGCGATTTGATAACACCCGATAGCGAGTTGTTCATTAACCCGCAACTCCACCAACCCACATCGGAGCAGCGTGATGTTAGTAAGCTCCAGGCCTCTAAACATTGATAACTACTAACAATTGAATGAACTGAGTCAGAGCGCGTAAAACCAGCCATAGTAACAAATGTTATGGGAGGCCTCTATAGGAACGTCTTACATAGCAGCAATGGACTTCTCAAGGTTTATGATAGATCTGGCTTATGATAGAGGCTGGAGTCCTTAGCCTTTTAACTTTCTGTACCTGTCTAAATTTCTAATTTAGAAAATTTTGCCACATCACACTCACAGTTTGAATTATCAACCTGATATACAATAAAGTGAATACCGTAAAGAATAAAAAATTTAAAAATTCAGGTAAAGAATATTTAATTTCATTTCATGTCATTTCATTTCGTTTCGTTTCGTTTCGTTTAATTTCATTTCATTTCGATAAGTTAAGAAATTTGTCAAGATATAGTTTTTTAGTTAACATTAAAAATGTTAAAGTGTGTTGTTTAATCTTTTATTTGGTTGATTTTCCTTCTTTCACGCCACAACGGTGTAACAGATAGACCTATTGTTATATTGTATTGATATAGTATGAAGGTTAGATAATGATATAAACATTTTTTGGAGAAAATATCTCATTCCTATGAAGAAAAACACGAGTAGAGCCTTTAAGGGCATTTTTTAGTATATTATTTGAAAAAAAACATGAGTAAAACTCAATAGGTTCGTGTATGTTAATATGTTCTCATAGGTTTTTTTGTAAAATAGGCACCAACTGAAGGGGCTTTCGGAACGAATTGTGAAACGACCATTGGCAAAAAGGGCACATGTAAAAGTTTTCGGGACTGCTACCCTCTACTGAAGGTCGTTGACCTCTCTGGCTTCGACGGCTGGGTCATGGGTCATTATGACACGTGTAGTTATGTGAACGACAACAATATGGAGGTAAGAACATTTGAAAATTTTGTGTGTTATTCTTAGGGATTATTCTGAACTCTCAATTAAAATATAGTTCAACTTGTGTAATGATCCCCTTCAGTAGAGACGGCATAGCGCCTCGCTTCGATACATAATTTTTGTGCCAAATCTGGTGCGGGGGGAAGAACGCACACATTTTAATTTTGTCACACATTCATAAATATTCTTTCATCGCTACAGACGCATACGTTTCTAAATATGTCAATTTCAATTAACAACGTCATTTTCTATGCACCGACAACATTGACACCGACACACACAAACACACTAGTTGTATAACTAGAAGGCACATTGTGCATGGACGTTGGGGCGAGGGGTTCGCCCGTAAAGGCCACTTCTCTGACGGGTGTCATACCTGTTATACCTTGATGCACTAAGAATTATATTAACGACATTTAAAGTTTTCTCGTTGTTACTAAGTCTCTTTTAGCCAAAGATCGAAACAATTCGGACGCTGTAAGTTCCTAGACGTCACCTAGCTATGCGGTTTCTTGACATCAACGCAAGGCAAACGACTTGCCTCGCATCGCGTAAAGAGCTTAAGAACCTCTCGTCCCGATATAAATATTCACGCTAGGTATATTTCGAAATTGTTCTCATATAAATTTGAAAAAAAAATACGCACCGCAAAAAAAATAAAAGCCCTAAGGGTTGGAAAACACGAGATGATTGGTTGTTCACTCACTGATTGTAATTTATGAACACGCATAACTTTATACATTGTATTTCGATTTTGATAATCCTTTTTTATTGAAAATAAAATTTTGAATATAATTTCTAACTGTAAGCGTGGGAAAATAAGAGTGAATTATTTTTCACTCAGAGATTTTAATGAGTTATGATTGTGTGTGTTTTCTGTATGATAAGCCGTAAAAAATATAAAATAAAACTTTTCAACAAAAAAATTAACCACCGAAATAACTGAAAAGCAAAAAATAATAAAATAATGTAATACTTGACATATAAGTATTTTACAAATGTCGTTAATATAATTTTTGAAAAACTCAATAACGACTTATATATGTATTTGAAATATGTACATGTATATATACTTTTACTAGCCTTCCACCAGCGGCTTCGCCCACGTGGTCCACGTGTTATTGGTTCCCGTAGGATAAAAACCACCCTAAATCCTTTCCCAAGGTCCATTCTATCTGTGTTCCAAATTTCATTAAAATTGGTTCAGTGGTTTAAGCGAGAAAGCGTAGCAGACAGACAGACAAACAAAAAGACAGACAGAGTTACTTTCGAATTTATAATATAAGTAGGGATTAACTACAAACTTCCCATTGAATAACTATAACGAGACGTCATCGAATATAATTGAGCCGTCAATCTCTATTCCTATATTAACACAGTTGTCCCTTTCATTTTATTGCACTATAAATCCAATTTACATCCGTTAACCGCGAACGCTGGCACAAGAGCTTAAAATAGCATGCAGAATGAAAACAAAAGGAACTACATGAATATTTATATGAGGCAGGTTTTTGGCGTATGCTGCACTGAACCGGTAGGCACACCGCCGCAACAAGAGCCCGACGTGCAACGCTTGGGCTCCCTGCCCACTGCCATGCCGGTGAATGTACCTCAGCTGAGCGCTTTAGCTGGGTAAGCTTGATTTGTATACTGTAAATAAAGTTCAAAATGCATAATTTTTATACAACAGATAAGCTGTTGTATAAAAATATTTTATGCTATTATATACGCCGTAGAAGTTATCTCCGAAACGTCTGGACTGATTTTGACAGAAAATATTTAAAGATATAAGGAGTAATTTAGAGAGATATAGGAGTGATACAAAGGAGTAATTTAAAGGGTATATTTTACAGCTAAATTAATAGAGTTCCGTGCGTTAAACCTTTAAGAACCTTTAAGGAAGTTATCCTATAAGGTAGTTATAAGGTATAAAACAGCGGACCAAAGCTATTTAAGACGGTCCTTCTGAGTGAAAATATTTTCATTTATCAATACAATAGAAGTTTACCAGTTTGTGGTGGTGTGATGTGACTAGAAGTAAACAAAAAAGACCCAGCTACTTGCATTCATCCTCGGTAAACAGCTTATTAAAGTGTCAGTAGCAGACGTACTAATTAGCTATTTCGCATTACTAACTGTCAAGAAGCGCGCATGGCTCGGCGGCTAGCGTAGAACGCAAACGGTCTACGCAGCTAAGCCAAACGGGCGCGGTCGGTTGTGAGATGGGTGACCGCTAGTGGCAAAAAATTTCATGCGCGTTTCCGTGCTTCGGAGAGCACGTTAAGCCGTCGGTCCCGGTTGTTGTCGACAGATAACAGTCGTTAAACCTTGTCGGAGGCCTTATGGGCGGTTTGAAAACATCCGACAGCGGGTTGGCCACTAACCCGCATCTCCACCAACCCGCATTGGAGCAGCGTGGTGGAGTAAGCTCCAGGCCTTCCCAATAAGGGGGAGAGACCCGTGCCCAGCAGTGGGACGCAAAAGGGTTGCAGCCAACTGTCAAGTTTAGACATTGCGTAGAAGAAACCAATCTGCCTGCTGCCTGCTGCAAATTTAAATACCAGTTTCATCATGCTTTCTGTAAACTTGAGCGCCAATTACACCATGCTTTTTTAAATAACATTGGTTTCTTATGTTTGTCATTGGATTAATAAAAACAAAATATTGGTCGAATTAAACCTCTTTAACCAATCTATTGTTAATACTCATAGGTACCCAAACGGGGCCTTAGCAGCCTACTCACGTCAGTGGCTGTTCAACGGGCAGCGACAGATACCGGCGCAATGGCCGCCTACCATTCCACCACTGCCGACGCACCCACCTGACCATACTGCAGCAACTCACCCACCTTCTATAAGTATAGCATTAATTTATTTTTAATATTTCTGTGAGATGTATGCAACACTGAAATTTCGTCACCATTCAACATTTTATAATTTTTAAACATTTAATATATGTACCTACTAACGTACTTTTGAAATAAATTATGAAGGAATGAGAGTCAGCAAACGAAGTCAATATAACTTAAGAATAAGAAGTCAATATACCTTCTAACACGGGAGCTCTTAATAATAAGCAATTAATCCTTAATGGTCTCACCACGATCTTCCATACATAACTGCAAAGCAAAAAGTAATCAGTCGGCAATATTGTAACAATTTTATCGTAAGTTGTTTTTGGCATGATAAACTGCCCCATTATTTTGACTTTTTACCGACTTCCAAAAGAAGGAGGTACTGTATTCGGCTGTATGTATTTTTTTTATATATATATGTTCACCGATTACTCCGCCGTTTGTGGACCGATTTTCAAAATTATTTTTTTGTTCGTATGCTTATACTCCCGAGGTGGTCCCATTGTCACCAAATCAGGATCTGATGATGGGATCACAGGGAAATCGAGAGGAACTCTCAAATTTTATAGGCACACACATTGATTTTCTTATAGTTTCTGAAGCATAACAGATATTTGTGCATTGTAATCATCATCTCATGTTGCTGAGCTGATGATGGAAGGTACTGCGACGGTGAGGAGTTGAGAGCAAATTCTTTCAATAAATGGTCTTTTGTTCGAAATCTTACATTCCTGAGGTGGTCCAACTGTCACCAAGTCAAAGTCTGATGATGGGATCCCAGAGAAATCGAAGGGAACATTCAAATTTTATAGTACAACTAATGATTCTTATAATTTTACTAAAGCAATACAGGCATTTTTGTATAATTATCATCATATCATGTTGCTGAGCTGATGATGGAAGGTACTACGACGGTTAGGAGTTGAGAGCAAATTCTTTCATTAAATGGTTTTTTGTTCGAAATCTTACATTCCTGAGGTAGTCCAACTGTCACAAAGTCAAAGTCTGATGATGGGATCCCAAAGAAATGTAGGGGAACATTCAAATTTTATAGTACAACAAATGATTCTTGTATTTTTACTAAAGCAAAACAGGTATTTGTGTATAATTATCATCATATCATGTTGCTGAGCTGATGATGGAAGGTACTACAACGGTTAGGAGTTGAGAGCAAATTCTTTCAATAAATGGTTTTTTGTTCGAAATCTTATATTCCTGAGGTAGTCCAACTGTCACCAAGTCAAAGTCTGATGATGGGATCCCAAAGAAATGAAGGGGATTATTCAAATTTTATAACATAACAATTGATTTTCATATTCTTATTAAAGCAAAACAGGCATTTGTGTATAATTATCATCATATCAAGTTGCTGAGCTGATGATGGAAGGTACTACGACGGTTAGGAGTTGAGAGCAAATTCTTTCAATATATATTTTTTTGTTCTAAAACTTAAACTCCTAAGGTGGTCCAACTGTCACTATGTCATAATCTGATGATGTGATACTGGGCAAATCGAGGGAAACACTGAAACTTAATAAGCACAATATTATACTTACATTATTATGTACAGAATTATTAAAGTTACTAAAAAGAGTGAAATAAATTAAGTTTTTAACAAAAAAATAGAACCGACTTCAAACGGTAAAAAATAAAATTATTCAGTACCTACTTCTTCTTGCTTATGGTAATTACTCTTAAAACTATTTTTGGAGTCGGGCCCTTAGTAAAATGTCCTGTCATAGTAAATAAAGGGTACCTTTCGTTCTGAATGGGCACCGACTCCAATATAGTTTTAACAGTCATTACCATAAGCAAGAAGATGTAGGTACTGTCCCACTGTCTGTACTGTCGGTGCCCATTTAGAACGAATTGTACGACATTTTAGTAAGGGCCCGACTCCAAAAATAGTTTTAAGAGTAATTACCATAAGCAAGAAGAAGTAGGTACTGAATAATTTTATTTTTTACCGTTTGAAGTCGGTTCTATTTTTTTGTTAAAAACTTAATTTATTTGAATTATGATATGTTTCAATTATCCGCTTGTCAAGATTAAATGAAATTTGTGCCTGAATATTATACAGTTTATCAAGCAAACGAATGCAGGCTAATAAATCTCAATTTATAGTTGCCGGTGTGCAGCCAACAACCCGTCCTACCACTCCATCTTCCACATGGGCAACTAGGCCCCCCGCAAGTACTACAAAACAAGTAAGTAGATTACAGTGAAACATAAAAAAACAACGGGTTGCACTCCGGTAGTGCCGACAGAAGTGAGAACATTAACGTTGTGCATATTTGATATTTTGGAATGGTTAGGGAATAATTTCGTATTATATCATCTAGTATTTTCAGTAGGTTTTCATCTAGTGTTTTAATGAAGTACTCACTAATTTTCTTTCACTATTTTTTCGTCACTTTTTTCATTAATAGATGCACTTTGTTCAATGTCCATATTTTAAATACTTGATATAAACGAATTTTACAAGTAGGTATAGGCAGTCCAGCCATCAGCTGTCACCCCTCCGTCTTACGAATATTCGATCAGGCCACGTGCCCTGACGACAGTTTAACATTTTTTACCCATCCCAAAAAAAGTGCACAACGCCGCTAAAGAAGTTTTCACTTCAATAATTTACGAGATCTTGTTGTTCTTGTGAGTCTTTTCCAATAACTATACGAACTGTCTTAACCCACCGGGCACCTAAATTTTTTTAAATCTTAGCAAAAACATTTTTAATCTCATAAAATTTGTATAAAAATAAAGGTCTGTGCAGGACCGCATGTATTTTTTTAAATAAAATCGTAACTTGAATATTTATAAAAAAATATATTGTGAGAAGTTTCTTTAATTCCCAAAGCCTTCAAAACATAGAGCACTGATGACATAATCGCTTCAGAAAATCTGTCTCACTCAGCTCACTGTAATAAATATTTCTGCTTACATCTATAATATTTATTTTAATCTTTTTTTTATTGTTAGAGGTTCCCTCAACTCCCAAAGCCTTCAAAATATATAGAACTGATGATACAGTCGCTTCAGAATTTCTGTCTCACTCACCTCACTGTAATAACTAATTATTTATTTGTGCTTACTTCTTAAATATTTAATTTATTTCTAGACATGGCCTCCTATGTACCCTACACTACCGACGAAACCACCATCTGCACCAGCAGTAGACCGCTCGTGTGGTGTGAAGAATGGTCCACAGGTAAGCTTTACATTCGTTACCATTCATCCCTGTAATTCTATATTTATGGTCAACGTAAAAGAGTACGAGAAGATAAGGCTGAGAATCATTGACACACATTCTATCTTAGATAATAGCTGCAGCCTTTTTGTTTTCCGACCCTCCCTTTATTGGGGAGGTCCGGAGCATACTCCACCACGCTGCCCCAATGCGGATTGATGGAGATGCGGGTTACTGGCTAACCTGCTGTCGAATGTTTTTCAAACCGCCCATAAGGCCTCGCAACTAGATTTAACGGCTGTTATTTGTCGATAATAACCGGGACCGAGGTTTAACGTGCCCTCTGAAGCATGGAAACGCGCTTGAAATTTTTGCCACCAGAGCGGTCACTCATCTCACACACGACCGCGGCTCTTTTGGTTTAGCTGCATAGATCGCTTGCGTTCTACGCTCGCCGCCGGGCTATGCGAGTTTCTACTAAACTGCATCTTTGACCCTAAGAATAAAAATTCACTTCTTTACTTTGATTGCTTTTAATTTTATAGAATCTGCTGCTACTGCTTAACTATTACATATTTTTTTGTAATAGGTACTTACTTATTGCTATATCATCACAAAGATTATGTAGTACCTACAACCCTACTTTATTGTTCATAGTTAGTGGTTGGCGAAACGGTAGGTATTGACCAGTATGCTAGAAAAAAAAGTTATGTTATTATAGCTGCTCGAAAAAGAGGTTTTAAAGCCGGCACATGACACTTTTGCCCTATTATTAAAGGCGTCAGCTCCCTCGCCTCAGCAAAGGCAGGCGCTCCTCCCTGTATTGTGCCTCAGCTCCCTATCTTGACGTGTGCCGAACTCAATATCTTGACATTCGAGAATTTCATACCCACGTCTACGTAATTTTTAACACGCTTTTATTAGCTTGACCTGTATGTATGTATGTATGTACGAGTATGTAACGGAATCTTTTAACTTCATCTTCACTTACTTCTAGGAGTCTGATTAACTTGAAAATTTGCACAAGGGTCAAGGGCCGATGACAATACAATAATCTCGTAACTTTATATAAATGTCCTAACTAGGATCATCAGGATAAAAAAAATGTGCGAGGGGCAGCTGATAAGTTCGTGGCCTAAGGTACTTACTCAATGAAACAAATATAAAGTTTTATATTTTTAACACGTCTAAGCATGTGATTAACTTGAAAATTTGCACAGGGGTCGAGGGCCGATGACAATGCAATAATATGACAATAAAAATCCAACTAAAAAATTAAAAATAAATAAGTAATGTAAAAGTAAAAGTTCGTATTTTCACAAAAGCGTGTTTTTAGTTTTTTTAATATTTATTTATAAGGTCGTTAGTATTCAGGGTAATATTTTGTTTGCAAAGACCTACGAGAGCACACAAGAGCAGGACGAGGAGCGCATAGTGGGCGGGCACAGCGCCGATCTGAACGAGTGGCCGTGGATCGTGGGGCTCTTCAACGGCGGTCGTCAGTTCTGCGGCGGCTCCCTTATCGACGACAGGCACGTGCTGTCTGCTGCCCATTGTGTTGCTCAGTAAGTTCTTTTTTTAGAAAATTTGTACCCAGTTTTTCCCGTTTCGTTGAAATCAGTCATCAGTAATCAGTTAGCCAAGTCAGTCAGATATAGCATGTAAAACGATGGCTACTTTACCAGAACGTATCCGATGGAGTTTTGCAGACAAGCGAAAAACATGATTTCGCACAGTTAGGTATTTCACTTCACAATAATTGTAAGTAATTATGTAATCTAACAAAATGCCTAACTTTTTGCGATATAAATAAAAATTCACCAAGAAAATGATTTTTTGCCGCAACATAATGGAAAATGGTCTGCATTTTCTATAATTCTATGGAGAAGAAGAAAACCATTTACAGATCATTATGACGATGTCAAGTTAACCAAAAGTTCTGCATGACATTATTTTAGATTACTTTATAACAGGTTATAATGATAACCTTCTATATAAATTATCCCTGTGTGCAGCATGACCTCATGGGACGTCGCTCGTTTGACGGCCAGACTCGGTGACTACGATATCAGGACAAATTCAGAAACCCAACACATAGAGAGGAAGATCAAGAGAGTTGTAAGACACCGCGGTTTCGATATGCGCACATTGGTAAGCTTTTCTAACAATCGGAAACACTATTATTTTCATAGTTAGGTACTTATTAGGGTTCCGTAACCAAATGGCTAAAAACGGAACCCTTATGGATTCGTGATGTCTGTCTGTCTGTCCGTCCGTATGTCACAGCCACTTTTTTCCGAAACTATAAGAACTATACTGTTGAAACTCGGTACGTAGATGTAAATTCTGTGAACCACATTAAGATGTTCACACTAAAATAGAAAAAAGCAATAAATTTTGAGGGTTCCCCATACTTAGAACTGAAACTCAAAATTTTTATTTTCATCAAACCCATAGGTGTGGGGTATCTATGGATAAGTCTTCAAAAATGATATTGAGGTTTCTTATATCATTTTTTTCTAAACTGAATAGTTTGCGCGAGAGACACTTCCAAAGTGGTAAAATGTGTCCCCCCCCCCCCCCCTTGTAACTTCTAAAATAAGAGAATGATAAAACTAAATAAATATATATGATGTACATTACAATGCAAACTTCTACCGAAAATTGGTTTGAACGAGAGCTAGTAAGTAGTTTTTTTAATACGTCATAAATCGTAAACCACAATTATTTACCTTTCATTCAATCTTAATGCAATGATTTCTATGGATAATCAAAGGCAATGATGTATTTCTGTTGCCGCTTTTGTTATACAAATACTAAAAATAGAATAAAATAAATATTTAAGGGGCTCCCATACAATAAACGTGATTTTTTATAGATAATGGTACGGAACTCTTCGTGCGTGAGTCCGACGTAGCAAGCAACTGCGTCACTATTAAATTCTTAATTACTTACCTAGTTTTGCTGGGACTGATTGAACTGCTTGATGAGTTTTAAAAGCAAGTTTAAAAAAAAACTACATGTAACTCATTCCGATTACAGTCCTTTTTTGTATCTTACCTTCAAAAGGAACCCGGCACCTTGGGAGAGGATATCGGGAAATTTATGATTTGTACTGCACTAAAATCCCCTTGGTGGGCTGCCACTGCGCTTGAGGAGGGCTCCGGGATCTCCAGTGGAACGCACCGGTGTCCGGACGGACGGCTGGACGGATCGAGCTCCCACTCACCGACCACAACCCTGGAAGCAACCTTTTAGTCGCCTCTTACGTTCAGGCAGCGGATACCGTTGCTCAATTCGTAATACCGAAGCTGCAGGAACTTCCCATTACAGTTCTACAACCATAAAACGCGGCAAAGTCGCTAAATACCGTATGTGCCTATGCACTCCTTCAAAGTAGGAAGAGCAAAGAGACATTCCATGAGTTAAACATGGAGAGTACTGGCGATGCTCTTTTTTCTCACGAATACCAATTTATCATGATTATGGAGGTGTGTGCACCTTCACTATTGTGAGCGGAGTGGCCTTTCTATTATAGTTACTATAGTTACCAGCAGCTCTTAGCTACTAATTGTAACTTGTTATACCTACTATTGTTTTGTGACTTACAGCTTCTTATGTAACGCAAAGAGAGAAAATGTGTACCCATACGACCATGGTAAACCGGCATTCATTAGATAAAAAGCAAATATTACACACTTAATAAAAATGGTATTTTTACTTTTAGTACAACGACGTCGCTATCCTCACATTGGACCAGCCGGTAACATTCACGAAGAACATCCGTCCAGTCTGCCTTCCCAGCGGCAGTCGTGCCTACGCTGGCCTTATAGCTACAGTCATCGGCTGGGGAAGTCTCAAAGAGGGTAAAACTTACATTAAAAATCTCTTACTTAGACTTTGTTGTACTGTTAAATGTAATCTGTAAGTGGTGGAAATCGCGTGCTGTTGCGCAGCTGCTCCAAAAGCGAATATACTTATAGGTAGTCATGTACATATCTCCGGCATTCGCAATATGCAACCCGAAAAGCAAAACCTGGTCCATAGCGGCCATTATAACTTCAATAGTTTGTTTTCGAACCAATTATACTTGGCCAAAAAAAGTGGACATCGAAAAAAGCATCGGTCCCAAGGATGAACGAGGGAGTGTTCCTTTCCAATATCTTGGAGTGCTCGAACGTTTATGCCACCTTTTGACCACGGGTCACACTTCTATCGTACGATAATGTGCTATACCTACGGCCAAAATCAGTATACATTTCTGTTATTATCCATGTTTGTTTTTAATAATATGTTAAAATGGATCTTTTTCTTTTTATGAGAACCGCATGACTGTTTTACCTCTACATTTTGACTGTAAAAAAATTAAAAATGTTAGAATTCGTTCAAAGCGATACTTACTCTTGTGATTTAAATCGCACATTGATTTCTGCCTTTTTTACTTATTTACGTATAATACTTTATCTACTTACATTACAGGCGGTCCTCAACCATCGATCCTTCAAGAGGTATCGATTCCAGTGTGGACTAATGCTGAATGCCGGCTGAAGTACGGTTCCGCGGCGCCAGGTGGCATTGTGGACCACATGCTCTGTGCTGGGAAGGCTAGCATGGATTCCTGCAGTGTAAGTCTTGTCAGCCCGATGTTATAGCCCTGCAGCTGCATTGTATGTAACAGACGATACGCGATGTAAGTGCTGTGGATAAAGGGAAGCTGATTGCAAATTTTGATTTCATGTTCCTGTCTTTGTGTGTGTCCACTGTCTATAGTGTCCACAACACAGGAAATCCTAGTGTTTCTTTCATTCAACCTGAGCAGTACCACCGCTGAATCTATTTCTGCCGTAAAACAATTCTATTCTGCTTCGGTGGAAAGGGTTGAACAAAATTGAATTGGAAATTTATCAAATGCTGTTACCAGCCAGACTTATATGAGGCGACCATCAGTCTTCAGAGTAGCAGCGCAACTGCATGCAACATCAGGCAAAACTCAGTCTTGCCTGAAATTGAGAAGCATAAGCTGCATTGACCTCTTACAACAACGCGGCTTCCATGCTCTTCTGGTGCCTAGACCATTTTATTAAAAAATACTATTTGGAATACAGGGCGACAGTGGCGGCCCCCTGATGGTGAACGAAGGAGGACGCTGGACCCAGGTGGGGGTGGTTTCGTGGGGCATCGGCTGCGGTAAGGGGCAGTACCCCGGCGTGTACACCCGCGTCACTGCGTTCCTGCCTTGGATTCAGAAGAATTCCCAATAGACATCCTATACTAATAATCGGGGAGCTCAAGATGGGATTTTTTTCTATTGACGCGTGTCAGATTATACTGCTGAGTACTCCCAGAATAAAAAAAAATCATTTAGGTATATTTGAAAGCTAAAGTTTTTGTATATATACATATATACTCGTATTTTTTTCACTTCTAGTTGTTTTTTTTTCAGATTAGAATATAACATTATCGTTTAGTCATTTAGGGTCGAGACACATTGATCGACGACGGCTTTTCGCATTTTGCCGATTGAAAAGGAACACACTATTACGCATTATGTCGATCGCCCGCTTACAGAGTAGTTCACATCCCCATCGTAGGCGTCGATCATCCCTTCGTCAGCCAAGCGCGGTCCCAGGTCACAGGGGACATGACCACCCAAAATCCATCAGTCATGCGTAGATGGAAGGCGAAAAAAGCCAATTTGGGAAACCTCTTCCCCCAAATTTCTTAGTGACCCCCCAAATTTTCTTGGCGACCCCCCCAAAAATTGAAGGCTGCGACCGCGCCTGCCGTCGGCCGTCCACGACTGATCGCGTTTCGCGTCAGTTTGCCGCCGATGCGAAATGATGCGTACGTCGTTCGATATACTTGAAAAAAAACATTGTACCTCGCCAGAGTGTGATGAAATGTATTTTTTATTTGTGGGTTTGTGTTCAACGCACCTTCTCATTCATACTAAAATCGTCCCATTAGCGACCCAGTTAACATTTTTTTTCTTTTAGGACCTAATCTTCACAATCTATAAGGTCCCCATTCAGCTTTAGTAATGGCAAATTTAACATCCCGGGCTCCCCTATAACGATTTTATAATCTTACAAGCCTATGCATATTGTAAAATCAATTCTTTTGAGAAAGGCAACTTTGTCTCTTGCCTTTCTTAATAAATTGGTGATCATTGAACTCATGAAATCAAATTGTGCCAATTTAATTTAAGGTATATGTATAATAAAAAATATGTTTTTTTAAATACACTCGTTTTTATTTAAAATCTCCATATAAAATTACATAATTTTGGTTACATATATAGCAAAATACACGATCACTTCGTAAGTACGAACATGACTATTCTTACAATTGTGAGTAGGTAATTCGGCTAACGACATAAGCTACTAAATGCGAGTAATTAGGTTACATAAGAATAAAAATGTAATATTTAGTTTGTAATAAAACATGTGTTGTATACAATACCTACTAAAATATTACTATGGATATCACATTGGCATAATTAAATTAAACTAGATAACAATTAAAGCTAGAGTTACTTCAACAACTTCAATATACTTCAAACGTCGTTGACCAACTTCAGATCTGCTAAATATTACATGTCAAAGTTTGATACATGTAAATGCTGCAGTATGTTGCGGGCTGAAAAGAGAGAAAAGCCAAGTCAATTCTACTCGATTACTTCAAATATATTAGACAATAAAGTGATGTATATCAAATAAAACTACATACGATTAAAAAATTGCAAATCGGACATCGGACATGTTCTGGTAAAGTATCCATTACTTTACTGGGATGTATGCCCTGACTTGTGAATGATTTTACCGACGACTAATTTGTCGTTGACTTTATATCGCCCAGTTTCAACAAAACGGGCTTAAAGTGTTCACTTGACATTGGCAAAACATTCAAACGACTGAGACGCCATTCTTAAAGAATCTCACCTTGAAAATAGCCCGTATCATGGAGATCTTCGGGGGTAGGAACGAAGGGCGGTTCAGCGTCGAGTTGGTGCTCCCAATCGATGTTCCGGAAAAGGGGCATTGCCTTCACCTCCGGAGCTGCGGGTCGCTCACGGGGCTCCATCGTGAGTAGGGCTTCGATCGCGCTCACTGCCTCCGGGGACAGAGCCTCTTCTGCTTCTGGCCATTCTATATCTAAAAGATACATTAATTTTAAAAGGGGGAATGTACCCATTTTATGTGATCCATCCACGGAGGAAAAGCTTCTTCACAAATACGAGTATAATTTGTGACCTAAGACGGCTGTGACAGTTTAGTTACGTTGTTAATATGCTCTCGCGCTTTTTCATGCTATATGAATATGATGTGCTAAATAAATATGACGTGTAACGTTAAGCGTTTTTTAAACTGGCAACACTGAGAGTTTAATGATAATTGTTAACAAATGTATACACATTCGTTATAATAATATGTGTGTATTCGCTAAGTATCAAAATCCTTATGGAATAACAATGGAAATCATAAATAAACTTCATTTCACAAAAAAATTTAAGGTACTTTTTGTGTTTAGAGCCCCAAAATTCATATTAAAGCAACGTGATAATCTTTTAGATATTTTGTGTCAAAAAAAACAAGGGGTTGCACTCCGGTAGTGCCGGCAGAAGTGAAAACTTGAACATTAACGTTGTGCATTTTTGATATTTTGGAATGGTTAGTGAATAATTTCGCAGGAATTGCTTTATTATTATTATCAGTATTATTTTTCATCAAGTATTTTCAGTAGGTTTTCATCCAGTATATTTATAAAGCACTCACTCATTTTCTTTTACTATTTCTTCGTCCCTTTCTTCATTAATAGATGCACTTTGTTCAATTTCAAAATTTTAAATACTTGATACACACGAATTTTACAAGTATACAGACAGTCGAGCCATCAGCTGTCACCCGAGTAACATTTTTACTCATCCCAAAAAAAAAGTGCACAACGCCGAAAAAAATTTTCACTTTAAAAATCAATCTTATAAATACTTACTTCTAGATAAAATATTTTTAAATACTGCTTGTGGTGTTTCGTCGTTAAAAGGTGGAACTCCTGTCATGAATTCGTAGAGACATACTCCTAAAGCCCACCAATCCACCTGAGGACCATGGCCTTGCCTGAAACGAGAAATACACAAGTGAAGAAGCCGCAATCTATTGGTGGGAAAATTTTGATTGTTCCACCACGATCTTCTGCCCGTCTTCAATTTCGAGTACGGAATTTTATTATGGTTCGGTGGAAAGTTACTGACCCAAAATAGAATTACATATGAGACGACTATCAGACTCCGGAGTAGCTGCGCAATTGCATATGACGACCCGCGTGACACAATGGTTACCATGCCGGTCTGCTATTCGAAGGGTCCCGGGTTCGATTCCCGGCGAAGTATAAATTTGAATGATCAGTTTAAATTTCTGTTCTCGGTCTGGGTGTTTGTTTCTGTTTCTGTGTGTGCCCATGGTACCCACGACACAGGGTTTATCTACCTTAGTATGGGGCTATGAGTGTGAATAAAAAATTAAAAAATATGACCTCAGGAAAGACTTAGGTATGCCTGCATGTAAGCAGACTACAGCACTTGAAACCACGTTGCCTTTATGCTATGTGTTCTACTCCATGTAAATAAATAAGAAACCAAAAATGTTGGGCACGGGTTTTGGAATCAATAAAGATTTAAATTACTATTAACCACACTGGACAATTGCAGGTTAGAGAACATAACATGTGTTGAAGAATATTCTTGTAACTCTCACGCATGCACGATGGTGGAATACAAAGTAACGAAATATTACATTTGGGGACCTCCGTGACAGAGACTGATAATATCTTAAGAACTTAACTATCGCTGCTCACTCAAATTATATAAAAATCACATTATTATCAAAATACTCACCTCAGTAGTAACTCAGGTGCTAAATAGTCAGGAGTTCCAAGTATTCTTTGGTCTGAGATCTGATTTCCTCTTCTCACGCTCTTTGGGGTCCTGTACGGAGTATGCGCCGTTGCTATAGGTGTCTTGCATAGGTCTGTAGGAGATTTGCTACCTTCACCCTGTAAATTTATAATCTGAGTTACCCTATGGCGTATCGTATTTTAATGATGATATCGTATAGTAAATGCCATTTTGAACGGATGTCATTCTACGAGCAGAATTTTTCGCGGGATATTGAAACAAATGGTCTGAACTTTTACGTCGTTGTAATTACGTCACATTAGTTGAAACTGCCCCCTGTCTCCGCGCTAAACGCTCTGTAATCCTAGCTTACCAATGGGACGTAATTTTAAAATGTTAGCTTAATAAAATGATCGTAATTTTTAACATGTCTCACTAAATTTTAGCTTATAAATAAATAATAACGCTTCACACTCATAGTCCCACAGTAGGATAGATATACCCTGTGTCGTGGGTGCCATGGACAAACACAAAGACGATACACAAACACCCAGACCGAGAACAGAAACTTTAAACTCATCATTAGAATTTCTGTTTGCCGGGAATCGACCCGGGACCCTCCGATCGGCAGTCCGGCATGGTAACCATTACGCCACGGGTCGTCGCTTATAAATGTACCTATCTCTTAAATGAATAAAAACAAGTTACCTTACTCAATCTCCTTGTAGGGAAAATCTCCAGACTAGTGGACACGTGTTTGCTAAACGAGAACGATTTTTCCTTCGTAGTAGAAGCTGGATCATCTATCGGTAGATTGAACCTGGTAGCCTTGTGTCTCTTCTTGGCGCCTGGTGACTTGCTGTTCGATACTGGGGTTGAGAATATCACGCCTACATTGAAATGATGACTGTGACTATCATTTTGTGACACCCATCTGGGGAAACAAGAAATTTAACGTTCGTTTTAGAAATAGTAAATTAGTTAAGTATATAAAAATGCAAATCATTGGCAAAATTAGACGTCATGTGTTACGAAATTTTAGCCCCCATTTTCGGTGAAATTTTTTTTGGCTGATCGTGTTTCTTCAACAGGCAGGATTTAGGAAAAACTTCAGTATGATTTATCAAAAGATAAGTCGTGTGGTGTCGTGGGACACCGGATAGGAACGAAGTTCCCTATTATAAAAGTAATAATTTTAAATTATATTCGAGGTATAAATAAAATAATTAAACGGGTATACATTTTTAATTATGATTTTTTTATCGATAAAAAGCAAAGGAACTAATTACCGAATGATATAATAATAATAACAGTCACCGTAGACTATACATTAGACACTGTATAGCCATCATACATATACTATACATAAAAATCTTACGCTTTTTTTGACGTTACGGACGTTTATTCCCGGCTAGGGTAACTCTCCGCAACGCCCCATAGGGAACTTCGTTGCATAAAAATACGATGAACACAATAAACCAATCTACCTGTCTTTCATTGTCTACGCCAAAGCTTTTGACAGTCTTAAACAGGAATCTGTATGGCAGTGTTACGGAATAAGGCGTCCAAAGTACTTACGTAAACATAATCAAAAACATCTATAGCAATAACAAAACTAGTAGTAGGTTGGAGACTATAGGATGAGATTTTCAAATGAGCAGGGGGGTAAGGCAGGCAATAATTTTATTGAGAGGGGTTTAGCCCACAATCCAACACGCTGGACAAGTGCGGACTGGTGGCACAAGAAATTCAAAATTAAGCATGTAAATTGTGCATCTTTGAAAAAAATCAATATTGTTAAGAATACATAAGATCTTATACATGTCAATTTACACGAATGTATATATAAGGGTCATACACTATTTAAACATTTAATTGTAAATCAAATATTGACATGATAAAATTATATAATTATTCCTCACCTCTTTTTCAATACCCCTTTGATGGGATTCTTTCGCCTTTCTGGTGTAGGATGTATGGCCATTCTTTTTGGTGTATTCTGGCTTAGTTCTAGGGCCATAATTTCTTGTGTTAGTCCACTATGATTTTCTTTGGACTCCGCAAGACTGGAGACACCAGTCGGAGTATCACCGTCGCAGTCTAGAATCCGCTTTCTTTTCTTTGCTCGAAAACTGTAATAATATTTGTGTATATTTGTGTATGCTGGAGATAAAAAAAATCTGTGTTATTTAGGATGTCTAAGAGTATCTCTATTTTATATAGTGCTAAAGAGACATTGCATTTGTAATCTGCGGTGTGTGGTGGAGACGGAACGCGAATAAGAAGAGAATCGCGATGTAATTTATTGATTTACATTGCAAAAATTTGGAATTGAGATTAGTAAAAAGCCGAAAATAACCTTTTAAAGTGCTTATGGAGACTTTTCACTGGGCTATTTTTTACCCCTTTTTAATGTCCCACTGCTGAGCACAAATCGCTCCGAATTAAGACGAAATTAAACCCAAGGAATCCAGATCGTTTTAAAGCAGATTGGACAAAAAAATCTTCTAAGACGAGGGTTTCCGCGAGACGCAAAGATGAGATTAGGATAAAATTAGCATGAATTTTCCGAAATGCATGTTATCATTGCACTGTTCCTTCTATTTCTATGCGACTTTTGTACCCACAAAACCCAAGCTAGATCAAAGACAGAAATATAACATATATTTTTTTCAGAATTTTTGGATAAAAGACATACCTACAAAAATACCGTTTTTGGGAAACCCTCGCTTTAATTGACAGGAAACAATGGGAAATGATGTAAAAACACAAAAATCTTTAAATTAATTTAGGTACCTTGGTATTCTTTTCAACGACTGGCCCCTACAAAGTGGAGAAGTAGACTGATCATGCTGAGAATCAGTGAGGACGGTAGATTCCATGGAAGAACCGTTGGTGCTGCTCACGTCGGTCGACTTGTTGCTCCGAGAGCTGGTTTTGGAACTCTCACACGTGTGATACGAACTCAGGGACCCCGATCCAGAATCTTGTGACTGTGTGTAAAGCAGTTATTTATATATAAAGAAGTTATTAAAAAGCTTTTTAATTTTAAAAATAAAATCAAGCTTTTAGGCCGCTATACCACTGACGTTTTAAGAGTATTGGCGTTTCTTCAACGCTTACGCTGCGCTGTTTTATAGGCAACGTTAAGGTTGCGTTGACACGACGTAAAAGTCGCGTATGCGCAGCTACAACGTTGAAAAACCAACGCCAACGCTCATAAAACGTAAAAGGGATAGAGACTTTATTTAAATGCGCTAAAAATTTAAAATTATCATAGTTCTACAAGTTAAACCCTTCATTTGATATCCATTTCTGGGGTGGTGCTGGCATCTTGGATCTGTTTTTTTTTTTCAGAGTGTATTATAAGATTTATAAGTATTCTACAAGTTAGGCCCTTTCATTTGATACCCATAACAGGTACGTTGCATAAAAATATGCATTCCGCCATTTTGTTGAGGCGGCCCTTTTCCTACTAGCGGCCACCCATTTCACAACCGAAATTTCACGACCGGTAGATCGCCTACTTCTACCCGCTGGACTATGCGCACTTTTAAAGTCACAATTTTTCTAGTTTTTAACAAAAAAAAAATACTGATAAACCATTATTATAAACAAACAATTTGAGCCTGGCTTCTTATATAAAAGAGTAATATTAATAACATCAAATACTTGCAGCTACTTCATCCAGATGAATACTTTCTATGCTGAGGAATGGATGTATTCCGGAGAGTTGTGAATGTTCTAATAATGGCGAACTATCCAAGACATTGCCGCTACCAAAGGGAGTTTTCACTTTAGCTGAAACCAAAATGCAAAATAAAAAGCCTATTTTTTATTCGAAGAACCCACTTATTAATAAAATTATAGACCATTTGTAATAGCTCATAAATGTTTTGTTTTCTATAAGTAAGCAATATTCTATGAGTGAACAATATTTCTTTGTCAAAGACATAACATAAATATTGAGTAATATAATTTATTGGTGCATTAAAATGTGCATTGAATAATTATGCAGATTGAAGATAGAACATAGAAAACATAATCTATATGATTACGGATGTAAGTTTTAGTACTTTTATGACGTTTTCAATAAGTATAATAAAAAAATATTGTATAATGTACATAACACTACTCATTACAGGCGACTGTGATTGACAGACAGAGATTAGAACTCAAACAAGATTGGGGCATACTTGAGGTTGTATGTATATGTCCACAAGCTGAAGCGACCAATTAACATCTAGTGGCCCACATCCTCGGCTGCTACTCCCTTAATCCGTTTAAAGAAATAAAATAATTAATGAGAACTATAATTTCATACTAGTCTGCATAAGTTCATCAAGTAGGTTCTCACAGGCATCAACGACAGAGTTGTGGGCGCTATCTCCTCCACCAGAGCCGAAAGACAGGTGTGACGTTAGCGACAGGAGCTGCCCAGGAGTTCTCATGTTTAGACTTGGTGTTCTGTTCACAAAGTCTGATATCTCCAAATCTGAAAAAAAAGTTATTTTCTTAGAATAATTACGTTAAAGAAACCAAGTTCGCACGCCCAAATCGAAGAACGTTAAATGGAGACATTACTTTCTTTCGCACTTGATCTTAAATCGTATGAGTCTTTGTTTCCTTTTATCATTTCATATAAATGTTAATATTAAATAATGTTAATGATAATATATAAAAATATTAATAATACATAACATTTCCGTAAGTTATAATAAATTTATAATCAACTTTACATTGGGTAGGTACGTACGTAACATAACCGATAATTTACCACACCATTTTTATATTACTGCAAAATATAAATAGTTATCAGCGGCAGAATAATTTCTCCGCTTTCGAAATACTACAGCACCTCAACTGGCAACACCACAGAAATGTATGTGTGCGTGTCACTGAGTGTAAACAAGTAAACGTCACACACATCTGTGTGAATCTATTTAGTGCTTCAATTTTGACAGAATATCGTAAGAATATGAGAATAGGTATCATTCTTAAGAGAAGTTATTCAAGATTTACCCGTCAGACCTGAAGTCATATAAAACAAGGACCCCAAACACACTTTAAAGACGTAAACTGATATTTATTTTGATAAGAGCTTAACAGACCATTAAAAACAAAGACTTCAAATAACACAACTTAAAAACATGAATGGAATGTTGTTAGAAAAAATTGCTCAAATGGAAAGTAGAAAAGAAAACGCACACTAGCAAACTTCTGTGGACAACATAATTCAGGGGAAATAAGAAGCATAAAAATAATAATTCAAAAGCCAATTAAAAGCAAAACTTTTGAGGTTCATTGTGGTAGCCCTACTTGAAATTCTAAATCCAGATCACTACTTACAATATTACATTCTTATTAGATTTATCCATGTGTACTGAATTACAGGATTTCTAACATTTTAAACAGACAAATTAATAAACTGGTACCTAACATAAGGAGAGACTATCATAAAAATATACACAAATTTGTTTCTTTTTACTTGATTCTGTGACATAAAGAATGGTAATGTGTTTATCAGTAAAGTTATAACTCTTGCATGTTTATTGCGAGACACAAAGGAGGGTAAATTTATAAGATATATTATAGGTATATTTGTTTCTATGTGGCATTGAACTTGTAAAGACCAATGTGTTGTCTGTTTTGTTAATTCACGCTTTAATCAATTTGTCTTAGCCTAGCCAGGTTCACTAAAGACATGACAATAGTAATTCATTATAGCGACAACCAGATGCCACATTGTTGAAAATATGGGAGAATCTAAAAACCAACAAATTACAACTACTGCAGTATTGTTGAAAAGGTATTTAAAAATGATAATTAGTTTCTTTTCTTTTTTCGAAATACTTTAAGTTCATTTTTCAAAATACTTAAGGATATACAGTAGAAATCTGTTATAACAACATCAAGGGACCACTTTAATAAGTCGCAATAGCCAGTTCATTTTAAAAACCGATGTTAATTCTATAAGCACATAGCACATCAAAATCAGCACTAATTTTTGGTCATTATAACCAATATGTCATTATAAATGATGCTGTTTTAAGAGGTTTGACTGTATAATGATTTGTGTTTAGTAAACAACATTACATTACTACTACTATAAGAACCTATAATATACTAAATCTAAACTACTCTACATGTTTTTCTATTTTATTTATTTACATAGTTAGGCTTTTTTAGTCCATAGTATGTCAAAACTGAATGCTGTTATTGGTTTATAACTAGGCTGTGACTGCACCTGCCAGCAAGTAACCTGATACAGGCGCGGTCGCAGCCACCAGGAAATTTTGGGGGAAGAGGTGTCCCAAATTGGCTTGTTTCGCATTCCATCTACGCATGACTGATGGATTTTGGGGGTCATGTCCCCTGGGACCGCGCCTGCCTGATACACAGTAAACTGCTAGTAACTATGCTAAGTGATTACTGTTTAACACATGCATGTTATACATACTTATGCACATGTACATATATCTAGCTCACTCATAACCATGGTATCCAACATGTGAGATTAAGCTTAAGAGATAGGTGGGTATGTATAAAACATAATTTTGTTATAACAGTAAGAAACTATCAGCCATTATAAATTACATCACTAGCAAATCTTTGTGGAAGAAGAATTTTACAATATTTTTTTTAATACATACTTACCTCTATGTATCTCAATGGTTGATAGTCCAAAGTCAGTTAACTTTACATGCCCTGACTTTGATATTAACATGTTGTCAGGTTTCAGATCCCTATGTACAATGTTATGCTTGTGCAAGTAATCCAATGCAAGTGTTATTTCTGCAATGTAGAAAACTGCCATAGCCTCTTCCAAGAACCCATAAGCACCAAGTAGTGACTTTAAATCACCTCCAACCATGTATTCCATGACCTAAAAGTGTAAAAACATTTTTGTAATAAATAAACACAATTACTTACTGATCAATCAGTCAATGTAACATCAGAATACTGATGAAAAGTATGTATGAATGAAGAAGATACTGTAAAACTATTATTATATATTGAATTCTTTATCTTTGTATGAGTGAATACAAATATTATTTTACTAGAAAATTATCAACAACTTTTTATTTATTTATTTTAAAGGAACCTAAAACACGACGGGAAACTGAAACGGAAACTGTGTTTAAGGCTCAAAAAATGCATTCAAGCAATATGTCAATTACAACAAACATAATAATTTACTTGTAGGCCACATTTTCAAAATTAAAAAAAAGATGTTCTCCTCCTTTATACATTTATGAGATCTCTTTAATGGGCAAAACAGAAATCACTAAATATCAAAGCTTTAAATTTAAAAAGACATGTTATGTTCATTCAATCAGTTCTAAAACAAAACAATATCATAACAGTGTTTTTTGTATGGGACCAAAAATACATAACAGTCTACTGGAACTCCTCAAAATTAAAACGGGCAATGAGTTTAAAAAAAAACTTAAAACATATTTACTGCAAAAGGTGTATTATTCAGTCATTTCATAAACAATAAAACAGCATAAAGGAATTTCATAAAAACCTGGGAGATTTTTTTCTGCCAGCTTTGGGTACCCAAAGCTGAAGATCAGATCTGATCCAAAATGTAAATAAATAAATATTTTAATTTATAGAAGGCATAATATGGGACAAATAAATAAAATAGATGTAAATGTACATTTTTGTAATTGTGTTATAATTAAGCTTTTCTCTTTTACATTTTTATCTTTGTAATATTTGCATACCTCAAGAAGGTAAATATGATGAAATAAATATATATAAACAACACTTTTGTGAACACCCATATTTGTAGAAATAAAAGTCTTTCTTTGTCTTAATAAAAAATAGAATAAAAGAAGGTAGGTACATAATTATTAGTAACATTTACATTAGGTCTTACCAAGTACACAGATGATGCTGACTGCAAAGAATAAAACAAATGTACACAGAAGGGGCTCCTAGAGAGAGCCAAAGCATTTCTCTCTGTAACAACCTGAGTAACCATATTTTTGTTAATCATGTCAGATTTTTTCATGACTTTTATGGCATACATTTGTTCCTCATTGTTCTTTTTGTGCGCCAAAAAGACCTTCCCAAATGCACCCCTACTAATTGGCTTTATGATTGTAAAATCATTGATATCTGGAGCCTGTAATACATAATATTATACTATTATCATAGGAATGTTTATTGTGAGGAAAATAATATAAAAATGTGTCTGGACTCCATAACACTTTGAAGCTGTGCTTTGCTAATACAAATACAATTGTGTTAAGACAAAACAGTGAAGACAGCCTACATGATTTGACACGAATAAATGATTTGACTTCTTTTAAATTCTTTTTATGTGGTGGTTACCTATATGAGTTGATAATGCTGTACATATCATTCACTTGTAAAGGTGGTATTCAAATAAAAAATTAGGGATCTTCTCTTTCTTTCTACAAGAAACAATAATAAGAATACTCCCTAACCATCATTAAGTTCTAGAGTAGCAGCAAAACAGTGTACAATCTCAAAAGATTGCTATTCTGAGGTTCTATGTAAATGTCAGTGGGCTTATACTTAACTATCATTTGAGAAGAAACAAAGTGGTTGCTGTTACAAACACATGAACACATGATTTTTTACTTTTAATTGCAGCAGTACCAACCCATGCAGTAGCATTGTGGGGTCCAAGTCCAAGTTTATCTACGTACAAGAAGGATCCGTGTCCACCATTGTGGTGGACACGGATCATAGCCAAAACTATTGAGTTTTGGCTATGAACTAATAAATATATTAGTACAAAGCACACCTTGAAGGCTAGGATCAGTTACTTTTATAGCAAATAACGGTCGGAGTGTCTCCTTAGGTAACACATAAAATACCTTATTGGCCACTATATCCGCACTATTGGCATTGATTTTATCCAGAATAGTGTGACGCATTGAATCGTCTTCAAGTTTTGAATCATTGGAGGTCATTTTTATAGATACATACACTAATTTATATCACTCAAACCTTTTGATGACTACACTACTGGTGATGACTTTATACTACTGGTTTATATTTTTGTAAGTATACTAAGCCACAGACTTGATGCTAGGATATTTTACTCTTTTTATATCATTTTATTTATTTATTTAAACATGAAACTAAACATTTTATAGTATTTACAAATCAACCCTCTACTCTACCTACGTACTTATTTTAATTTAATTTTAAAATAACCGTTCATTGCATGAATCAATCTACGAAACGAATGACTACGAAAGAAATGTCGCTGTCAATGTCAACTGAAAACTGTCAGACAACCGTGATTTAGGGATGGCGATCTGAGATCGATTAATCGAAGAATCGATTATTCAGTCCAAAATGATCGATTTTTTAGATCGATATGTAGTACTGAATCGATTCAGTGAATCGATATTCCACCCTTGAAAATCGAAATTCGATATTTTCTGTTTTGGTATAAACCATAAAATTATTTACAATTAGTTGAATGTACCCGTATTATAAGAGTGTTGCCTGTTAAAGGGTTAATTACTCAAAAACTCGCTAGATTGCTGTGTGTTTAGTTACCTTAGACTCTCTTTGATAGATAAAACATTACGTTTGTATATATATCGTAGGATCTGTTCCTTGTGAGCGACTTTTTTCAATTGCCGGAAATATCACAAGTGATGAGCGGAACCTCATGGATCCCAGTAGTCTTTAACAGACTATTGTTTTTAAAAAGCTTAGATATTAAGCATTTGGAACTATAAGCTATATTTTATTATCTATTTTATAAACTTTTAAATGCAACCAATAAATTTAGAAAATAAATGTCTTGTTTTGTACCTGATCTGAAATGGTAATAGAAATAATTTTTGTTTTTGAATTCGCTAATTTTACTAATAAGACATCGTTTAATTAAAATATTTTACGTGTATTAAATGCGAAGTACTGAAAAATATTATTTTTTACCGTTTAAAAGCGGTTTTGTTTTTGTTATAAAGTTATATAATTTCACTCTTATTAGTATTTTTAATTTAATAATTCTGTATTGTTTAAACATAATTAGCGATATTTCCACATTATTATGTGGGGCTATAAAATTTGAGAGTTCCCCTTGATTTCCTTGGGATCCCATCATCAGATCTTGACTTGGTGACGAAAGTATAAGCTTTCGAACAAAAAGAATCATCAAAATCGGTTCATAAACGATAAAGTTATTCGCGAACAAACATAAAAAAATCATATAAACGGTCGAATTGGGTGACCTCCTCCTTTTTTGAAGTCGGTTAAAAAAAGATCGATTTTTTGGAAATCGATCTTTTAGACCTCGATTTTTTTGTGAATCGATTCATTAGGTCACGATTCGAATCGATTCAAAAATCGATCTTTTTCGGAAAGAATCGCCATCCCTACCGTGATTTCCTTAGACTAAGAATAAATAATGTACTTACCAATGAGGAACGAATCCCCCTTACGGAGTACTTACGTACTATAGACAGAGGCATATTTTCATTACGGCACGCTAAAGCGAGATCGAAATATACTTAAAGAACTTGTTAAAAAGAGATGGGAGCGAGATTTTCTGTCCTTTTCGGTGTAACCACATATTTTGACAGTGCCCTTTAATTATGTGGCAGGCAAACTGTGGAAGTCGGGGTGACATTGTTGTTTTATAATATTTATGTGTTAAAATCGATTCTCACAGCTGTAAATTGTGTTGTATTAAAAGCAAATAACATTTTTCTAGTTCCATAATATGGTGAGCTGCAGTATTTTAGGTTGTAAGAGCCGCAGTGAGCGTAAACAGGAAGGCTGCCGGAAGGTATTACATTTTACGCGTAAGTTAAATTCGAAATTGTGTTGTCAGATCTCGAATCAAAATATCCTACCCGTATTAGTAAAAAATTAACCATCTTATTTAAATATAATTATTTTTAACAAAAACAGTGACAATAATAATATCAAAGATTATGTGTTACCTCATTAGTAGTTAGTTACATTTCAAGCGGGAGGCTCAAATACCCCCTGTTTATATATAACTACTAGCTGACCCCGCGAACTCCGTATCGCGTTTAAATATTAAATAATAATAATAATGGATAGCATATAAACCTTCTCCGTGAAAAAATACATGTACATACCAATTTTCATAATAATCGGTCGAATAGTTTCTGATTTTTGCGAATACCCCCCCTTCCGGGTGGAATTTCGTAAAATCCGTTCTTATCTGACCTCTACTCGGCGAAAGGAATATTTCTACCAAATTTGAAGTCGGTAGGTCTTATAGTTCCAGAGATATCGTGATGAGTCAATATATGGGTGGAAATACCCCCCCTTCCGGGTGGAATTTCGTAAAATCCGTTCTTAGCTGACCTCTACTCGGCGAAAGGAATATTCCTACCAAATTTGAAGTCGGTAGGTCTTATAGTTCCAGAGATATCGTGATGAGTCAATATATGGGTGGAAATCTCTTATATATATACAGATTAAGTGGAGACCAGTAAAATGTTATAGGCTGGGTGCACCAGGCGCGGTCGCAGCCTTCAATTTTGGGGGGAGGGTCGCCAAGAAATTTGAGGGAAGAAGTGTCTCAAATTCGCTTGTTTTACCTTCCATGTACGCATGACTGACGGATTGGGGGGGGGGGGGGCATGTCCTGTGACCCCCCCACCTGGGACCGCGCCTGGGGTGCACGTTATGAGCATTTTCCCGACATATTAAATTTCACTCACACAGACTATAAAAAGATACTCCATACATTTTGTATTAGACATTAAGAGAAGTTTACCAGACGAATTTCATCTCATGTTGCCGTCATATTTTTTTCAGTTTTCCAACTGACGCTCTTGCCGAAAATAAATGGATTCAGGCCACTGGACGTATTGACTGGCAACCATCAATTTAATTCCGAATTTGTTCGGTCTATTTTGAAAGCCATTTATTGACCAAAAGGATAAAGAGAAGAAAAATAATAATAAAATTGATACAAATGTACATTTTTATATATTGCGTTATAACTAAGTTTTACTTTTATCTTTGTAATATTTGCATAGCTCATTAAGGTAAATATGACGTACTAAATATGTATTAACAGCTTTTGTAAACACCCATATTGGTGCCATTAAAAATCTTTGTATTTGTCTTTTATTTTCTCCTATATGTATGTCCTGTAATTTGCTGACCCAATTAACTTTATGCCAGTCAACCAATCTAAACTCACAAACAACCAACCATAATGCACAAGCATATAAATCCTTTCACAGTTTGCTCTGCCAATGTTTATAGTTTACTTGCTTGATATTGTAGATTACCAAATTTGGGGGAAAATATGATAAGTGGGTAACACTGGCTGCGAAAAAGAGATGCCAACAAAGTGGTTACACCGACCCGCTGTCTTTAGGATTATTGGTCTTTGGTGATTTCAATGGGTTTTTTTTCTTTCAATATCATTAGGCATCATAAATCTATGCATATAGCCAGCATCACGAATAATTGCATCACTTTTTTGCCAGTTTCGTTGAAACTTGACGAAATGGCAATGGGAAAAAATCAATGACACGTCAGCAATCAGTTATTCAATAAAGTTTCAGATATTCAAGTAAAGCGCTGGCTACTTTACCAGGTGTCCGATGGAGTTTTAAGGAGACGGCCTTGTGGCAAGCATCATCTACGCTGGGAAGTTGCACATACATAATGCTTTTTTTACTCGGCCCTTATTCAGTGCCTTGTTTGCAAACAAAAAGTTTTTGGTGGCGGGAAGAATTAATATTCAGACATGCTAGTGAATTAGGGGTGCTCTGCAGCAGACATCCTGCTTGCGATTAGCAATTCGATGCTGCATTGCTTTTCGGCAACTATATATACATATATTTACTATATAATACTCCATCGCTGAATTAAAATCGGGCGTTTTAGCAATAATGCCGCTTCTTTAGGCTTAAAAGTTGTTTTATGTTATGAGTTCCGTAAGAAGTTTTTTACAACAAAGGGTGACATAAACACGTTTAAAACAGCAACTATTAAATCTGGTAGATTGATAAGATAATGTTAATAAGATACGAATTTTATTTCGCTTTCCGTGTAACTTCTCGTCTCACATCTAGCTAGCCACACGTTGTAATCACACTCCACATCAATCATCGCCGTGATTATGATTCTTGGACTCATCTTCACTTTGTTACGAACGAAATCTACCTAGTGGTTGGTGGGTGCATTTTACCCTACAGTTTCATGCAATGTAACTTATTAACACGTCCTAGTTAGGGGACAGGGTTACATAGAGGACTATAATAAAATTGATGTTCATTGTTCAATGATAAGTTGATAACACTATTACTTCAATAAAATACCCGTGACACTAAATAATAACTTCATAATATATTCAAGGAAATCATCAAAGTTACTCCAAAATTTTTATAGACAAAAAAGTATAGTTTATTCTCCGATTCTGCAAGATGTTACGTAGTTGTTAAACGCTTGTACTACAGCAGAGCATACCAAAGGCTGATGCGGATTAGCTTCATAACATTGTAAAATCTGTAAATTTAAACATAGTGTGTAAATGGACTGATTGCTTTTAAAATACCGCGTTTTTTAACTCACCTTTGACCTCCAATCAAAGCATGGTTTAATTTTTTGCATTTTCTCATGAACTACTTTAGGAGTTTCTAGTAAAGTATTATTTTCTTGTATAGTCTTCTCAAATTCAGATTCAATTATTTTATTTATTAATTGATGTTCATTCTTTAAATAGTCAATTCTTTGCATCCAATACTCCCTATTTTCTTCATTCCCTATTGATTTATTGGAATCTCTAAAAAGTGCTTCATTACTGTGTTGTTCCTGTTTATTAAATAGAGGTAAATAAGGTAAGTATTATGAAAGTATTATGAAAATTTTAATTTAATATTATTCGGCTTAAAATTATAACAAATTTTACATACTGTTTGCAATTCATCTACGTCTAAAATAGAATCGTCTTCAGAAGGCTGTTGAATAGCTACGGTTGAATTAATGGCAAATGTATTGTCGATACTAATGCGTCGTGTATCTTTGCTAGAAATTGTCCCCATATGGAAGGAAATGCACTGAAATAAAATAAATAAGAATTTAATTTTATCCAATTTGTAATGTACTATTCATATCTTTAAATACGCAAACACATGTTTGATTTATGTTTGACATCTTTTCACTTAAAAAGCTAGAGCTGGACAGAAAGGAGTTTTCCTGGAGTTTTTAATCGTTCTTTCTACGATTTATAAGCTTAGAGCATCAAGGTATGACACCCGTCAGAGAGGAGTGGCCTTTACGGGCGAACCCCTGACCCCTTGTCCCACCCAACGTCCATGCACATTGTGCCTTCTACTAGTTATACAATTAGTGTGTCTGTGTGTGTGTCAGTCAGTGTTGACGGTGCATAGAAAATGACGTTGTTAATTGAAATTGACATATATTATTTAGAAGTGTATGTGTCTGTAGCGATGAAAGAATATTTGTGAATGTGTGACAAAATTAAAATGTGTGCGTTCTTACCCCCCGCACCAGATTTGGCACAAAAATCATATATTTTTTTAACAAAAAAATAGAACCGACTTCAAACGGTAAAAAATAAAATTGTTCAGTACCTACTTCTTCTTGCTTATGGTAATGACTCTTAAAACTATTTCTGGAGTCGGGCCCTTAGTAAATGTTGTACCATTCGTTCTAAATTGGCACCGACAGTACAGACAGTGGGACAGTACCTACTTCTTCTTGCTTATGGTAATGACTGTTAAAATTATATTGGAGTCGGTGCCCATTCAGAACGAAAGGTACACTATATTTACTAAGACAGGACATTTCACTAAGGGCCCGACTTCAAAAATAGTTTTAAGAGTCATTACCATAAGAAAGAAGAAGTAGGTACTGAACAATTTTATTTTTTACCGTTTTTAATCATTCTGTATGTATTAGCATAATTGGAAAAAAATTAACTTAACTTCTAAACTTTAAACAGATTTACCTTTTATAATCATGTTTATCTAATAGCCTGAAAGAATACTACTATCAGTCCACCTGAACGTATAAATTAAAGAAAGAATTTGCTCTCAGCTCCTAACCGTTGAGGAGTTGTACCTTCAATCATCAGCTAAGCAACAGCAGGTGATAATTACCAGACATAAATATTTGTATTATGTTAAAAATATGACTAAAAGAATGTGTGTGCCTTTTAAGTTTCAGTGTTTCCCTAGATTTTCCTAATAACACATCATCAGATTTTGACATGGTGACAGTTGGACCACCTCAGGAATGTAAGATTTCGAACAAAAAAACATTTATTGAAAGAATTTGCTCTCAACTCCTAACCGTCGTAGTACTCTCCATCATCAGTTCAGCAACATGATATGACGATAATTGAACACAAATGTCTGTTTTGCTTTTGTAAAAATATGAAAAACCTTTGTTGTACTATAAAATTTGAATGTTCCCTTCGATTTCTCTGGGATCCCCTCATCAGACTTTGACTTGGTGACAGTTGGACCACCTCAGGGATGTAAGATTTCGAATAAAAAACGATTTATTGAAAGAATTTGCTCTCAACTCCTCACTGTCGCAGTACCTTCCATCATCAGCTCAGCAACATGAGATGATGATTTCTATGCGTAAATATTTCTTATGCTTCAGAAACTATAAGAAAATCAATGTGTGTGCCTATAAAATTTGAGAGTTCCCCTCGATTTCCCTGGGATCCCATCATCAGATCCTGATTGGTTGGTGACAATGGGACCACCTCGGGAGTATAAGCTAACGAACAAAAAAAGAATTTTGAAAATCGGTCCACAAACGACGGAATAATCGGTGAACATATATATAAAAAAAAACATACAGCCGAATACAGTACCTCCTCCTTTTGGAAGTCGGTGAAAAAGCTAACGGTACTTCCGAAAAGCCCATACCTCGAATTGATTTCAATCTTGGTATAGGTAGATTCATCTGTATTTGCTGATAACGCACATCACAGGCTACATCTTACATTTTACGCGATATGACGTCATTTGCCTCATCTCGTTAGTATGGGCTGTATGTGTGTTCAACAAAGTTAAACAGTGTGATTCAACACTGTTTAACTTTGTCTTACATTTCTGACTTCCGTGGTGCTCCATGGATGTGGTTCTTTAAGAACACTTGATTTCTATGCCAAATAGGATCGATTGGTAGGTACACGCTATACCGTTTCTACTGAAGGGTAAGTCAGTAACTTTGATGCTCTAAGCTACTAAGTGATGCAAAAATTATACTTGACGCTGGCAATAATCACAGAGTTTGCAATCCCATTATTAAAAATGAAAAGAAAATATTGAATGGCTGTAAGGATTTTTATTCAATGCCGTAAAACGATTAAAAAAAATATCTATTTGTCACGTCTGTCAATGATAATCGTCAACGTCAATTCTATCTAGTTCTCATATGCATAAGAATATTATTTATTCCAAAGACCAATAATCCTCAAGACAGCGGGGCGGTGTAACCACTTTGTTGGCGTCTCTTTTTCGCAGCCAGTGTTACCCACTTATCATTTTTTCCCCCAAGTTTGGGTAATTTACAATATCAAGCTAGTAAAATATGAACAGTGGCAGACCAAACTGTGAAAGGCTTGTGAAAATTGGTTGGTTGTTGGTGAGTTTAGATTGGTTGACTGGCATAAAGTTAATTGGGTCAGCAAATTACAGGACATATAGGAGAAAATAAAAGACAAAGAGAAAGATTTTTATTTACAACACAAATATGGATGTTTACAAAAGCTGTTAATACATATTTAGTAGTCATATTTACCTTAATGAGGTATGCAAATATTACAAAGATAAAAGTAAACAGTTATAACGCAATTTATAAAAATGTACATTTATATCAATTTTATTATTATTTTTATTTATCTTCACTTTATCCTTTTGGTCAACAGATAGCTTTCAAAATGGACCGAAAAAATTCGGGAATATATGGATGGTTTCCAATCACTACTTCCAGTGGCCTGAATCCATTTATTGTTGGCAAAAGAGTCAATTGGAAAACTGAAAAAAAAAATATGACAGCAACATGAGATGAAATTCGTCTGGTAAATTTCTCATAATGTCTAATACTAAATGTATGGAGTACCTTTTTATAGTTTGTCTGAGTGAAATTTAATATGTCGGGAAAATGCTCATAATGTGCACCCAGCCTATAACATTTTACTGGTCTCCACTTAAATAGTTATATATAAACAGATGGGATCTAAACCTCCCGCTTGAAATGTAACTAACTACTAATGAGGTAACACCATAATCACAAATTACGTATCGGCGGGGCTGTAGCGGCGCCAAGACAGATGGTCCACTCTGAACTAAAGCGCAATATTGTTACGCACACATTGACTTTGCGTTTACAGGCCGTCTCGGACAATCTGGGACAGAACTATAGTCGAACTGTCGCTCGCGAGTGTTGAAAATTTGACGAGCTAAAAAATGGATAAGCGTTTTTATTACTGTTGCAGTGTATTCGGATGTTAAACAACACAAATTTTTAAAAATAAGTACATAACTTGTAATATTTAATATTTTCCCATAGATTACTAAAAAATATATCTGAAAATGCAAATGTTTTATTAACACTTTAATATGCAATAATAATTGTGCTTTGAAGCAATGTAAAAATCGAAGAAAATATTTTTTTGTAACTACTTAATTTGTAAAAATTATTATTATTATCAAATATTACTTGTTTTCTGTTTCATAAGTATGTTTTAAAAACAATAAAAATAGGTTCATTTTTAGGATTCCGTACCTCAAAAGGAAAAAGGAACCCTTTTAGGCTCACTTCGTTTATTTACCGATCTCTCTTTCTCTCTCTTTTTAACCGAACTTGGCGCCTTTCTGCATTTTGGTTTTGTTCGAACTTAGTGCCAAGGTTTACATTTTCTTTTTTTATTTTATCTGAGTTTACATTATTATGTTTTTGGCGGGATCACTACGTAAAATGGCGGCATACCAACATAACATAGTTAAAGTAGTCGTCGTTTGAGATGTTTTGTATACGTATGTACTCATGCTTTTAGATAAATGATTATAAGATGATGGTCTACCCATTTAGGTATGCATGTATAAGATGAATGTGTAAACGAATCGATGTATCGCTCGCTGTCAATATAAAGCACCTAAACTAGACTATTTCAAAATTAAGAAATACTTAGTACAGTAGCAACCCTAGGGAGTCAACCCAGTTTAGGTAGTTAATTTCGAAAACTGCGGGAGTGGACTTTCTGGATATTTTTTATTTTGTGCCATAATCTTTGATTTTATTATTTGTGGTCACTGTTTTTGTTAAAAATAATTATATTTCCATAAGATGGTTATTCTTTTAGCAATACGGGTAGGATATTTTGATTCGAGATCTGACAACACAATTTCGAATTTGACAATGTTTGAAATGAACAAATATAAGTTTATTTTCACGAATGTCACTATATTTACATTGAATGACTAGTAATAAGACAAAAATAATTAAGTATATATATATAAACAATACATATATAGTACATTTTTTAAAAGAAGTATTTAACTTACGCGTGAAATGTAATGCCTTCCTGTTTACGCTCACTGCGGCTCTTACATCCTAAAACACTGCAGCTCACCATATTGTGTAACACGAAAAATGTTATTTGTTTGTAATAAAACACAATTTACAGCTGTGAGAATCGATTTTACCTCATAAATATTATAAAAAAACAATGTCACGCCAACTTTCACAGTTTGTCTGCCACTTATTTAAAGGGCACTGTCAAAATATGTGGTTACACCGAAAAGGACAGAAAATCTTGCTCCCATCTCTTTCTAACAAGTTCATTAAGTATATTTCGATCTCGCTTTAGCGTGCCGTAATGAAAAATAGGACTCTGTCTATAGTACGTAAGTACATTATTCTTAGTCTAAGATTTATTCTTATGTCTTAGGTTCTCTTCTCTAAATAGTCTGTCGAGTTTTGGCGGGAAGTTGAAAAAGACATATTGTGCTCTTGTTTTATTTTCATTTTCTTGGTGTATTTTTGAGTTATATCGAATAAAGTTGATGGAATATTGTTTGATATAGGTTAATTACAGTGCACGAGTGTTTGTGAAATAGAATAACAGTGCTAAAATATGTTTTTTCTGTTTGCCTCCAAAATTCCATCGGACACGTTCTAGTAAAGTAGCCATCGCTTTACTTGAATGTTGGACTGACTAGACTGAGTGATTACCGACGACTTACTGACTTTGTTATTACTTCGTCCAGTTTAATTGAAACTGGCAAAAAATTGATGCAAAAATTATACTTGACGCTGGCAGTATGCACAGAGTTTGCGATGTCATAATTGAAAAAAAAAATAGTCTGTGTTGTGTTGTGATTGTACAGTGTTTAATTTCTCTATGACGTAGTGTTTAATTTCTCTATGGTGATTGTCGTCAAAGTTAACTTGTCAATGTCAAGTCAAATCAAAAGAATTTGGAAATTTTGGAATAATTATTGTAGAAATTAGAAATGTTGTGTTGATTCTAAGCACAGAGTACTTTGTATAAACCGAAAATTCGAAGTGTTGATTGGTGAGAATTAACTAGTAGGTACGATACATATTTATTAACAATTGAGAGTTTGATACTATTCAATATTCTATTTATTTGTATTCATTATTTTGTTTTTAAGGACTTGGGACTTTTTAAGACTGGAGGACTTTTAACAGAAGTAAATTCTTATCATAATATTATAATGTCCCTGTATGATGATCTTGATACCATTAAAGCTCGAACTACAGAAAAGGTAGCAGGGTGGTCTTCGGGTATAAAACTTTTACAATCTCAATTACAACTTAAAAAGGCAGCGATAACACAACCTAAACGCGAGGCTTTGCGGCGTTCCACGCAGGTAGGTTAAGGACTTAAATTTGTATCTTAAAAAATTATCCAGTTGTCCATACTTTATAGAAGCGAATTGTGGAGGTGCACAATCTAAGAATGAAAATGTTGAAGAAGTATGTTCATGGGCCTGTTATGGTGGCAGCTTCTTCCAGAAGGTTATGAGGCCATAGCCAAGAAGCAAGCAGAAGCCAAGGTCATGCTACCCATGTTACACAATTACCATGTATGGAAGTAAAATCTATCTACTAAGTCTGGCTTGTCAAGCTAATAATATATTAACCCTTTGACTGGTAGAGGATATGCGAACATTTATACTGAAATAAAACCTTCATATGTTTATCATATATTTTTATTTGTTTATTAGAATATAGTTTATATTTTTATCTTTTTGGTATATATAAAAAAAACATGATGGCAACATATATGCCACCATCAGTCTAGAGCTGAAAATTTTTAAATATAAGCAGTGCTTATTTGTCTGTTTGATGGTAATTTCTGAAGCAGGGTACGGCACACAATGGTACCAGACATTTATCACACTGTATCTTGGAACGGCGATTGTTTTGTGCACTGCTACACAAACGACATCTTCTGTACGTGGCTATTTCTACTGGCCAATGTTGACCCACTTCAGCAAATCGAATTTCTTCAGGCACGCCAAACACATTCTTTTGCCTTGATGTACTCGGCTGTGACTGTGCAGTCTTACTTTTTTTAGAAGCGAACTTCGGCATGGAGGCAAAGGACCGTTTGCGGAATGTTGTATTTGCAACTAGTTCTCGTGACAACGTCAGTCGAAATTCTTTTTGTGTCATCGTAGAGTGGTTTCTTTTGTTCGAGTCATATAAAATATATGCATTTGTTATAGCTGTGTCAACGAGGAAATAAAATATGCGTTTCCACCACTTAGAGCTCTTCCTTCCAATAGCATATGGGGTCCTCTTTTGGTCAAAGCGGTCTACTCCACCCATACGTTTGGTATATTCTAAAATTGACAGAGGACAAGCAAATTCTTTTTTAGAGCCATCGTTCTGAGTTCTTCCACATGATGTCTTCTGCTTCGGATGAAATGCAGTGCTCAAAACACTTACCAATTTGTTGTCTTTCCAAATAACAAACCCAACATTTTCTTTCACCCTCCATTTCCATTCTCCTCTTTTCAGCTTTTTTGTTTTTTGGTTTGCATCTTTCACAGCCTTTGTTATTCTTTCATCATTTTTTTTGTTACCAGTCACTTTGGGCTTTTTCACTAGTAGTGGCATATCTTGGCGATCATTTCGGACTGTGGCAGTGGCATATATACCATTATCATATAAGTTTTGTAGTAGTGCTGGACTGGAAAAAAAGTTGTCAAAAGCAATATGACCCACATAGTTTTCATTTATGAGTGACTGGCATAGTTTCATGACAACTTTGCTGCCTAATCCTGATTCTACATTTTCTGTTTTCCCAGTGTATATTTGAAACTGATACAAATAGCCAGTGAGGCTATCGGCCCTAGCCCAAACTTTGAAACCACGTTTTACCGGTTTCATTGGCATATATTGCTTGAGAGTCGACCTCCCTTTAAACTTTATCATACATTCATCAATCGATTGAGAATGTGTGTTTTTGGCATTCATTTGGCATTTCATATTTATGTGTTCAAGAAGTGGTCGTATTTTATATAATTTGTCATGGTTATCATCAGTTCTGTTTGGCATTTTAGAATTATCATTGAGATGTAAATATTTCATAATTTTTTGAAATCTTTTCAAAGTCATTGTCTCGGCAATCTCAATGACATGCAGCAATGGGTCACTGGACCAATAGTCTTCTATGCAGGGCAGTTTGTGGATACCCATTTGAATTAGCAACCCCAGCAATACCTTTATTTCCGCTGCCGACACCGGTTCCCAATTCTGATCTTGACATTGAGATGCATATAGGTTAGTTTGGTCTACAATCATGGCAATGGCTTCTGTGTCAAAAAACATTTCAAAAAATACTAGTGGCCTCGTCCTGTTCGCTATATTACGTACTGGTTCTAAAACAGACGAATCAAAAATGGAAACTACAGGGTCCTGTGGCCAGGCTACTTTTTTCCACGATTCTTCGTCTTCATCAGATTCATTAGAGTCCTCACTACCCGACAAATCCGAATCCTGTACAGGTTGCTGGACAGTATTTTGATTTGAAGGCCCTGGTTGAGGTGATAATGGTTGCTGAACTGGTGACTCTGGACGAGGGCTTAGCTCTGGAAAAATCCTATCTTTTATTGGCTCATAGCTCTTATTTGACGACGGAATAGTAGCCAAATCTTCAAAATCAGAATTTTCCGCTCCATCTTCAGATTCATTTCCGTCAGTAAAACCAAATAATTCCTCTAAAGCTGCTTCTATTTCATCAGGTCTCAGAATTTTCATTTTTCTATAAAATAAGACAATAGGTATAAGATATACTCATAAAGGTATAAGATATAAAATTATAATATTTTTTTTATATAATGTTATTATTTTATATTCAAAAACTTAGTTCACTACTAATAGTAGTACATACCAGTACTGGCAAACATTTTGCCATCATGCAATAATCTGCCATATGCCTCATACAGATAGCGGCATGCATATTGCCGACATGATTTTTTAAAATTGTATGAAATATATTTAATATTACGCGAAAATATTACTCATACCAACAAATATAATAATCAAGTCATAAAATACAAAAAAAAACTTACCAAAAAAGTACTCCAGATGCTGAGATAAATCGAGATGTAACCGGTAACCTCAAAATAAGCACTTCTCTAGGAAAACCAGATGACAAACATTTGACAGATGTCATCGACATCGTCTGTCATATTTTTTTTTTAATTTGTGGTTCTGTTCTCTATTACAATTTTAAAGCAACTATTCAGTATGTCTTCACTGTTCAAAATTATAAAAATGAAAACATGATGGCAAACATATTGCCATTGTCAATGAAAGGGTTAATGTCCATTTGTATGCATGAAATGCCTTGGTTGATGATGATGAGGTAGTGAGGCAACTGACCACTGATACATTAAAAAATCATAAAATTTACAGTATTAAACTAATATGAGTCAATAAGAAGTATCAGCATATTTCTTTTGTATTTTACATTTCTGTTAAACATATAGTTGATGACCATAGGTATGTGACCTCATCATCAGCATCAATGTATTTGGATTGGGATTTTTTTAAATATAAAATAATAAAAAAGATTAATTTTTTTTTATTTAAAAATTTGTTTCTTGCTTGTAGGTGTTAACACCTGTCATAGATTTAAAAAGCAAACAGAAAGATGATGAAGAATCAAATTCTAACAGTCCCCTCAGGAATTCAAAATCGCTGACCCCTTCTACAAATGTGAGAGATTTTGACTGGAATGTAGCCAATGAATATGACCCTTTGTGGCCCAATGACTACGAGAAAGTTGCTAAAGGTGAATTACAAATTTATATTATTAGTTTAGCTGATGTTCAATTTCATGAAGGCCATTTGGCTATGTATATGAATGTTGTGGGGCATGCATGTGTACATTGTTTTAGTGTGCATAACCTTAAAAGCACTCAGTGTAGAGTAACATCAGCATGACAACCAAACATAAAAGAGTTATGTGTATAAGGAACAATTTTTAAATGTTTGTATGTAAACACTTCAAAAGCATATGTACACAAGCACACATTCAAATCACTACTACAACTAAAGTCTATTGGACTTCATAAAATAGAATATCTATAAGTATTTATGAATGCTTCCCTTGCTGGTACTGATGTTCAAATAAGAATGTTATTGTCTATTATTAAGTCATTGGTTCATATTCTGGTGTATAAAAACATACAATCAACTTTAAATTTTAAGTTAATTGTATCTAAAGCAACAATTTTAGTAGGTGGTTGAACTATAATGGTTCGCCCGGGGAAGTACCACCGCTGCACCCACTTCTGCCATGAACCAATTCCGTTGTTTCAGTGGACAGGTGCAGTTGCCTGCCACACTTACATGAGGCGACTACGAGCCTCCAGAGTAGCAGCGCAACTGCATAGGACCTCAGGAAAGACTTACCTATGTTTGCTTGAGGTTGTATGTAGATGTACATGGGCTGCAGCGACCACTTAACACCACATGGCCTGCATGCTCGTCTGCTACTCCAATCAAATAAAAAATAAAAAATGTAATGAACTATAAAAACTATCATCCATGTTAGCTAATTAGTTCCAATAGAATTTTAAAACAAAAAAATGATTTCAGAGTTACAAAATAAAAGATTGCAGCTTGATGGTGGCGATAGAAGTGATCGCTCAGACAGGAAGCGCAAATCGAGGTTTGGAGATGATGATGACACAATACCAGAAAAGTCACTTGTGCCTATGGTAAGTCTAAGTTATAGGTACATGCTAAGCATTTGTCAGATCAGATAATTAAAAATCTGGATAGTGATAAGTTTTCACAGCCATCACTATCTAAATACTTCTCTTGCCTTTTAACATTTTTAAGTTAGTCTGTCAGGCTAACGGACTAACTCAACACAATAGTATTGTAGCAATTTTATTAACAATAAATTTAATAAAATGATAATTTCGTAACGAAAACAAGAAACAATATGAATATGTATTTATCTTTTTATCCTTTTTATTCATATCTTTATTTTATTTTTTTTGTTTCTTGTTTTGTATATTTATTGATTTTTATAGAATCAATATTATTTATGATATGAATAAGATTATTAACACATTTATTTATTAAGGCTTATGATATGACTTATAAACCATAACATGATTAAACTTTTAAATTTAGGTAGTTTGTTTTTTGTAAATATGTTTGTTGTGTTACATTACTAACTCACAGCTGCACCGAGATATAAAATTACCCTGGTGAAAGAGGAAATCACAAATAAAATAAAGTCTTATTCTCGTCGCCTGGAGGGTCACCCAAACGAACTTGATTGCAATCTTATGAACCCAAATCGCACATTTAAACGCATTAAAAGGAGATCGCCTCAGGACCTTCTCCCATTGTCGAAATAAGATCACACACAATAAATATATGGATATGTCACTGGACATATACCATGCATGCCAATCAGCACCAAATACTTAACCACCAGCTAAATGCCCAGAAGAGGCAGATCGCTAGGTTACGGGAGATAAAAAAAAAAAAAAAGTTTGTTGTGTAGTATAAGCAAACCAGTGCAAAAAAAAGTCAGTGAGTATGCCTGGCAAAATTAGGTTACACTAAAGTATTCTGAAAACTTTGAAACACTCATTTTATAAATGCTTTGGTTTAAATTTTTCATACTTACTTTGAGTGATGATGATTACATATTATTATTGACAATAAATATATTTGTTTTTTTTTCTAAATTCAGCAACCTGAAGAGGAGGAGGCTGAGGAGATAACGAAACGCTCTGCTGGTGTAGCGATTGCTCCACCACCATCATTAACAGTTGAAACTCCATCACCCCCACCGCCCCCTGCAGTCCCTACAACCCCATCTGCAGGTTTCTCCATTGGTGGCTATGGTACTAGTTCAATAGCTGCTAAGATCATGGCAAAGTATGGCTTTAAGGTCAGTATAACATTAATTTTGAATGATTTTGTATATATTTATAAACAAGAATATTGTATTTACATATTTAAATAGGTATACAAAATGTGTAGTAACCAATCTTTTCTATATATTTTGCACTTGCAATTACAATAAAACACTTAATATTATCCAGAGTTTAGATGTGTAAACATAAGAAAATAATTGCAGCTTGTTTTGATTCAGTGTTTTATTTTACCAACTTCACCTACCACAGCTGAAACATATTTCTTTATACATTGCAATAATTATGTCACAGCAAGACTCGCAATAATTTTTATGATGTTGTTAATATATTAACACAAAATAAAATATTAATATTTTGAAAAAATGTGTTTCAGTATCTTAACTAATCACTCCTAAAAATGTATGAAGCTAATACGCTCCACACGCTCCACACACATAGCCCCACAGTAGGGTTTATATAATCTGTGTTGTGGATACCATGGACACATACAAAGACAGAAACACAAACACCCAGACCGAGAACAGAAATTTAAACTCATCATTGAAATATCTGTTCCACCGGGAATCAAACCCAATGCAACACAATGGTAAATAATGCGCCACGCGTGTCGTCAAATGTTACCAATATCAGGTGGCTGGCCAGACTTACATGAGGCAGCACCAGCACAACTGCATTTGTCCTCATGCTGCATGAGCCGAAGACATGCATGAGTTATTCAAGACTTAAGCCTGCTTGAAGTTGTGTGTAGAGGTCCATGGGTTGCAGCTACCACTTCACACCATGTGGCTTGTGGGCTTATCTGCTACACAAAAATATATATTTTAGTTATTATTGTTGTATATTAGGAAGGGCAAGGACTAGGGAAGAAGGAACAAGGCATGTCTGTGGCTCTTCAAGTGGAGAAGACTTCAAAGAGAGGTGGACGCATCATACATGAAAAGGACAACACAGTAATGCCACCTCCAGCATTTGCTGTGCCTTCGCTACCAGGACCAGGTATGTACTATAATTCATTGTAGAATAAAGACCTGTGTACTTAGAATAATAACGTTAAGAAAATCAAGTCAAAATTGAAGCACAAGATAGATTCCTAGCTGTCACATCTGACAAACAAAATATTTTTATTTTGACCAAATTAACTATAAAATACTACAAAATATTGAAAACACTGTAAAAACTTATTTTATTAGACTTCTTTTGTTTTAAAAAAGTGTTGTGATAAAATTTTACCTTAAGTCTTACTGAGCGGCCCGGCGTTTGGTGCCATTAATGGCACCAACCAACATGCTTCAATTTGGGCGCGCGAACTTGTAATTATTCTAAGCCTGTGTAACAATTTTATTACTTTTAATTTGTTATGCGTGGTATTTTATCCTCTGTGATATAGGATATAGGACTGTCTGTGATATAGGACTTTGTAGTACCTATAGAAGTAAGAAGAATAAGATGTTTGGGTCCATGGTGACAACTTCCCCATATAATATTTATATAATATTTCCCAATATATATGACCAATTCCTTGTATGTCTATTCCCAATATGACTTCTTCCTGATATGGTAATTTCCTGGTATAATCATTTCTCAATATGACCACTTCCGGTTTATGTCCACTTCCCGCTATGGCCACTTTGCAGCCCTAATAATTGTGAATATTACTTTTTAATGGCTACAATCCTTTTTTGTTTCCCACTGCTGGGCACGGGTCTTTTCCCATTATTGGATAAGCCTGGAGTGTACCACGAGGCGACGCGCGGACAAACAACAGCAATATTATAATAATATCAACGCAACGGGCGGGATCGGGCAGTCAAAATATTTATTTTGTACATCATCCAACAACCGACTGCAGTTTGCTTCCTGCATCTCAACCAACTCGCATGATCGAAGCGTGGTGGAGTAAGCTCCAGGACTTCCCAATATTTTTTTAGAAACTCGTGCCCATCAGTGGGACTCAGGGTTGCAGAAGTAGAAGTTGAAATTGGTAGTATGTTTATAATAAATCAGATCAGTAACAATCAGAAATAAAATGGATAGAGCAACTCCCTTCTTATTGGTTATGGCTTGGCTAAGGATCAACATGGCATGGCTCTGAGTGGCTAGTTGGCTAACACATATGTTACCTTACATAAGATAAACAATATAATTTACGTGTGTGAAGTGAAGTACTAAAATAAACTCTGACAGCCTCCGTGGCGTAGTGGGTGATGAGCCGACTGCGAACGTGAGGTCGTGGGTTCGATTCCCACCCAGGACAAATATTTGTGTGATGAACAAGACTATTTGTTCTGTGTCTGGGTGTTAAATATCTATTTAAGTATGTATTTAGAATTATACAAGTATGTTTATCAGCTTTCTGATTACCATAGTACAAGCTCTGCTTAGTTTGGAATCAGATGGTGTTGTGTGAATTGTCGAAAAAAAAAAAGTAGTAAAGAAAGTTACCATCCACCGTCTTATCCTCCGATCTTTTTGCGTCCTTTGTTTTTATTTTAAATGAAAGTATTTCAAACCAAATGCTGAATCTAAAAACCTGGAACAACTTCTACATCCAAATCTGCTATGCATGTCTGTCCGAAAAAGACTCACGCAAGCAGGCAAGCAGGTCATACCATTATAATTTTGAAATACGTCAAGCAATTGCTTGAATTTTGACTATGACTTCAAAAACACCAAATAATGGGAGCGCCCTCTTAAAACCCTAGGACAATACTAACTAGGTATATGATCAGCTGTATTAGTGTACCTAGATATATCAGTAAAATAATAGTATAATAGACAGCTAGAAGTTAGGCATCATAGTCCTATTCGAAATAAATAATTTAACAACTTGCCAATATGTGGCTCTTGTATTATTATGATTGTGACTTGATTAAATTATTTTGGGAATAATAATATATCTGTTTTCAGATTCGCCTAGTGCTAACTCCAATTCACCACAACTTGGAAAACCTGAGCCTTCAATAACTGAAATAATGAAATCACCCAGCAAAGTAGTCTTATTAAGGGTAACTAACTTTTTAAATTGATTGTAGCCTAGATAAATATAGTCTAAATTGATTGGATTTTTTTAACTGTGTGTCTAACAGTCAAACCACGCTAGCTACTTTTAGCATCGGCGATTGGCAATTTAAATGCTTTATTGAAGCTAGACAGCGATGGAACGCTGCACCGTGCACACTTGAAAACGCTTAAACGCGCTATTGCGCTACAGAGGGGCCACAGCAATTTTCGGACCTCATTATTGGATAAGACTGAAGACATTCTAGCAATATTATTCATTCAGTAGCTTAATATCATCAATCAATCAAAACGCTTATCTCAATATTTCGTGAAAAAAAAAAATGATCTGAGTATGCCAAAAATGATTCCGAAAATGTTAGAACTTACGGACGGATGCTTACAGAGTAGGCCCTCTGCGTTCGAATTAAAATAGTCACGAAATCGGGATACAGCACGCAAAATCGCCGAACACCGATGCTTACAGTAGCTAATGTGGCTTGGCAGTAACATAAGATTTTAACATCCTTACAGAATATGGTGGGTCCAGGTGATGTCGACGAGGAGCTGGAGCCAGAAGTAAAAGACGAATGCAACACCAAATATGGTGATGTGGTTAAGGTGTTGATTTTTGAAATGCCCAATATGCCTTCGGATGAAGCTGTTAGAATATTTGTGGAGTTTAAAAGAATAGAAAGCGCTATTAAAGCTGTTGTAGACTTGAATGGCAGATTTTTTGGTGGAAGACAAGTTAAAGCTGGTTTCTATGATGTAGAAAAGTTTAATTCCTTGCAGTTAAGTGAATGAAATAATAGTGTAATATGAAATGATAAATAAAGTGTTCAAATAGTAATAATGCGATTATTTTATTTTTCTATTAATACATTTGAGCATCATTTGAGTGATGGTGACCATTTCATTTTAAAAGATTGCATATCATATCGCTGCAAACTTTTTTGTTTGTAAGTTCATTTTATTCGTGGATGGAGCCACGCGATCTTCATTTTATATGGAGCCACGCGATCTTATGTTTTGTTCAGAAAGAGAACGAGCCGCTTTTTAATATAACACATTTGATTACAAAAAGGGGACGCCTATTTTATTTCTGAACAGACTATAGGCACTGTTGTAATAATAATCTTGGGAAATGGCCGGCGGCGTATCATGCCTATTTGGTTAAGAAAGGTGAGGCTTTTTTAGAGGCTAGGTCTATAAGAATTATAGTTGATATTTAATTTAAACGATGAAGAAACTCATTTAAATGTTCCTTGTACCTCCACTAGGCTCCACTCTACATTCCGCATGTCAGCTTTTTTGCATTTACGCCTTACGCGTGCCATGCAGTGCGTGCGTTTATGGTGCGTGAGGATATCTAGTGGAGCGTGAGCGACGAACGTAGGGATGACATTACAGTGACGTTGTCATGTTATGTCAGTGTCAGATGTTAGTTGTCATGGATGTCATCAAGACTTGTAAGTGTTGTAAGTTGTAGATTTCAATGATTTCAATTCAATAATATATTCATTCAAGATTTCTTTGATTGTAGTTGAAAAAGGTTAATTTTATAAATTGCAATGATCTAGATCTTGATGTATGAAATAAGTTATAGAAATTATGTTTTGTTGATCTCTCGTTTTCGAAACATTTATCACAAGTGTTGATTTGTAGTGATAGTAATTTATAAGTGTAGTAAAAATGGCTTTTTATACGTTAAATAAGTTTAAGTTAGGGGTTTTGGTTTTAATGGGACTTATATTGTGGCAGCTGCTACGTCTCTTACATAGTACTACTCCAGAACCGAAGATAATAGTGGTAAGAATTTTAAATAAGACCAAACTTCTAATCATACAGGCTTATGAGCTTTTGTCTACAAAACTAGGTACCTAGTCAATTTGTCTTAATTTCTGTATTGACTTAGTCCGCTTAACAGTCACTTTATTTATGTTTTGTAAGTTTGTTCTGAAACAAAAAAAAATATTTCAAGTTTTAATATTCATCTGAATGGCATGGCTATTGAAACCATTCATTCTGTTTTGTTATTTTATGTTACATTGTAGGTACATTAAATGTCATTGCATATTATTTTTTCAGGGAGACATTGTTGAATTAGAAGATGATAAATTCAACAAACATAAAGTCGACAAACTAAAAGTAAGGGTATACTATGAGGCCTTGTGCCCTGATTCTAAACATTTCTTCATAAGGCATTTGAGACCTGTGACAGAAAAGTTATCTGATTTCATCAACGTGACCTTGGTTCCTTATGGAAAAGCGCATGTAAGTGTTCTGTTCTGCATATAAGGGTAAACCACTAAAAAAATTCCCAGATTAGCTAAGGCTGATTTTTTCTGAGTTATCTTTAAGTTGCGGCATTGCTTTTTTTATATCCTAATTATATATGGTAACTGATGTTACATAAACTTTTTTGCCCTGAAGCATTTCCGTTACTATGTGCAGTAAAACCAAACCCTAAAATATTTAGTTTATAATGAAAAAGTTTCAGATGGTATTAATAACTGAAAAACCTCAAATTATAAAAAACATTTTAATTGAAAGCACACCACATCTCATAATAGTTGAGCATTGTTGCCAACAATGTTTTAAGTTGGTAAAATACTGATAACTAAACTAAAATACTAAAATACTGAGTTAAGTAAAGCTTTAAGTAAAGTACTACAAGGGGATGTTATATCCCCGAAGCTGTTTACCGCTGCACTGGAAGACGTGTTCAAGCTGATGGAGTGGAACGGGCTGGGTATTAACATCAATGGCGAACACCTCACACACCTTCGATTTGCCAATGACATAGTAATCTTGGCGGAGAACCTGGAAGAGCTCAGCACTATGCTAGGTGACCTCAATAGCGCCTCACAAAGGGTGCGTCTTAAGATGAACATGGACAAGACGAAGATCATGTCTAATGTCATCTCGGCATTTAACAATCTTTTACTAGCACTGTATGACAGGCATGCTCCGGTTAGGGCAGTACGGGTAAAAAGAGCTCCTGCTCCCTGGATAACACGTGCAGTGCGCATGGCAATGACACGCCGTGACAGAGCGTTTCGGAAGTTCAGGCGTGATAGGTGTGATGAGAACTGGTGCTTGTATAAAGCTGCCTGTAATCGTTGCAACCAAATGGTAAGAGCAGCTAAGCGACGTTATTTCTATGATAACATTATGAATTCTTCACCGGCCCATACCTGGAAGTTTCTACGGTCCTTAGGACTGTGCAAACAATCTAATACCAACCAAAACTTTAACTTCTCTTTAAACGATTTGAACCAGCACTTTGCTGCTACTCCTTTTCTTTCTTCTTATATTAAATCTCGAACCGTCTCAGAAATATCTTCCTGGGCCAAACCTATCAATTCTGTTTTCTCCTTCTCTGCGGTATCGGCTGATAATGTTCGAAAATACTTCTTGTCCATAAAATCCAAGGCGATAGGCTGCGACGATATAAGTCGTGCCATGATTTCACCTGTATTCGAACATTTTCTCCCTGTACTAACTCACATATTGAATTTTTCTTTGTTGACAGGGGCTTTTCCTGCTTCGTGGCGTAATGCGCACATTATTCCACTTCCTAAAGTGTCTAACCCCTCTCAACTTAACAATTATAGACCTATCTCTATTTTACCTTTTTTGTCGAAAATACTTGAGTCTATTGTACACCAACAAGTAACTCGATTTATTTATAGAAATGAACTTATTTCTCCATATCAATCAGGTTTCCGTCCCGGTCATAGCACGACTACTGCGCTGCTCAAGGTAACGGAGGATATCAGAGATGGCATGGAGGATAGAATGGTCACCGTGCTTGTTCTAATTGACTTCTCCAATGCCTTTAACCTAGTTGACCATGATATTCTTCTTGCCATACTTCGGCACTTCAACTTCTCATCTACTACACTTAACTGGTTCTCCTCATACCTCTGTGGCCGTCAGCAGGCAGTACGCTGTGGTCGGAAAATCTCTGACTGGTGTCAACTATCTTCTGGGGTACCGCAGGGTGGGATACTATCTCCATTGTTGTTCTCAATCTTTATCAACTCACTCTCTTCACGCCTTAGCTGCTCTTACCACTTTTACGCTGACGATTTGCAAATTTACACAGTTGCAGATGTTGATATGATCAATGCGGCCATCGATAAAATCAACGCTGACCTGCATGTCTTATCGAACTGGTCCTCTAATTATGGCATACAAGTTAATATCAGTAAATGTCAAGCTATCATAATTGGCAGTAGTCGTCAGCTCGTAAAAATTAATTTTGATTCCGTCGCTCCTATAACGCTTGGTGGCCACATAATTCCGTTCTCCAGTTCTGTTAAAAATCTTGGAATATATATAGATTCAACCTTGAACTGGATATCTCAAATCCAGCATATAAGCCGCTCAGTTATTGGAAAATTATGTGCTTTAAACCGCCTCAAAAATTTCCTACCTATCAAGGTTAAATTGGTTCTGGTGCAGGCTCTAGTTCTCCCCATAATTGATTATGCTGATGTGTGTTCTCCTGACCTTAGTGAAGAACTACTTGACAAGCTGGATCGTCTTCTCAACAGCTGTATCCGATTCATCTTTTGTCTTCGCAAATACGATCATGTTTCTTCTTTCCGTGCTCAGCTTAAATGGCTTCCGATTCGCCAGCGAAGACATGTAAGGATACTGCTATCACTCTTCTCCATCCTCTTTGATGACCTTTCACCCAGCTACCTAAAAAGGAAGTTTCAGTTCCTTCGGGATACTCACGATCGTCAACTGCGTTCTTCTGCCACTCTATCACTTTCTATCCCTCTTCACCGCTCAGGTTTTATTTCGCACTCCTTCGCTGTCCAAGCCTCTCGACTATGGAACACGTTGCCCGACGACATTAGAAAACACTCCAGCAAGCACACGTTTAAACGCAAAATTGTTGCGCACTTCTCTTCCGCCTAAGGCTATGTCTAGTCTAAGGTTCTGCTTTTATGATATCATCATCATCTTCTTTGTATATATTTATGTATTATATATATGTATATATATCTATATATTTATCTATTTTTATATATATTTATTGTATGTATTATAATTTATACCTATATTTATGTATCGTATCATTTATTTATTGTACTTTATAAATGTAATATTTTTTTTTTTTAACATAAGTATCTGTTACGTTCGCTTTCACTCTTCTTTCTCTCGTTACAGCTGCTTTATTATTATTATTTTTTCCCTTTTGTGACCGCCTTCATCGATCTCCCACTACCTTAAGGTTGACTGGTAGAGAATGCTTTGAGCATTAAGTCCGCCTTCTGTCCAATACTTTTGTATGGCGTAAAGTTTAAATAAATAAATAAATAAACGTCCATGTCACACCTATACCGGTTGTTGTTGATGGCGCTACTCTCGAAGTTGTCGACGAGTACATCTACCTGGGACAAGCGATCCGTATGGGTAAGTCCAGCTTCGAGAGAGAGGTAACTCGTAGAATCCAACTCGGTTGGGCAGCGTTCGGGAAATTACAAAGTGTCTTCTCGTCCAGAATACCTCAGTGCCTGAAGTCGAAAGTTTTCGAGCAGTGTGTGTTGCCAGTGATGACCTACGGCGCTGAGACGTGGTCTTTTACAGTTAGCCTTTTCCATAAGCTCAGGGTCGCCCAGCGAGCGATGGAGAGGGCTATGCTTGGTATTTCTCTACGCGACAGAATTCGTAATGATGAAATCCGTAGAAGAACTAAGGTTACCGACATAGCTCTCAAAATCTGCAAGCTGAAGTGGCAATGGGCAGGCCATATAGTTAGGAGGACCCGAGGACCGACAACCGACGTCTCGGCAAAAGGAGTACAGGCCGCCCTCCAACCAGGTGGACTGACGACCTGAAGAAGACAGCGGGTAGTCGCTGGATTCAGAAGGCCCAGGACCGGGAGGAGTGGCGAACATTAGGGGAGGCCTATGTCCAGCAGTGGACGGTAAAAGGCTGATGGATGGATGGATGGAAGTAAAGCTTGCCCAAGGTAAAATCCAAGAAAAAAATCCCCAATGGTATTAATTAAATCTACTTCAAAAACAACTGCTATTGCTTATTAAGAGCCAGTTAATATTATTTGTGCTATACTATACTTATCTCTTCTTTATTTAGTTTACTGATTATATAGTAATTCTGAATTTTATTTTTATTTTTACAGACAGAAGAGATAAATGGACAGTATTTTTTTAAGTGCCAACATGGAGAAGAAGAATGCTATGCTAACAAAATCCATGCATGTTCTATTGATATAATAGGTGACATGGTGAAATCTGTCCAGTTTACAGAATGTATGATTATTGACAACATGGATGCAGATAAAGCACTTGCAAGGGTAATTATTGCTTAAAGATACATTTTAATTATTTTTTAAATATTATTTTACTATAGCAAACAAACAAGGCTGTATGGATTATCAAGTGCACAAACCAGAGTATCTCGGGAGAGTAGTGTAGCTCTCCTACAGTGTCAGTTGTTTGTATTTTAAAATCATACACAACATGTTTGGGTGCAGAAGCAAAACAAGCCAAATTAAGCCACCCCCATGTAATAACTCAACATAAGATTGCCATTGAATTGTAATTATTGATAACATTTTTTGTTTGGTTTCAGTGTGCTACCAAAATGAACGTGAATCCAGAACCTATTAGCAATTGCAGTGTTAATGAACGGGGTTCCTTTCTGCTAAAGAAACATGGGGATGATACATATATTTTGGATCCTCATTTTGTACCAACTATCACAATAAATGGCTCCAAAGATCACCAAGGTGCTATCTTAAAGAACTTCCTTCTTCAAATATGTAAATTGATTGATATTCCTTTGCCCCCACCTTGTTTGTAAGATAATAATCTGGGAACAGTCTTGGCAGTACATGCTGATTTGGTCACGTTGATGGTTTTTGGATATTGTAATGCATGTAAGTACCAGCATGGATCAAGATACATAACAGTATACTTTTTGCGAGAGCTGATTGTTCGCACTTTAGTTCCTACAGAGACAGGTAGATTATGAGAGTTGTCACATATTGTGCCTCACACAAGAAGATACAAGTTTAGCTTTGTCAGCTTATTAAAGATTATACCTATTTTATCTTATAGCCCAACAGTAAGGTAATTAATACCCTGTATTGTGGGTACCATGGAAACATACAAAGACAGGAACACGAACACCTAGTTTCGCCGGGAATCTAACCTGGGACCTCTCGATTGGCAGTCCAGCATGGTAACCGTGCGCCATGCAGACAAGCAATGGGTAGTTTTGTAGGATTTATTCAAGTTGCATTTTATGATGACACAAAATATCAATAAACATCATCTGTCAAAAATATCTCTTCAGGGTGATTTTTCAATCCCCAGATAAAAGTATTCAAAAAATAAACGATAATTAGAGCAGTCATTGTTACTCTTATTATCTCTGAAATAGGTAGTAATAATAACTGATTAATAAACTGTGTATTACAAAATCGGCCCTTAGTAATAATTTAATTTTTAATTAATTTATTATTTGGGCTATTTGTCAGTGTACAGATTGACAAATAATAATGTTATTAACGTATTAATAGATCATGGATTAATTTGCATGTCTCATTTCCACTTTGAAGATATTATATTTGTGACCAAGTCTTGTGCTGTTGTGAGTGAGATAACCATGACTGATTGTAGGTACATTGTAAGCAAACCAAAATTTGATTAAGGTAAAGACGTGTATATGTAATACTATATTTCAAGGAATTAGAAAATTAGGCAATTTTGCATTTATATAGTATTAAGTTATGAAATTGGATGCTTGTTATTTTATTAATTTAACTCATCCTGACTAAATTGTTTCTCCTAAATTTTGGCAAATCATTTTGTAAGAAATAATATATGAGAGATGGGAGAAGCGCGCATGGCTCGGCGGCTAGCGTAGAACGCAAGTGGTCTATGCAGCTAAGCCAAACGGGCGCGGTCGGGTGTGAGATGTATAACCGCTAGTGGCAAAAAAATTCATGCGCGTTTTGTGCTTTGAAGGGCATGTTAAGCCGTCGGTCCCGGTTGTTGTTGATAGATAACAGTCGTTAAACCTTGTCGGAGGCCTTATGGGCGGTTTGAAAACATCCGATATCGGGTTGGCCACTAACCCGCATCTCCACCAACCCGCATTGGAGCAGCGTGGTGGAGTAAGCTCCAGGTCTACCCAAGCGGCAAGAGACCCATGCCCAACCGAGGCTACGCAAGAAAAGGGTTGCAATCAATATATGATACAAAATTCTTAGTCCATGTTTTGGAATATTTTAAAATAGAAGGGACACTTTTATTATTATTGTTTAATATTTGCTTCTTTAAATACATACAAATACACTATCATTAGTAAGTACAGCTACTAAAAATCTTTTGCATCCTTAAAAATTGGCACGAGTTATAACTGTTTTTCTTGTAAAAGCAACCATACTTATTTAATATGTTGCCATCCAAAGCCAAAATGTACTCAAATAATATGTTGTAACTCATAATAACTGTGACTAAAGTATTTTGTAAATATTCACACTACACACGCATATTATATTTTACTGATAAGAGATTATTTTTATCATGATTTATTGGAATTTTTTTATTATCTTACTAGGCATATTTAGTTTTATAGGTGAATGAATGCCTGTAATATTTGGTTTTATTTTCTTTAAATTATTTGAAGTTGAAACAATAATAAAAAAGAAATAAACTATACATATCAAATTAAATTTTGGACAGTATATTGTACAACACAATATTCTGATTTTGTATTATCTTCTGCAAAATATTTACTAATTTTATATTACAATATTTAATTTTGTCTTATACTCAGTTGTCTTAGAACAACTTTAAGGTTGTATTTGCTAGTTTTTTTTTGTTTATAAAAATGTGTATACTGATTTCTTTAATACTAACCAAATGTAAGGTTCTATTAACCTTTATTTTACTATGCTATTTGAGGCATTTTTTTTGTAAGGTTCCTTTGTATAGATATAGTTACTTAGAAAAAAATAAAAAAATAACATCTATCAATTGCTTAGAGCATTTAACCAATTAATTGTAATTGAATAAACCACGTTGACAATTTATGGGAAAAAATGTTATGTAATTATTATGTTTAGTAATGTTGCACACCAACCTCTCCTATCCTTGTCTCATAATGATACTCATTCTTCCTGTTTAAATCCCATTCCATTTTGATTGGTCCATACACTGGTCCCCATAATTCAACAATAACAATGTGACAAAACTTGGTTGTTAATCAAAACGATAGTATTTTAAATAATGTGATAAATTTTAAGATAAAAAATAATATAGTTTAAAAAACTAAAGAACACCCTTTTGTGAAAATACGAACTAAAAAGTAAAAAATAAGTAGAAAATGTATTTTGCTGATAAAAAAACGTGGGGTGCACAGACTTATATTTACCTGTGGTGGGGTGCATGGTGTCAATTGTCAATAGTATCTCAAAAAGCACCCCACGATTTACTGACTCTTCAATAACCCTGATGATGCTCTGTTTTTGTGCGAAACACGTGTTGGTGGTGGTAAGTATGTTGGTGTATATTTATTTATTGTTGCATGGGCATGTATCATATCTGGGAGGGAGGGAGGTGCTATTGCTTAAAAAAATATACACCACCATACGTTCTGATTGCGGATTGTTGCAGTTGTAGTTTTTACCTAACTTTATAATAATGGAGTTCCGCAAAGTAACGCCTGATTTATTAATTAAATATCTTTTAGACATTAAGCTACGAATAGCAAAAATAATGGTTGGTTTTAGTTGATAATTAAGAAGGAAACTAATTGATTCGTCCAATGATAACCTGATCGGATGATATCAGGATCTGGTCAGCTCTTACAATTAATATAAAGTAGGCTATGGTGCGTTGCAATTACTTACAGATAGATTCACTAAAGATGACCACTGCGCAGGTTTTTTTTAGGTCCCTCTGGAAATGTGGGGTGACTGAACTATTTTCATAATTGGTATTTACAATATTATATATTGTTTCTTAACATTAAAATATAATTTTGTCTTAAGTATTTTCTTCATGCGCAGACAGCTGCCATTCGTGAACCGTACTATACAAATACGAGTAATGCTTATTGCTCACTGTACAATTATTTTTGGAGATTTCTTATCCAATTCTATATTTTTAGGCTTCCATCGGTATTTTGACATATTTGTTTCTTAACGTACCTAGTGTTTGTTGTAATAATGGTGAATTGACTCCTAAAATAAAAGCATGTAAAAATGTTTACTAAGACTTAAGCTAAGTACCTATGTAAAATTGTTATTGCAAACTACTTTTTGGTTTATATGAATTGAGTATGTAAATAAGTAAGACAGAAGTTATTCTGTACGTTATTACTAAACATAAATAGTTTGATGTCTGAAGTAAAACGTTAAAAAATATCTTTGTAAATCGGAAACTAAGACCGGTGGTAGTTATTCGGTATAGCGCCACCAGCGATTTTGAAATACCTATGTAAAATTGTTATTGCAAACTACTTTTTGGTTTATATGAATTGAGTACGTTAATAAGTAAGACAGAAGTTATTCTGTACGTTATTATTATTACTAAACTTAGTTTGATGACTGAAGTAAAACGTTAAAAATGTCTTTGTAAATAAATCTGAAACTAAGCCCCTCCTCTCACGAAGCGATTCAAATGTTACGCGACTGAAATTCAAACCATGAGCGCCTACTGGTATGATACTCGTTTTCGATACACGTAGCACACGGTGCTACGCAAATGAGATATTTTTTTCTCATTTCAAGAACAACATTCGTACGAGGATGTCTAGTGACTCTAGCGATGAAGACAATGTTCTTCTGTATTTATATTACAAGAATATCAATTACAAAAAATATCAATTGTAGAGCATTCGTCGCTGCTAGAGAACTGCATGAAAATGATGACGAGAAGTTTCGTCATTTTTATAGAATGTCAAAAGAATCATATTATTAATGTTTATAATTATATAAACATGGATAATTTTCCCCCTCCAGAACGAAATTAATATTAAAAGTTTGTTCCGCCGCCATTTTGTAATGCAACGCGTATACGACTCGGGTAGCATGCGACCAGCAAGACGGTAGCGTGCGACTGATATCAAACGCGTCGTCGAATCGTCTCGTCGTGTGCGGAACTAGCTAAATATGTATGGTGGCTACTGACAAGCGACGCGTAGGATACGCGTATGAAATACAAATCGCTTGAGAGTCGCTTCGTGAGAGAAGGGCCTAAGACCGGTGGAAGTTATTCGGTATAGTGCCACCAGCGATTTTGAAATACCTATGTAAAATTGTTATTGCAAACTACTTTTTGGTTTATATGAATTGAGTACGTAAATAAGTAAGACAGAAGTTATTATGTACGTTATTATTATTACTAAACTTAGTTTGATGACTGAAGTAAAACGTTAAAAATGTCTTTGTAAATAAATCGGAAACTAAGACCGGTGGTAATTATTCGGTATAGCGCCACCAGCGATTTTGAGGCTGATATTTTTATAACTTCATCATGACTTGCTCGTGCGTGTCATGTCATGTTATGTTGGCGCATGACTTTTTTTGAGAAAAAAATGGTAAATTTGTCGAATCAGGGCTCCACCTCGAAAGTGCTCCAAATTTTTTTCTATCGTTTTTACCACTAATATGGAGTATCTAGAGTAATATTGAGGAGGCGCATGGCTTTGGACCCGTATTTTTTAAAGAAAAAGTCATATTATTAAATGCTTAATGTAAATGATATCATCCCAGCTCCCAGTGGGTCCGCTTGAGTGTGAACTCTGTATGAGTATGGCACCCCCCCCCCCCTTTTCAAAGTAAATGTCATTTTCTCGATATTTTTTTCAAAAAAGGTCATGCGACATCATAATAACACTAGATATGATGTTAAGAACCGCTAGAAGTAAAATCGCTGGTGGCGCGATATCGAATATTTACCAGATCGGTAATTAAGTAGTCATACTCTTTATTCTTGCCGCTCATCTCATGTAGATAATATATTATTGTGTTTAGATATTTTTAAGTTAAAGTTCACACTCTATATAGCTCGATTATTGAAACCAGGCAAGTGCAACAAATTTGCGCGCGACGTGAGTGTTGATTGTTTGTGAAGGACACTTCCCTCAAATGCATTTGTGAGTACCTAATGTCAGCGCGTCAGCAATCAGTAATCGACCTAAATCTGCATATTTATATGGTTACAACGGAAGGTGTAAATATAATTGACTTCTCAATACAAATTCCATATCAAAGAAATAAAGAGATCTTTATGGAAATGCTACTGACTTTTATTCCATTAACAATTTCAGAAGAATGGACAAGCGCCATACTTTTGAAGGCGATTGTTCCTCCTCCTGTAAATCAACATACTTATTATCAGCCTGAATAGCCTACTGGCAGAAAATTTCTAAATCCGCCACTGGTGACAGTCTCCCTCCGATGGTGTAAATACTTAATAGCAGTTTTTATTCCCACAACATCGATTTAAATCTTTGCCTATAATAGGCTATAATATATGTACCCGTATACTTACGAATGCAATAGGCAAGTAGGTTGTAGTCTGCCGAATATGATTGTGCTTAGGGACTGATTAATATCTCATCAAAAACATTCTCATACAAAATATTGCAGACGAGCGCATATACTCGTATATTTCGGATGTCATGTAGAGACAAACTCTGGAATCTACACGCTCAAACTCCATTCTGGCGGCGCTAGTGCCATATTAGGAAGGTGGGTGAACCATGAAAACTCCTTTAAAGGCCAACTATTATTGTGTTATTGACATGTTAAAACATATTTCTTCCTGTTGCACACTTAGATCCATCAAAATTAAGGCCACAAACGCGGCGGCGAGTCAATCGCTCTGCTATTATGGCAATGCAATGTCTCTCTTCTTATCTTAGACTTCGGTTGTCGTTAAAATTGTAATTCGCGCGCATAGCAAAACTTATTTTTTATTCAATAACCTATTATTATCTCGTATCTTTTAATTTTGAATTACCGTATAAGGATATTTTAATGATACTAAAGAAAAAAACAGTTTTGCCTTAATTTAAGTTAAAATATTGGTAGCGTTTCTAAGAAAGCCGGTGGTTCCTTATAAATCATCAAAAGTGAAAAATTTGACGGTTGGACTTGCGCTATGGACTATGGTACATGAGCCTTACAAGAAACATTTTTCAAACCATGAGCGTATTAACTTTTTAATTATTTAATAAATTCGTATAAATAAGCGTTCATAAACTTTTTAACTCTTAGGAACATTTTTTCCTTACAATAGAACGCATTTAATGTTTCGCTTAAATAATAGAGCTCCGTGCTTTCCGTGCTTCAAATACCACTCTGTCGGTCCCGGTTTTAATCGATAAATATAAATAAATAACATTAGAATATGTAAACGATAAATCGCAAATCATTAACTCTTGTATTTGTGTTGTAGTCGGTATAACTTTAATGATTCGACTTTCCAGTCGAAGTACCCCAAGTACCATCGCTACACCCAAGTATGTTGTGGAGCAATTCTATTGTGTTTCGGTGGAAAGGTGCAGTTGCCGGCCAGAATTACATGAGTCGACGTTCGTCGGTCGTTCGAAGTAGCAGCAACGAGTACAGACTTAGATTTTCTTGAGGATGTGTGTAGTGTAGATAGATGATTATGGGTTGCAGCGACCACTTAACACCACGTGGCCTTCATTCTCGTCTGCTACTTCATTAAATATTCAAAAAACTTGTGGCACGCATTACCCTCCAATTGGCGACTGATTTTTTTGGAGAACACGTTAAGCCATCTGTCCCGGTTGTTATAGTATATACCTAGTATAGTTGATATACTTACTTAGTATAGTTAGTAAGTCTTGTCGGAGATCTGGAGGAGGATGATCAGATGACAGAGATGAGATTAAATGACATAGAAAATTCTTAGTGTGTCTACCATTTACCTACATATGTACCTACTTAAGTATCAGTAGGTACCTTACTACACGCCGTATGAATAAATTACTACATGTTGTAATTTATTAGAGTTCCAATTAATCAATCATCATGCCTTCCCAAACCAACGAACCCTCATATAATTAGCACCTTTTCATTGTCCATGACTCATCGTCCAAAGTAAACAAGAGACTATAGTCAATTCAATTTAAAACTCAGTCTGACAACGCCAATTTGCCTCCGTCTAAATGGCTACCTTTGCTCCGAAAACCATTTCAAACATAACAATAAATCTTCACTGAAATCACGGTCTAATTTCGTAAAAGCCCCGTCTCGCTTTGCTAATTAATATGAATGGCATTTGCATCCGGCTTTTTCTCGCGTAGACCATTTTCAACTATTGTTTTGCAAAGATCCTCACAATTTATTCCTATTTTTGCTAGACTGCATCGCGCCGGGAAGGCTATGGAGAACAATAAAACATCTGTTTTTGGTTAGGAACAAATTAAAAGCTTTTTTTTTGTTTGTAAAAGTCGGAACGTTTTCTACTCATTCATTTCTGTTTTTACCTGTCTTAATTTTGTTCATAAATTACTTAATAGATGCTGTGATAGTCAGTAAGCAGAATGTTTTAAGTAAATATTATAATATCATAAGCTGTCGTGTCTCTGTCTACTAATGTACTGAGGTACTACTACTGATAATTACTTAGTTAACAAAAAAATAGAACAGACTTTAAACGGTAAAACTATATACTATAGGTACTGAACAATTTTATTTTTTACCGTTTGAAATCGGTTCTATTTTTTTGTTAAAAACTTAATTAATTTCACTCTTTTTATTAATTTGAAGTTAATAATTGGACCTATTTACGCAAACCGGAACCAATCTAGACTTATGCCGAAATTGAGTTAAGTACACAGAAAACCTTAAAATTGCACCTTCTATCAACCGTGTAAAGATCAAAATGATCTGACAATTTTGACAGACAAAACATTTTCATGACATCATGATGTTTACCAATCTTTTTCTCAAAACTATCATCATCATCATGTGGGTTGATTCCGGTTTGCATAAATAGGTCCAATTCTGTATGCAATATGTCAAGTAACGGGTGATCCATTTCGAGGTTCCCTACTTTTTTAAAGAAAAAAAAACCTTTTTTAAAGAAAAAAAACAGAGGATTCAAATTTAATGGGAAATGATTATTCTCATTTGAAAGCACATTCTTTGGCATTTATTTTTTGAAGATTATGTCTATCAAATGTTGGCCGCGGCTACGTCTCAGATGGTCCATTCGTTGAGTCCAATTTTCGATGACTCGTTCGAGTATTTCGACTGGTAACTGGCGAATGACACGCGTGATATTTTGCTCCAAGGCCTGAATCGAAGCGAGATTGTCTGCATAAACTTTAGACTTTACATATCCCCACAGGAAAAAGTCTAACGGTGTGATATCACACTATTTTGGTGGCCAATCGACCGGTCCAAAACGTGAAATTATGTTCTCACCGAAGTGTTCTCTCAATAAATCCATTGATTGATGCGATGTGTGGGAAGTGGCGTAGTCTTTTTGAAACCAAATATCGCCGAGATCACGAGCTTCAATTTCAGGCATCAAATATTCGGTTATCATGGCACGATAGCGGTCGCCATTGACGGTTACGTTCTCACCGGCATCATTTTTGAATAAATATGGACCAATGATTCCACCGGCCCACAAACCACACCAAACCGTTGTTTTTTCTAGATGAAGTGGCAGCTCTTGAATCTCTTAAATATTTGTCCCAATATTTGTCCCAAATAAGGCAATTTTGCTTGTTTACCAAGCTACCATACCCATTTAATGCTCGCACGAGTCATCGAAAGTTGGAGTTGGACCATCTGAGACGTAGCCGCGGCCAACATTTGATAGACACAATCTTCAAAAAATAAATGCCAAAGAATGTGCTTTCAAATGATAATAAACATGCCCCGTTAAATTTGAATTCTGTGTTTTTTTCTTTAAAAAAGTAGGGAACCTCGAAATGGTTCACCCCTTATAATTATACCTGATTGGATTTTTTTTCCACCTAACATCTAAACGTTATTGAAATTTACCTTTTATAATCATGTTATTCTAATAGCCATCTAATAGCCTAACTATCGGTCCATATGAACGTATCAATTATTGAAAGAAATTGCTCTCAGCTCCTAACCATTGAGGAGTTGTACCTTCAATCATCAGCTTAACAACATGAGGTGTTAATTGCCGGACATAACTATTTGTATTATGTTAAAAATATGACTAAAACAATGTGTGTGCCTATTAAGTGTCAGTGTTTCCCTTGATTTCTCTAGCATTCCATCATCAGATTTTGACATGGTGACAGTTGGACCAACTTATAAATATGAAAATCAATTGTACTATAAAATTTGAATGTTCCTCTCGATTTCTCTGGGATCCCATCATCATATTTTGACTTGGTGACAGTTGGACCACCTCGGGAATGTAAGATTTCAAACAAAAAAACCATTTAGGTATTGAAAGAATTTGCTGTCAACTCCTAACCGCCGCAGTACCTTCCGTCATCAGCTCAGCAACATAAGATGATGATTACTATGCACAAATATCTCTTATGCTTCAGAAAGTATAAGAAAACTAATGTGTGTGCCTATAAAATTAGAGAGTAGTCCTCTATTTCCCTGGGATCCCATCCCATCAGATCCTGATTTGGTGACAATGGGACCACCTCGAGAGTACGCATACGAACAAAAAAAGAATTTTGAAAATCGGTCCACAAACGCCGGAGTAATCGGTAAACTTTATATAAAAAAATACATACAGCCGAATATAGTAAAAGTATGCAGGTTAATACGAGTAGATGGATACCTACATTACAAGTATAATTTACATATTTAAGTACACTACAAGTATAATTTACATATTTAAGTAGGTACTATAAAGTAAAGTATGTATTTTATTAATTCATATGAATAATCAAAATGAAACTGCTCAAATTAATTAAATACACATTCACTAGGATTCTTTGCGGTTCTTTGGGTGTTTGTACATAAATTGAAACTCATCATTTCAGTTTTTGACTCGTCGGGAATCAAACCCGGAAATTACCACCAGTTTGCCAATCAAGGATCGGCAAACTGGTGGTAACCTTTGTGGTAGAACCAAATAAAAAAATTAAAAACATAATTTTAACGTAAATTACACAATAAAAGTTCATATTGTTGTACTTACTGAATAGATGTAGCGATATCTTTCTTTTTAAGCAAAAATCCTGCAAAGATTGTGATTTTCACAAGCTCATAAAAATGGATTCGTAATTTCTCTAACTTCGTGATTACGAGTTCTCGCTAAAAAACCTTACTATGATAGGTATAGGTTAGGCACCCAGAATTCATACAGAATTGATGTTAAAGTTTCCCCAATTATTATTATTAATACGCGTATCGTAGTTGTTAGCGCCATATAGGTAAATCAATTTATCAAGTGATGCGATGCTACCGAACCCATCCACACAGATTTAACTTGTTTGCGTCGCGCTTGTCCGAAGCCACTTCACAACCTAGTGGATTTTTATGTTGCCAAAAAAGCATTCATATCCATACGAAATGCATTATGAACCATGCCAAAAAATAGTAGTATGTTACAATTAAATTGTCTATACTTACCAGAATGATTAAATTCTGCAGTCCAGTTATCGAGCTTTTTTAAGTTTATTGGACTTAGTTTGTTTTTATTGTTGCGGCTATTTTGAATAGCTGATAGAGACTTTGCACAGATCGAAAAAATTACAATCCTTGTTTAACCTTACGTTATTTTTGTTTTTTGGCACTATGCCAAGATCTAATAAAAAAAGTACTCTTTCATTTTATTTAAACAGAAAGATAAATTAAAAAAATAGTAAACCTGATCCTGTAAATTGAGTCAGTCGAATATCCGAGTAATATGATAATTCTTTACCAGGATATATCTGATGGATTTGGAGACAGTGCAAAAACCCGTTTTCGCACTGTCTCCGATGACAACAGCGCGAAAAGCCTGTTTTACTGTAATAAGCTGATATGGAACAAAATAACATCAAGTTTGTTTTATTGTCTGTTTCAAGTACCTACCCGTACAATTTTTGACGTAAAATATTATTCTGCGTTAACAGTATTAACCAGAAGGTGGAGACATCCAATTTAGAAGGTTGCACACAACTCAGAGCAGCCACAAGTATAATATCTGTGGAGCGCGCACCGTGCAGTCTCATTAAAACTTTCCTCAGACCGGCTTGCGCGTGTTTTTAATTTTTATCGAGGGCACTCATAACTAGCGGAGGGCGGCAGAGGCTGCGACTTTGATTGCGGTAATGATTGTAATGACGTCGCTCTCGTCCTCTCACGTGTTTTTTTTTTAATTTTTATCCCTTACAAATAAATGCACGACACCTTTTTTTAATAAGGGACTTTGTGTAAAAATCTCACGTAACATAGCCCTTACAGACTACACAACGTACCATTTCGGACACAATATTCATACGCTTTTTATTTAATTAGTGTAACTACACTACTACAGTTGTAAAGATAAAAAAAATTGAGCTATTATTAGGGTATATTGATTGAAAATTGACTTAAAAATAACATTATTTATTTATGAAACTCATCAAACTTCTATAAAATACCATTTGTCGTTTAAAAGAAAGTATATTTGCTTTTGAACTTTAAAAGATTTGCCTTTTAGTTTGTATATTTATGTAAAGATATACCTACCCAATTTGAAACAGGTTGCATACTTAGGACATCCACAAGTATAATTTATATCTGAGGAGCGCGCACCGTGCAGTCTCATTAAAATTTTCCTCAGACCGGCTGGCGCGTGTCTTTAATTTTTATTGAGAGCACTCATAACTAGCGTAGGGCAGCAGAGGCTGCGGCTTTGATTGCAATAATGTAATGATTTTGCTCCCGGTCCCACAGTTCTTCTTTCATGTATATTTATTGTAAAGAAGAGTACCCACAAGTATGTTTTCCAGCATTATTCAATATCTAAAGTGAACCATGAACCATGTCTCATTATAACTTCCCAAAGACTGCTAACGCGTGTTTTTTTAAATTTGTATCGAGAGCACTCTTTGCTAGCGAAGGGCTGTATGTAGTGATTGCGGCTTTGATTGCGGTAATGAATGAAATAATGTCGCTCCTGGTCCCACTTAGCCCTTCTCACTTACACTATACCAAAGGGTACCTAAAAATATATTTTCTTGCAGTATGCAATATTAAACATGAACCTTGAACTAAAATTTTCCTCAGACTGGTTGTGCGCGTTTTTAATTTGTATCGAGAACACTTGTCTCTAGCGGAGGGCGGCAGCGACTGCGGCTTTGATTGCAATAACGAATGTATTAATGTCGTTCCTGGATCCACTAAGCTCTTCTCAGATTCACTATTCGTACAAGTACCTACATCTATATTTTTTGCAGTATTCAATACTTAACGTGAACCGTGAACTGTTTCATTAAAACTTTTCTCAGACTGGCTAACGCGTGTTTATTTATTTTTATCGAAAACACTCAACGTTGTGATGAGGTGTAGTGATTTCGGCTGTGATTGCGGTAATTAATGAAAAGACGTCGCTCCTGGTGCCACTTAGTTCTTCTCTCATTTACTATTCGTACAAGTACCCACAAGTATATTTTCTAGCACTATTCAATAATAAGCTTGCACATGTTTTTTTTTTATCGAGAGCATTCGTAATTAGCGGAGGGCGGCAGCGATACATGTCTTTTTTTTTAAATATTGTCTCTTTACACACCACTTATGTAATAAGGGTCGGACGCAATTATTTTTTCAAAGCTTTACATACTTACTGCTTTGAACATTATCCTTGATACCCTTTGTTTTTAACAATTATATTATTCAGCTGTAGTTATCTATACATTATTACTTAATTTCGATTGAGTCCTGTTGCCGTAATCCAAATTTTATACATCCAAAATAAGTTCATTGTGTAAATTTTATTACACTATGTAAAGGGCACGTTTTTAAAACATTGTTGAATAAAATACGGTCTCATATACCAAAGGTCATTTTACTCTTAATTAATAGCGCAGATCTTTTGAAGTTTCTATATATGTAAAGAGATGCCTATACAACTTAGATTAACTGTGCAGTCTCATTAAAACTTTCCTCAGACTGGTTTTTCACGCCTTCTGAATCCTGCATTTCTAAAGATCTGAAGTGGCAATGAGCAGGCCATATAGTTAGGAGGACTGACAACCGACGGGGAAGAAAGGTCCTCGAATGGCGACCACGTCTCGTCAAAAGGAGTACAGGCCGACCTCCAACCAGGTGGACTATAAATATATAGGGATATATATAGGGACATAAAATATCATTATTATTATTACGCACATCTTTTTTAATTAAACACTTTGAATTTTTGTATCAAAATCTTTTACATAAATGCTACTGACAAAATAACCTTCTTATCTTTTTTGTAGCTTATTTTTTTAATAAGTTGATTTAATGATTATAGGCATTTATAAAATTTCGTTCTCACGTTTCTCTACTGACTTAGAGTTAGTGCGTATTCAAACCTATTTTTAATAGCGTATTTAAGAACAGCCCAACTATATCTGTGGAGCGCGCACCGTGCAGTCTCATTAAGAGTTTCTATAGGCATTATGATAATTCTATAGAAAACTAGCATTTCTCAAAAGAAACTGAGTGACGAGTAATAAAAGGATACCGACTGAGATGATAGTGTCTGATAATTTGTCCCGGAAGGTTTATTAAATTAATAATACTGTGGCAAATTCTCCTATTTAGAAATTGGTTGCATACTACTAAGAGCAGTACAAGTATATATGAAACGCGCACTGTGCAGTCTCATTAAAGCGTTCCTGAGACTGGTTTGCACCAGTTTGCACGTGTTTTTAATTTTTTATCGAGAACACTCGATGCTTGCGAAAGGGGTTGCAACTGCGGCTTTGATTGCAGTAATGATGTCGCTCCCGCTCCTAGTCACTCACTGTCTTTACTTTATATTATTATTTCCTTATAAATTAAAGAACATAAGAGAAGAGAGAACATAAAGAGATTTGGCTGCAACCCTTTTTGCGTCCTACTGCTGGGCACGGGTCTCTTCCTATTATTGGAGAGGCTTGGAGCTCACTCCACCACGCTGCTCCAATCCGGGTTGGTGGAGATAATAACGAGACTTAATATAATTTAATGTCTCATTAAAATTTAACGCATGGCCAGCATCTTTTAAACTGAGCGTTTTGGTATCTTTGTAGGTATATGTTATGGGTAATGCAAGAAGATGGAGTAAACCTGGGTTTATCCACCCGGATAAACCTCCATTCCTATCACCCAACCTATAACATGCACAAGGTCCTGATGACGCTTGAGGAAATCCACAATGAGCCTCGTGGGCTCCTCCGTTTGACAGCGTTTACGTCACAATATTATTAATACTCTCCAATAGATGTCAGGAAGGGTCGTGTTTTTCAGTTTATATTTAAATTGATTATCATTGAAAATAATTTAATACAATTAAAATTTTCTAACAATAAAAAAATTCTGGATCGATTTATCACCCCCGAAACCAGGGTAGTAAATTTCATCAAAATATTTGGCGCCGTTTCCGAGATTCAAAAAAAAAATATAGATATATGTATACAATAATTGCTCGTTTAAAGGTATTATTATTAGATTTAAATGCTAAATCTATATTTTCAAGCTGTGTTTATGACACAGCTTGAATATTTATGATATAGAAGCTTGTTTTACAATATTTTGTCGCATGAAAATCATTTCATAGACGCTAAAATTTGTCGCTGATCTATCAATACATTAAAAAACTATTAACATATTAGAACAACTGTTAAAATATTAACATGTTAGAATACAAGAATGACATTTATAAAAAGCTGAAATATTTAGTAAGCACCCAATTTTTATTGACTTAAAAGGTAATTATGTTATTATTAGGTATATATAAGTAGGTATTATGTTTTATTAAGATTTAATAAGTATTTAATTAAAATTATATTTAATTAACGAATGCTACTTAGCCTAAAAGCATATCTAGGTAACTAACAAATGGAAATTAGTCTTTAATATTATTAATTACTGTTTTTATTTTTCATTTTTAATAATGGCATCGCAAACTCTGCATATTTCCAGCGTCATGTATAATTTTTGCATCACTTAGTAGTCATAGAAAAAATCAGTAAGTCGTCAGGTATCAGTAAGTCTAGTCAGTCAGATGTTCAAGTAAAGTGATGGCTACTTTACTAGAACGTGTCCGATGGAGTTTTGGAGACAAGCCGAAAAAACATGTTTTCGCACTGTTATTTTATTTCACAACACTCGTGCACTGTCATTAACCTATATCGAACAAAATGCCATCAACTTTATCCGATATAACTAAAAAATACATCAAGAAAATGAAAATAAAACTAGAGCACAACTTGTCCCTTCAACTGCCCGCCAAAACTCCTTAATTATTTATGTTATTAATAACAGTAATTAAGTTTTGTATTTTTATTTTTACTAAAATTTAAAAAAATGTAAGTAATGTAAATTTTGCAGGTGTTTTATGTTTTAAATTGTATATATATATATTATAATTATTAAATCATTATCATTTCGCAAATGTTATTGCCACCAAATAATATGTTTGTAAGTCACTTTCGTGGCAGGATAAGAGACTTTATTATAGCTATTCCACAGAGTTTTTACCTTATTCACAAATATTTTTTTTGTTAAAGCAAAAATTTAAAGCGTTTGAGTTGAAGAAATAAAATAAAAATGTATAAAAATAAATTAACAATTATCCTGCTTTCCAAGCGTGGTTTAGTGGCACCTTTTTTAAGGTGTGCATTTAGAATTTTTTGTGCATAGTGTCCAAGACCTTATCAGTCGAAACGGCCGATAATCTCATACGCGTGCTTAATGCAGAGTGCAATCGATGAGAAAAATCTATTAAAGGCGCCTAGTGACCGCGCTAATCGGATTTGCTTCGAGCTGCACGCGTCTGCCAAAAAATATTCATATTAAAAGGAACTCTGTCTATTTTAATTGTCTATAAGTACGTTTAAGTCTGGAAACACTGAATATTAAATAGGCATAAAGAGTATAAACAGCAAGATTAACATTATACTTAGTAGCGAAAACCTATTACTAGTTCAAATTAATGCACCTCTATTTTTTGGATAGCACATAAAAAGCATAGTAAACATTAATTTCATCTTTTAATGTAAACTCATAGACTTTTTTCGTGTAAACTATTAAATTAAGAATACAATATAAGATTACTAAACATTTTTTATTTAAGTAAATTTTCGATGGAAACTCGTCATGATAAGACTATACGTAATATCTATTAAAATATGATGTAATGAAACCTTGAGATACTGGAATAGTAATAAATCAGTATTAAACTAGCAGATAGTGCAATCGAAAGTACTATCAGATAATTTTATTACCTATCTATAGTTAGTTAAACAATAATTTAAATATTTAGAGCATAAGTTTCGTCTTCCTTTTTATACATACGAGTATAGTTCGCAACATAATAAAATGAACAATGTTTTCAGAACAATAGCGACTCGATTCATACATCGGGGCGAATAAATCGCTTGTAAAGAGCAATTTGTGGGCGCGCCGCGAGAAGGAAGAGCGATCGACACAATCGCATCGCTCTATCGACTATCGATATGTTAGTATAGCTTAAATTGTACACTGTATAACTTATGTCAACATATACTTTTGTGGAATCGCTTCATAAAAATTGACTAAACTGTAGTTGTATTTAGTTTGCAAGGTTTGCAAGTAAAATCTCGACAAACACTTTTGCTACATACGAGTAAGTATTCTAAAGTTTCAAACGGAACTCATGCTTCACCAAAGGATTACCTAATTAATATTTGCCTAATGATGCAAGTCTATAATACATAGGTAATCGTAATACCTACTCATAATTAGATCAACACTTAACGTTACCCACTAGCCAGAGTTGGGTAGACCTAGGTGAGATTGGGTAAATGCCGAATTTAAGGTATTTTACTTACTATTCGGAAATTACCCAAGTCTCTCTCGGTCGTCCAGGTACTTCATTATTGTCAACAGGTTGTTAGCCTCTAATAAGTGTATAAACTGCATCTACTAAATGATTCCAACGTATTCTAATTTCATATTTTCGCACATATTTTTATAAGCTAGCATGAGATTCAATGACTTCATCTATTACAACTGAACAACAAATTTCATTATTATTGTCATCAAAATAATGGTATACGAGTATGTAACCTCTAATTTAATGTTTGCTTACAACACCTAGGTATATCTATTTATAAGTGTTAAAACTATGTATATTATTGCAAAAATATTGTAATCAAAACATACATCAATGGGCACAGCGGTAGTACGAGTATTTCTTCGGCCGAACTACAATTTACTTATATTTAAGTCACTAGTTAACAAGCGTCTACGTTTTCGGGTAAGTAACGTTACTATGAAGAAACATAAAGAAGTTTCTATCTATTATTTCTATTCTAATATCTATGTCTGTTAATTTTATAATATGAATAGTTTTTTGCGTATGGCGTATGGTGGATGCACGGTTTTCGGAGCAAATCCGCTTAGCACGGTCACTACGCCGCTATGTCGGCCTTTAATGGACTTTTCTCGTCGATTGCACTCCGGAGGACGCATGCGTATGAGATTATCTGAAGCATTAATAGACTCCTTTTTTCAGAGGTGTTTTTTAAAAGATGTTTGTAAAAGATATACAGACGAGTTTGTAGATTGCGTGGTGTTTGGTGTTCATGTTGTCGCCGCAGCCAACCATCTACTCTACACCTATTCAATCGAAGTAAGCTCAAGGTCTTGTTTAAAATCGTATACAGTCACGTGAGCCCTCTTAAGTAGTTGCCATGCATTTTATAAACCCTTTTTTTTAACGCTGGGAAATGCATTTACGCACACCTCCGGGACTCTTGCACCAGAGGCGTGTGGGACTCGGTGGCGATGATGCCACAATACCCACCAAAACCCAGCGGATCCTTCAGCGTCAGATTGAAGTGTCGCGGGATCGCTTGCGCATTCTACCACGGCATTTCGACGAAAGCCCATCACATTACACGCGGATCTGCACTCTTTAAGGTGGGGCTAGAAGGTGCGCATAGCGCCGCCTTCTTTCCCCGGTACGTCGTCGCCGGAGCGGGTTGTCGCTGGCATTAGCTTCCCGCTCACGTTCCGCAGCCTCCTTAAGTGCGATCACGGATTCGCAAAAAGTGGCCATTGCTGTCCAGCATCTCTCACTCTCCAGCATCTTATATATTATGCTGGAAAGTGAGAGATCACCGCCTACTATGGCAATAAGCTCACTACGTTGAGGTGCCCAGGCAGTGCATTCCACTAATGTGTGGTATGCCGTGTCTTCCACTGCGCCACATTCATGACACCTTGGTGATGGTTCCCGTCTCACAATTTGATGCAGCATTTTATAAAACCTGCAATTTTTACTACATTACAGTTTTAAGTTTGAAAGGGAATTCATACTGTTCAGTATTTTTAGAATTAACAGTACTAACCTACACAAATCCTATCCTGTATCAGAAGCGCCGCGGGGCCGGTAGACTTTTTCGCCACGGTATCCTGAATGATTTAGTTCATCGGGATCTTGCCACCGCTTCTATACCAGCTACAATAGAGCCACCTGGTTTATCTAGAAGCAATGGCAAGAGACCTGATGGGACTACTTTGGTACCGTGGAGTCTGGGCCGGCCTCTGGCATGTGACCTGTGTCAGCAGAAAAGGCTGGGCGGACCCAGCCTTTTCAATCATGTCCACATTGGGCACAAGTTAAAAATACGGTGATCAAAAGAATTCCTTTTACTGAACTTAATCCAAACTAATTAGTTTAGATATACTTAATAGGTATATATTTCAAAAAAGTGCATCCTGAAAATACGAAAATTACAAGTTTTAACGTTTACTGGAAGATATGACGACACAATAGCAACGTATGACGGCAATAGGCTTGCAGTAAATCCGTTTAGCTCGGTCACTGCGCCGCTATGCCCGCGCCAGCAGCTTGCAACGAAAATCATTTAATGGATTTTTCATGTCGATTTCACAGTGCATTAGCGTGCGTGCGAGATTACCGCGATGTTTGTCTGGGTTTCAACTGGCTGTGCAATAACATTTACCTGTTTGTGAACTTACCTTGTTTGTAAAATACTAAAAATTTAAGGTGCACAGTTAAAAATATGCTGATCTGAAGAATTCGGTTCGTTGAACATCATCTAAATTGATTAGTTTAGATATGGTTCATGTCGGTTTAAATGATCAAAATAGCAGAGAGATTTTGATCACTCATGATCTCTCTTCGCAACTCTTTTTGCTTTCCACTTCTGGACACGGATCCCTCCTCCTAATTGGGGAGACCTGGGCCTTACTCCACTACGCTGTTCCATTGCAGGTTGTGTGGAGAAGCGGGTTAGCGGCCAAATTGCTGCCAAAGTTAACGACTGCTATCTATCGATAACAACTGGAATCTACGGCTTTATATTCTTATTTTTATTTATTATTAAAAACAATATTCTTGGCAGGAACATTAAATAATTTGATGATAAGCTGGCACTGACAGATTTGCTTTATCACTGCATATAAAAGTAATTAGAACATTAGTTCACCACCCTTTTCGCATGTTAACAAGTCATAATTTATTCCCAGTACATATAAAAAACTTTGGCAACGCGGGCTTTGTGCGAACAGCGTGATTTTGCAAGCTGTCTTGCCGCCATTAATAATGATTAGAGGGAAATCGTTGCGGCTCGTGGTGGGCGTGTCGAGAAGATCTTGGTATTAATTTTGCAATTATTAGGCTGTAAGGTCACAAATAATTTGTCAACTGATGATGCGAATATCACGAATTTGGTGACTCTTAATATTGAGGAACAAAATAAAATGCAATCTAATTTTATTAACTAATGAATTGTAAGCGCCTAAAGAGTAACTTGAACCAGCATTAATAGTTGTATAATAATTATACACTTGGCGACCTTGGCGTATTCATTTACGCGCTGCGATCCTACATTATATCGATGGCTGCGATTGCATCGCAATTAACTGTGGTTAGGGGACTGCAGTCGAATCAAAAAATTTCAAGCGTTCAAACAGGAGAGCTTTGGCGGGAAGTCTGAAGGATCAAGTTGTGCTCTTGTTTTATTTTCATTTTCTTGATGTATTTTTGAGTTATATCAGATAAAGTCGATGGCGTTTTGTTCGATATAGGTTAATGACAGTGCACGAGTGTTGTGAAATAAAATAACAGTGCGAAAACATGTTTCTTTCTGTAACTATTAAGTGATGCAAAAATTATACTTGACGCTGGCAATATGCACAGAGTTTGCGATTTGCGATGCCATTATTAAAAATGAAATGAAAAGTTCAAACAGGGAGTTTTGGCGGGAAGTCGAAAAATATATATTGTGCTCTTGTTTTATTTTTACTTTCTAGGTGTATTTTTGAGTTATATCGGATAAATTTGATGGCATTTTGTTCGATATAGGTTAATATAATAATAGTGCACGAGGGTTGTGAATTAAAATAACAGTGCGAAAATATGTTTTTTCGGCTTGCCTCCAAAATTCCTTTGGTCATGTTCTAGTAAAGAGGCCATCGCTTTACTTGAATGTCTGACTGACTTGACTAACTGATTACTAACGACTTACTGACTTTACCTATTATTACTCGTCCAGTTTCTACATGACGCTGAGTTTGCGATGCCATAATAATTGAAGAAGAAAAAGGTTCAAATAAATTACAATGTCCATTTGAAAGAGCTCTATAAAAATTTCTTTGATAGAATATTACGTAGGCAGACTGCGAATCTAGAGATCCGGGTTCAAACCTCAAGCAAGCATGTTGCGTTTTTTATTTTTAGTGACAATATTTTTTTAATTGGGAGCTATTTCAGATGGCGTTGTTAAGTTACACTAAACCAATGAGTGTTTTGTATAAAATTAAGCAAGAAAATCAATGTTTTTATCCGAGCAACGCTCGGTCGTCCAGGTACTTATTATTAATAGGAGACATGTATCCATTAAATATTGGATATGGATGATGTTGATGATGATGCATGTTAACATGAACTATAAGTTAGTAGATGGCGTCATATTTGTGCTAATTGCATAATTAAAGATCGTGCGTAATAAACGGCACCGTCTAATGTAATAATTATTGCACTGTAACAACGGTGTCTTCCTCTGTAATCTAAGTCTGATATGGTGACCATACTGTCATAATGAATGAAATATTAAATTATTCTACTTTATTAACCTCAAGGAAGCCTGAGGTCCTATGCGTTTCTATTTCAAAGGCTGATGATCGTCTCATATTACTCTGACCGACAACTGCACCTTTGCACCGAAGCACAATAGATTTGCTTCACAGCTGAAGTGGGTGCAGCGGTGATACTCCCCAATAGTTCTCGAACTATACAAGTTGTACCTCCTGTAAAATATGTATGGGCCACAACATTCAAAGATTTTTATTGAACATAAAACATATCACAAAATTTGAATTTGTTCGTAAACAACTGCAGTAGTTTGAGAACTGTGTCGCAGTCATTTATGCCCTCCTCTGGATAAAGATGAGGTATGTTCTAACTTACTGACTAAAATTAACAAAAGTTAGCATAAAGTACACAATTACAAATAGAGTTAGAATTTACAATAGGTACATACTTTTTGCAAAAAAGATTACAATTATTTATGTTTTGATTACTAAAAATTATTGACATTATAGTATGTATGACCGGCGGCTAGCATAGACTGTAGCTTAGAAATGCAGCAAAGCCAAATGGGCGCGGTTGAATGTGAGATGGATGACCGCTAGTGGCAAAAATTTCTTGCGCGTTTTCGTGCTTTAAAGTTCACGTTAACTAGTCTGTCCTGGTTGTTGACATCGGAAACCGGGTTGGCCCATAACCCTAATCGCCACCAACCCACTTTGGAGAAGCGCGTTATAGTAAGCTCTAGGCAAAAAAAACCCAGTCCCTGTAGCTTCGGGATTAAGAATAAGGCTACGGTATTCACTGCCTGATAGTAAGAGGCGACTAAAAGGGGGCTTCCGGGGTTGCGGACGGTGAAGTAGGAGCTCGACCCGTCAAGCCAGCAGCCCCGGGAGGGACGGCGGTATGTGCGTGGCCGCATGCCGCCGTGAACACCTGTATGTGCCGGAGAGCACATCTGCTCTCCCGAAGATGGGCCCGATCTGGGGCGCCGCGAGCGGAGGACACTGGTGCGTTCCAATGGAGATCCCGGACGAATGCCACCGAGGGGGTTTTAGTGCGGTACAAATCCCACATAACCCGGTATCTTCTCCCAAGGTGCTGGGTATCTTTTGAAGGTTTCCGATACCAAAAAAGACAATTAAGACCGGCGCCGAGCACTGGAACGAAAAAAGGGTTTCAGCCATGCTAGCCATATCGTAGTAATATGACGGCTTATTTCTATACCATGGTCACTCTAAAGTACCATTAAGGTCAATGGTGCTATATAAAAGATGGTGGTACGGTTTGTAGCAGTGTAAAGGCGGCGGACGCTATGACCACGGCGACCCTGCTACTGTTTTTAGCCTTGCTGGCTTTCGGTCGCGGAGCAAAGGAGAAACCGGTAAGAACAAAAGATATATCGGAATATTATGTTTTTTTAAACCCCTATTTAGTGTCCCACCGTTGGGCGGACAATATTCAATGTGAGTGTTCGGTTCCTTAAATAATTAGAAAAAAAATATTGTTCTAGAATCATAAAACTGACAGTGATTTTGTTTAAAACCTACTTCCAAGATCTCAGGGCCCCCAGACGTTATTTCTTTTCTCAGATAAAATGTGTACAATAACATTATTAGTCCATACTATGAGTGTAAGCAAACCTGCTAGTTAAGCTTACCCATGGGCGTACCCAGGTTCTTGGCCAGGGGGGGGCAAAGTCTTGGCCAGGGGGGGGGCAAAGTCTTGGCCAGTGGGGGCAAAGTCTTGGCCAGGAGGGGAAAAAGATTTGGTCGGGGCCGGGGGGGGGGGGGGGATTTTTAGGTTGTTAGTCTGGGAGGGGGGGGGGAATTTTTTCAAGCTGGGTACCGCGCGTTTATTTGCCTTTCACGTTATAGACCAGTGTCGATAATTTTTGAGACCAAAAAAATATTATAGTACCTAGGATGAAACCCATTGAAAAAGGTAGAGAATATGTAAAAGGAAATTTTTTTACGCGCGATCTGAGATCGGGAAGGTGGAGCGGGTGAGTTTTTAAAGGTTAATAACGGTTTATGTCGATTTCCGGAAAAACTACAAGTTCTTTAAAAAAAGTTAAATGGCAAAGTTGTAGGTAATAAAAAGGTCTACTTACAACTTTTGTATTTACACTTTTTTCAAATAACTTCAAAATTTATGTGAAATATTGTGTAGCGACCTTCCGCTATCCGCTTCCTGAATCACGCTATCGAAGTTTTCGGAATATCCTACCATATATACAAGCTCCGAATTGAGTCAGTTGGAGCGCGGCCGCTCCCCGGGCATGACCACCTCGCCCGGCGGGAGATCTCCCTTTGCCAAACTGGTGACCCCGGACAAGAATACGTCCCTTCTGACCTTCATCAGTCGCACCTTCACTCCCTGGATGGACTGCAGCATCACTTCACCAGCTCGTCAGGTTCATCGCAGCGCACCATGTACACGCTTCCTCTTCCTGACAAAGCTACCTCCAAGGACTTCATGGACGGCTTGAGTAGCCATTACTCGCCTCCACATCCTACCCTCACACCCCGACTCACCGTGGATAGAGGGCATCTCCACTCTTCGCTTCACCCTCACATCCCGACTCACCGAGGACGGAGGGCTACACAAGGTCTGCACCCTCACATCTCGACTCACCGCAGATAGAGGGCATTCCAGGCGCTTGTAAGCGAAGACTACACTTGGATTACTGAAGTCATCGACCTCCGGTCTGAGCAGGGGGTGATGTAGCGACCTTCCGCTATCCGCTTCCTGAATCACGCTATCGAAGTTTTCGGAATATCCTACCATATATACAAGCTCCGAATTGAGTCAGTTGGAGCGCGGCCGCTCCCCGGGCATGACCACCTCGCCCGGCGGGAGATCTCCCTTTGCCAAAATTGAAATAACTAAGTTTTTGATTATTTTATTTTTATCTTTTGCTAAAAAAATATTTTTTCACAAAATTTGGTGATAACCTACCTTTTTATGAACCAAACACACAGTAATTTTTTCGGTTTAAAATATTTATGTTTTTCAACTCATTTTGAAACATCACCCTAGTTTTCAATGGAAAAATTATCTGCTTTTTTAACACGCTTTTATTAGCTTGACCTGTATGTATGTATGTAACGGAATCTTTTAACTTCATTTTCACCTACTTCTAAATATCTGATTAACTTGAAAATTTGCACAGGGGTCAAGGGCCGATGACAATGCAATAATATGAAAAAAAAATCCAACTAAAAAATTTAAAATAAATAATGTACTTTAAAAAACTAAAAAAACACGCTTTTGTGAAAATACGAACTAAAAAGTAAAAAATAAGAAGAAAATGTATTTTACTGTAAAAAAAAGCGTGGGGTGCATGGTGTCAATAGTATATCTTAAAAACCTCCCCACGCTTTTTTTACAGTAAAATACATTTTCTTCTTATTTTTTAACTTTTTAGTTCGTATTTTCAAAATGCGTGTTTTTTTTTAGTTTTTTAATTTAAAAGGTCGGTGTGCTTTTTGTTCGATGAAATCTCTACTTTCTGATGGTATAAAAATATACAATACTACAGTAAATGTTCTCAGGAAGTACAATAATGAAAACTCGAATCCGAATTTATTTTGAATCATTTTGTACAATTTTGGGCTATTTATTAAAATTTATACTTAAATTACTCGAAAAACATAAGATTTTATGTTATATTGTATTCTTATGTGTTTCGTAAAAAAATTCCTTTCATTTTTGTTATATTCTCTACCTTTTCCAATGGCTTTCATCTTACTATAATATTTTTTCACTTTTTACCATTTTCAAAATTATCGACCCTGGTCTATTATACGAAGACATGCATACAAAATATTAAATATACAAAGGAAACAACAGGAGGTGGCATATTATCTAGCGTACTCTTTATAGGTTTCTTTTTTCGTTTAGATCATTTGGGATTTTTGAATCCCTGAATCTGGACCTTGATCCAGGGGGGGCAGCTGCCCCCCCCTGCCCCCCCCTGGGTACGCCCATGAGCTTACCTGTAATGTTAGCTGTAAGTTTATTTAAATAAATATTTTGAGGTCCCTATCCTAAGGTTAATTTTAACCGTGTTGAAAGATTGTTTAAAATTCCGGCATATTAAAAGTAAGCGGTATGAAATATAACATCATTTCTTTTTAAAAAGAAAAAAAAATTGTGTCGACAACTTGGAAAAAAATTAAGTTTTTAACAAAAAAATAGAACCGACTTCAAACGGTAAAAAATAAAATTATTCAGTACCTACTTCTTCTTGCTTATGGTAATTACTCTTAAAACTATTTTTGGAGTCGGGCCCTTACTAAAATGTCGTACAATTCGTTCTAAATGGGCACCGACAGTACAGACAGTGGGACAGTACCTACATCTTCTTGCTTATGGTAATGACTGTTAAAACTATATTGGAATCGGTGCCCATTCAGAACGAAAGGTAAACTATATTTACTATAACAGGACATTTTACTAAGGGCCCGACTCCAAAAATAGTTTTAAGAGTAATTACCATAAGCAAGAAGAAGTAGGTACTGAATAATTTTATTTTTTACCGTTTGAAGTCGGTTCTATTTTTTTGTTAAAAACTTAATTTATTTCACTCTTTTTAAATAGTAACTTTAATAATTCTGTACATTTGTATAAGCATAGTTAGAAAAATTTTCACTAAACTTCTAAATGTTAAAGAGATTTACCTTTTATAATCATGTTTATTTAATAGCCTTCTTATAGCCTGAAACTACTATCAGTCCACCTGAACCTATAAGTTATTGAAAGAATTTGCTCTCAGCTCCTAACCGTTGAGGAGTAGTACCTTCAATCATGAGCTTAGCAACATCAGGTGATAATTACCGGGCATAAATATTCGTAATATGTTAAAAAATATGACTAAAAAATGTGTGTGCTTATTAAGTTTCAGTGTTTCCCTCGATTTCCCTAGTATCACATCATCAGATTATGACATAGTGACAGTTGGACCACCTTTGGAGTTTAAGTTTTAGAACAAAAAAAATATATTGAAAGAATTTGCTCTCAACTCCTAACCGTCGTAGTACCTTCCATCATCAGCTCAGCAACTTGATATGATGATAATTATACTCAAATGCCTGTTTTGCTTTAATAAGAATATGAAAATCAATTGTTGTGTTATAAAATTTGAATGTTCCCCTCGATTTCTCTGGGATCCCATCATCAGACTTTGACTTGGTGACAGTTGGACTACCTCAGGAATGTAAGATTTCGAACAAAAAATCATTTATTGAAAGAATTTGCTCTCAACTCCTAACCGTCGTAGTACCTTCCATCATCAGCTCAGCAACATGATATGATGATAATTATACACAAATGCCTGTTTTGCTTTAGTAAAAATATAAAAATCATTTGTTGTACTGTAAAATTTGAATGTTCCCTTCGATTTCTCTGGGATCCCATCATCAGACTTTGACTTGGTGACAGTTGGACCACCTCAGGAATGTAAGATTTCGAACAAAAAACCATTTATTGAAAGAATTTGCTCTCAACTCATCACCGTCGCAGTACCCTCCATCATCAGCTCAGCAACATGAGATGATGATTACAATGCACAAATATCTGTTATGCTTCAGAAACTATGAGAAAATCAATGTGTGTGCCTATAAACTTTGAGAGTTCCCCTCGATTTCCCTGGGATCCCATCATCAGATCCTGATTTGGTGACAATGGGACCACCTCGGGAGTATAAGCATACGAACAAAAAAATAATTTTGAAAATCAGTCCACAAACGGCGGAGTAATCGGTGAACATATATAAAAAAAAACATACAGCCGAATACAGTACCTCCTTCTTTTGGAAGTCGGTAAAAATTACTCTCACGGTAACGAAATAGAAAAAATGCCTCAGCCTGTCAAGGTGTAAGTCTATCTTTTAAGCTTTTTGTTTATTTTCATGTTCTGTGGTAGAGTTGATGGAAGACGGACGGTCCGCTTGATACTATTTATCACCGTCACCTTCGAATTCGTAACTTCATAGGAGACATGACATTGGTTTTATTCGTCCAATATAAAACAAAAAAAAATCAAAATAATTTAATCGTAGTACCTTTATACTACCTAATTTCACGATAAAGACATTTACACTTTTACTATTTAATATTATACAAGGCTTTAAAAAAATATTACGGCTCAGTGTTTCCTTCTTAAAAAAACTTATTATTTCTATTTTATTTTATTTGAATGAAGTAGCAGACGAGCATGCAGGCCACATGGTGATATGTGGTCGCTGCATCCCATGGACATCTACACACCACCATAAGCAAGCATGGGTAAGCCTTGTCGTGAGGTCGTATGCAGTGGCGTTGCTACTCCGGAGGCAGATGGTCGCCTCATGTAGGTCTCGATGACAACTGCAAGTTTCTACTGGAACACAATAAATTGTATAATAATACTAGCTGTGCCCGCGAACTCCGTACCGCCCTTAAATGTTCGGGGTGGGCCACCTTTATCAGTTTGGGGGGGGGGGATGAAAAATAGATGTTGGCCGATTCTCAGACCTACTCAATATGCTCACAAAATTTCATGAGAATCGGTCAAGCCGTTTCGGAGGAGTATGGCAACGAAAACTGTGACACGAGAATTTTATATATTAGATATATTAATTGATAATTAATTTAAAAAAAAAGTCAGTGCAAAGTGCATTTACTTACGTCGTACTCGTAATACGTCATAAGTGCAGTAAAAGTTATGTTGAACTACAAAAAACAAAAATAATGCTCAAACATGTTATGGAGACAGGACAGCGCCGGTAAAATTAATATTTAACGTTATGAAACAACTTGATGCGCATTGGGTTAGTCCGCTGGGAATCTCGACTTAATAATTTTCTTTGAGGATGTTATCTCATTTTTAATATTGAAACGACTTCTTTGCGACTCCGCGCTCACAAAGGTAACATATGTAGATCAGAAGACTAAGGGACTGAATAATGTAAGTAACTGTATTGAAATCGCGTATGTAAGTTCACTATTAATGTTACTTACTAAAACGGACTTTTAGGATTCGTTAGGAACCTTTCTATCGTTTTCCATAAAACATGTTACATTGAAAACATCTTTACAAATAAAGCGTAGTATTTAGTTAATTATATTAGTAATTGACCGCGCTTGGCTCGGCGGCTAGCGTAGAACGCAAGCGGTCTATGCAGCTAAGCCAAATGGGCGCGGTCGGGTGTGAGATAGGTGATCGCTAGTGCCGTATTCGCTAGTATTCCGTGCCTCGGAAGGCACATTAAGCCATCGGTCCCTGTTGTTGTCGATAGATAACAGTCGTTAAACCCTGTCGGAGGCCTTATAGGCGGTTTGAAAACATCCGACAGCGGGTGGCGGCTACTAACCCACATCTCCACCCACCCGCATTGGAGCAGCGTGGTGGAGTAGGCTCCAGGCCTCCCCAATAAGGAGAAAGACCCATGCCCAGCAGTGGGACGCAAAAAGGGTTGCAGTCATTTGTTTAATTATTACTAGCATTATTCCTCAACAGAAACAAAGCTAGATACCTACTCCGGCAATCTTCCCATAATTGGGGGTTCCTGGAGCTTCATTTTTCCACGCTGCTCCAATGTAGGTAAGTGGCCTACCCTTTTTATTCGGTATCGGGGAAAATCTTCAAAAGGTACCCAGCTCCTTGGGAGAGGATACCGGATTATGTGGGATTTGTACCGCACTAAAACCCCCTCGGTGGCCTGCCTCTGCGCTTGGGGAGGACTCCGGGATCTCCAGTGGAACGCATCGGGGTACTCCACGCGCGGTGCCCCATAATTGGCCCATCTTCAGGAGAGCAGATGCGCTCTCCTGCACCATCAGGCGCTCACAGCGGCATGTGGCCACGCACACAACGCCGTCCTTCCCGGGGCTGCTGGCTGTACGGGTCGAGCTCCCACTCTCACCGTCCGCAACCCCGGAAGCCCCCTTTTAGTCGCCTCTTATGATCAGGCAGGTAGCGTAGCTCTATTCTTAATGCCAAAGCTACAGGGACTGGGTGGCCTACCGACGGTGTTTAATGTTTACAAATTAAGCAATTTAACATATATGACCTAATGACAAGGTTTAAATACCTACTTTTTACGTATAAGAACCGGGACTGCATTCCAAAAACGAAAAAAAGTATGAAATTTGTCATTAGTGGTCACCCATATTACGCAAGACCCCAGATTAAACCCAATATTATATTGCTTTAAGAGAACGTATGTTACGACCTTTTCGCGTTCAACGTCAGTTGCAAAGCCATGCTTTACAAGGCGTCCCCTCAGTTCAAAAATAAATGCTTATAAAATTTTACAAAATGGCTGCCCAAAACAGTTGAAAATCACAGAAAGCAATTCAATATTGACTGTAACCGAATCGTGTTTCAGGAACTTAGCGAGGAAATCAAAGAAATAATACAACACGTTCACAACGAATGCGTCGGCAGCACCGGGGTGGCCGAGGGTAAGACGCAATTTTATTTCCGCTCACCTTTGTTCTTCTGCATGCGTATGACATGAAACATTCGGGGTGGTAAGCCTTACGCCACAGGCTTTAAAGTTATAGAATTGGCTCCAACAAAACTTCATTTTGTCTGCATAGTTATGAATATGCTAGTTTTTTCATCTTTTTAATGCTTTGACACAGATATCTCCAGAATATTGAGAGGGATTCAGATCATAGTCTATTGGCAAAATACGGCACGTGGACATCATGTTTTCGACAAATTTTTGTGTAACTTTCAGGTTTGCGTGGTGATGAAAAACATCGTAATGAAATATGTATTGCAATATCTTATTTCGGCGTGGAGCAGCAAAAAATCTCATATAACCCATGTATTGGTCAGAGGTACGCGCCGCGGTTTTAAACTCGGGACCTCCGCATCGAATACCGATGTCTTTTACCACTCGTCTATCAAAGTTATATAAATTAATAGAAACTAGTATGACTGGTTTCATTATTGAAACTATGAACATTGGTACTAATTTTAATTTTAATGTTTGTATGAAACAATAATAAATTATAGACGTTATCTGAATAAAATAAAATAAATAAATAATTATTTACCCAAGCACACTTCTATCGTAAATAGATATTTGCCACCTTTAGATTGTCGCAAGTATTTTAGCATTGTTATGATAAACGTGTCTCATGTTTGCGTACATTAAGTCTTTATTCTTACTTGCCCCCAGAGGATATAGCGAATTGCGAAAACGGCATATTTAAGGAGGACAAGAAATTGAAGTGCTATATGTTTTGCCTGCTGGAGGAAGGGAGTCTTGTAAGTCATCTGTCTTTTGTTTGTTTTTCTCTTCACCCTTCTCGTGCGCTACGCAATTTATTTTCAAATTAATTATCCCACTTACTTTCGCAGTTATTGTTCACGTCGTAAATAAATAATCAATTTCGCAAAGATTAAAATGGTTTTGCAAAATTTTCATTCTATAAATTATATATTTAGCTACTAATGTATCTAAAATTGGTGCATATACTTTGTTGATTTGATTTTTTAACGAAAAAGTTAATCTTTATTATTAGGTAACTTTGTTTTTCTTTTCTTTTAGAATGCTTGGATAAAATTAATGATTGTCATGTACGTTGTTTTTTGTTGTTGTAGTCTTTGTTTTGTTTTCTTAAGTAGATTGTTTTTTTTTTCAAGGTGGATGACGATGGCAACGTGGACTATGACATGATGATAAGCATCATTCCGGAGCAGTATACGGCAAGAGTGACCAAAATGATAATGGCATGCAAACACTTGGGTACTTATGTCCTTTTTTCTTGTACCTCTGTTAATCTTAGGTTTTTAAAACTAATTAAAAATTAATGTATTGAGTCTAAATTAATAAATTGTCAGTCAATTTAAACCTAATATAGAAAGAATCCTTAGAATTTTAATATCCCTTTAAAATATATACTTATCTACATGTAAAATTGCTTATGATAAGAGGTACTCAATGTAAAGAATGTGTTTATGTGGGCCATTGCGAGGTAAAAAATTAAGTTTTTAACAAAAAAATATAACCGACTTCAAACGGTAAAAAATAAAATTGTTCAGTACCTACTTCTTCTTGCTTATGGTAATGACTCTTAAAACTATTTCTGGAGTCGGGCCCTTAGTAAATGTTCCATTCGTTCTAAATTGGCACCGACAGTACAGACAGTGGGACAGTACCTACTTCTTCTTGCTTATGGTAATGACTATTAAAACTATATTGGAGTCGGTGCCCATTCAGAACGAAAGGTACACTATATTTACTAAGACAGGACATTTCACTAAGGGCCCGACTTCAAAAATAGTTTTAAGAGTCATTACCATAAGCAAGAAGAAGTAGGTACTGAACAATTTTATTTTTTACCGTTTGAAGTCGGTTATATTTTTTTGTTAAAAACTTAATTTATTTCACTCTTTTTAGTAATTTTAATAATTCTGTATGTATTAGCAAAATTGGAAAAAAATTCACTTAACTTCTAAACTTTAAACAGATTTAGCTTTTATAATCATGTTTATCTAATAGCCATCTAAAAGTCTGAAAGAAAACTATCATCAGTCCACCTGAACGTATAAATTAAAGAAAGAATTTGCTCTCAGCTCCTAACCGTTGAGGAGTTGTAACTTCAATCATCACTTAAGCAACAGCAGGTGATAATTACCAGACATAAATATTTGTATTATGTTAAAAATATTACTAAAAGAATGTGTGTGCCTATTAAGTTTCAGTGTTTCCCTCGATTTCCCTAATATCACATCATCAGATTTTGACATGGTGACAGTTGGACCACCTCAGGAATGTAAGATTTCAACCAAAAAACCATTTATTGAAAGAATTTGCTCTCAACTCCTAACCGTCGTAGTACCTTCCATCATCAGTTCAGCAACATGATATGACGATAATTATACACAAATGTCTGTTTTGCTTTGTAAAAATATGAAAATCATTTGTTGTGCTATAAAATTTGAATGTTCCCTTCGATTTCTCTGGGATCCCCTCATCAGATTTGACTTGGTGACAATTGGACCACCTCGGGAATGTAAGATTTCGAATAAAAAACTGTTTATTGAAAGAATTTGCTCTCAACTCCTCACTGTCGCAGTACCTTCCATCATCAGCTCAGCAACATGAGATGATGATTTCTATGCGTAAATATCTCTTATGCTTCAGAAACTATAAGAAAATCAATGTTTATGCCTATAAAATTTGAGAGTTCCCCTCGATTTCCCTGGGATTACCTCATCAGATCCTGATTTGGTGACAATGGGACCACCTCGGGAGTATAAGCATACGAACAAAAAAAGAATTTTGAAAATCGGTCCACAAACGGCGGAGTAATCGGTGAACATATATAAAAAAAAAATAAAAATACATACAGCCGAATACAGTACCTCCTCCTTTTGGAAGTCGGTAAAAATAAACAAAAATAGGTATTGATAGCGCCCAATAGTTATAATAGTGCATATTATTGGGTATCGCAAAACCTGCTTTACAGTTACAAAGTTACTTATATACTCCACTCCATCCATCCATCAGCCTTTAAAGCACCACTGGTGGACAGACCTCCCCTAACTCCTGATTCGCCACTTCGTCCAGTTCTGCGCCGTCTTTACTCAGCGAAATTGTACATTACTACATTGTAAATACCATAGTTATTGATAGAAGTGTTAATAAATGTAAATTTAATTAGACTACAACTGTATAAAGTAAATAAAAAAATTCAAAGAATTTTCAAAGACATGTGCGTGTGCGTGCTATCGTGTGCCTTTTGGGTAAGCAGTGAACATAAACACAGCAAAACAGACTGTTTTGGGTGTGAGAGTTGTTACCGATAGTGGCAAATTTATGGCGAATTTCCGTGCTTCGGAGGGCACGTTAAGCCGCGGGGTACCTATAGATAGGTAGCAATCGTTAAACCTTGTTAAAGGCCCTATCCGTGGTTTGAGAACATCTAACAGCGGGTTGGCAACTAACCCGCGTCTCTACCAATCCGCGTTGAAGCAGCGTGGTGGAATAAGCTCCAGGCATTACCAATTATGTGGATATTCTTACCTAGCAGTGAAACATAAAAAGGCTTGAAGCTAAGACAAATCTTTCGGACTTGTTTCTGGTGCGGTGTAAGGCTAATCAATAAATCTGTACATTGTGCTCGCAATTTTGAATTCACACAGTAATTTTGGAGAAAATGGTAGCTAACATATTGTTGAAAATTTTCCAGATACACCGGACAAAGATAAATGCCAAAGAGCATTCGATGTCCACAAGTGTTCTTACGAGAAGGATCCAGACGTAAGTATATTTTATATTTGATATCTATATCTGTTGCTTTAAAACAGCATTTCAAATCATTCTATAATTTCAACAATTATAATACATTTCAATTAAAATAAGTTAAGTAGTTTGTTAATAATTATTTGTTGGTCAAAAGAATTATTTCTTTTTCTTTCAGTTCTACTTCTTATTCTAGGATATAATGGGCAACTGACATTGTATTACAAGTAATTAAGTCATTGTAAGGAGAAGAGTCTTTATATTATTATACTTAACAGATTCAATAAAATATTAGGAATTGTTAATGTTGTTTTCTTTTTGCCTTCAAATTACCAACTTTTCAAGTTAATACATTTTTAATTTGTTTGAATCCTGGGCTCCATGGACGTTTTTCGTAACGTTTGACTTATATACACTATAGACATACAAATTTTACATAGAAATCCCAGTTACAAGGTTTATATTTAGCGAGCAAGTTAAAGGAGGCTTATTTATACTTTAAATCCTCGTAAGATATCGCGTGCTAATATTATCCTTACTTCTCAGCCAGATGAAAATACTTGTAAATAATGACGTAATTCGGCGGTAGCCGCGGGCCCACCGCTCGTCTATTTTTTATGAAATCTTTTTCAAGTTTATTCAGATTTTGAAAGAAGTATAATGCTAAGGAATTAATTTGCTTCACGAGAAATTATTTCTTGGAGGAAAAATAAATGAGTTCGAATCTTGTAAACGTGTAATTGTGATCTTTAGTGAAATGAAATTCAAAGGAACTCCGTTTGCAAAGGCAATTTTGGAAATCGAGTTTTCTTGGCTTTCTAATACCGAGTAGCTGTTTGAAGTCTTAAACTTATGATATTTAAGTTATTCTTAAATACATTTTTATAAAATAATTTCTTATCTTGCTTTTCTCTAAATTCTCAAAATTATTTTGTAGTTGTTAAATTGCTTTACATAACTTGTTTTAACATTATTTATACTAAGTTTTATTTGCACGTGTAACAAGAAATATGACAGCCTCCGTGGCGTAGTGGGTGATGAGCCGACTGCGAAACGGGAGATCGTGGGTTCGATTCCCACCCAGGACAAATATTTGTGTGATGAACATGACTATTTGTTCTGTGTCTGGGTGTTAATTTATCTATTTAAGTATGTATTTAAAATTATATAAGTATGTTTATCAGCTTTCTGATTACCATAGTACAAGCTCTGCTTAGTTTGGAATCAGATGGTGTTGTGTGAATTGTCCAAAGATATTTATTTATTTATTTATTTATCTTGTATGTCAAAAATAGAAATATCGATGACACTACCATAATCTTTTACAAATAGCTAATGAACAGTTAAAAGGTTTTGTTTTATTGGTTAAACGGCTAATCCCAGGTTAGTTTACGACCCTGGCTGCTAAGCTAATGTTCACTCATGTAAGTAACCAAAAATGAACTTAAGGATCCAAATTACAATAAAAGAGCACGTTATTTAACGGCAAAACGACATTCAAAAGACGGAAAAACCGAGGGTTGGAACATCTGCACATAAAGAGGCAATTTGGAGATTGCCGGGGGCGCGCAACCGCCACCGAGAATTGTACTCAAATGTATTCAAAATTAAAAAAACGAAGAAAATATTGCAAAGAAATTCATTGCGGTAAAATAAACAAGAGTGCCTCGTTACTCTTAAGCCGGCAATACACTTTGGCCAAGACTCCAATAATATCAGCGCAGTGAAATTAAAGCAAGTCGAGTGACTTGAAAGACTTGTCTAACTTGAAAAACCGGAAGAAGGATAGGCTGAAATCTGTTGAAATCAGCTGATTAATTTAAGGAAATCCTTACGCAGGGACCCCACACAATTACTGCTGTGAGTGGTGGTAGTAATCTATAAACTGATAATTTTATTACAAATTACTACTTTCTTGTATCAACAACTTTCAAACGTATTACTCATCAAAATCAGCTCACTTTTGGATTCTCAAACACCAGTAAAGAACAAAATTTATATACATAGGTAGATAGATACATAGGCCTTAATACATTATTGTTTATATCTTTCTTTGCCTTGTGCAGTTGTTTAAGAAATGACCCTTCAAAAAGAGAGTTTAAGAAGAGTTTGGAAGCTCTCAGTCTATACGGCCAAAGTGTATTGCTGACATTACGTGGCAAGAGCTTCGCTCGTCAACATTGTGGACCTGCCTTTGAACATCACTTGGAGTTCCGTCGTTTAAAATTGCTGTTCATAGTTCTTATGAACTTAGCTATAAGTTGAAACCCCTTTTATCATTATTCCATTAGACATTATGGTTTTGGTTTAAAAACTTTCAACTTTCTCCGATTTCTAATAGCTATGAGCATACCGAGGAATAAAAGGGACTACTTTGCTTTTGAATATGATTTCGTTTTTAAATCCCAGTACTAGGTAACACAAAAATAAAAAATCCAATTCTCTAATTTTACTTACGTCTTCTAACGTTTAGTTTAGGAGAAGTAAGTAAAAGTAACTAGCAAGATTGAAGGAAAGATACCACCTGAAAGAAGCTACGCGTTGCTCTGATCAAGCACTGCACTTTATTCCGCCGTCTGTTACGCTTTAAAACCACCAAAAACATAAGTGTATGATGCACCAACATATATTATGTACGAAAAAGTGCTAATGTGGATCAAGATGCGCCGTTTTACTCACTGATAAGTGATCAGTGAAGAAAACGACGCAAAAGAGATATATAATACTTCTTCATTTCACCACCATGTATTGAAGGAGCGCGGTGAAGTACGCTTTAGGCATCCCATTTACGAGGAAAGACCCGTCCCCAACAGCGGGATGTAAAAAAGAATTTCAACAATATCTACTAAATGCTGTAGTTTTTTTTTTCAATTATGGCATCGCAAACTCTGTGCATACTGCCAGCGTCAAGTATAATGTTTGCATCATTATTTTTGTACGAAGTAATAACAAAATCAGTAAGTCATCAGTAAGTCGTCAGTAATCAGTCAGTCTAGTCAGTCCAACATTCAAGTAAAGCGATGGCTACTTTACTAGAACGTGTCCGATGGAATTTTGGAGGCAAGCAGAAAAATCATATTTTAGCACTGTTATTCTATTTCACAAACACTCGTGCACTGTAATTAACCTATATCAAACAAAATGCCATCAACTTTATCCGACATAACTCAAACATACACCAAGGAAATGAAAATAAAACAAGAGCACAATATGTCTTTTTCGACTTCCCGCCAAAACTGAATGCTGTAGTTCTTAGTTTCTAATACTGTAGTGCCACAATTTGGCGCGGGCACAACTACGTCGACTGCGGTGGCGAGGACGTGCGCTACCGAACCACTGCAAACTTCAAGTTTCGACATTCAGGCTTTGAAAGTAATCTTGAGTCACCATTTAAATTTTAATAACTTTTCTTATTACTTTAAAAAGTGTGTAGTAAACGTGTAAAATACCCACTTAGCCACATTTTTTTAATTGTCTTCAACTTTCAAAATCGTAGCATTTGTTTCGTTAGAAACAATTCGTTGCTCTATTATTATAACACAAAGAGAAAACAAATAAAAGCGATTGTATGGAGACATGGCCGCAACTAAAATTTCCTCATCCTCATCTCTGAAGTCGTTAGGATCTTACTCGTATAATTCACATTAGCAGACGCCCGACGCTAATGTTACGTGGTATCTGCGTGCCATGGACATCTCCAATCGAATACTTAAATTTGACTATAATACTTATCTATAGTCTAATTTTATTTTATTGTTAGGTTGGGGGACCTCCGTCAGCAAAGAAGTTCCTGACGATTTTTCTTCAACTCCGAATATAATTCTTTATGAAATCTGGATTTAATTTCACTGGATTTCACTGGATTCATTATTAAAAGCCGCTATTTAGGTAAGTTGCAATACTGTTTGCTTCCCAAAAATGCCTCTATAATTGGAAAGGTCTGAAACTTATTCTAATACGACTCAAAATAAATCAAATCCTATGCATGTTGATGATGATTTTATGGCAACTCTTGGGAGTATTTTTGTGTTAAAAGAAAAAAAAACTTTTCCTTTTATAGTATAAAGCAGATAAAATTAGGCTGAGCTAAAGGCTGCGGATGTCGCAATTTGGTGGTGCGCCAGCGTAACGACGCTACGTGCAGTACGTAGAGCAACGCGGCCGCCTGTTTATATAATTTTGTTGTATATTTATTTATTAATAATAGTAATTTAATAAATGTAATTGACTTCAAATGTCTGTCAACTGAAAAGGAGCAAATAATATTTTTTAACACCGGCTGATAATTTTGATGTCATACTTTGAAGTCGGTTTAATTTTTTTAATAACATTTATTAAGATATCTTATATATTTATCTATATTTCGCATCTTCCCTTTAGAAAGGCCTAAGTGGGAATATGCCTGATAAAAATCGAAAAGGATCATGTCATATCTTTTGTCGATGGAGTTAATTTCTCGGTAAAGACAATAACACATTTGTATCCGGTGCTAATTAATAGTATTTACAATTTCAAAAGATATAAATATTATTATAGAAATAAGTTTCAATTCTAAATACATTCTTTCTAGTATTACCACATAATAGGGCACGACACGTCTCTTAGAAATAAGAAGGCTTTATTAGCCCCTTTAGGCAGCTTTCTACTTCACTCTAGTGTAGTTAGCTTACTTAGTATAACCCCGAGATATTCACAGTCGACCGTAGATTTTACTATTAAGTAGTACTTTTAAGATGTTTTAATTTAACAAAAAGCGTCTAGTAAATTGAAACATAACTTATTTTCTTATTCAAATATTCATGCTAGAAATCAACCCAGATCTGGACGTGACCTGTATGTTTTTAAAAAGCAGAACGAGGCCCTTTGACTTCTAGCGGGCATCTGCGTTGTTCTGAGGTGCAGTTGGACGAAGCTGTGGCACGTGCCCCGTCTGGCGACCAGCTCAAGAAGCTCATCAAGCAAGCTCAAATACCTACTCCGTCAATAGATTCTGCTAGCAGTAATTCTGCAGATTCAAAACTGTGTGACCAAAAAATAAAGGAAGGTAATTTTGTTACCAACATTTTCGCCATAGTTTTGGTAGTTTAGGTTAGGTGGAACCCCAAGAGGGGATTTTGGGATTAGCGCAATCGCGTAAGTTGCCATGAATTTTTCAATCTATTCTTAATGTCCGACTGCTGGGTCATACAATATACCCTTCTCATTATGGAGAAGGGTAGGTTAGGTGATATACCTTTAAGCCCAAGTAGTTTCAGTTATCGGGCAGCATAAGGGGCAATTATATAGTATTTAAGCCTATCAGTTTAATCTTTTCTCTTAATATCCCATTGCTGGGCACAAAGTTCTGTCCTCTCAAAATAGAGAAGGGTCCTTAGTCCGCCACGCTGTGTTCTCTGAAACGACCGTATGCTGAAAACATGATAGTTTTTTTATTTATTTTAATAAAGTCGGTTTTCGGACGATAGTTTCGAGACAACGTTATAATTATTCAATGAAAATCACATTTACTTTTCACTTCATTTTATAAACATTCAAGCTTCAACCTAACATACAAGCGCCGATCGTAACGTAGAATACGAGTATATTACACCATTTTATTTCGGCGCTTTCACACTCGAACTAGTGTAGCGTTGGCATCTGTCGCATCTAACGCTCGTGTGGCAAGTACTCGCCGATTCTTGTATACACGCGCTTCCGAAAACAAGATTTTACGAGGATATATTATATCCTACTCTAACACGCTACTCTAACACTGTTCTTAAGCATAAAGAAGTATTTATTAAAAGTAAAGTTAAAAAGGAAGAAAATAGTTAAAAAGTATTACCATACTTTTATAAGTATTAAGATGTAAAGTAACAGCAAATAATCTTGCAACCATCTTCTTTTCATACATGTGACAAAATTTACATGTAAATAGGAAAAGTGAGTTCGCACTACGAAGACTGCGGAGTTTTACAAGAAGGAAAAACTCTACATTTGTAGCGAACTTTGAACTTTATAAAAGTAAAATAATGGTAGTTTACTATATTTTGCTACTTTTGTAACTAGATGTTTAATTATATTTTTCAATGTGTAAATAAGATTTTATTCAAAGCTTTAGTGGTAAAAAAATATAATTAAAATAAATTATATCACGGATTGGTTGACTAACCCTTTTTTGCGTCCTACTAGTCTAGCTTAGTCAACCATATTGCTCGAATGTGGATGGGGAGGGAAAGTTAATGGTGCTGAACCATATATTTTGGAGTTTTCTATCACTGAGCCTAAGGAGTAAAGCCTAAGGAGTAACAACTCATTTGTATACGATCTCTGACAACGCTTTTTACTTTTGGTTTTTTCTGTGACTCTAGATGTTCACGGGGTTAAAACTCACTTTGTTTGTTGGGGTTGTTATTTTTATTTATGTGGATTTTTTAAAAAGAAATACGTGTGTATCTCCTTTGAATGTTTATTTAACACTATTTTTACCTTCAATGTGTCGACTGTACGTATATAAACTATTACATCAATATGACTTGGTGAGTGTATAGGTAAAGAAGGAACAGTAGAAGTCCAAAGACTGATTACATAACATTACGAGGTAGGATCTGTTTTAAAAGAGTAACGATGACAAACAAAAGAATTTTAAGTACTTATTATCATTTTTACCGACTTCCAAAAGGAGGAGGTACTGTATTCGGCTGTATGTATTTTTTTATATATATGTTCACCGATTACTCCGCCGTTTGTGGACCGATTTTCGAAATTCTTTTTTTGTTCGTATGCTTATACTCCCGAGGTGGTCCCATTGTCACCAAATCAGGATCTGATGATGGGATCCCAGGGAAATCGAGGGGAACTCTCAAATTTTAAAGGCACACACATTGATTTTCTTATACTTTCTGAAGCATAAGAGATATTTGTGCATAGTAATCATCATCTTATGTTGCTGAGCTGATGATGGAAGGTACTGCAACAGTGAGGAGTTGAAAGCAAATCCTTTCAATAAATAGTTTTTTATTCCAAATCTTACATTCCTGAGGTGGTCCAACTGTTACCTAGTCAAAGTCTGATGAGGGGATCCCGGAGAAATCGAAGGGAACATTCAAATTTTATAGCTCAACAAATGATTTTCATATTTTTACTAAAGCAAAACAGGCATTTTTGTATAATTATCAGCATATCATGTAGCTCAGCTGATGATGGAAGGTACTACGAAGGTTAGGAGTCGAGAGAAAATTCTTTCAATAAATGGTTTTTTGTTCGATATCTTACATTCCTGAGGTGGTCCTACTGTCACCAAGTCAAAGTCTGATGATGGTATCCCAGAGAAATCGAAGGGAACATTCAAATTTTATAGCACAACAAATGATTTTTACTAAAGCAAAACAGGTATTTGTGTATAATTATCATTATATCATGTTACTGAGCTGATGATGGAAGGTACTATGACGGTTAGGAGTTGAGAGCAAACTCTTTCAATAAATGTTTTTTTGTTGGAAATCTTACATTCCTGAGGTAGTCCAACTGTCAACATGGCAAAATCTGATTATGTGATACTAGGGAAATCGAGGGAAACACTGAAACTTAATAGGCACACACATTCTTTTAGTCATATGTTTTAAAATACCTAATACAAATATTTATGTCCGGTAATTATCACCTCATGTTGCTAAGCTGATGATTGAAGGTACAACTCCTCAACAGTTAGGAGCTGAGAGCAAATTCTTTCATTAATTTATACTTTCAAGTGGACTGATAGTAGTATTCTTTCAGGCTATAAGATGGCTATTAGATAAACATGATTATAAAAAGTATCTCTTTAACGTTTAGAAGTTAAGGGGAAAAAATCCTATTATGCTTATATGTACATATGTGCAGAATTATTAAAATTACTAAAAAGAGTGAAATAAATAAAGTTTTTAACAAAAAAATAGAACCGACTTCAAACGGTAAAAAATAAAATTGTTCAGTACCTACTTCTTCTTGCTTATGGTAATGACTCTTAAAACTATTTTTGGAGTCGGGCCCTTAGTACAATAAAAAAAATCCTGTCTTAGTAAATATAGTGTATCTTTCGTTCTGAATGGGCACCGACTCCAATATAGTTTTAGCAGTCATTACCATAAGCAAGAAGAAGTAGGTAATTTCCCACTGTCTGTACTGTCGGTGCCCATTTAGAACGAATAGTACGACATTTTAGTAAGGGCCCGACTCCAAAGATAGTTTTAAGAGTCATTACCATAAGCAAGAAGAAGTAGGTACTGAACAATTTTATTTTTTACCGTTTGAAGTCGGTTCTATTTTTTTGTTAAAAACTTTATTTTTATTTATTTCATGGTACATTTTCGGGGGAGTCTGACTAGTTTCGCACCTGACAGTGGTTATAAAAAATCATGTTTAGCTGACGATTTGTTTTACAATGAAATGGGTATTTACTTATTAATTATATAGTAAAATCTTGGTATTGCGATATTGTTTTCATCTTATTGTTTTAGTCTCTTAGTGCAGATTCTCTCAGTATGTGGGGTATAATTTATATGTAAATACGAGAGCGAGTTGTGGCTGCGGAGTGCTGAGAATCTCTGTGCGATATCGAAGTTCTCTGGACCTTCCTTGAATTATACGCCTTTATGACTTTTGCTTCGATTGCCTCTCGAATATATCCGGTATATACTCGTATTTTGATAACGTTCGCTTTGCTTGAGAATAAAATAACATCTTTTCAATTTCTCAACGCAATACACATCTAAAGGTACGTAATTTTCAGCAATAAACAAGGAAATATCTGATGTTTTTAAAAACAATAAATCTTAAAAGTAATTTAAATATACGCTTCTGTGACTTTTAAGTAGGTTGCCTCTCACAACAAAGTGAACAGATGGATGGTAGAATAAAGTTTGCTTAGCTTAAAAATAATATTTTTGAACTAAAGTTCTTTTGTGCAACATGCACAAAAATAGTTATAATTTCCCGCGGGCAATCAAATTTCACCAAAAATCGCTTTTAAATAAAAAAATATACAAAATTACGAAAGTACAGGTTAACCACTTTTCTCTTAACGACAGCAAATAAGCCGCATTTAAGTTAGTTGTTGCGTATAAGAGTGATTGGAAAGACAGACAAAATATAGGACACGTTAATATACAAAGATACTAGTATATGCAAATAGGTATTGTCTATAATAATATTAGGTAACCTAGTTGTTAGTCCCTGTAGCCCGAAGCTACATATACGTACATAAGGGTACATTCTTTTAGTACATGTTCTCTCAGCATGTGGGACGTAATTTATATGTAAATAGAAGAGCGAGTTGTCGCTGCGGAGTGCTGAGAATCTCTGCGCGATATCGAAGTTCTCTGGACCTTCCTTGAATTATACGCCTCTACGACTTTTGCACATATTGCCTCTTACTAGATAATAAATATACTTCTAAATATGATGCAAACGGATAAATAGAAATCGGAAAATTTGTTGCAAATACTCTAAATTTTTAGTAATCAGAGGGAAAACCTTCAAAAAGGATAATGGACATACCACCCAACATATCTCCTCCTTCATAAGGAGGAGATATGTCCTGTCCTATGTTGGGTGGTGTAACCTCCTTATGAAGGAGGAGATATGTTGGGTTATGTGGGTTTTGTACAATACAACACTATAACCACGTTGGTAGCTTGCCTGAGCGCTTGGAAAGAACTCGTGGACGTCCAATAGAAGGCACAGGTGGCTTCTATATGCGGTGCCCCCAAGCGGGCCCATCTTGGGAAAGCGATGTATCGGCTCTCCTACACCCTCAGGTGCTTACGACGTCATGCAACCCCCCAAACACTGCCAACTTTCCCGGGCCATAAAATCATAATTATTAGTTGTAAGTGCCATGCAGTAGTAAAGAATAGATCCTGAATGTTTTATCTGTCTATAAATCCGACAGATGGACATTATCCAGTTAACATGCTAATTATATGTAATAAATGACCAAAGGTAATGTACCTTACAGAAAACATAAAAAAGTTCTTTGCGTAAATAAAACAAAAATACTACTTATTACTCGACTCTTTCATGATGGAGGTGAAGCAATAGGAATTTCTGAGTAAGTTTTTAGTTTGTAACTTAATTGTTTACGTGCAGAAGAAGAGCTTCGTGAAGAAAAAAATAACACTAGGTTAGACTTTTTAATTTGACGGTTTCGTCGACCTGAGTTTTAGTTCGCAAAACAATATCTTTAATTTTATATTAAATATGAAACTATTTTTCATACTCTGAGGGTACAGAAATCGATAATATTTGCTATTTAGTTTATAAATTAATCAATAAACTAAATAGCAATATGTATGCAATAGTTTATATGTAGCAAATAGGCAAAATGTTTATTGATTAATTTTGTATGCAAATAGGCAAAAATTGAATAGATAGGTACTAATTCTCATCACATGATAACACTGACGAACACAAATGAAAACAATTATGACATTCCTGTAATCTGTTCACTAACGTGAAACAATTTATTGGTATAGAACACGTTTGTGAAACAAGCCAATTATCCAAATAAATTGAGTTAGCCCCCGCCGGTGCGGTGGAGTCACCCACGTCATAGTTCCTTTCAAAGGAAGCGTGTTGTTGCTACTTCGGAGGTGTTTGTTTTGGAGGCGCGCCGCGAAATGAATATTGATGACTTCATGGGGGCCGGAGATGATTTGCTGAAAAATTAGCTTCATTTCATCGTTTTATTGCCCGTGCCGCTGCGCCAGTGATGAAGACTAATATAGACGTTAATTTAACTTAGTAACGATAAAAGATGGATTTATGAGCGCTGTTAATGTGTGTTAAATTAAAGTGGAACTGCTTTTCATCCTTACGAACAGAATCGTTGAAAAGATTTTTTGTGTTTGCTTATGGTTAAAAATTATTTTTGTATACCTAGTCTTGTAGACTCGCGAATTGCGACTACTGTCATTGAAGTAGGTAAATTGGCACATTTTAAAAGACATGCAAATTCAGTTTTATACTATAAGAAGAAGGATGGAAGGAACCAAGTGCAGTTTGAATTGGAATATTCAACATTTTAGTTAAGTCCCGTTTTGCCAGAAAGAAAATAGTCATATTTACTTTTTTCAGCAATTTATTTTGATTTCAAAGTTTGGTATATACCTTAGGGTCCTTTCCTTACATATTAAAATGCCAATACTAAATACTGACAAAGAAAGAAAGAAAGACGAAATCAAATGTCTTGCTTTTACGTTGATACCAAATTCTTTATTTCGAAATAAAGCTTTCATAATAACATCGATATAATATATAATAATAAAATTCGTAATTCATTATTTTCACATCATTTGTTTAAACTTCAACATCGCTTTAACAACAACTACGGACTAATTGAAAATTTGTGGTAATTACGAACAGGAGTTCCACCATCGCACCAGTCCTGCAGAAACGACTCGAAGAATTAACCAGCTATATAGAATAGGCACCGCTAAGAAACGAACGGTGCGTTCTTGGTTTCAACAAGGTGGTGGGTTGGTGACTTGTGATGAGAAATGGATCCTGTACGGATCGGAAGCGATCATCATAATGGCTTGGCCATGGCCAGAGGATACTGTAGACTTGTATTGCCTAAATTGCAAACAATGATGGAAAAGCTCGCCATTAAACAACCGAGACTGGTGAATTGCTCTAGCCCATTGTTCCTTCAGGATAATGCTAGACCACACACTGCACATGAAACGGTCGACAAGTTAGAGGAGCTGCGACTGGAACCTCTGCGTCACCCACCATACTCTCCAGATTTTGCAACAACCGATTACCACTTTTTTCAAATTTTGGATAACTTTTCGCAAGAAATAGATAGATAGAAATTCATAGACTCTCGCTCCCAGGTTTTTTTTCCAAAGGGATCAATGATCTGCCTATAAGATGGTGGAAGTATATCGATGACAACAATAACAAAACAATGGCACATACTTCGATTGGTTAAATAATAATTTCATTAAAAACCTTGTTCCACTTTTTTGATACTGAACGGCAATTGCATATGTATGGACCTAATATTACAGATTTGGAATGATTTGATAGTAACAAAGGGAAGCAGCGTCCGGCAAAATTTATGCATGGCACATGCGCGAGCGTGGTAGTACGCGCGTTTGTAGGGACTTTCGGTAGGGACATAGACGTGTCATCTTGGCGAGCTGTCTGACCAGAAGACACAATTTATATGCAAATTGAACACAAGATACAAGCCACTGATACAGGCGCCCGACGCCAACACCGACGCACCCGACTTGTATTAACACTACTAAAATTACTTTCGCATACATCCGCGCAACTCGCTACATTCACGTATTTGGTTTGCATTTTTATTATAATATTGTTTGCGATGCGAATACAAATACTCTTTCTGTGTAGCTTATATTATGTTTTTTAGACTGAATGAGAGGTAAGTTGACCTTTAAGACGACAGGAAAAAATATTATAAGTATTAAGAGTAGGCAATGCAAACTAAGAGATTTCTGAAAAAAAAAAGTATTTATAAAAGTATTGCTGTCCTGCTGCGAACCCCTGAGTGTGACAGGAACGAATACAGCACACGTGGCATGTTTTAGGAGTAATAATTTTAATTATTCTACTCTAATATACATTAGGCTGTTAGGCATTTATGAACAGTGTACCCTAAGAGGTATGTAAACTAAGAAGCCCATTCTGAATGCAAAAAAATGTGTTAAAAAGAAGAACACAATGTGTAAGAATCTATACCTACATATAATAAATCTGTATACATATAATAAATCTGTAACAAATCGGTTTCTGTACATTGAAGATATTTGAGAAAAACTGTCACTAAAGTACATAGGGCTATTATCTATTAGCGTAATAATAATAAGTATCTTTGGACAATTCACACAACGCCATCTGATTCTAAACTAAGCAGAGCTTGTACTATAGTAATCAGAACGCTGATAAACATACTTATATAATTCTAAATACATACATTACTAAATAAATTAATATGTAATAGAAAAAATGATTTTTAGAATTATTGTCTGTTTATCTGTTTGTCTGTTCGTTTGTGCGTGCTAATCTCAGGAACGGCTTAACGTAGAAGGATGCGGTTTTCACTGATGTATTGGTATTTTTTGGATTAACATTTAGTGTTTGTTTTATTTAAATCGGTTCACAAATAAAAAAGTTACGTCCATTTCAAGAATGTATCGATCAGTGTTTGGAAGTATCGTTGTTGATTTATTGAAAACTTCAGTTAATGTATTGAAGTTTTATAATTTACAGTCCCTTAAATTATACCATGACACTTATAAATGAAAAGAAAAATAGATAATACATAGAAAAAAACCCAACATAAGATGAGCTGGCAATAATAATATGGTATACTGTACAAAATAGGGTTCACGCTTTTTCGTACATTTCCCACACGTCAACAATAATGGCTTATGTTTAACTTACCAGCTATTTTAGTCACGACTGCACTTCAAATTGTATTCGAACACCAAATGTAGTAAATGAGCACCAAATCTTAGCAATGCGCTATTTCTATTTCCTGCCTAAATAAACCTCTGGTAAAGGGGGGGTAAGGGGGCGGTGGAGGGCGAAGCCCCCCGCCAATAAAAATACAAAAGGACTCGTCATTTAAAATGAATGGGATCGGTTAGGTTAGGTTGGACTTTTTCTAATTAATTATCGGCGAAGGCTTTTTTTATAAATAAACCGAACAAAAAGGCAGACGGGCCACGTGGTGTTAAGCGATCACCGTCGCTTATTATGGACACGGGCAACCCCAGGGGAGCCACCCGAGGGCTTTAGGCTATATAACATCATGCTATGACTAATACCGATGTCCACGCGGACGAAGTCGCGGGCGGCCACTAGTAGTTAATACTTTTATTGCGGAAAAATCATTATTCTGATGACATAAAACCCAGAGCACGTACAGGGAGTCAAGGGCGCCCGCGTTTTCCTTTAATTTCTTGTACGTAGTGGTCTTTTAAGCCTTTCAATTTAAAAATTCTTTCATTATTTGCATAGGTACGTTGTAATTAGCCTAAGGAAGGAAAAATATAACATTTCTTTCTTAACTGCAAAAGAAATATTTGCTCTCAGTCGAGCTCAATTCGACGCTGAAAACCACCTTCTGTTTATTTAATTTTTTCCTTTACTTTCTCCGCTTCGAGGGAAAATAACGATAGGTGTATACTTAAGTTAGCGGGTGCCTTGAGGCAACTACAAGATTGCCCGGTGTTTATTAAACCGCTCCTTTGCTATTTACGGCAAGATTTTAATATAAAGATTTAGTGTAAATATTATATACTTAATAGGGTGTTGTAGAGTACCATATTTAGAATAAAATATAAATTGTATAAAGTTAAGCAACGACAGCTAAGGTCGAGTAGAGTCCGTTAGTGGCAATAATTTGGTTGCATACTTTGAAGGCAAAGAAAATTTGTTAGTCCCGGTTGTTAGCGATTAAGGGGAAAAGATTTTGCTATTATTTTACGATTTTTGATTTATAATTTATGAATCTTGCTTGCTTTATACAGTGTTGACTATTTTAATAACTTATTGATTCGTTGTATTTTTTTTAAAATAAAACCACCTCATTTTCGCCGAGACATATTATGATTGTATAGTATTCCTAGATTAGACAGTAGTTATTTTCATTTATGAAAAAGTTGTTTTTGATGAGGTCTGTATTGGTGGTTACTATGGGTTTTGCTATTTTGTCGCCTCAAAAGATCACAGGTATTTTCAAAGAGGTTTAATGGATATCATGGAAACACTTCAAACCTATTATATACTTAGTTTTCAAGAACGTTTTTATATACATAGGTCTTGTCACACTGAGTTTTATTACCTTCATTTCATTTTTCAGTCTCGTCATCCATAGGTAGCTCGAAACTATTTCAACAAATAAGTGTCGTTGTTATCTTACTTTGTTGATACATCGTCTCCTCTAAAATATGAGTATTATGCTGTCAAAGATTATTCCTTAATATCCTTTAGTTTTAAAAGATACGATTTTTCATACGATCTTCCAGGCATACAATTCGATCTGAGCAAAGATCGCATCCAGTTGAATCGATTCAATAAATCGGCAGATCGTATTGCCGTGAATCGACCTTCTAAAAAACCGAGTCAGATCAGAAAGATTTTAATCAAAATTAACTGTGTCGTTTTTAACCAATTTTAATTTTGATTTAAATTAATGTCAAAGTAGGAAGATATTTTTTTGAAAAGAAAAAAAAAAGAAAATTCAGGTGCCCTTTTCTGCTAGATGTTGAGCTGAGATAAAAAAGGCGGCGTGACAGCTGATCGTGTGACATACTATTAATACATATACAAATATATATACTACTAGTACATATACAAACTACCCCATAAGTATTTATTTATTTATTTAAACTTTTCTACCGTACATAACATCGGATAGAAGGCGGACTTAATGCTTAAAGCATTCTCTACCAGTCAACCTTAAGGTAGTGGGAGATCAATGAAGGCGGTAACAAAGAAACAGTAACGAAATGTTACAAGGAGGAAAAAGAAAAGAAGTATATGAAGAAGAATTGCAGATAGGTTGCATTGATACGATTCTAAGTAAGTACAATTTAATGAAAGGATACCAGGATTAAATAAAAACGAGCCCGTTAACAAATTACATAGTTTGGGCGACTCTTTTCTTCGGTTCAAATGTGTTAGAAGAATCTCATATGAGTCACGTGTCTAGTTACAGTGATTGCATCTTCATTCAAGAGTCACCGCTGACCAAACGGTCTTCCTTGAGACTAGTGCAAGGATGGATATGGCACTTTTAAAAATTTAACTTTGTGTCAGTCTTTCTGAATTTCACTTTTCAGTTTCATCAGTATTTTTATATAAATACCTATATTTGATGATGATGGGATGAGACACTTGATAAATTACTAAGTTTAAATGTTTTAAAAGATCGATACTTACCTCTTGATTCATAAAAATATGCTAGAAAATGCCTCTTGTTATAACTATATTTCATCCTGCTCTTGATAATGACAAATTATCTACATTAAATGAAGAAAAAAAATATTATGGATATGAAAGGTTTTTCAAAAGTTTTGCAATTTTTGTGAATAGTGGGATTAATATTTAAACATTCATTCATGACAGCTTTTTACCGACTTCTAAAAGGAGGAGGTACTGTATTCGGCTGTATGTATTTTATTTTTTTTATATATGTTCACCGATTACTCCGCTGTTTGTGGACCGATTTTCAAAATTCTTTTTTTGTTCGTATGCTTATACTCCCGAGGTGGTCCCATTGTCACCAAATCAGGATCTGATGATGGGATCCAAGGGAAATCGAGGGGAACTTTCAAATTTTATAGGCAAACACATTGATTTTCTTATATTTTCTGAAGCATAAGATATATTTGTGCATAGTAATCATCATCTCATGTTGCTGAGCTGATGATGGAAGGTACTGCAACAGTGAGGAGTTAAATTAATTAAATTCTTTCAATAAATAGTTTTTTATTCCAAATCTTACATTCCTGAGGTGTTCCAACTGTCACCAAGTCAAAGTCTGATGATGGTATCCCAGAGAAATCGAAGGGAACATTCAAATTTTATAGCACAACAAATGATTTTCATATTTTTACTAAAGCAAAACAGGTATTTGTGTATAATTATCATCATATCATGTTGCTGAGCTGATGATGGAAGGTACTATGACGGTTAGGAGTTGAGAGCAAATTCTTTTAATAAATGGTTTTTTGTTGGAAATCTTACATTTCTGAGGTGGTCCAACTGTCACCATGGCAAAATCTGATGATGTGATACTAGGGTAATCGAGGGAAACACTGAAACTTAATAGGCACACACATTCTTTTAGTAATATTTTTAACATAATACAAATATTTATGTCTGGTAATTATCACCTGCTGTTGCTTAAGTGATGATTGAAGTTACAACTCCTCAACGGTTAGGAGCTGAGAGCAAATTCTTTCATTAATTTATACGTTCAGGTGTACTTAGTAGTATTCTTTCAGGGTGCTATGATGGTTATTAGATAAACATGATTATAAAAGGTATCTCTTTAACGTTTAGAAATTAACTGAAAAATATTCCAATTATGCTTATACATATGTGCAGAATTATTAAAATTACTAAAAAGAGTGAAATAAATTAAGTTTTTAACAAAAAAAATAGAACCGACTTCAAACGGTAAAAAATAAAATTATTCAGTACCTACTTCTTCTTGCTTATGGTAATGACTCTTAAAACTATTTTTGAAGTCGGGCCCTTACTAAAATGTCCTGTCATAGTAAATATAGTGTACCTTTCGTTCTGAATGGGCACCGACTCCAATATAGTTTTAACAGTCATTACCATAATAAAGAAGAAGTAGGTACTGTCCCACTGTCTGTACTGTCGGTGCCCATTTAGAACGAATTGTACATTTTAGTAAGGGCCCGACTCCAAAAATAGTTTTAAGAGTCATTACCATAAGCAAGAAGAAGTAGGTACTGAATAATTTTATTTTTTACCGTTTGAAGTCGGTTCTATTTTTTTGTTAAAAACTTAATTTATGTATTATTCTTTCAAGTTCCCCCTTAGTAATAATTAACATTTAAAACTGTATTTTCATTAATAAAGGAACTTACAAACATATTTAAAAGTAAAGTTAACATCGATATAATATAAAGTTAACTAATAAACAGAAAGTTCACGATGATCAGGATTGGTTTAATTTTTGAAATATATATATTTTTTAAATCCATTTGTATCCCTTTGTTCGGAGTAGTAACTCCAATTTACGATTGTAAACATAATGTATTTTTTTAAAGTGTTGCACAGTTTTGGTTCACCGGATTCTTCCCCAATACTTATTATTACCTACCTAATAATAAATACCTACATCTTATCTAATGACTTTCAATGAGCAATTTTTGTATACACGTATATACATATTATATAATTTGAATGTCGGAAACGTCTCCAACGATTTTCATTAAATTTAGTACCCAGGGGGTTTCAGGGGCTATATATCGATCCAAAAAGTTCTAATTTTTAAAAATTGTAAAATAATCAACTTAATTATAAACTGAAAAATATCACTCATCCTGACATCTGTCGGAGAGTATTAATAATTTAGTGGCGTAGAACGCCGTCAAACGTCATCCGCCAGCCGCCGTTCAAACAAATGGCAACGTGGATTTGAAAGAGTTCTATAAGAATTTCGTCAATCGAATTTAAACTTCCTTGGCCGAATGCACCGCTCTTTGCATTGTGCCGAATGGTTACGTTGGCTGACTGCGGAGATACATACCTGTGTATTATTTATTCTTATGCCTGTGTTCTCACCTTAATATTGTTTTTTTTATTGGGAGCTATTTCAGATGGCGCTGTTAAGTAACGCTAAGCGAATAAATGTTTTGTTTAAAATGAAACCAAGAAAAGCAATTGGCCGAGCAACGCTCCGTCGGGTACTTATTAGCAAGATCGACTGTACTTTCCAAAAAAGTGTGTACCTAAACAATATTTTAGTTTACTTAACAGTTGTAAAATTTTGGCCGAAACCAGTTTCACCATTTGCCATGTCCATTTTAGTTGTAGTTCGTCGCGTTTTGTTTTCACAGCGCCGGCGACCGCTGGCTAAGCCAATTAGTGTCCACTTGGGCAAACACCGGCTCGTTAGCGACTTGTGTGTTTTATTCAATTCAATTTGCCAACTCCACCGCTACTTATTGATAGAACTCTACTTTCTTTGTCCACTTTTCATTTGCCAAGATGCCGCCTGTTTTAGAAATAAGTTCGGTTTGTTTCAGGAGGCAAGTATAAAGAGACTTACTTATATTTAATTTTGGTTTTATTTATATATTTGTAATTAAACGACAGATTCATTTTATTCTTATTAAATCGTAGTTTTTGTGTAAAAAAAACAATTTTTTTGTCAATGTAGGTCAACAGTTGTTTTGAGTTCTGCAGATTGAGATTCTTTTGAAAAAAAAAAACTTATGATACAATTTAATTGGTGTCTTTTTATGCGTAATGATTGTATGTAAAATACTAGTTTAGTAAGATTTATATAAATATTTGAAAGTTATATAGTGACAATCCAAAAAGCACTTAGATGAATCCCTTTTTAGTTTTGTAACACTAATTGCATTATTTTTAAAGATTTGATTTTAAGGAAATTCCACAATTAGATTATAAAATGGAATTTAAAATTGCATGGTTCTTTTAAGAACAGATTTCAGCCCTAACACATTGTTCCCGGGACGGAAGGCGCCCTAAGCGAGATCTCCCCTGAATAGCTATAACAGTGACCTTTATAAGGGATGTTTATTTATCGCTAGAATTGCCGCGCACAGCTGGAAAATTTAACCAACTCAGATAAGTGGACATAACAAGTAATTACCTTGAAATCAATTTATAAACAGGGAAAATTATACTTTAACGTTAGTAACAAGAAAAAAATTTGGCAAAAATAAATAAACTCAAAAGACAGTGGTAGTCAAATAGTTAAAAGATATAACTCTGATGTTTGGTCCGATATCCGAGTTTAAATACAGAATACCTAGACGACCGAGCGTTGCTCGGATAAAAACAATTTATTTTCTTGGTTTAAATTGAAACGAAACACTCATTTGCGTAGTGATAATTAATAACGCCATCTGAAATAGCTCCCAATAAAAAAATCACATAAAATAAACGCAATATGGTTTTGATTGAGGTTTGATTTGAACCCAGGCCTCTAGTTCCAAAGTCAGCCCACGTAACCATTCGGCCAAGGAAGCTTTAATTCAATGAACGAAATTTTTATAGGGCTCTTTCTAATCGTTATTGTCATCTCTTTGAACGTCGGATTGACGGATGGCCTTTGACGGCGTTCTTCGCCACAATATTATTAATACTCGCCAATAGATGTCAGTAGAAGAGTTGTATTTTTCAGTTTATATTTAAGTTGATATTCCCTGAAAATATTTTTTATAGGTAGGTACTTTAAAATTTCATCACCCCCGAAACCAGGGTACTAAATGTCATCAAAATCTTTGGAGCCGTTTCCGAGATTAAAAAATATATTTACATAGGTACAAGAACTGCTCGTTTAAAGGTATTATATAGGGTTTGGATAAACTCATCATTATAAATTCTGGCTCACCTGAAATGAACTCAGAACAGTCAGTTTAAGTGGAGTACATTAATATTAATAAAATGTTTTGAAAAGGTATTATTTCAATCCAAATGAGACATCTAGAATTTGGTTATTGGGCGATTGATAATTTTGCTCGTGACTCGCTAGAGGAATGCGCCAGCTTATTGCTAGCTTCTAAGCATCGATTTGTCGTCGTCTTGATGCCTGCAACTCTTCATACGTCTCACTGCTGGACACGGGTCCTTCTCGATTATTGAGTAGGCTTGGAAATTACTTCATCACGCTGCTCTAATGCGGGTTGGTGCAGCGTGACTACTAATATAAAACTGTTTATTATTATGGTCTGACTTTAAAACTCAGACCATTAGTTCTCTCAATAGCTTTTCGAGCCAACCTTCATATAACAAGTAGTCTAACTATAGCAGTGGTTTTCATCTGGTTATTCTGCATCTGCATCTGGTTATTGGCGGCAGTTGTGACCGTAATTTCACTCGTGACCTGCAAGCGGGATGCGGCGGCTTATGGCTGTCTCTTTGAAGGAGGATAATATTAATGTCCTCTATCACGCAATGGATTGAAAATTCTTCATACAAATAATATGGCCCGGTTTATCTCTATAATATTTTTAGTTTAACAAGATCAAGCACTAATTGAGTACCTACAAACGAGAAAAAAAAATAACAACTGCATAGAAAAGACAGCAACAACAAAATATATTCAGAAATAAGATGCAATATTGGTACGAGGTCGCTGAAACAACAATCAGCGACATCTAAATTACGAACAACAAACAATTTAAGTTTCTTTATATATAACAATAAGAGTAGCGATGGCCGAATCGGAAAGACCACAATCTCTGATACGGAGATACCGAGTTCAAATCCCGGCTCGCAACTCTGACAAAGAATTTTGTTGTGTGCGTATTTATCTATGCTTCACAGTGATGAAAATATTGTGAGATTTAATTAATAACGATGTTTTCCATCCATGTGTTCCCGAGAGAAACTCAAAATTTCTCGAAGGCATGATGACGATGGTAGACATCATTCTACCAATCCGCACGTGGCTAACATAGTGAGGGCAGTGCGACACAAAAAAATAAAAAAATAAAACAACGGGTTGCATTCCGGTAGTGCCGGCAGAAGTGAAAACTTAAACATTAACGTTGTGCATTTTTGATATTTTTTAATGGTTAGGGAATAATTTCGCACGAATTGTTTTTATTATCAGTATTATTTTTCATCTAGTATTTTCAGTAGGTTTTTATCTAGTATTTTATAAAGTACTCACTCATTTTCTTTCACTATTTCTTTGTCACTTTTTTCATTAATAGATGCACTTTGTTCAATGTCCATATTTTAAATATTCGATATAAACGAATTTTACAAGTATAGACAGTCGAGCCGTCATCAGCTGTCATCATCTGTCACCCCTCCGTCTTGGTCTAAGAGCCGGTGAAGATCGACCTTCACCGATCTGATAACTATGAGACATACTTTTTGTCAAATATAATTTATAAACATCATGCCTATGATAACTTGCCTATCGAAAAGTGTTCATAGCTATTTTTAGTTTAATTAATTTTAATAAAAAAAAATTCATCACCTCACCCTTGTATACAAATAAATATAATATTAATAATAATATATAATATTTATATGTTTATAAATTATATTTGATAAAAAATATGTCTCATCAAGTTATGTATCAGATCGGTGAAGGTCGATCTTCCACGTCTCCTCTACTATCTTACGAATTTCGACGATCAGGCCACGTGTGTTGACGCGAGCACAATACAAAGAGCGACAAAGAGCGCCTTTCTAGACAGTAGTGTAACTCAGTCCGGTTTTTGAAATTTGAACAAATGACTGCCCGGATTACTAGGGTTAGCGCCTACAAAATGATGGTATATAATACAATGCACCCAATACTTATATCAATGAAAGCGAAATGAAGTGAATTTGTAAATAAATAATAATAATTATAATGATAAATAATGATATAAAGAATTTTCGATCAGGCCACGTGTCCTGACGCGAGTTTAACATTTTTTACCCATCCCAAAAAAATGCACATGGCGCTAAAGAAGTTTTCACTTCAAAAAAAAAAACCAACTTCTAATGGTAAAAAATAAAATAGTTAAGTACCTACTTCTTGCTAATGATCCAGTATATTATTATAAAGTCTCGAAACTATTTTGGAGTCGGAGATTTCCCCTCAATTTTCCTGGGATCTCATCATTTTAACCTGGTGACTTGGACCATCTCGAAAATATAAAATTTCGATCAAAAATATTTATTAAAAGTAATTATTGAATTACATCCTCCTTTTGGAAGTCTGTAAAAATAGGTAATAACAGCGATGCTGAGAAAAACGGTGCATGAGTACAATATATGTAGATGTCACTAAATATTTTGAATTAAATTTGTTTATTTATTTATTTATTAAACTCTTTATTGTACACCATAATACAAAAATGTAACATTAACAAAAAGACAAACAAATAGCGTACAAGTGGCGGCATTATCGCTAAACAGCGATTTCTTCCAGGCAACCACAGGCAAGGAGTTAAAGATAGAAAAAAGATGTAGAAGAGGCAGGTGTACAATTTGGGCTAGAAAAGGTTTTTGAAGTCATTTGAATTCGGGTAAGAACAATGATGGTTAATGTACAAATTAAAAAGTAAAGGCGAGATAAAATAGATGTAAAGGAGATACCAAGTCAGGATTATAAGTAGTGCTCTTTGACTTGGCACCTGATGGAGTGGAGTGAAGATTGTTTATATAATAATAGTAATGGTACGTCTGGTTATTCAATCATCGTAATGAAACCGTTGTGGCGGTTATCTCGCTCGTGACTTGCAGGCGGAATGCGTGAGTTTATGAACCGTTCGCAATGCATGACGCGCAAAAATAATTACGCAGGAATCGAACCCGGAACACCTGATTGGTATCCGGCCTGGTAATTGCGCCATACGGCACGGGTCGTTATATGAAACAATCTTTTATTCTTTCTTGAATTTAAGCTACTCGACGAAAGATAAGTAATGGAACATCTGAGTGATTCTAGATCGAGACTAGTGGTCACGCAGGTAATCTAGCACGTGACATGAAAGCGTACACGCAGTGTGGAATCGATGCCGTCATGGCGTTGCAGTACGGCCTTAACGTATTAAGTATTTATAACGAAACAGGAACTTTTGCTTAGCGTGTGTTGTCTTTCTGTTCTTGTTAAGGCGAAGAAAATACATATGAGATTCACATCTTGTAGTGTGGAGGGTAGCGGAGAATATTAAAGTGCGCATGACCCAGTGACTGGCGTAGAATGCAAGCGATCTATACAGCCATGCGAAACGGGCGTGATCAGTGTGAGATGGATAACCTCTTAAAAAGCATATTTCATGCGTGTGTCCGTGCTTACCGAGGCCAATGGATTAACGTGCCTGCCGACCTTAATAACAATTAATAGAAAGCAATCGTCAAACCTTCGTCGCAGGCCTTACGTCGGTATGAAAACATCCTACAGCGGATTGGCCACTAACTTGCATTCCATCAACACGCAACGGAACATGGCGATATATAAGTAATGGAACATCTGATTGGTTCTATATAGGGACTAGTGGTCACGAAGCTAATCTAGCACGTGACTTTGAAGCATACGCGCAATGTGGAATCGACATCGTCATGGTGTAGCATTATGACCTTAATGTATTATGACGAAGCAGAAAATTTTGACTAGTATAAAAAAGTAAAGATGGAACTCTGCGAAGCACAATGTGAGGCCGATTTTGTAAACATGTGTACGTGGCCGGCTCAAGCACTGATGTAGCAATTATAATTTAAATTAGGTACCCCATTATATTTATTATTTTAATTAACCATTATTATATTATATATTATTTTAACGAACCAACTAATACTAACCATTTCACACCAAAACATTTTTCTTGAGATTTTTCCTATTTTTGATTACGTTTTGCTTAATGCACCACGATATGCTACTAACAAAGCGAAGTGTAGTTTCGTTGTACGGGTGTGCGTATCATATGTATGTACACGGTGAGGTGCAGTTTAAATCGGCCCCATTTTAATTGTTCGAGGCATTATTTTTTTTGTTATCGAGGCGGAAACCTTCAAAAGGCACCTTGGGAGAGGATACCTAGATATGTGGGATTTGTACCATACTAAAACCCCCACGGTGGCCTGCCTCTACGCTCGGGGAGGACTCCTGGATCTCCAGTGGAACGCACCGGTGTCCTCCGCGCGAAGCGCCCCCTTCACGTTCCCATCTTCGAGAGAGCAGATGCGCTCTCCTGCACCCTCGGCGGCATGCGGCCACGCACACACCGCCATTCTTCCTGGGGCTGCTGGCTGGACGGGTCAAGCTCCCACTCTCACCGTCCGCAACCCAGGAAGCCCCCTTTTAGTTGCCTCTTACCATCAGGCAGAGGATATCGTAGCTCTATTCTTAATCCCGAAGCTACAGATCTATCCTTTTAAATTAGCAGATATAACTAGCTTTCAAATAAAAGCTAGTCGACAAAACATAAGTAATGGAATATCTGATTGGTTCTAGATCGAAACTAGCGGTCACGAAGGTAATCTAGCACGTGACTTGGAAGCGTACACGCAGTGTGGAATCGACGCCGTCATGGCGTAGCACCTTAACATATTATGACAGAGCAGGAAATTATGTTAAGTACGTTCTTTTTGTCCTTTTAAATGTGAAGAAAAAAATATGAAAGACCGTAGCTTAATCCGCTCTATAAAACTGTATCCTCCAAAATTTTCTACTGCTCTGAATATGGCAATAAGTTTTTCCGTAGCATTCGTAACATAGAAGTGCTACGAGAAAATAACGCGTAGTCACGAGATTGAATGTGTTTTATGATATTGGCTACGTCGAGCGGTAATATATCTGTCCGGAAATGCGTTAAATAGTTTCTGCCTGTTCGAATTTAAATACACTTAACCATTAAAGACACACTTTTCCATTAGAAGATGTGCGATTTTGGCCTCAGGCTATGAAGTTTGGTAGAATCTGACAATCAGTCAGTCAGCCTGCTGAAGGAGCTCTTTGTATTGTGACCCTACTGTCTAAGAAAGAAACTCTATGTATTGTGCTTATGATTATGAATGATTGTTAGTTTCTTAGACAATGCACACATAAATATTGTACACATGCATAGATCTCCAGTTTTGGTAAGGCGGCATTCATGAGGTAAAAGCGTTATATTAAGCAACTAATTTGCTTGTAGGTACGTAAGTTGAACTTCATAAAAGACAAAGTATTAAAATTACCCTACTCTTAATATAACCTTTATTGATGTTCTTTATTTAAAATGAGTACGTTCCTCCTAAACGTACGTTGTGGCTAGAATTGCCGTACTCCATCATAATTTTAACCAGTCGCTCAAAAAAGAGGACAATCCTTTTCCTACTATGACAGGGCGGTAAACGTAGCGTCCATTGAGCAGAAAATTATATGCGAAATCACGACGGAAGTCACGATTTACCATAGAGGTGGGGAGGGGAATAATTAATGTGGCGGCCTTCGTGGCTTGTGCAATTTTGGTTTTTATTAAAATAGCGTACTTCCTCGAAACAGATTATCCTAATTTTGCGAAACGATATTGTAGTAGGGGTTTAATTTGGATCGGGGGCCATGCGCTATCAAAGCCGTTTTAAAAACATGGCGCTCCCGTAATGATTGCTTGATGAGTGCCGTCAGCGCTGCACCCCAGCATCGATCCGAGCGGTTTCTGTTCGATAGAATATTTTTGGGCTTGGTTTTCTTCATGTTAATAGGTATACACTAGTATAATATTGGTTAGAGAAACCTTAAATTTTGCGATAAAAATAGCGAGGAAAGTATAATCACAAATGTTTTTCCTTGTCTCTGGTGAGACTGTGAGTGGCACTGGCATCCTACACGAATCGAAGCAGCGTAGCTTCTTCGTAATCAAGGTGCAGATACGGATAAGGTTCAACCAGCTGTGGGATTTCTTCAAACCGCTATTTAGCGACAACAGCCGAGACTGATTAAACCAACTCTCCGAGGCACGGACACGCGTATCAACTATCTTAGTTTATAATACTTGATGCCTTGTACCTACTTAGGGCATTATATTTTAAGTGAAAATTAAGATAGATATCCTTCTATGCTCTGTTTTATGAAATCTTTCTAAACTGAGAATATGTTAGAATGATATCTGCATTTAGCGAGAGTAATGAATATTAAATCCAATGAATTTTAATCTTTCTTGTTATGGGAGATAGATCCGTGCCCAACAATAAAAAAAATAGGTTAATTATATCCTTATTTAAAATCAAGTAAAAAGTAGAGCACACAAATTATTGTCAGCTCTTAAACTTTAGATGTTCACGTCGTCTCTACAACTCAGATGTAAACTTATATTATGTGAATTTCTGAAGCTAGTTTGCAGTAGTTGTAACAAGAGACGTTGCAGGTCCCGTCTCTTAACACGAATGGTAGTATTGTGAAAGCAAGAATAATAAACGATAAAAAATGTGAAAATGAAAATGCATTATTTTTAACATATAGGTATTGGTGACCTTCTTCTGTTTTAGTTGATCTTAAAAATACGAGTATTTCAATTTTGCTGGTGCATGAACTGCCTGGGTGGACTTATGACGTGATCATCGTCAGATGTATTGCCTTAAGACATTATAGATAGGCAACGCATAAAATCAATTAATACTTCAATTATTTGTTCGAACAAATTAGTTTCGAAAGGGCCATTATATATATTTTTTCATTACTTTGTACTTAATAATAAGTCTGCATTACTATAATTGACAAACTATTTTCACAATGTGCTTACGTCTACCCCAATTTTATAGTAGGTACTTAAAGTAACAAATGCATAAAATTCTATCTGAGAATGACTAATGCACAGATATACCTGCGACAAAATTTATGTAATTGCTTTAAAAACTTTGCTAAGGACATAGTTTCAATGAATTACCTGCAAAGAAGCTTTTAAAGTTTTCTCGGATAGAAGGTAAGTAAGTACTTAGTTTTTACAGGAACAACCGGACAAGTCGGAAATTATTTCGCGAATTAATTATTCCATACAAAGTATAGAGTTTTCGAATCCCACTGCCTACGAAATTATTTAGGGGCCTATTTATAATAGTAATATATTGCAACATTTCAATTCATTACAATGTTTTTCTTCACCGTAAATGCCAGAAAAAATTACAAAAAATTGTCAAGGAATTGACATCTTCACCAATTCGCAGTAGGCCTATTGTGATGGAGAAAGGAGCGTAATACGGTGCAGCTGTGGTCCACTAAAAAGTTTTAAAAAATCTAGGAAGTTGCGTCATCAACTATTTCAGAAACATAGGGAGTGGAAAATGATCCGACCCTCCCAACACGTGTTCTGCCAGAGCATCTAGTGTAATTAATGCACGAGTTGCGACCGCGACATGGCAGTCTGAACTGTACTGTATCTTTAAGCAGAACAAGGTAATTATTTAAGCCTTAATCCATTACAGTTCCTAAAAGCGGATTAATGAGCAATATTGCAATTCTGAAGCGCGTATGGCCCGGCGGTTAGCGTAGAACGCAAGCGATCTATGCAACTAAGCCAAATGGGCGCGGTCGGGTGTGAGATGGGTGACCGCTAGTTGCAAAAAAATTATTGCATGTTAAGCCGTCGGTTCCGGTTGTTGTCGATTTATGTATCGACTGTATTCATTAAACCAAGTCGGAGGCCTTATGGGCGCTTTGAAAACATCTGACAGCGGGTTGGCCACTTACCCGCATCTCCAGCAACCCGCATTGGAGCAGCGTGGTGGAGTAATCTCTAGGCCTTCCCAAATAATGGGGAGAGACCCGTGCCCAGCAGTGGGACGTAAAAAGGGTTGCAGCCATTGCAATTCTATTGTGTTTCGGTGGAAAGCTGCAGTTGCCGGCCAGCCTTCGACGAAGAAGCGCAACTGCATATGACCACAGACAAGACTTAGGCTTGCTTGAAGTTATGTGTAGATGTCCATGGGCTGCAGTGAAAACTTAAAACCATGTGGCCTGTATATTCTACTGCTTCTCCATTCAGGTAAAAATAATAATGTCTATATATCATTAAAACAATATATTTGAAAAGATATTTGGGCATCTAGGGTACCAGAAATAATCTTCTATATTTTTGGTTATTCAACTTACTATGTATGAAACTTGTTCTCGGCACTCGCACTAACTTAGGAAGTTGAGAATGTTCCTAACAAGAGAACTGCCCGAACGCTGCGAATAATAAAATAATGCACGCGACGCGACTGTGACACGACTCTCGGAACTTCACTGCATTCAGCAGTACAAATTAGAATAGTTTATAGTGTTGTTAGCCTACAATTATCTACAACTTTTGGCCCTATAAACGTTGTATGTTGTATGTATTTTTTTGTTTATGACAGAGATTTTCAAATTTCTTTGACCATCACTTCTAAAACTTACACAAACACGCTTGTCAGTACACATCACTACTACAACCAGAGCCTATCAGCCTTTATAAAATAGAATATCTATAACAAAAACAGATTTCCGTTAGCGTGTGGTTACCATGGCGGACAACTGATCGGAGAGTCCCGTGTTTGATTACCAGCGAAGCAGAAATTTGAATGATTTGTTAAAATGTTTAAAATTTCTGTTCTCTGTATCGGTGTTTGTATTTGTGAATTTACCTATATATTTTTTTGTCTTTATGTGTGTCCATGGCACCCACGACCTTACTGCGAAGCTATGAGTGTGAAAACGGTATTTATTTATTATTTTAATATTGTGATACGTTCTATCGGAAAACTTGGGAAAGTCAAGGTATATTTGCTGTTTCAGGTCTCTAATATTTGACGTGGGAAGATTACGTTTATTTCCTAGTATTAGCAAAATTTCGTCAATATTAGTATTAAATAAAAGCTAAAGGTTGAATATGAATGCGGTACTTGGTAGCTCAGTAGTAAGTTAGGGAGTTAAGGATGTCCCAACAATGCTGACAAGAGAAGTGCCCGAACGGCCAGCATAATAATGCACGTGACGCGACTGCGACACGACACTCAGAACTTTGCCGTCTTTCAGCAGTACAAATTAGAACAGTTGCTACTCTTGTTAGTCTTTAATTATCTGCCACAAATGCTATTGCTACAAACATTACGGCACAAATTGTTTCATCCCGATCATCATTTTCTTCTATTATTATCTTCCATGCATGTTAGTTTTCTGAATAATAAGTCTCAGAACTTATTATGGGTTCCTTATTTAAATCAAATAACTTTTTAAATAATGTTGTGCAATAAACGGTATTCACTGAGATAAGATCTATGAATATAAGTAATAATAAATTAAGTTTTTAACAAAAAAATAGAACCGACTTCAAACGGTAAAAAATAAAATTGTTCAGTACCTACTTCTTCTTGCTTATGGTAATGACTCTTAAAACTATTTCTGGAGTCGGGCCCTTAGTAAATGTCGTACCATTCGTTCTAAATTGGCACCGACAGTACAGACAGTAGGACAGTACCTACTTCTTCTTGCTTATAGTAATGACTGTTAAAACTATATTGGAGTCGGTGCCCATTCAGAACGAAAGGTACACTATATTTACGAAGACAGGACATTTCACTAAGGGCCCGACTTCAAAAATAGTTTTAAGAGTCATTACCATAAGCAAGAAGAAGTAGGTACTGAACAATTTTATTTTTTACCGTTTGAAGTCGGTTCTATTTTTTTGTTAAAAACTTAATTTATTTCACTCTTTTTAGTAATTTTAATAATTCTGTATGTATTAGCATAATTGGAAAAAAAAACACTTAACTTCTAAACTTTAAACAGATTTACCTTTTATAATCATGTTTATCTAATAGCCATCTAAAAGTCTGAAAGACATACTATCAGTCCACCTGAACGTTTAAATTAAAGAAAGAATTTGCTCTCAGCTCCTAAACGTTGAGGAGTTGTACCTTCAATCATCAGTTAAGCAACAGCAGGTGATAATTACCAGACATAAATATTTGTATTATGTTAAAAATATGACTAAAAGCATGTGTGTGCCTATTAAGTTTCAGTGTTTCCCTCGATTTCCCTAATATCACATCATCAGATTTTGACATGGTGACAGTTGGACCACCTCAGGAATGTAAGATTTCGAACAAAAAAACATTTATTGAAAGAATTTGCTCTCAACTCCTAACCGTCGTAGTACCTTCCATCATCAGTTCAGCAACATAATATGACGATAATTATACACAAATGTTTGTTTTGCTTTGTAAAAATATGAAAATCATTTGTTGTGCTATAAAATTTGAATGTTCCCTTCGATTTCTCTGGGATCCCCTCATCAGACTTTGACTTGGTGACAGTTGGACCATCTCGGGAATGTAAGATTTCGAATAAAAAACTATTTATTGAAAGAATTTGCTCTCAACTCCTCACTGTCGCAGTACCTTCCATCATCAGCTCAGCAACATGAGATGATGATTTCTATGCGTAAATATCTTTTATGCTTCAGAAACTATAAGAAAATCAATGTATGTGCCTATAAAATTTGAGAGTTCCCCTCGATTTCCCTGGGATCCCATCATCAGATCCTGATTTGGTGACAATGGGACCACCTCGGGAGTATAACCATACGAACAAAAAAATAATTTTGAAAATCGGTCCACAAACGGCGGAGTAATCGGTGAACATATATATAAAAAAAAAAATACATACAGCCGAATACAGTACCTCCTTCTTTTGGAAGTCGGTAATAAAATTGACAGAAATACTTAGCAGCTCAGGCTAGCGTTACTTGCTCTAAGTTAGGCAGATGACAAAGCCCTGGCTCTCCTAACAAGAAACTACGAAACAACACTCGCAACTTTACAGTGTCTTTGAGCAGTACAAATTAGAATAGCACTGCTGTTAGTCTATAATTGTGTGTTGCAAATTTTAGTATTGGAAACTTAACTGTATAATAGTTTCAATATGAATATTAACTTGGTATATTCATATTTAAACTAGTCATCTTGTATACAGTGTTACATCTTTGTATTTACTTATGCATTCCAACTACACCTGAGCGAAATAATGTGTTTTGTGGGTAAAATGTAATATTTTGTCTAATAACACCACCGCAATTTTGCATGTAAGTTCCTAAACACAATTATCTTAAAAATTGTTTAAGTGAATTTATGTATAATTCTTAGTGAGAATAAATGTATTAAACCGTAAACCATAAAATATATGGAGTGTAATAATATGTACGCTCTTACCATACTATTCGATTGTTTATTTTACACGTGAGAACAACTCCATAACAAGTATCGGTACAAATATTTGTTTGATGATTTCTATTACAAAATACGTTAAAACTAACCGAGATGTGTGTATCCAAAATACTTAATCGTATGTTGGCTCACAGCTCAGAATGCGGGTTTTTGTTAAATAAAAGATAAAACACTTTACAATTGCACGTATATTTCGTAGTTATGCAGTATACAAATCACATATGTAAATATTTCAAGAACGAATAAACCACCAACAGAACAAAAATGGAGTACTTACATATTAACAATCAACTTAACTATTATTCCTTCAATCCTTTACTTGTTTCACTTATTATTTTATCTACGCGTTAAGACTTTTACTCTTTACTAATGCTTTTCCTTAGCCACGTCTCGATCCCTCAGTGCTTCCAACACGAATGCTTGCAGCTTGGTCGGAGAAAATAACGACAATTCATGTGACCGGAAGTTGGCTATGATTAACTGACGTGTCGGAAACGGAACAATGGAATTACCGCTACTAAAAATATCATAATAATACGGAATTAGCTAATACAATATTCTTCATAAATAAATAAAAGCTAACACGTATTTATGCAAAATTTCAATAATATGAGTAAAAAGGTTAAAAATTACGTAAACTAAATGACATAGATACATGCTGTGTGCGAAAATTTGAGGGTACTCGTAGAAAGTGAGAACACCGAGAATCTTCCACTCTTAAGAAGAGAAGTGCCCGAAAGTCGCGAATAATAATGCGCGTGATGCAATTGCGACACGACGCGGCCCAGAACTGTGCCATATCCTTAAGTACAAATTAGAGACAGAAGTACTGCTAGATACCTAGCTAAACAGTGTACCACACATTTTGTTATGTAAATGTAATGGTACAAACAGTTACAGTGTGAATGTTAATTTGATACAATCTGAAAATATGCAAATGTCGTTCTAAACTTATAAATTGCAAGTATTTTTTAAATTTATTTTTTCTTAATTTTGGATAAATATTCAATTAATGAATAGTTTCGGCATAAATAATAAATCGATCCTACAATTATTAAGAGAAATACATGGCAGCTACGTTAAAGTCGCTTACAGTAACTTAGGGAGTTTAGAATGTCCCAAAACTCCTAATAAGAGAACTGGCTGTCGGGAACCACAAATATTTCACACTTAGAACTTTACTCTGTCAAGTCTGTTAATGCGAAAATATAGTTTACTAAAAACTGCGAAACTAGTCAGTTGAGTCATTGAAACTCGCAGCAAGTTAGGCAGTTGACAGCATTTCACGCGTACTACTAATAAGAAAGCCAACCTAACTGCAATAGGAGATCCATGCCTAGCTGTGGGACGTAAAAAGGATTGTAGCCAAAAAGAGAACTGCCTTAACGCCGCTATGCATAACGTATGTGGACGCGACTGCGATACGACACTCAAAACTTTACTGTTTATTATTTTAGTCAGTTATTGGGAACTTACACTATACTAAAAATTAAGTTTTTAACAAAAAAATAGAACCGACTTCAAACGGTAAAAAATAAAATTGTTCAGTACCTACTTCTTCTTGCTTATGGTAATGACTCTTAAAACTATTTTTGGAGGCGGGCCCTTACTAAAATGTCGTACCATTCGTTCTAAATGGGCACCAACAGTACAGACAGTGGGACAGTACCTAATTCTTCGTGATTATGGTAATGACTGTTAAAACTATATTGGAGTCGGTGCGCATTCAGAACGAAAGGTACACTATATTTACTAAGACAGGACATTTTACTAAGGGCCCGACTTCAAAAATAGTTTTAAGAGTCATTACCATAAGCAAGAAGAAGTAGGTACTGAACAATTTTATTTTTTACCGTTTGAAGTCGGTTCTATTTTTTTGTTAAAAACTTAATTTATTTCACTCTTTTTAGTAATAATTCTGCACATATGTACCGTAAAGAGATACCTTTTATAATCATGTTTATCTAATAGCCATCTAATACCCTGAAAGAATACTACTATAAGTCCACCTGAACGTATAAATTAATGAAAGAATTTGCTCTCAGCTCCTAACCGTCGAGGAGTTGTACCTTCAATCATCAGCTTAGCAACATGAGGTGATAATTACCGGACACAAATATTTGTAAAAATTGTGACTAAAAGAATGTGTGTGCCTATTAAGTTTCAGTGTTTCCCTCGATTTCCCTAGTATCACATCATCAGATTTTGCCATGGTGACAGTTGGACCACCTCAGAAATGTAAGATTTCCAACAAAAAACCATTTATTGAAAGAATTTGCTCTCAGCTCCTAACCGTTGAGGAGTTGTACCTTCAATCATCAGCTTAGCAACATGAGGTGATAATTACCGGACACAAATATTTGTAAAAAATATGACTAAAAGAATGTGTGTGCCTATTAAGTTTCAGTGTTTCCCTCGATTTCCCTAGTATCACATCATCAGATTTTGCCATGGTGACAGTTGGACCACCTCAGAAATGTAAGATTTCCAACAAAAAACCATTTATTGAAAGAATTTGCTCTCAACTCCTAACTGTCATAGTACCTTCCATCATCAGCTCAGCAATATTCTATGATGATAATTATACAAAAATGCCTGTTTTGTTTTAGTAAAAATATGAAAATCATTTGTTGTGCTATAAAATTTGAATGTTCCCTTCGATTTCTCTGGGATCCCCTCATCAGACTTTGACTTGGTGACAGTTGGAACCCCTCAGGAATGTAAGATTTGGAATAAAAAACTATTTATTAAAAGAATTTGCTTTCAACTCCTCACTGTTGCAGTACCTTCCATCATCAGCTCAGCAACATAAGATGATGATTACTATGCACAAATATGTCTTATGCTTCAGAAAGTATAAGAAAATCATTGTGTGTGCCTATAAAATTTGAGAGTTCCCCTCGATTTCCCTGGGATCCCATCATCAGATCCTGATTTGGTGACAATGGGACCACCTCGGGAGTATAAGCATGCGAACAAAAAAATAATTTTGAAAATCGGTCCACAAACGGCGGAGTAATCGGTGAACATATATATAAAAAAAAAAATACATACAGCCGAATACAGTACCTCCTCCTTTTAGAAGTCGGTAAAAAGTGCAAAACTCATGAGTTGAGTCATCGTCAAGTGCCCGAACCCTGCGCATAATGCATGAGACGCGACTGCGACACATCACTGAGAACTTTACTGTATCTTTCAGCAGTATAAATTTGATTTTCTTTTATATTGAATTATTGACGACAGCAGACGAGCATGCCGGTCACATGTTGCTAAGCGGTCGCCACAGCGTACAACTCAAGCTATTGCCTGCGTCCGTATCCAGTTATCCTACGCTGTATCCGGAGACTGATGGTGGTGGCCGGCAATCGAACTTTCCACCGATACAACGCGACTACGACATTGTGTTTTTGATTTGTACAAATTAGAATAGTTGGTACACGCGTTACTCTACAATTTTATAAGTCTGTCTCTCTGACTTTGGTTTATTATAATAGTGTTGGCTCACAGCTCAGAATGCGGGTTTTTGTTAAATAAAAGATAAAACACTTTACAATTGCACGTATATTTCGTAGTTATGCAGTATACAAATCACATATGTAAATATTTCAAGAACGAATAAACCACCAACAGAACAAAAATGGAGTACTTACATATTAACAATCAACTTAACTATTATTCCTTCAATCCTTTACTTGTTTCACTTATTATTTTATCTATGCGTTAATACTTTTACTCTTTAGTTTACTAATGCTTTTCCTTAGCCACGTCTCGATCCCTCAGTGTTTCCAACACGAATGCTTGCAGCTTGGTCGGAGAAAATAACGACAATTCATGTGACCGGAAGTTGGCTATGATTAACTGACGTGTCGGAAACGGAACAATGGAATTACCGCTACTAAAATATCATAATAATACGGAATTAGCTAATACAATATTCTTCATAAATAAATAAAAGCTAACAGCTCGGCCATCCTGCTTATAGCGTGTCCTCACGCTTTCTTAAAAGTACAAAAGTACTATAAATTTTCTAAAAATATTACTATAAATTACATTCTTTAACACATTATTTAATTATCTGTATAATGTACAATGTAGTTTATATTTATCGAAAGTTCTTAAATAAAATAAAATAAAAACAAGAAATTACGTTCAGTGTACTCAATAATTGTATTAATAGCAATTAATGCAGTAAATCATTATAATATATTTTTAATCGTATTTTTAATTTCAAACATAAACTTTCTCATTTATATTGTAATCTTTTTTTTATAAGTAGAAAGAACATTACTTTTATACACGACACAAAAATAAATTGGCCTTAGTTTATTTATCTTAAGAATCCATTACCCGTAAACAAGCAATAAATTACTTCATATTAACATCTGAAATGAAATGTCAGAAAAATCATCATGAAATCTCAAATAAAGTCATAAAATAATTATATACCTAACATTTGGATTTGTATTTGGAACTTTTACACACTACACAAAAATAAATTGGCCTTAGTTTATTTATCTTAAGAACCCATTACCTAATTATATAATTTTTGGATTTGTATTGGAGTCGAATTAGTTACATAAACATGTTCAATTGAAGACCCCACATGAGTGATACAAAAAGGATCCCATTCCCAACTGGAAAAACTTATTGAATCTCGCCCTCGTCCCCTCCACCGGGGCACTTTCACTCCATCCCATTACTATATTATTATGGCCCCTAGAACTCCAATAAAAGCTTTAAATAACAACAAAGTCACCAATTCCACATTTCCCGTCAGACCTTTTGTCAATTTTTCTTTCAAAAACCCGATCAAATGTGTTTAAACGACTCACTCGACTCAACAGCGAACTATTAAACTATATATTCTACTCAACCTTCATAGCAATCAACTAAAGCAATAAACATGTCCAAAAATTACTTACAAAGACTAATGCGAGACACCTTCTCACTCAGATTAAAGACCCATTCCGCAACTACATTACCCATAACAGACAAATTTCACTTTATTATCATTTTATTTTCACAAAGCCGAGGATCGGGTTCAGCCCGAAAAAACAAGAATCCATTTTCAAGAAGTGCATAATGAGAAACAATTTTATATCCGTAACCAATCCCTGTAATATGTGCAAGCCTCATGAAGGCAAACACGGCTAACTAAATATACAAGAACAACCCTTACTATCACATCAATCCGTGCAAAATTTTTTAGTCCTTGACTAAACAACTTTTACACCAATATCAGTAAAACCAAGGTACCTCAAACAAGTAGAGAAGCAATCCCTGTCTATTAAAACTTCCAAGCGAAATCGGCCTTTTTGTCCTAACCCTTACCGCAACTCAGTGCCCGCTTGCATTCCTATTGCCAGTCATAACCACTTGACCGCAATTCATAGTCTCCCCAATCCCCTGTATTTGTAGGCCCTTGCTGCAAGTGAATCCCCGTAAATGTTTACATCAAACTTGGACGCACAAACAGTTAATGCCGAACCTCTACTACTCTCGAGATTCACTATACTCCATAAGTTTCTATTACATCCACCTAAGATAATTGGGTAGTTGACTGATGTCCAGAATGTGCCACTTATAAACAAAACACGAACACAGACTACCCACTATCACATAAATTCAAATAGTTGGAATATCAAACATAATTAATTATTGATCTATCGCTTTCTAGTAAATCGAGTCCCACCAACATCCCGTACCATAACACAGGCTAGCGACGTCACTAACCAGCACTTTTCTCTCTATCCTCCAAGTTGAAACGATCACATCCCGCACATACACTTCTCAAATTTATATGTTTGATGTCTAGGCGCCAACTCTACAACAAAATTGCCAAATCCCCTACCAAGATCAAACCAGTTTAAAATATCAGTCAATACCCCAATTCCCTCCCCGTACCAGAGATACATTTTACTTATAAACACTATTACAACCAAAATAGGAGTTTTAAACAACTCTCATGTATGTACGTCCCACAATCTGTAAAATAACAGGCCACTGCTACGCAATATGATATATTACACAACACCAGAGAGGACGCCATTAAATCAGTAAATCGACCGTCCATATCTTACACGTGCTTTCTACACCCCCGAGCAATCCATGTTTATAAACGCCTCCTTCAGACAAACTAAAAACTAGGGCAATAAAAATCAGTTCATGATTCGCTCTAAAATGCAAAACGGATGGTTACCAATTTCTGATTGGTGTACTTTCTATGTTCATCCTATAAATAATTATTAATGTCGAACTCCCAGTTATTTCTATAGAGAACTAAGCAATCTGAAACACTCATCTACATCATCTACATCATAAAAGTCAATTGCTTCGCCAATAATATGCAATAACCTGCACTACAGCAACTTTAGTGGCCCTTCACACCTAACGGTACAATTGTATTTGTGGCAATACCTCTTCCTCACCTTTATCAGTTTGTGAATCTAATTTAAAAGACCTGAACCTATTCTGCTTTCAAACCAAATCAAAGCTAGTCTTGTCACACAAAGAACACTTTGCCGACATCTCGCCACAATGAAAAACATATTAGCGTTTTGCAAAGAAGGTGCTTCGATTAATACCGCTGAAGGCTTCAACCCTACATTCAATACCGTAAGTTTGATACACTTTTCAATGTCCCACAGTGACTGTCCCAAAATAATTTCGCACCCGTTCAGGTTCGGTAAATTGGCCACTTGAATTGACTGCGACTATAAGGTTACTTACAGCTCTCTACGAACATTGCCAAGCCCGACCAACTTTGGAAAAGAGCAGCGAATGATATCCCCCCATCTTATACACATATTTCTGAATATTATTCCACCTTCTTAATCCAGATTAAAATGGTTTGCTCTTTACACAAAGGATCAAAATCCGGTATTACATCGCTATTAAAAGATTTTATAATCAGCGACCCAGCCCAGCCAGGGCGACTCAAAGACAGGTACTCCAGTTTTACCAATTTAACTAAAAAAACTTCACCAATTTAACTTAATAACCTACGGAACCTACCTATTTCAACAAACTCTACTCCACCTTAACATGGTACGTATAACGCCACTGCGATTCAGAATTCCGCTCAACGCCGTACCACCGTTACATAATATGCAACCCCAGTGTGACGGGTGACGGGAAGAAAACAGCTTCGAAAACATCGCAGTACTTCGAATTCATATTCCAAACATTCAGAATCTGTGAGTCAACCTCAGGAGATAGAGCCATTATGACCTCCTTCTCAGCGTTATTGTAGATGTGCAATTCCCCAGCACATTACCCCAATGTATGTCTGCTAGACCACAGTGCACGCATACAAAGCTCCCAAAAAGCAAGGCTCCCAACAAAGCCTCGTTATATTACAATTAGTTCGAAAACGAAACCCTAATGACTTATACACCAATCCCTTCCTCAAAATTCACACTATTGGTGAGAAGCGCATTGAAATCTGTTAGGTAGTTTGAGACTACCTAGTTCATATAGACAGACAGACAGAAAGACGCGTCAGCGGGACTAAATTTTATACGTTAGGATTGACAAGAACTTATCTAAAATTATCTCAATTTCAAAATCCCCTTGACTACCACTACAACTCACCGTAGCTCAAATACATATATAAATATTATATTATATAATCTTAAAAGGATTCGATTTTCACCGCCCCCCCTCTCCCCCAAGGAGCTCGATACGGTCAAAGTGATGTATGAGGGGTTTCCCCTATCCCCTCTCGGGAGTAACGGAAAAATTTCGAAATTTAAAATTTCAAGATGGCGGCCGAGTTTGAAATGTCAAATTTTTTATTTATTTCTCTATGCCCAATATGGGTGTCCTTTTCGAGTAACCTTGGGGTGGTGATTACGAAAAAAATGGCCGTTTTTGGAAATTCAAGATGGCGGCGCGGATACGTTTGGTTAAATTTTTGCCCTTTTCGAGGTGTGTTTGAGGAGCTGTCATGCGGTGGTTTTTAGATACCTTTTTGATGTTTTTTCTAAAATGTCTTGGAAATACCCTAAATTATGGCAAAATGAGGGTAGTAATTTTTTTAAACAAGATGGCGGATGTGTAGCGGCCATTTTGTAAAAAGTGCGAAAAACACCATTTTTCGAGGGGAAATATCTCGAGGTTGGCAACATTTGATCGGGTTGCTTTGTTCGAGGCGATTGTGTGACTCCGCTCAAAGTGTTGCCAGGTTTGGTCGACTTTTTTTCCTTTCATACATTTTTTTGAACTTTCCATTCAAAAACATGAAAAGTAGAAGGAGAAGATTTTTTAATAAAAAAAATTAATTGACAGACGCATTGTGATGCCCTCAATGACATTTGACCATTTTTGAAAACGTCGACTGGCAACACTGGCCGCAGGAATTTTTTTCCCATTTCACACATTGTCTATTACCACGGAGCGAAGAGTGGTGGGGGGTGAATATGATGTATGGGTGATATTATTGGTTGACTATCGTGTCTATGGGAAAAATCCGAAACGTCAGAAATTCAAGATGGCGGCCGAGCTGAGCAGGTGAATAAATTTTTTTTATTCGCACGGACCCGAGATGGGTGTTGGTTTCGAGTAAGAGCGGGACAAGAAAAACGAAAAAAATTGAAAAAATTGAAAAAACAAGATGGCCGCCGAGATACATAAAATTGAATTTTTCCGATTTTCGAGGTGTGTTTGCGGGGTCGCCATTTTGTGGGTTTTTGACATTTAAGTATGCTTTTTTTACTTTTGTATCTGGCACATGCTCAATTTTGACAGATTGGAACATACTATTTTTTTGAACAAGATGGCTGACCCACATCGGCCATTTTGTAAAACATACGAAAAATCGAGTTTTTTGACGGGAATTTTTTCCAAGTTTGCAACATTTCAGCGGATTTCGTTGTACTGATCGGTTGTGTATCTTGACTCGAAGTGTTGCCAGGTTTTGTAATTTTTTTTTTCTTTCATACAAAATTGGAAACCTCCCATACAAAAACATGAAAAGTAGAAGGAGAAACATTTTTGATCAAAATATTGAGCCAGATATTTTTTAGGGGCTGTCTCAATGACATTTGACCATTTTTATCTTCATCACCTGGCAACACTAGGAGCTAGAATTTTTTTTCCGTTTTTTCGACATTTCGAATTACACAGCCAAAAGTAAACATGGGAGGTAATAATAATGTATGGGTGATATTTTTGATTTACCCTCGTGTCTATAGGAAAAATCCGAAACGTCAGAAATTCAAGATGGCGGCCGAGCTGAGCAGGTCAAGTTTATTTTTGTTTTCTGCACGTACCCAATATTGGACATGTTTTCGAATAATATTGGGACGACAAATACGATGAAATTAAAAAAAAATAAAAAAACAAAATGGCCGCCGAGATTTTTGAATTTGAAAATTTTAAATTTTCGAGGTAACTTTACGGGAGTTTTTTGTTCAAGAAATTTAATCGTTCATTTTACAATTGACATCTATTGGCTTTGGTGTATTCTCAATTTTGACGGATTGTATTACATTTTTTTTTATTCAAGATGGCGGACGCTGTGGTGGCCAGTTTGTAAAAAGAACAAAAAATGCTATTTTTCGGTGTGAAAATTTTGGTGGTTGGCAACGTTTCAGCGGATTACTTTGTACGAAGCGGTTGTGTAACTTGACTTGAAGTATTGCCAGGTTTTGTAATTTTTTTTTCTTTCATACAAATTTGTAAACTTTCCATTAAAAAATATGAAAAGTAGAAGGAGAAACATTTTTGATCAAAATATTGACCCAGATATTTTACAGTGGCTGTCTCAATGACATTTGGCTATTTTTATCTTTACCACCTGGCAACACTGGGAGCTAGAATTTTTTTTCAATTTTTTTCCTGGTCTTCATGTTTCGAATAGTGGAGCAAAAACTGTAGATCTGGAGTATCAACAATGTATGGGAGATTTATTCCTTATAGTATGGTGATTATGGGAAAAATATGAAATCACAATGTTGCCATACACAAAAATTGTTTTTCATGCCAATGAAATTTTATATCGAATATTTTAGTATGTTACTGTGGGCTAACATCATTAAGTGTATAAATATTTGGTAGTTAGTAATTAATTGTAAATTTTGATGCTAAAAATTTTTGATGTTGCCATACAAAAAAAATAATTTCCAAACAAATATATTTTTGTATGTAAGATTTCGCGCATTTGTTTTCTTTCAATGTTATTACAATGTATGAAGCGTTTAAAGCTACTACTTCACTTTACTAATTATTGCAATAATCACTCAGTGTTGCCACACAAAAAATAAAAGTTTTCATACAAGTGTTTTACCCTATCAAATTTGCCTGAAAATAAGTAATTTAGCTTCGAATACTATAGCCTATTTGCACTATTTAATATAATTTTAATTACTTTTAATCTGTAGATACTCACAAATAGTAAATATTTGTAGAAAAATATTTTCGTGTTGCCATACAAAAAAAGTGATTTTCATACAAACAAATTTTTGTATGTTAAATTTTCAGGTTTTGTCTCCTTTTGATGTCAACAAATGGTATGAGGCGTTTGTAGAAATTATTGCACTGTATAAGTTTTTTAAAAAATATTTCAATGTTGCCATACAAAGAATTTTTTTTTCATACAAGTATTTAAAATTATCCCGACAAATCGGGTATTGTATGGAATATTTTAGCCTGTTGGCAACATTTAGCATAACTATATCTTTGAATTTATGATAGACATAAACAAGTTTAATGTTTCAGTAAAAATATATTTTTGGGTTGCCATACAAAGAAACCGACTTTCATACAAAAATATACTTTTTAGTCAAATTTCAAATTGTTGCCACTTTATAATGATATTACAATGTATGAAGCGTTGCATGACACATTTATACTGTACATTTTATTGAAAAAATATTTTAGGGTTGCCATACAAAAAATAAAAAAATTCTTACAAAATCTTTCAAGTATCGAATATGTCATGAAATTGTTATTTTGTATTCAACATTTCAGTCTGTCGGTGCTATTTAGGAACATTAAAATGTACTAGGCATTTGGAAGGACAAACAATTTGTTTATTTTGGTACCAAAAAATATCAGTGTGGTCATACAAAAAATAATAATTTTCATACAAATGCATTTTTCTATGTGATAGTTTGGGCTGAGTGTTCCTTTTGACGTCATTACAATGTATGGAAGTTTGTAAGTACTAATATTTTGTACATATTTAAGTAATAATACTTTGGTGTTGTTATACAAAAAATAATAATTTTCATACAAACCCTTTTTAATATAAAATTTCAAGCTATTACGTCGTTTGGATTTTAGGTATGGGCCATTTCTAGGAACCAACGTTAGGTTTCAAAGTTAGGTACAATTCAGTGATTTTGAATAATATGACAGAATATATTTTTTTTACTAAAGTGATGTAAATTATTTATATTATAATGAAATAAATACAATAAAATATAAAGTACGTATAAAATCAATAGCTGCAAATATTACTGTTATATGCTTACTTTGATGAGCTTTTTTCATCTGTAGTTCCATCTTACGTTAGTTATTGGTCACTTTTATTTAAATACGTAAATCATTATAAAAAAAATTAACAAGGTTTAACAAGTTCAAACTTACCATTACTGACTGTACGGCCATTCTATATGAAAATAATCTAAAGATTGTACTGGCCACATATAGATCGTACTTTAAATTTGGAATAAAAAAACTCATGTACAAAATTTTGCGTTAATTGGCGGTAAATCGTTGCCTGTAGTTTCTTTTGGTTCGCAACAATTTTGTAAATTTTGTGTAATAATGTGGATTATTTTCAATTAATGACGTGTTTGAATGTGTTTTTGTGGATTTTTTAAATTTCGCGAAATAAGCACAACTTTCGGCATTTATTTTGAAGAGAAATTGGGTATGTAAGTACAAAGATTTTACAAAATGTTACGTTCGCCATATTTCACCACTAATTGATCAAATACCTAATTTATTCATTTACTTAGGGCCTCTTTCACCACCTTCAAGTAAGTGACAAGTACGCTAATTGTCGGTTAAAGTCACCCGTAACTTCAATTTCACGATGTTCGAGTAGCACTAATCATATGAGAAACTGACCTGTACTCATAGCCATTACTTGCCAATTAACTTTACTTGGTATTACTCCGCTTTTATAACGACTTAACATTTTACCTGAAATACATGTTTTTTCAACCCTCTTATGACCCAATGCTGGGCACAAATCTCCTCTAGAAAGTGGGAGGGATGTAGACCATAGTCCACCACGCTGGCCAAGAGTGGATAGGTGGATATTATGCCTTTGAGTAATTATGAGTAACTCTCAGGCAAGCATGGTGATTGAAAATATAGTAATTAAATATCAACAGCAATAAATACGCACATAAAAATGTTCTTCGTAAGAGCTGCGCGCCGGGTTTTGATCACGGAATATCCATGTCGGAGGCCGCGCTCTTACCCGCTCGGCCATCGCTGCTCAAGTACATATTTTATTTATATAATTTCTTCCGTTTAGACGTAATTCGTCATACAAGGCTGCCCTTTTCGTGCACCACTAATGGGCACGGGTCTCTTCCCATTATAGGGGAAGCATGGAGCTTACTCCACCACGCTTTGCAATGAGGGTTGGCGGCCAACCAGCTGTCGGATGTTTTCGAACCGCCACAAGGCCTCTGACAAGGTTTATCGACTACTACATAGCTACGATATCACCCAGGTCCAACGGCTTAGCGTGTCTTTCGAAGCTTAGAAACGCGTTTGAATTTTGCCACTAGCAGTCATCCATCTCACACGTTAATGACCATTTTATAGTCCTCGCGGTTTTAGTGGTCGCTACAGCCCATAGACATCTACAAATCTCAACCAAGCCAATCTTGCCTAAGGTCGTTGCGTTGATACTTGTATAAGTTGCTTTATTTGGCTGCAACCCTTTTTGCGTCCCACTGCTGGGCACGGGTACCTCCGCCTTATTGGGGAGGCCTGGAGCTTACTCCACCACGCTGCTCCAATGCGGGTTGGTGGAGATGCGAGTTAGTGGCCAACCCGCTGTCGGGTGTTTTCAAACTGCCCATAAGGCCTCCGACAAACTTTAACGACTGTTATTTATCGACCACAACCAGGACCGACGGCTAAACGTGCCCACCGAAGCACGGAAACGCGCATAAAATATTCTGCCACTAGCGGTCACCCATCTCATACCCAACCGAGCCCGTTTTGCTTCGTTGCATAAATCGTTTGCGTTCTACGCTAACCATCGGGCTATGCACGCTTTACTTCACTTCACGTTGCATTATTTAGGTGATCTTAAATAACTATTCGTAGTATCTAAATATAATACAGTTGTTTCACGGTAGAAATGGATTCAGCGGTAGGTCTTTAGTTTCATCCACATAAAGGTGTGAGCAGCAACTGCTATGTTATGATAGACTCAACGATAGTACTTTCTCGGTTACAGTCATAGAGAGAAGTGTGGCCGGTACCCACAACTTTCCACTGAAACACAACAGAACAGAGTTGATTCAAGCTGCTTCTACATTTCTAAAACCCCGAATTGGAACAGAACGGTGAAGAAAGCTCCAAGCCTTCCTCGTAATGGGGAAAGACCCGTGCTCAGTAGTGGCAAACAAGGGTTGCAGCCAGAAATGGATTCATCGGTACTCAATATTTTTATCTTATAATAGCGTACCTCGGCGATTATAAATTTGAAAAAATGCTTTATCTTGTTTGTATTTTGCACTGGAGTTATGTAAAAAAAAGGATTCCGGTCATCACCCTTGCTTCTTTTACACTCATAGCCCCACAGTAGGATAGATATACCCTGTGTCGTGGGAACCATGGATACAGACACACAAAAACAGAAACACAAACAGATCGAGACCAGAAATTTTAAATTAATCATTCAAATTTCTGCTTCGCGGGGAATCCAACCTGTGACCGTCTGACCGGCAATCCAGCATGGTCACCATTGCGTCACATGGGTATATAAGATAGACAGTTTGGAATACTTCTCACTTCACTACTCGGTTAACCATTCGGGCCTCTTGGCCCTGACGTCAATGAATCATTGTCACCACTAAAATGATGACTTTTTAATGCGTGAAAGATGTTTTAACGATTTTTATTCTCTAACTATAGATAATAGTTTGTCGTTGATAGATCATTTGGTTGTTTGTCTAAAAACAAAGATATCAATTGCTGCCATATCATTATATAACTAGCTGAAAATTTTATTCAAATATACGACAAAAAGGATGCCACGCGAGCAGCTTGCTGCGAGCGCAACACGCGCAACCTAGTTATATTATATAATCTTAAAAGGATTCGTTTTTCACCTCCCCCCCTCTCCCCCAAGGAGCTTGATACGGTCAAAGTGATGTATGAGGGGTTTCCCCTATCCCCTTTAGGGATTTACGGAAAAATTTCGAAATTTAAAAATTCAAGATGGCGGCCGAGTGTGAAATGTCAAAATTTTTATTTATTTCCCTATGCCCAATATGGGTGTCGTTTTCAAATAATTTTGGGGTGGGAAATACGAAAAAAGTAGTCGTTTTTTGAAATTCAAGATGGCGGCGCGGATATGATTGGTTGAATTTTTGCCCTTTTCGAGGTGTGTTTGACGAGCTGTCATTTGGTGATTTTTAGATACATTTTTGATGTTTTTTATAAAATGTCTTGGAAATACCCTGAATTCTGGCAAAATGAGGGTGGTAATTTTTTTAAACAAGATGGCGGACGTGTGGCGGCCATTTTGTAAAAAGATCGAAAAACACCATTTTTCGAGGGGAAATATCTCGAGGTTGGCAACATTTGATCGGGTTGCTTTGTTCAAGGCGATTGTGGGACTTTATTCAAAGTGTTGCCAGGTTTGGTCGACTTTTTTTCCTTTCATACATTTTTTTGAACTTTTCATTCAAAAACATGAAAAGTAGAAGGAGAAGATTTTTTAATGAAAATGTTTTATTGGCAGACGCATTGTGATGCCCTCAATGACATTTGACCATTTTTGAAGACGTCGACTGGCAACACTGGCCGCAGGATTTTTTTTCCCATTTCACACATTGTCTATTACCACGGAGCGGGGAGTGGTGGGGGGTAAATATGATGTATGGGTGACATTATTGGTTGACTTTCGTGTCTATGGGAAAAATCCGAAACGTCAAAAATTCAAGATGGCGGCCGAGCTGAGCAGGTGAATATTTTTTTTTATTCGCACCGACCCGAGATGGGTGTCGTTTTCGAGTAAAACTGGGACAAGAAAAACGAAAAAAATTGAAAAAATTGAAATAACAAGATGGCCGCCGAGATGCATAAAATTGAATTTTTCCGATTTTCGAGGTGTGTTTGCGGGGTCGCCATTTTGTGGGTTTTTGACATTTAAGTATGCTTTTTTTACTGTTCTCTCTGGCACATGCTCAATTTTGACAGATTGTATTCTTTAATTTTTTTGAACAAGATGGCTGACCCACATCGGCCATTTTGTAAAACATACGAAAAATCGAGTTTTTTGACGTTAATTTTTTCCAGGTTGGCAACATTTCAGCGGATCTTGTTGTACTGATCGGTTGTGTATCTTGACTTGAAGTGTTGCCAGGTTTTGTCAAATTTTTTTTCTTTCATACAAAATTGGAAACCTCCCATACAAAAACATGAAAAGTAGAAGGAGAAACATTTTTGATCAAAATATTGAGCCAGATATTTTTAAGGGGCTGTCTCAATGACATTTGATCATTTTTATCTTCATCACCTGGCAACACTAGGAGCTAGAATTTTTTTTCCGTTTTTTCGACATTTCGAATTACACAGCCAAAAGTAAACATGGGAGGTAATAATAATGTATGGGTGATATTTTTGATTTACCTTTGTGTCTATAGGAAAAATCCGAAACGTCAGAAATTCAAGATGGCGGCCGAGCTGAGCAGGTCAAGTTTATTTTTGTTTTCTGCACGTACCCAATATTGGACATGTTTTCGAATAATATTGGGACGACAAATACGATGAAATTAGAAAAAAATAAAAAAACAAAATGGCCGCCGAGATTTTTGCATTTGAAAATTTTAAATTTTCGAGGTAACTTTACGGGAGTTTTTTGTTCAAGGAATTTAATCGTTCATTTTACAATTGACATCTATTGGCTTTGGTGTATTCTCAATTTTGTCGGATTGTGTTACATTTTTTTTTATTCAAGATGGCGGACGCCGTGGTGGCCAGTTTGTAAAAAGAACAAAAAATGCTATTTTTCGGTGTGAAAAATTTGGTGGTTGGCAACGTTTCAGCGGATTACTTTGTACCGAGCGGTTGTGTAACTTGACTTGAAGTATTGCCAGGTTTTGTCAATTTTTTTTCTTTCATACAAATTTGTAAACTTTCCATTCAAAAACATGAAAAGTAGAAGGAGAAACATTTTTGATTAAAATATTGACCCAGATATTTTACAGTGGCTGTCTCAATGACATTTGGCTATTTTTATCTTTACCACCTGGCAACACTGGGAGCTAGATTTTTTTTTCAATTTTTTTCCTGGTCTTCATGTTTCGAATAGTGGAGCAAAAACTGTAGATCTGGAGTATCAATAATGTATGGGAGATTTATTCCTTATAGTATGGTGATTATGGGAAAAATATGAAATCACAATGTTGCCATACACAAAAATTGTTTTTCATGCCAATGAAATTTTATATCGAATATTTTAGTATGTTACTGTGGGCTAACGTCATTAAGTGTATAAATATTTGGTAGTTAGTAATTAATTGCAAATTTTGATGCTTAAAATTTTTGATGTTGCCATACAAAAAAAATAATTTCCAAACAAATATATTTTTGTATGTAAGATTTCGCGCATTTGTTTTCTTTCAATGTTATTACAATGTATGAAGCGTTTAAAGCTACTACTTCACTTTACTAATTATTGCAATAATCACTCAGTGTTGCCACACAAAAAATAAAAGTTTTCATACAAGTGTTTTACCCTATCAAATTTGCCTGAAAATAAGTAATTAAGCTTCGAATACTATAGCCTATTTGCACTATTTAATATAATTTTAGTTACTTTTAATCTGTAGATACTCACAAATAGTAAATATTTGTAGAAAAATATTTTCGTGTTGCCATACAAAAAAAGTGATTTTCATACAAACAAATTTTTGTATGTTAAATTTTCAGGTTTTGTCTCCTTTTGATGTCAACAAATGGTATGAGGCGTTTGTAGAACTTATTGCACTGTATAAGTTTTTTCAAAAATATTTCATGTTGCCATACAAAAAAATTTTTTTTTCATACAAGTATTTAAAATTATCCCGACAAATCGGGTATTGTATGGAATATTTTAGCCTGTTGGCAACATTTAGCATAATTATAACTTTGAATTTATGATAGACATAAACAAGTTTAATGTTTCAGTAAAAATATATTTTTGGGTTGTCATACAAAAAAATCGACTTTCATACAAAAATATACTTTTTAGTCAAATTTCAAATTGTTGCCACTTTATAATGATATTACAATGTATGAAGCGTTGCAAGACACATTTATACTGTACATTTTATTGAAAAAATATTTTAGGGTTGCCATACAAAAAATAAAAAAATTCTTACAAAATCTTTCAAGTATCGAATATGTCATGAAATTGTTATTTTGTATTCAACATTTCAGTCTGTCTGTGCTATTTAGGAACATTAAAATGTACTAGGCATTTGGAAGGACAAACAATTTGTTTATTTTGGTACCAAAAAATATCAGTGTGGTCATACAAAAAATAATAATTTTCATACAAATGCATTTTTCTATGTGATAGTTTGGGCTGAGTGTTCCATTTGAGGTCATTACAATATATGGGGAGTTTGTAAGTACTAATATTTTGTTCATATTTAGGTAATAATACTTTAGTGTTGTCATACAAAAAATAATAATTTTCATACAAAAGCTTTTTTAATGTAAGATTTCAGGCTATTATGTCGTTTTGATTTTAGTGCAATGTATGGGCCATTTCTAGGTACCATTTCACCTTACATGTCGTTGCAAAAATATTTCTGTGTTCCCATACAAAAATTATACATTTTTATACAAATGCTTTTTGTGTGAAATATTTTACAGTATAGTCTCCTTTTGATATGAATACCCTTCAATGTTAGGAACAATTCAGTGACTTTGATTAATATGACAGAATAAAGTTTTTTTATTCATTATCATTCAAATTTCTGCTTGGCGGGAATCCAACCTGTGACCGTCTGACCGGCAATCCAGCATGGTCACCAGTGCGTCACATGGGTATATAAGATAGACAGTTTGGAATACTCCTCACTTCACTACTCGGTTAACCAGCAAGAGGCCCTGACGTCAATGAATCATTGTCACCACTAAAATGATGACTTTTTAATGCGTGAAAGATGTTTTAACGATTTTTATTCTCTAACTATAGATAATAGTTTGTCGTTGATAGATCATTTGGTTGTTTGTCTGAAAACAAAGATATCAATTGCTGCCATATCATTATATAACTAGCTAAAAATTTTATTCAAATATACGACAAAAAGGATGCCACGCGAGCAGCTTGCTGCGAGCGCAACACGCGCAACCTAGTTATATTATATAATCTTAAAAGGATTCGTTTTTCACTGGCCTCTCTCTCCCCCAAGGAGCTTGATACGGTCAAAGTGATGTATGAGGGGTTTCCCCTATCCCCTCTCGGGAATTAAGGAAAAATTTCGAAATTTAAAAATTCAAGATGGCGGCCGAGTTTGAAATGTCAAATTTTTTATTTATTTCTTTATGCCCAATATGGGTGTCGTTTTCGAATAATTTAAGGGTGGAGATTACGAAAAAAATGGCCGTTTTTGGAAATTCAAGATGGCGGCGCGGATACGTTTGGTTAAATTTTTGCCCTTTTCGAGGTGTGTTTGACGAGCTGTCATTCGGTGGTTTTTAAATACATTTTTGATATTTTTTCTAAAATGTCTTCGAAATACCCTGAATTTCTGCAAAATGAGGGTGGTAATTTTTTTAAACAAGATGGCGGATGTGTGGCGGCCATTTTGTAAAAAGTGCAAAAAACACCATTTTTCGAGGGGAAATATCTCGAGGTTGGCAACATTTGATCGGAATGCTTTGTTCCAGTCGGTTGTGGGACTTTACTCAAAGTGTTGCCAGGTCTGGTCGATTTTTTTTCCTTTCATACATTTTTTTGAACTTTCCATTCAAAAACATGAAAAGTAGAAGGAGAAGATTTTTTACTGAAATTATTAAATTGGTAGACGTATTGTGATGCCTTCAATGACATTTGACCATTTTTGAAGACGTCGACTGGCAACACTGGCCGCAGGAATTTTTTTCCCATTTCACACATTGTCTATTACCACGGAGCGGGGAGTGGTGGGGGGTGAATATGATGTATGGGTGATATTGTTGGTTGACTTTCGTGTCTATGGGAAAAATCCGAAACGTCAAAAATTCAAGATGGCGGCCGAGCTGAGCAGGTGAATATTTTTTTTTTATTCGGACCGACCCGAGATGGGTGTCGGTTTCGAATAAGAGCGGGACAAGAAAAACGAAAAAAATTGAAAAAATTGAAAAAACAAGATGGCCGCCGAGATACATAAAATTGAATTTTTCCGATTTTCGAGGTGTGTTTGCGGGGTCGCCATTTTGTGGGTTTTTAACATTTAATTATGTTTTTTTCACTTTTGTCTCTGGAATATGCTCAATTTTGACAGATTGGAATCTATTATTTTTTTAAACAAAATGGCTGACCCACATCGGCCATTTTGTAAAACATACGAAAAATCGAGTTTTTTGACGTGAATTTTTGCCAGGTTGGCAACATTTCAGCGGAATTTGTTGTATGGATCGATTGTGTATCTTGACTCGAAGTGTTGCCAGGTTTTGTCAATTTTTTTTTCTTTCATACAAAATTGGAAACCTCCCATACAAAAACATGAAAAGTGGAAGGAGAAACATTTTTGATTAAAATATTGAGCCAGATATTTTTAAGGGGCTGTCTCAATGACATTTGACCATTTTTATCTTTATCACCTGGCAACACTAGGAGCTAGATTTTTTTTTCCATTTTTTCGACATTTCGAATTACACAGCCAAACGTAAACATGGGAGGTAATAATAATGTATGGGTGATATTTTTGATTTACCCTCGTGTCTATAGGAAAAATCCGAAACGTCAGAAATTCACGATGGCGGCCGAGCTGAGCAGGTCAACTTCATTTTTGTTTTCTGCACGTACCCAATATTGGACATGTTTTCGAATAATATTGGAACGACAAATACGATGAAATTAGAAAAAAATGAAAAAACAAAATGGCCGCCGAGATTTTTGAATTTGAAATTTTTAAATTTTCGAGGTAACTTTACGGGAGTTTTTTGTTCAAGGAATTTAATCGTTCATTTTACAATTGATATCTATTCGCTTTGGTGTATTCTCAATTTTGACATATTGGATTTGATTTTTTTTTATTCAAGATGGCGGACGCCGTGGTGGCCAGTTTGTATAAAGAACAAAAAATGTAATTTTTCGATGGGAAAAATTTGGTAGTTGGCAACATTTCAGCGGATTACTTTGTACAGAGCGATTATGTAACTTGACTCGAAGTATTGCCAGGTTTTGTTATTTTTTTTTTCTTTCATACAAATTTGTAAACTTTCCATTCAAAAACATGAAAAGTAGAAGGAGAAACATTTTTGATTAAAATATTGACCCAGATATTTTAAAGTGGCTGTCTCAATGACATTTGGCTATTTTTATCTTTACCACCTGGCAACACTGGGAGCTAGAATTTTTTTTCAATTTTTTTCCTGGTCTTCATGTTTCGAATAGTGGAGCAAAAACTGTGGATCTGGAGTATCAACAATGTATGGGAGATTTATTCCTTATAGTATAGTGATTATGGGAAAAATATGATATCACAATGTTGCCATACACAAAAATTGTTTTTCATGCCAATGAAATTTTATATCGAATATTTCAGTGTGTTGCCACAGGCTAACGCTATTAAGTGTGTAAATATTTGGTAGTTAGTAATAAACTGCAAATTTTGATGTAAAAAAATTTCAATGTTGCCATACAAAAATAATAATTTCCAAACAAATATATTTTTGTATGTAAGATTTCGCGCATTTGTTTTATTTTAATGTTGTTACAATGTATGACGCGTTTGAAGCTACTACTTGTCTTTACTAATTATTGGAATAATCTCTGAAAGTTGCCATACAAAAAATAAAAGTTTTCATACAAATGATTTACCCTATCAAATTTGCCAGAAAATAGGAAATTTTACTTCGAATACTTCAGTCTGTTCGCACTATTTAATGCAATTTTAATTTCTTTGAATCTGTAGATGCTCACAAATTGTAAATATTTGTAGAAAAATATTTTCGTGTTGCCATACAAAAAAAGTGATTTTCATACAAACAAATTTTTGTATGTTAAATTTTCAGGTTTTATCTCCTTTTGATGTCAACAAATGGTATGAGGCGTTTGTAGAACTTATTGCACTGTATAAGTTTTTTCAAAAAACTTTCAATGTTGCCATACAAAAAAATTTTTTTTTCATACAAGTATTTAAAATTTTCCCGACAAATCGGGTATTGTATGGAATATTTTAGCCTGTTGGCAACATTTGGTATAATTATAACTTTGAATTTATGGTAGATAAAAATATTGTTAAAGTTTCAGAGAAAATATATTTTTGGGTTGCCATACAAAAAAATCGACTTTCATACACAAATATATTTTCATATCAAATTTCAAATTGTTGCCACTTTGTAACGATACTACAATGTATGAGGCGTTGCAAGATACAACAATACTGTACATATTATTGAAAAAATATTTTAGGGTTACCATACTAAAAATTAAAATTTTCTTACAAAATCTTTCAAGTATCGAATATGTCATGAAATTGTTATTTAGTATTCAACATTTCAGCCAGTAGGTGCTATTTAAGAACATTAAATTGTACGAGGCATTTGGAAGGACAAACAATTTGTTTATTTTGGAACCAAAAAATATCAGTGTAGCCATACAAAAAAATATAATTTTCATACAAAGGCATTTTTCTATGTGATAATTTGGTCTGAGTATTCCATTTGAGGTCATTACAATATATGGGGAGTTTGTAAGTACTAATATTTTGTACATATTAAGATAATAATACTCTGGTGTTGTCATACAAAAAATAATAATTTTCATACAAACGCTTTTTTAAAGTAAGATTTCAGGCTATTATGTCGTTTTGATTTTAGTGCAATGTATGGGCCATTTCTAGGTACCATTTCACCTTACATGTCGTTGCAAAAATATTTCTGTGTTCCCATACAAAAATTATACATTTTTATACAAATGCTTTTTGTGTGAAATATTTTAAAATAAGTCTCCTTTTGATATGAATACCCTTCAAAGTTAGGAACAATTCAGTGACTTTGAATAATATGACAGAATAAAGTTTTTTTATTAAAATGATGTAAAGTATTTATATTACAATTAAATTAATACTTTAAAATATAAAGTACGTATAAAATCAATAACTGCTTAATAGTAATATGCTTACTTTGATGACTTTTTTTCATCTGTAGTTCCATCTTACATTATTTATTATTGGTCACTTTTATTTAAATACTTACGTCAAACATTATAAAAAAATAACAAAGTTTAACCAAGTTCAAATTTACCATTACTGACTGTACGGCTATTGTATATAAAAATAATCTAAAGATTGTACTGGCCACTTATAGATATTAAAATTTGGAATTAAAAAAACTCATGTTCAAAATTTTAAGATAATTGGCGGTAAATAGTTGCCTCAAATTTCTTTTGATTCCCGCAACCATTTTGTAAATTTTGCATAATAATATGGATTGTTTTCAATTAGTGATTTATTTGAATGTGTATTTGTGGATTTTTTTTTAATTTCGCGTAATAAGCATAACTTTCGGCATTTATTTTGAAGAGAAATTGGGTATGTACAAAGATTTTACAAAATTAACATATTGTTCGCCATATTTCACCTTTGACCACTAATTGATCAAATACCTAATTTAATAATTTACATACCAAACTAATTTAATGTCAAGAGTAATATATGTATATTATTTTTAAGTTAAATCGTGTTGCTCTGCGCTAGATTAAATAATATGATTACATACTATGTTATTACCTTAATGTATTAAATTATTTCGAGAATATTAAGCTCTTTCTGCCAAGAGTGTTTTAAACGCTTTTACATACACGTAAAAGTGGTTTTGTTTTTAATGATAGAATCAGTTTCCTTTTTTATTTTATATTTCTGGTTCCTTGCATACATTGTGTTCTTTAAACTTCGGAATATAGACGTTTTTATAATGACTTAATAATTTATCTGAAATACATATTTTTTCAACCCTCTTATGACCCAATGCTGGGCACAAATCTCCTCTAGAAAGTGAGAGGGATGTAGACCATAGTCCACCACGCTGGCCAAGAGTGGATAGGTGGATATCATGCCTTTGAATAATTATGAGTAACTCTCAGGCATGCGTGGTGATTGAAAATATGGTAATTAAATATCAACAGCAATAAATACGCACATAAAAATTTTCTTTGTAAGAGATCCAAGCCGGGGTTTGATCACGGTATATCCATGTCTGAGGCCGCGGTCTTTTCCGCTCGGTCATCGCTGCTCAAGAGCATATTTTATTTATATAATTTGTTTCGTTTCAACGTAATTCGTAATGCAAGGCTGCCTTTTCGTGTCCCACTAATGGGCATGGGTCTCTGTTCAGTATCAGGGACGCATGGAGCTTACTCCACCACGCTCTGTAATGAGGGTTGGCGGCCAACCAGCTGTCAGATGTTTTCGAACCGCCAGTAGGCCTCTGACAAGGTTTACCGACTACTACATAGCTATTGATATAACCCAGGTCCAACGCCTTAGTGTATCTTTCGAAGCTTAGAAACGCGCTTGAAATTTGCCACCAGCGGTCATCCATCTCACACGTTAATGACCATTTGTAGTCCTCGCGGTGTATGTGGTCGCCACAGCCCATGGACATCTACATATCTCAACCAAGCCATTCTTGCCTGAGGTCGTATACAGTTGCGTTCATACTTGTATACGTTGCTTTATGTAGGTTATTATAAATGAATATTCGTAGGATCTAAATATAATAGAATTGCTTCACGGTAGAAATGGGTTCAGTAGTAGTACGTCCTTAGTTCCATCCACATAAAAATGTGGCAAGCAATTGCATCTGTCCTTTGAAACACAATAGAGTTGCTTCAGGGCAGAAATGAGTTAAGTGGTAGTATTTCATTAGTTACAACCACAAATAAACGTGTGGCCGACAGCCGCACCTTTCCCTCGAAACTCAATAGAGATGCTATAGGACAGGAATGGATTCAGCGGTACCTCCTCAGTTACGACAGATAAAAGTGTGGTCATCAATTACACCTGTCCTCCGAAACACGATAGAGTTACTCTCACTAATTAGCAGGTAGTACTTTCTCGGTCACAACCACAGATAAAAGTGTGGCCAAGGACTGAACCTGTCCACAAAACACAATAAAGTTGGTTTAGAGCTAAAAAGAATTCAGCGGTTGTTCTTTCTCGGTTACAACCAACAAGTGAAGTATGGCCGGCACCCACAACTTTCCACTGAAACACAACAGAGATGCTTCAAATTATTTCTACATAATATCTTAAAACCCAAATATAAATAGAATGATAAAGTGTGCTTCTACGTAAGCACATGCGACCACAAATAAAAGTGTAGCCGGCAACCGCACCATGCCACCAAAACACACTAGAGTTGCTTCAACAGATAAAAGTTTGGCTGGCAACCACACCTTTCCACGGAAACACAATACAATCACAGATAGTGAGTGGCCAGCCACCGCATCTTTCCGGCGAAACACAATAGAAATTCTTCAGGAGAGAAATGTATTCAGCGGTAGCACCTCCTCAGTTACATGCACAAATAAAAGTGTGGTCAGCAATTGCACCTGTCCACCGAGCACGATAGAGTTAATTCAACAAATAAAAGTGTTGTCGGCGGCCGCTTTCATCCACCGAAACACAATAGAGTTGCTTTAGAGCAGAAAGACTCAGCGATAGTACTTTCTCGATTTTAACCACAGATAAAAGTGTGGCCAGCAACTGCGGCTGCCTACCGAAACAAAATAGAGTTACTTTAGAGCTGAAATAGATGCAGCGGTAGTATTTTCCTGTAGTTTCGGGATTAAGAATACAGCTACGGTATCCCCTGCCTGATCGTAATACGCGACTAAAAGGGAGCTTCCGGGGCTGCGAGCGGTGAGAGTGGGAGCTCGACCCGTCCAGTCAGCAGCCCCGGGAAGGACGGCGGTGTGTGCGTGGTCGCATGCCACCCACAACTTTCTACTGAAACACAACGGAACAGAGTTGCTTCAAGTTGCTTCTACACATCTAAAACCCCGACTTGGTGCAGAAAGGTGAAGTAAGCTCCAGGCCTTCCTCGTGATGGGAAATCAAAGACCCGTGCTCAGTAGTGGCAAAAAAGGGTTGCAGCCAGAAATTGAATTAGCGGTAGGTAGTTAATATTTATCATAATATATATTAGCGTATGTGAACTCCTGTTTGTACTTTTGCACTCAGGTAAAGTACAGTAGGTACCTACTTATAATAATGTTTCCGGTATTCCCCATGCTTCTTTCACACTCATTGCCCCACAGTAGGGTAGATATACCATGTGTTGTCAGTACCAAGGACACACACAAAGACAGAAAAACAAACAGACCGGGAAAAGAAATTTTAAACTCATCATTTAAATTTCTGCTTCGAAGGGAATCGAACTCGAGATCCCCTGATAGGCAGTATGGCATGGTAAACATTGCGTCACGCGGGTATATAAAATACACAGTTTGGAATACTCTCCTCACCTCAATACCTACCCGGTTAACCTGCAAAAGACTTTCCAGACTTTAATTTACCATTACACAATAATTTTGACTGTTCTATAAACTATGGTATAACGATATTATATATAGAGAGTAATTTGGAGTAGATCATCTCGGTTCTTTGCCTGAAAACAAAGATATCAATTGTTGCTACATAAAATAACTAGCTAAAAATTTTGCTACCGAAATACGACAAAAAGGATGCCACGCGAGCAGCTTGCTGCGAGCGCAACACGCCCAACCTAGTATAGTATATAAATATTATTACAAAATAGTTTGTAATACTATAATTTCAAATAATGTTGAATAGAAACTTTTCACACCAATGTTTATGTAATTCAATTTTTTTCTCTTTTTTTTGTAATTATGCTCACTAAATTTTGGTTAATGTGAGACTATAATTTTCTAAACGAAACCAACTATTCATATACCACATTTTGGCAAATAAATAATTTCATTTCATGATTTCATTACATTTCATTTCAAATTACCGCTCAGATGCTGCTTCCCTCTACCAAGACGTTGCGAGTTGCGTTGTTGAGTCTTGAAGGCCTCCTCTGCAAACCTTATCGCTCCGTTGCTCCTGAATAATCTTATGCCCTCTAACAGAGGCTTTCGATCTCCCTCCATCCTACGCATATCGCTGCTCACCGGGCTTACTCCTGCTCGACCTGAGCGTCCATTGCCTCGGCTCACTCCTGCCCGACCTGAGCGTCCTTTAGCCCTCTAACCTGGGCTCATTCCTGCTCGACCAGAGCATCCTTTGGCGCTCAGACCTGGGCTCATTCCTGCTCGACCAGAGCATCCCTTTTAAGTCCCTCATTCCTGCTCGACCTGAGCGTCACTTGGCTCTTAGGCCTGGGCTTACGTGTGCTTACCTTAGCCCTGATCGTACCTCCAATCCTAGGTAGTCTTTCTCGGGGTTATTCGTCCATAATATTATTATCTGCAAAATTACACATTTGAGTACATATTCCATTTTAATCACAATAAAAGTTAACAAAAATGAAAAGTGACACATTTGAGTACATATTCTATTTAAAATAGACTTTAGAGTCGAAAAGTAAAAAGAGAACAAATTAATATAGTATTGAATTATCCAAAGCTAAAGAAAAACATCACCAGACTTCTATATGTCTATAATCAGACAATGGAATGTATTTTTCTCGAAAATGACATCATCGTAATTATCATCACCATCATCGTTGTCTTTATTATTATCACCATCAACACCATCATCATTTTTTTTCATGTTAAGCACCCCTAGGTGCAGTACAGCACCCACCACAAAAAATAATTGAGGATATGCAAATCTGTAAGCCATCATTTCTTAAACACTAAGTTTTAACCTTACCTTCATTGTATATCAAAGTCTCATGCTTGTATGTATAGATATCTGAATAAATTTACGACAAAATTTACGTTACCAATAGAACCGCAAGACAAATACGAAAACATGATATTGGCACCCCCCTTGTAGATTGAAATTATGTAAAAAAAATACAGTGTTACCGAATTCACGAAACATTCAAATTTTTGCCTTACAATCATTTTAGGTCCTAGTTGGCATTGTGGCACAGTGGATACGTTTTCCTAGAATATATAGCGATTGCTGCCTGTAAAATTACATCAATTTACATGTAGATAAGGTAGAATAAGTGGAAAGTGTACATACTCGTATTATTTCAGCATTTTTTTGTATCCTTATTATCGCAAAACAAAAAAAATATGAATTATGAATTATAAGCATCAAATAAATACTTTACTAGTTCTATGGTATCAGTTTTCATTCATATTTACAAAGGTCATTGTATATTCATTTATCTTATAAAAAAAAGTAAAAAAAAAGTGGGTACCAACTTCCTGTAAGGGCAATAAATTTAAAAGAAAAGTCACATTTATAAAAGCCTTCATCAAAACTAGTTGTTCACATCTAGTGTACCACAGCTGTAAAAAGATATCATTAATCATGCATCTTATTAATCTAAAAAAATATATATAAATCTTTAACGCACTAAACATACGTAACATCCATTCTCAGGTCTTCAAATATTTATATCTAAGTCTATACACCACGGCGGTGTTTCCGATCCAGAGAAAAGAAATTAAGTTGATTTCATAAATTACGTATTTTAGTTCTTTAAATATCTGCGTTTTTTCATAAATTATTCATATTTTCATAAAAAAAAAAACTTCACTTTGAAGTGGGTTGATAAGTATACTGCAAATTTATTACAATAAAAGTTAATAAAACATGTGGTTGTAAAATAATTGACGTTCACCCCTAAGCGTTCACCGGTTCGATATTCCAACAAATTCAAGAAACTTCAATATATCAGAGTATTTACAGAATTGGCCGTTGTGGACGTGAAAGAAAACAGTAAATTCTCTTATTATCCCACTTCTGAACTGTTGGCTCACAGCTCAGAATGCGGGTTTTTGTTAAATAAAAGATAAAACACTTTACAATTGCACGTATATTTCGTAGTTATGCAGTATACAAATCACATATGTAAATATTTCAAGAACGAATAAACCACCAACAGAACAAAAATGGAGTACTTACATATTAACAATCAACTTAACTATTATTCCTTCAATCCTTTACTTGTTTCACTTATTATTTTATCTATGCGTTAATACTTTTACTCTTTAGTTTACTAATGCTTTTCCTTAGCCACGTCTCGATCCCTCAGTGTTTCCAACACGAATGCTTGCAGCTTGGTCGGAGAAAATAACGACAATTCATGTGACCGGAAGTTGGCTATGATTAACTGACGTGTCGGAAACGGAACAATGGAATTACCGCTACTAAAAATATCATAATAATACGGAATTAGCTAATACAATATTCTTCATAAATAAATAAAAGCTAACAATAGATATATCGTTTTAATAGAGATCTCAATATCTTTACTCATAATTAGTACAATAGTTTAGTTTAAAAATATTGTCATTATTCTTTAAACAAGATTAAGGTTAAAAGTTGTTCGAAAATACCTAAATAAGAGGACTTCGGCTTAAGCAGGGAGTTGGTACTTATAAGAACAATCTTACAACTGAACTGTAAACTACAATAATAATGCACAGAAACAGGCTGCGATCCGCGACATCACTCGAAACTAAGGCTCCTTACTAATGGAACGGTTTCTACCCGGTGCGGCTCCTGGCCGGTGCCGGATAAGCTGGTTTATGACACGAATTGTAACGATGTCATTAAAAAAACTTCATAATGTCCAATACCTAACTGACGACCAGACGTATAGGACGTAAACGGTTTAAAACTGTTACTATACACGGAAAAAAACCGTCTCGTTAACACTCGCCTTTAAACCAATCTTGAACAGCAGATTTATTTATTTATTTATTTATTTAATTAGAACGGGCCCAATTACACTAATTAATACAATTTATATATTACATAATATGATAGTGTACAATACCAGGGTGTTACAAATTTTCTTGAATTATTCAATAGCAATGGTAATGATCATTAACAATATAATATAATTAATTTAATGTCAATAAAGTTTGTCAAAGGAATAAAAATTAGAATAATATTAGTCAATGGTATGATTGAAATAAATTTTGCACATTTTCATTGTCACATCATAGTAATTTAAATAACAAATATTTACAAAACAATTGCGCACTCATACATCACACTCACAAAACATCACGCTCACAAAACTTCTGACATACCGCCAAAATTTTACTATGTCCATCCGCAAACAAATCGCACTCAGGGTTGGCTTCCAGGAGAGCGTTGAGGGTTTTAAGAATGCGAGGAATGGGTGAGTGCGCGCGGGCGACTGTTCGCGCGGGGTACGTTGCAAACAGATCATGCCGACGGCCTCGCCTGAAGTTGTCCGGGACAAATAGGCGGCATAGGTTATGACTTATTTCGGGAGCATCTATTTTCCCGTGGAATATTTTAAGTGCCATGGTTAACTGTTGGCATTCCCGTCTGACCTCCAAGGAGTTATAATTAAGGGACCCTAAAAGAAATTTTGTGGGATATAAGTAGGGATAAAAACCGTAAACGCGTTTGTAGAGGTAGCGTAAAAAGACTTTTTTGCACTTTTTCTAGTACGGTTACGTAGGTTTTTTCATATGGGTTCCACACACAAGAGCTTGTTTCTAGCTTGCTTCTTATCAATGTATTAAATATGATACGAATGGCGTTAGTGCAATTAAAGTCCCTTACATTTCGAAGGACGAATCCAAGGCGCTTATGTGTTTCTTTGGCCAGCGACAATATGTGCTCGTGGAAAGTGAGTTTGGAATCAAATGTGACCCCCAGGTCTTTAATAGTGTAAGATCGTGAGACCACTTGGTTATCGATTTTGTACTCGAAATTAATCGGGTGCCACATTCGTCCAAAGCTCATCAAATAGCATTTTTTCTGGTTAAACTCCATTCCGTTGTCCACACTCCATTTGCATACAGCATTGATGTCACCTTGCAGCGCCTTGCAGTCATCCTCTGAGCGGACCTCACAAAAGACTTTCAAGTCATCTGCATAGAGTAAACATTTGGAATGAGTAACAACAGCCGGGAGATCATTAACCATTAGTAAGAATAGCAAGGGGCCCAGAATTGAACCCTGGCTAACTCCGGAACGCGTATGATAGGGTTGAGACTCATATATGCCGAGTCTGACGTATTGCTGCCGATCCCGAAGATAATCAGCGATCAGACGCAGGAGGCCTGGTGCGAAGCCGATGGAAGCGAGTTTCGAGAGCAGGATGTCGTTATTGACCCTATCAAACGCCTTCCGGAAGTCAAAATAAAGAACATCTACCTGGCTACCCCTGTCCATACGTGCCGAGATATAATCCACAAGTGTCAACAGATTGCTATCTACCGATCTTTTGCGACGGAAACCGTGTTGCTCGTCACAAAGATACCTATCCACTTGCGCGTAAATGTATCCATGCAAAATGTTCTCGAAGATTTTTGCAGGTGATGACAGTATAGCAATCGGTCTATATTCTTCGACTTCCGATCTATTCGAGCCTTTAGGTATAGGGGTCACCCTTGAGACTTTCCACTGGGACGGATAAATGCCGGTTCTTATAGCTAGATTAAATATGTGGCAAAGGGGAACACATAGTGATTTTTTTGCGCCTTTGATTATGTTGGGCGGCAAGTTATCAGGACCCATAGAACTTCGCGGTTTTAGTTTATTTATTGCGGCAGAATACAAGTGCGCATTACTGAGAAATCCAATTAGAACAGCTTTCATTCAATCATTTCATCATTTTGAAAACAAGATAGACAGGTAAAAATTACTTATAAAAGATCTCGGTACTGATTAGAACCTAACCACTTAACTGCGAACTAGAATATTAATGAACCGTCCTGTGACAACACTCGTGAAGTAGGCACGATGTTGAATGGTAGATAGAAGTGCGCGGTTTTAAACATAATATTATCTGAATACTGAATACAGAGAATGCCGTTAGTAACGTAGGTGTATATGAAATGTACGAAAAGTATGCCGTATAAAAATCCTTGACAGCAAAAGAAGAGCTTAAATATATTTGAGAAGAATTCAGTTTTAGCAGTGAGTTGTTAGTTAAAAGAATAGACTAAACTGCAAACTAGAATAATAATACATAGAAAGGGAACAACGTTCAGTGCAACCCAAGACAACTCATGAAACTTTAGCCGATATCGAATGACAGATAGAGAAGAGCTCAGTACTTAATTATTAAATTAGAACAGCTTGTGGATGCCTTAGAAAATGTAGCATAATACTTATAAACGTGCTAACAGATTTACACAGATATGCCAAACGGGTGCGGTTGGATCTGAGAGGAGTGACCGCTAGTGGAAAAAAATTCATGAACGATTCAGAGCTTCGGAGGTCGCGTTGAGTCCGATGGCTCAACTCAACAGTCATCGATTCCAGTTGTTATCGATAGATAATATTTGTTAAATCTTGTTGCCTTATAGAGGCGGCTTGAAAACATCCGATAGCAGGATGGTCACTTAACCGCATTTCCACCAACCCGCTTTGCAGCAGCGTGTTGGAGTAAGCTCCAGACCTCCCCGTGCCTACCCGGGGAACGCAATGGCCCACTCCTGCAGTGGCTTGTCGTAACGTGTAATTTTAAGGCAGAATCAAATACTTAAATTAGAAAAAAGGTGTACAAATATGTACCTTTTACAAGAATAATCTATCGACTTAACTGCGACCTAGAACAGACACAAAACAGAGTACGGGGCGACCCTCCACAACACTCGAAACTTTAGCCGATGTCGAATTGAATTGAAGATAAAACTACTGAAATATTAAATTAGAACAGTTGCAATTTCCTTTGCATAATATGTATATTATTTAAAGAAGACTTTAAAGAAGACCAGGAATTTAAATTAGAAGAAAAAAACGCGTATCTTAGATTTGCGACGTCACTAAAACTCGTACTCTCTACTTTTGTGGAACAGCGCAAATTAGCCCCTATGTCTCTTGAATTCTCGGTTGCAATAAAGAACATACTGCGGAGAGGATATCTCGTAGCTATTTATTTTATTTCGTAGATGGATATTAAATTTGAAAATTATTGGCTTATAAGTAAATGTAGTTAAGTAATGCAATTTTTATATTTGTAATTAGTTGCAATTTTAAAATTATACATATAATTAGTTGCAATTTTACAATTATACATATGTATATGTGTAATTAATAATAAGTACTAATTATCTATTATTATTATTATCTATGACTACTTATCTCGTAGCTTGATATGATAGAACATCCCTCTTTCTCCAATCCCGGGTAGATCCAGGACAATGACAGCCTTCTGATGAATCTTATGGAGATACAGTCATCTTCTTTGAAAAAATGCATATTGTGACTTGACTAGTTCCTATTTGCAAGACTGAACTAGTGATGCTTTAGACAAGTCAATGTTTCTTCTGCCTTGTACCTATAGAGGCACAGTTAGATTCAATTTTATATGTACATTCGTATACAATCATATGTTCATTCGTAGACAATCATAAGTGAATAGATTCCTAAGTCTAATCAGGTCCGGTCGTGTTGCGAACTGACTAGCGGGCTTGTGTGCGTATACTTTTGAACCGATATTTGTCAACAAAAAGCCTTTAAAAATGCCTCACTACGGGCAATTCTTAAATGTTAGTTGTCATGCTAACGTTATTCGACACTGAGCGCTATCGAGGTTACGCACATTTTAACAAGCACATGGTGCACATGGCACGCTTCTCAACATTATAGCTAAACGGATTTCGTGAAATAGAACATCAATAACAGATTCATTTTTTACTTGCTATCCGACTAGACTTCGCTCGGGTGATTTGAATACCTAAGTATAATAAATTAGTGCCCGGATGACCGAGCTTAACTCGGATAAAAACAATTATTATTGACTTTTCAGAGACTCATTGGCTTACCTAACAACGCCATCTACTTCAGCTCCCAATTTAAAAACATAGAGTTACATATACTCGCCGACAGATGGCAGGAAGAGTCATAATTATCAGTTTCTTTTTAAGTTGAAAATACGGATTAAATGGTATTTTCTAAAAACGAAACCTATATAGGTAGATCGATTTATTGCCCCCGAAAACCCCTGCGCACTAAATTTCATGAAAAACGTAGGAGCCTTTTCCGAGATTCTAATTATATAGTACCTGGACGCCCGAGCGTTGCTCGGATATATACAATACAATACAAAAATACTTTATTGCACCAGATTTTATACAATGAGATAACATTAAATCGTTTATTTTCTAAAAAAATATTTTCTTGGTTTAGTTTAAAACGAAACAATCATTTGCTTCGTGTTACTTAACAAAGCCATCTGAAATAGCTCCTAATAAAAAAAAGTTATTTTCATAAAAATAAAAAATAGACACAACATGGTTTTGATCGAGATTTGAACCCGGGTCTCTAGTTCCGCAGTCAGCTCACGCAACCATTCGACCACGGAAGCTTTTTTGCAATGAACGAAATTTTCATAGAGCTCTTTCAAATCGACGTTGTCATTTCTTTGAACGTCGGATTGGCGGATGGTAGTAGCGGAGCCCAAGAGGGGATTTTCGGATTTACTCGAGCGCGTCAGATTAAGATATGGGGTACACCTTGCATCCTAAAATAAAATAGCTAAATTTCTTGCCATTGAAATCGACTCAAATTTAAATTGAAAAAATCATGTAGAAATAGTATGCCAAAGACTAAATAAATTCATATACGCATTACACCATCTTTCAAAAGTAGCAAATAAAAAACAGCATTGATGGCTTATCACGGATACGTGTGTTCGGTCCTAAGATACGGATTACTCTTATGGGGGAATTCAACTGACTTCAATAGAGCATTTATTATACAAAAGAAATGTGTTAGGGTCATTTAAGGTGCGGAACCTATGGACTCCTGTAAGCCAATATTTAAAAAAAAACTAAATCTCCCGCCTTTGCCATCAATGTACATCTACGAAAGTCTGATATCTGTCAAAAATAATCAAAATCGATTTGATACCAAATTTTTTACCATTCTCCAATCGGCATCGGGGTCAATTGCATAGACTATTATCTTATACGGCATGCTATTCGAGAAACAGCTCGGTTAAAAAAATCTAACATTAAATCGGTTCAAGGGTTTTATTTTTAAATTATTGATTAAGAACTGTTTTTATTCCACAAAGAAATTTATAGAGTATTGTCATGCTGGACACCTCAAACGCTTGGCTAATAAATTATAAATTTTTATTCAATTATTCAATTATGCAAATATTATCATTACTATTAATATCGAATATGATTGTTATTAAATTATTATTGTTATTAATTAAAAAAAATTGACATGTACCTTCGGGTATGAAATTGCATTTAATATCCTTAAATTAAAAAAGTAAATTAATGATTTAATCTATAGATTAAGGATATACTGTTATCACTAAAGACACGATGACTTTATCTTATTAATTAATAAATATTTGCCCACCGACTAGGTCGGTAAGACACGCATGAACAATATTGTAAGATTTTTATCGTAAAATGTACCGTGTTTTATGCAAATAAATATTTCATTTCATTTCATTTCATTTCCTGTCGAATACTGCCACGATTAATAAAATACCTTCTATATAGGTACAATAATTTTTTATCTTACTTCCGGATGTCAAAATAGTCAGATTAGAATACGCCGTTACCGTTGAACCATGAATTTTAAATAATAAAAATCTCTCTCCACTGGTTAAACGCAAAACGTCATAAAATATAATAATATTAAATAATATAATATTTTAAACTTCCTACCACCCAACCTATAAAAAGCACAAGGTCCTGATGACGCTTGAGGAAATCCACAATGAGCCTCGTGGGCTCCCCCGTTTGACAGCGCTTACGCCACAATATTATTAATACTCTCCAATAGATGTCAGGAAGAGTCGTAATTTTCAGTTTATATTTAAATTGATTATCATTGAAAATATTTTTATACAGTTAAAAATTTCCAACAATAAAAATTATGTGGATCGATTTATCACCCCCGAAACCAGGGTACTAAATTTCATCAAAATATTTGGAGCCGTTTCCGAGATTCAAAAAATATATTTAGATACATACAAGAATTGCTCGTTTAAAGGTATTAGATTTAGGTATATACAAGAATTGCTCGTTTAAAGTTATTAGATATATTAGTATAATGGGAACTACTAGTAGTAGTATAATAGTAGTAATCTATCCCATTATACTAATATATCCCACGGGAACTACGATATGTCCTTACACAAGATCTAATCTAACTTTGTAATAATTGTCATAAAAAATATTTCAGTTTATGCGTGAAAACGTAACGGGCACACAAACACAGACCAGGGATATCTAGAGATATCCTCTCTAGCCAGAGATACTTTCAGATTTTTTTATATTAGAATGTATTTTGTTAGACGATAACTTTAAATCTCTCTTGAAACATTTATGTACCATGAGCTGAAAATACTATAAATTCACCATTCTCACAAAAAGTTTGCTGTCTGTGTCTCTTGTTTATGATATCGTAGATGCATCGCTAAGATTGGTACGCAAAGGGGTTCCAGTAACACAACATACTTATTTTAGTTTGCCTTGCAAAATTTATACATACAACGGTACAAGTTGAGCGAAGTTTTTCAAAAGTTTTCTTCTTTACTTATTTGAGGACGGTCGGAGCGAGCGTCGAACTCCGTAACTCGTGTTATTGAATTTAATGTACCCCTCCTCGTACCTAGTTCTATTTGGTGACGATAAAATCATTTGGTTTTGACAGACTATTCTCGCCTGCAAAATTTACGTCATAGCTTAACTACTGCTTAAATATTTTGTTTAATTTAGTATTGACAGCATAGCTGCAACTCGTTGTACATACCACTACTAGGCAAGCATTTCTGACCATTTGAGGAGATGTTCGGAGATTACTTCACCACACTGCTCCTGCTTTTCAATGTTTTAAAACTACACCTAAGCCACCAGATAAGGATGAACGTCTGTTATCTATCGACAAGCAGGCAAGTATAAAATTTATCAACAGCTACCTATATAAGACTGCCGAGCACAACCGTTACCTACGAGTATTTTAATTGCGTTGTACACCAACCGTATGGCAATGCAAGCTATAATTATTCTTTTAGAATTTCCTTTTGCTATGTAGCTGTTATATAATAATATTATTTTATTAAAATGTTCGAGTATATCTTTTTTGTGTTATAAAAAGTAATTCTATGACGGCACGTGAGACGCAATAATTTTAAAACCAGAAAATAAACGCGCTTGTAGAGTCTCTCTACATTTATCCTGTTTGTTAAGGTTAATGTTTTTGATGTCTTTTACGCTCGTGAGTCGACACGCTTTCAGTGTAAATAAAAATCACGAAAACTAAAGCCTATATTTACATTTTATTTGGCTTGCCGCAATGGTTCCTAGGTCAACATTTACATTTGGCGTCGCGACGCCTTCTTTCCTCCGAGTGTTTGCGAGAAACGCACTTTAATCACAGAAAGCAGGTGGGAAAAGACGCTGAGCAATTTTCATATTGGAATTTCTGATCAAATCACGCTTCTTCTCAAATAAGCAAAGAAGTAGGAAAATTCTTGATTGGTACACAAAATAACGCCTCAAAGCCACGAAACGCTAGGAATGTATTATTTAAATAAAATGCTCCACGGACTTTACGAACGTTTTCGAAATATAAATGAGAATATCTCACAAAACTTACGCCTTGTAGCGTATCTTGACGCCCGAATTTCAATCTCGCTGGAGAGATTTTTATTATATTTTTCTTCGCATGTCAGTACGACCCGTGTGAGGTATCTGTAACGAAAGCTTTTAGTGTAACCGCCAAAGGGCAAAAGTGACTGTGAATACCTTCACGTATTCAATTTTCTCGACAATATTTCACACTACTGGCTGGTATTCGACGAAGAGTCGCGCGGTTCGGTTCGGTCACAAGTACGTCTAAAATATGTTTAGGAAATGGAATTAAAGTTCATTGCATCGAAAATGCGATCTGCAGACGACAAGCCGAGATCTTGGTTGAAATCATTAAAATATCTGTCGGCGGTGTTTGTTTCGTATCAATATCCGGATTAGGGTGAATCAAATTTGGTTTGTAGGATGAGGATTTATGCAGCGCTCTCAATTTCCTGCGACGACAGCGGAGCATCCGGCATGCAACATCCCCCTGTCCCCCCGCCCGGGTCTACGCGAGCCCTCCGCCGCAACAGCCGGCCCAGCGGAAAATGGGAACGCGATCATTTGCATAGTAGCTCTAGTAGCGAGCAGAGCGGCAAATTGTTGTCGCATCGATAATTCGACTTCCTCTAATGACTACCTGAAATTCGAGCTTCACCTTTAATAGTGACGGTAACTTCCGGGAAATTCGATGGACGCGATAGGTAATTATTTTGTAGCAGTAGTTCTGCTATTTAGAACCTACGCTGTTCTGTTACAAGTGACATTTTATCTTTTTACCGACTTCTAAAAGGAGGAGGTACTGTATTCGGCTGTATGTATTTTTTTTTTATATATATGTTCACCGATTACTCCGCCGTTTGTGGACCGATTTTCAAAATTCTTTTTTTGGTCGTCTGCTTATACTCCCGAGGTGGTCCCATTGTCACCAAATCAGGATCTGATGATGGGATCCCAGGGAAATTGAGGGGAACTCTCAAATTTTATAGGCACACACATTGATTTTCTTATACTTTCTGAAGCATAAGATATATTTGTGCATAGTAATCATCATCTCATGTTGCTGAGCTGATGATGGAAGGTACTGCAACAGTGAGGAGTTGAAAGCAAATTCTTTCAATAAATAGTTTTTTATTCCAAATCTTACATTCCTGAGGTGTTCCAACTGTCACCAAGTCAAAGTCTGATGAGGGGATCCCAGAGAAATCGAAGGGAACATTCAAATTTTATAGCACAACAAATGATTTTCTTATTTTTACTAAAGAAAAACAGGTATTTTTGTATAATTATCATCATATCATGTTGCTGAGCTGATGATGGAAGGTACTACGAAGGTTAGGAGTTGAGAGCAAATTCTTTCAATAAATGGTTTAATATTCGAAATCTTACATTTCTGAGGTGGTCCAACTGTCACCAAGTCAAAGTCTGATGATGGTATCCCAGAGAAATCGAAGGGAACATTCTAATTTTATAGCACAACAAATGATTTTCATATTTTTACTAAAGCAAAACAGGTATTTGTGTATAATTATCATCATATTATGTTGTTGAGCTGATGATGGAAGGTACTATGACGGTTAGGAGTTGAGAGCAAATTCTTTCAATAAATGGTTTTTTGTTGGAAATCTTACATTTCTGAGGTGGTCCAACTGTCACCATGGCAAAATCTGATGATGTGATACTAGGGAAATCGAGGGAAACACTGAAACTTAGTAGGCACACACATTCTTTTAGTCATATTTTTTAACATAATACAAATATTTATGTCCGGTAATTATCACCTCATGTTGCTAAACTGATGATTGAAGGTACAACTCCTCAACGGTTAGGAGCTGAGAGCAAATTCTTTCATTAATTTATACGTTCAGGTGGACTTATAGTAGTATTCTTTCAGGATATAAGATGGCTATTAGATAAACATGATTATAAAAGGTATCTCTTTAACGTTTAGAAATTAACTGAAAAAAATTCAAATTATGCTTATACATATGTGCAGAATTATTAAAATTACTAAAAAGAGTGAAATAAATTAAGTTTTTAACAAAAAAATAGAACCGACTTCAAACGGTAAAAAATAAAATTGTTCAGTACCTACTTCTTCTTGCTTATGGTAATGACTCTTAAAACTATTTTTGAAGTCGGGCCCTTAGTAAAATGTCCTGTTTTAGTAAATACAGTGTACCTTTCGTTCTGAATGGGCACAGACTCCAATATAGTTTTAACAGTCATTACCATAAGCAAGAAGAAGTAGGTACTGTCCCACTGTCTGTACTGTCGGTGCCCATTTAGAACGAATGGTACGACATTTTAGTAAGGGCCCGACTCCAAAAATAGTTTTAAGAGTCATTACCATAAGCAAGAAGAAGTAGGTACTGAACAATTTTATTTTTTACCGTTTGAAGTCGGTTCTATTTTTTTGTTAAAAACTTAATTTATATTCAGTATTTCTTGAAAGTCATCCAGTTTTTGGCCGCTTATAGATACAAGAAATTTATATGGATTCTTAGAAGCAGCAACGAATCTTACAACTTTTCTAGTAAGCAGGTAAGTAATATAATGCAGTGATCACGTATAGGCTAAGAACGGGATCTGAGTGTAAATTGATTTATTAAAGTGGACATAAATATGCAATAAGATTCATAAATAGCTGTTACAGATCTTTTGAGTGGATAATGTGGACCTCTTACTGAGAAGTACGTATTTATAATTTGCTCTACGATGAAAAATGCTTGACAGCGGTAAGTACAAAAACCTTAGACTAAGAATAATGTACTAGGATTATTGGTCTATGACAAAAACTATTTCAAAAGTACATTTAGTTATCTAGCAAGATGTGACTAAGTCCTCCTCAATTCTGAGTGCTACTGAGACTTGAGCTAATCAGTGAAATATAAAAAAGAATTAAGATTATTTCTATATTTAAATTTAGCTTGCAGAATCAACTTTTTCTATGTAAGTACATATTTCCATAGGATCCTATAATGCAATCAATATCAATCGCACGCCACTATATCTGTTAACCTCGACATTGGAGAACTGCCACAATATTCTATTTCGTGAGCTACTCAATACATAATTCGGTTTGTTACGGCGTGTAATCTAGCTGATATAGTGCCAGTGTTGTTAATACGGTGTAACTATGAAAGACGGCTTCGCTATGAACACGGCGTAACTGGTGTAATTGAAAACATGATCAGAATACTGAACACACTAGTTGTCTACTGGGATATGATACTGAAGGTGTATTAGCTGGTAATCGAGAGTTAATAAACGAAGGGAAAATATGTAGGGAACGTAGTAACAGCGACGTGCGGGTGCAAATGCTGATTCCCGATACGCAACTGTAATTGTTTTATTATTCCATGACCCTTGTGGCGTAATGGTCACCATGCCGGACTGCCGATCGGAGGGTCACGGATTCGGTTCCCGGCGAAGCAGAAATTTGAATGATGAGTTTAAGTTAATTCAGATTTGCCTTTTGAAAAATGTTGGGGTTGTTTCCGTAAGCTAAGCATTGATCAACAGTTCCTCAGCGACACGCGTGTGCTGTTTCGTTACAGCGCACTTGAGACCCGACTCGACGGAGTGCAGGGTGGCTTTCCACTCGCATTTTATTCTTATTTCTAGAAAAGGAATAGATGGCATTTTGGTTTGGCCCAGTGGCTGAAGTATAACACAAGCAATCTACATAGCTTAGTGAAATTGGAGCGGTTGGGTGTGAGATGGGTGACCGCTAGTGTCAAAATATTATTCGCGTATCCGTGCTTCGAGAGCACGTTTAGTTATCAATCCTGGTTGTATCAATAGATATCACTCGTTAAACATGGACATTAAAGCTCTGGACACCATTTCGCAGAGGAGCAGCGTATTGAGGTAAGCTTCAAGCCTCCCAAATAATGGGAAGAGACTTGTGCAAAACAGTTGGACAAAAAAAAGGTTAAAAAATTCACTCGCATGCTATTTTCTTGCACTTTATTCAAATTTGCCATTTGAAAAATATCGGGGCTGTTTCCGTAAGCTAAGCATGGATCAACAGTTCCTCAGCGACACGCGTGTGCTGCTTCGTTACGGCGCACTCGAGACCCGACTCGACGGAGTGCAGGGTGGCGCTCTACTCGCATTTTTATTCTTATTTCTAGAAAAGGAATAGATGCCATTTTGGTATGGCCCAGTGGCTGACGTATAACGCAAGCAATCTACATAGCTTAGTGAAATTGGAGCGGTTGGGTGTGAGATGGGTGACCGCTAGTGTCAAAATATTATTCGCGTTTCCGTGCTTCGAGAGCACGTTTAGTTATCAATCCTGGTTGTATCAATAGATAACACTTTTTAAACATGGACATTAAAGTTCTGGACACCAAACCGCAGAGGAGCAGCATATTGAGGTAAGCTTCAAGCCTCCCAAATAATGGGAAGAGACCTGTGCCCAACAGTTGGATATAAAAAAGGTTAAAAAATCACTCGCATGCTCTTTTCTTACACTTTATTCACATATGCCATTTGAAAAATGTCGGGGCTGTTTCCGTAAGCTAAGCATGGATCAACAGTTCCTCAGCGACACGCGTGTGCTGCTTCGTTACGGCGCACTCGAGACCCGACTCAGCGGAGTGCAGGGTGGCGCTCTACTCGCATTTTTATTCTCATTTCTAAAAAAGGAATAGACGTAATTTTTGGGAAGATGCCAGCATTGCAGCACGACTGTAGCCAGATAAAAGTTGGTTTATGTGCTCTAAGTTAAAGCCTTGAAGAATATTTATTTGAACGATAAAATAATAAGTAGTTTTTATTAGGGTTCCGTAGCCAAATGGCAAAAAACAGAACCCTTATAGATTCGTAATGTCTGTCTGTCTGTCCGTCCGTATGTCACAGCCACTTTTTTCCGAAACTATAAGAACCATACTATTGAAACTAGGTACGTAGATGTATTCTGTTAACCACATTAAGATTTTCACACAAAAATAGAAAAAAACTTTTGAGGGTTCCCCATACTTGGAACTGAAACTCACAATTTTTTTTTCATCAAACCCATACGTGTGGGGTATCTATGGATAGGTCTTCAAAAATGATATTTAGGTTTCTAATATCATTTTTTTCTAAACTGAATAGTTTGCGCGAGAGACACTTCCAAAGTGGTAAAATGTGTGTCCCTCCCCCCTGGTAACTTCTAAAATAAGAGAATGATAAAACTAAAAAAAATATATGATGTACGTTACGATGCAAACTTTCACCAAAAATTGGTTTGAACGAGATCAAGTAGTAGTTTTTTTAATACGTCATAAATCGTAAACCACAATTTACCATTATTCAATCTTAATGCAATGATTTCTATGGATAATCAAAGGCAATGATGTATTTCTGTTGCCGCTATTGTTATACAAATACTAAAAATAGAATACTTAAAATAAATATTTAAGGCGACTCCCATACAATAAACGTGATTTTTTTTATAGATAATGGTACGGAACCCTTCGTGCGTGAGTCCGACTCCCACTTCGCCGGTTTTTAATTATTCCTGCCCACGGTCCCCGATACGGATATACTGAGTTCAAACCTCCGCATCGCTGCTCGACGGTGAGGAAAAATTTAGTGATTTAATTAATTAATAAGTTACTTATAATTTCTAAGGCATCATGTCCACCAATCTGCACTTTACCAGCGTGGTGGACTATGGCATAAATCCCTCTCAATTCCGAGGAGACCCTATATACTCGTACTAGCCTCAGAAGTGGGACAAAAAATGGGTTGCAATTTTTTTCTCTTTTGTTTGACTGAGGGCCTCTTTCACCAACTTCAAGTAAAATGACAAGTACGCTACCTAATTGTCGGTTAAAGTCACCCGTAACTTCAATTTCAATTTTACGATCTTCGAGTAGCACTAATAATATGATAAACTGATCTGTATTCATAGCTTTTACTTGCCAATTAACTTTATTTGGGACGTAACTAATCAACTCTTTTCTTGGAGATGGTGAACGAGGCCCTAATAATTGTTTATACATGAATAAATTTGGATCTACAGCCCTGTAAAAGCCATAGATGTGTCGGTACAGTCAGGAGGTCGATTTCGGTTCGTTTAAGTTTGACATCCATAACGCGAGTGTTTGTGTAGCCGGTAGCCCCTGTGTGGCGCACGATGACAGAATTTGCAATGAAAATTTCCGACTCTACATGCATTCTATTGTGAACTAGCATATGTTCCATAGTAATTCGTACCTCGAAGTCTCCTATTATCATTTTCGCTGGAGTTGGCCTTTTGTTGTTATTCCTTGTCTTACTTATTGTAATTTTAAAGTGATATTTTTATTTTGTATAATGTGATAATAATTATTGTGATTATAGAATATTATGACTGTTTTAACAACACATGCTAATCTCTATAATGCATTTAATCGTTGCATTCCGCTTTCTTTCTACTTTGCGATGCACTTTTACAGTAGATAGACTTAATGCGTAGTCATCCGCAATCATACTAATGGATATTGTACGTATTCGTAGCTACGGAGTTTCGTTTTGTTTGAAGTTGGTCCTTCTCGACTACAAACCTACAAGCTTTGTTAAAATGTTTGAGAGGATACAAGTGTATCCATACGAGTGTAGCAAAATTGTTTGACAATATCTCCGTAGTCAAATATTCTGAAAACGGGATAAAAAGCTGAATTGTTGTCGTCATAAATGTATCCAGCTGAAGTTAGTAAATATTTAAAACCGTAAAATCTGTTACCTGGTAGAGTGGTGTTTGAGGCGCGGTCCTAAACAAACGGACCAATTTAATGAGATCCGACTACAGCTATCGAAACCCTCCGCTGAATGAGAAAACACTTAGGTATAATAATTATGTTGTCCTTGCCATCATCTATAAAAAATATAACATAAATAACATTTTATTTATGTTTTAAGGAAGAAAGTTATTGCAGCGTTTGGAACGAAGCAAACGATCGATAAAGGTAAACAACGTAAAGTGCGCTGGAAGTTGGGATGGGTAACAGCTACTCATGCATGACAATTTCATGCTCGTATCCGTGATTCGTGGTTCAGTCTTCGGTTTTGATTGTTATTGATAGAAAGCAGTTGTCAAACCTTGTTTGTATGTTGGTTTTGTAAGACAGGTTTTTTTAATATCACAGGCGTCAGGTATATATATGTAGTTACCGATACTTAAAAATGCCAGTATACATTGTGTACAACCAAAATTAGCTGCAACCTTTTTGCGTCCCACGCTTCCCGCGTCCCGCGTTTCTCTCAACTATTGGGAAGGCCTGGAACTTATCCACCGGCCTCCACCACGCTACTCCAATACGAGCTGGCACAACCAAAATTGGCTGCAACCCTTTTTGCGTCCCACTGTTGGGCACGGGCCTCTCCCCATTATTGGGGAGGCCTGGAGTTTACTCCACCACGCTGCTCCAATGCGGGTTGGTGGAGATGCGGGTTAGTAGCCAACCCGCTGTCGGATGTTTTCAAACCGCCTATAAGGCCTCCGACTAGGTTTAACGACTGTTATCGATCGACAACAACCGGGACCGACGGCTTTACGTGCCCTCCGAAGCACGGAAACGCGCATGAAATTTTTGCCACTAGCGGTCACCCATCTCACACCCGACCGCGGCCGTTTGGCTTAGCTGCGTAGATCGCTTGCGTTCTACGCTCGCCGCCAGGTCATGCGCGCTTCGCACACCCAAACACACAACCTTTGGCACAACCAAAATTAAAATCTGTTAACTTACTAATTATATTCACGCTATTCTTTATTATAGAGGATTTATGCACAAAAATATCCAAATGTAGCAAAGTTCAAACCAGATCATATCAGTTTACACGATAACCGTTTTAACGTTCATTTTTAACGACCGTTAAGTCGTTTCAAGAATCTCCTCAATGGGTTCTATCGGCACTGATATTTTGAATAAATATAACTGAGAAATTAACTTTCACTTCTCGAAGATGATTGCCAATTTGTAATGAAAGAGGGGCAGAGCAAATAATTAAGGAGTGGGGTCGGTCCGCCGCAGAAGGAGTACTAAAGGAGCAGCTGTTGCGACTGCTGTGAGCACAAGTGGCGGCCTGAGGGAAATGCATAGAGAGGATATTAATGCCCAAAACCAAATACGCTATCAATTAAAAAGGTGGAAAATATTATAAGTATCGGTTACGAACAGCTTTCAGTTTAAGAACCAAATTTATTTCTTCTCATATAATAACGCTTCACACTCATAGCCCCACTGTGTCGTGGGTACCATGGACACGCATAAATACAGAAACGCAAACACCCAGACCGAGAATAGAAATTTAAACTCATCATTCAAATTTCAATTTCGCCGGGAATCGAACCCGGGACCCTTCGATTGGCAGTCTGGCATGGTAACCATTGCGCCACGCAGGTCGTCAATTCAATCTAATAATTCTCCGATGTTATTATTCTGTCTACGCGGCTCTAAACTAACTTGTTTCTGCAATACGAAGTAGCTATCACGATAAAATTCAAATAAAAATATCCATTAGGAGCATTTTAATACAATGAGAAACGAGGATTTCCTACTAATAGAAAATATTACTATGACCTGAGACAATGACATAAACGTTTATAGTGGAATGCAAAAAGTCGATCACAGAAATGATTCAAAACATTTTTAAAGGTGCAGAAATTGGAATTATAACAACAAAATGTAAACGTTTGCTTTAAAAAAAACTGTTATAGTTTGCTTATGTACTCGTATTATATTTATGTTAACTGCTAAAATGTTATTTATTGCGAATGTAACTTAAATCTATTATAACACCTTTTTATTTATATACCAAAGTTTTAAATATTATTTTGATAGCTTTTTTTGCGACTCCTTTCGCTTGGATATCGTTCTTTTTAATAGTATTTTGTTAACTTTAATTTATCTTGGTACCTACATACAATTAACGAAGAAATTTATTTTCATATTTAATATATTTGGGCAAGAGAGCGACGTAGCAATCACATCTTGTGACTCCTACCGTTACAAACATAATGTAAGTTATACAATATTATTATTAGAAAGAAAATAAAATTAACAGATAAACTGAACCATACAAGAAGAGATTATACTTATTAGACATTATTTTATGAGCAACGGAAAGTAAAAATATTATAATTTAATTAAGGCGTCATAATAACAACTCTATGCTTATCTTGAGATGGCAGGCTTTCATTAAAATCTTTCGTTTCCGTGCTATATGAACGTACTCTGAATACCAATGCAAGTAGGATTGCACAAGTTTATATTAATTTACTTCTAAACTTTAGAATTTCTACTTCTTGATTTATTGGTATTCAATACCCATTATACCTTTAATATAAGAGCAGCGATGGCCGAGTGGTAAAAATCAGCGGTCTCCGACGCGACCGATCCCGGGTTCAAATCCTCGGCGCGCACCTCTGACAAATAAATTTGTAGTGTGCGCATTTATCGCTGCTCCACGGTGATGGAAAATATCGTGATATTTAATTGATTACGATGTTCTCCATCGCCGTGCATGCCTAAGAGAAATTCATAATTTCTCGAAAGCATGACGTCCACCAATCCGCACTTGGCCAGCGTGGTGGACTATGGCCTAAATCCCTCTTGCTTGTGAGGAGACCTTTACCCAGCAGTGGGACATAAAAAAAGGTTGAAAAAAAAATACCTTTAATATTTATATCTTCAGTTTCATGTACCTATTGCATATCTGGTAGTCTCATAATAATATTTTTAAAACTCTCAAAGCTTGTTCGTCTTTTATTTTTTATTTGAATGGAGTAGCAGACGAGCATGCAGGCTACGTGGTGTTAAGTAGTCGCTGCAGCCCATGGACATCTATACACAACCTCAAGCAAGCATAGGTAAGTCTTGTCTGAGGTCATATGTAGTTGCGCTGCTACTCCGGAGGCTGGTGGTCGCCTCATGTAAGTGTGACCGGCAACTGCACCTTTCCACCGAAACACAACAGAATTGGTTCACGGTAGAAATAAGTGCAGCGGTGGTACTTCCCCGGGCGAACCATAATGGTTCTACCACCTATCAGGCGCGGTCGCAGCCTTCAATTTTGGGGGGGTCGCCAAGAAAATGGGGGGGGGGGGGGGTCACTAAAAAATTTGGGGGAAGAGGTGTCCCAAATTGGCTTGTTTCCATCTACATATGACTTTTGGGGGGTTCATGTCCCCTGGGACCGCCACTGCCCCCTACAATATTAATCGTATTTCAATCATATTTTAACAAAAATTAAAATTAGCATGATGGGAGAATGATTGATGGATGAGAATTGTGGAGGCTTTTCCTATGAACATTTAGCAGGATTTTAATACAAATTACATTCTCTTGACCTAAATATTATAGTTGAAAATTGTATTGTAAAGTATGATATTAAGACAAACCAATTGAAATCGAATTAAAATTACTGATTAAGAACAGTTTTATTCTATGTACACTAAAACAATATTTAAATGTCAACAAATATCACATAAGAAAACATTTAAATGGTGTATAGTTTTTATAAGTAGTGATTAAGTAGATGTAAACACTGTTTGTTTTCCGAATAAATAAATAAATAAATAAAATAATTTGTTTTCAATATAAACATACATATTCTTCATTTAAATCGTTCATTCCCCACCGCACTGATCGCAGCTGATTTTTTATCAAATAAATTAGCAACATATGTCAATTTTATTTAAGAACTAGTTGTGCCCGCGACGTCGTCCGCGTAGATAAAGACTTGTACAAAAGGCTTGAATAGGCTTGGATTATTTGTTCCTCCTCCTCTTTAGTCGTTCACTCTTGACAGAGTGGTCGTGGCTGATGAGGTTGCAATTTCGTTCGTGACCGCTTGCCCTCCACTGTCCCTTGGATTATTGTTACCTTTTATGAAATTACATATGATACAAAAGTTCATATTATTATGTTGAGTAGATACATTCTTCCTGAGTCCTTACAATTCTTACTGTACTCCTCTTATAATATCGACTTTTCAGTCGTTATCATCAGTTTCTCTTTACAAATTAAACGTATTATAATAGCCTGTTTTTAAAGTGTTTAGATAGGACTGCTGTGCACGCGGAAAGAATCATTATAATTAAATAATTTGTACTGCAAATAATGCATAGATTCATTATCATTATGTAACTTAAATATATTGCAGAAAGGTGGTGAAATGTCTACGCTATGTCAGACGTGGTTAGTAGTTGGGAGTCAAATTCTTGGTTGCTTACACGTTGGTTGCAATTGTCGTTAACATACTGTCGTTCATACTTAATGGAGGTCTTTTGAGCGATTTAAAACTTGCGACAGCAGTTAGGCCACTAACAATGAAGACGTCATCAACCTGAATTGGAGCAGCGTGAGAGGATCAGGCCCTACGCGATTAAGAGTCAATTGGTCCTATTAACAACCCTTCACACAGCATCAGAAATAGATATATCGATTACTAATATTATTCTGGGCGTGACCACCATGCCGTGCTGCTGCCGTGACGCTTTAGCATATTAGTGTAACACCGGTGCCAGTACTGCGTATGTATGTAATAGCTCTTATTAAATTAACCACTGAAAACGTCTGCTCATTTCAATAAAAAAAATATTAGACCCTCGACAATTGCTTATTCTTTTTTATTCGAAATCACTTTTTTTATAAATAAACCGAACAAAGAGGCAGAAAGGCCGCGTGGTTAAGCGATCACTGTCGCCTATGGAAACGGGCAACCCCAGCGGAGCCACCCGAGCACTGCCGGCTTTCAAGAAGAGCTTTCTTTACAGCTTTCTTGAAGAACCCTATGTCAAAGTCCATTGGAAATGCCTCAGCTGGAAGGTTGTCCCATAACTTACACATCCGTTCAAACATCAAAAGGAGCGTGCAAAGCGGCCTGTGGAAATTTAACCTTCGACTGGTGGTGTAATCATGATATGGTGACGTAGCTATCATTTTGAAAAGATCACTCACCATAATAAAGTCGGTAGAACACTTTGATTTTTTTTACGTTTCACACTGATAGCCCCAGAGTAGGGTAAATATACACTGTGTAATGGGTACCATGAGACACACAGAGACAGAAATACAAACACTTAAAAAACCATAAAAAACAAACAAAATAATAATGAAAATAAAAAAAGTAACTGTAGCATAAAGTCAATAACACCTTTAGTCACAAATACTCAAAGAAATAAGGTTATTATTTTAGCAGATCAACAAGGCCGGAACACTCAAAGAATTTTACAAAAGTTGCTAGGTGAAAAATATTTAGTTACATGTATTTGGAAACCTGAGGCACCTATGCAGGAAATAATTAACTCCTGCAATAATGATTTAATGTCTTTGACAAAATATGACTATGTTGTAGTGATCGGGGGAACTAATGATACCAACCCGTTTAATTTTAATCTTAGTGTCAATAAATGGCTCCAAGATAAGCAGAATACTAATATAATTCTCTCTGAAGTTCCGTTTAACAAATATCTCAATGAGAATAAACTAAATTATGACCTCAAATTTGCTTGCACTAATTCAGAACATGCTTATTATTTAGATCTGGAATACAAACGGTTCAATTTGAGAAACAGAAACCAATTACTTTTGAATGTATGTAGACTACTCCTTAGACAAATACTTCACATAAATTATAAAACAAGATTTTTAACTTTTAACCATAAAAACAAGAAAAATACTAAAACTTTTATAGAAACAAAAGACAATTATACACAGACCAGCTGCTCTTGTATCCATATAAAGTCTGAAAAACATACACAAACAGAAGATTTGACACAAACAGAAAACTTTTTTCGTTTATAAACACATTAACATATTACATCAAAACATTAATGGCTTGATAAATAAATCAGATGAATTAACTGTATGTCTTAACGATCTATGTGATCAAAAAAAAGGTATTGATGTTCTTTGCGTCACGGAACACAACATGATAGTAACCGATATTAACTTCTTAAATATACCAAATTTTAGTATTGCTTCGTATAGTTTAAGAAATAATAGAAATGGTGGATCGTGTATATTAATTCGAAATGGGCATACATATCGTAATATACATGAGATAACACGATTTAACGTTATCAATATAATAGAATGTAGTGCTGTAGAGTTGACTAAACATAGCATCATAGTTATTTGTATATATAGAGCGCCAAGAAATAATTCAACTATTATTGAGCTTTTCTTTGACAAATTAAATAACCTATTAAATAAATTTTGCTATAAAAACAAACAAATAGTAGTCTGTGGGGATTTTAACATAGATATACTAAAACGAAATAAAATAACATTTGAATTTGAAGAAATATTGCACTCATTTAATCTTAAATTGTCCAATAAAACACCAACAAGATTATGCAGTAAAACTTGTATAGATAATTTTGCTCATAACATACGAAACTGTAAATCCCATGTAATTGAACTTGCATTGTCAGACCATACAGCACAGATATTGCAATGTCCGGTAAAAACAAATTGCCTTATTACGCACTGGTACATCTATAGACGTGATTATAGTGTTGAAAATATTAAGAAATTTTACGATTGTATTAAAAACTTGACATTTCATGAAGTTTATTTATGTACTGATCCAAACGATGCTTTTAATATATTCCATGAATTGTTTCTCCTTTTTTATAATCTTTGTTTCCCTGTTATAAAAGTTAAAATACTGACGAAAAAACGACCAACATGGATTTCAAAAGGTATAAAAAGGTGCTTTAAAATTAAAAGGGGTTTGCTTTGGGGATATAGGATATCTCGCAGCACTCAGGCAAAACACAAGTTTAAGAACTATTCAAAGAGATTAAAAAGAATAATAAAACTTACCCAAAAATCTCAAAATGACTATTTTATTAAAAACGCTCACAATAAATCCAAAGCTGTTTGGAAAGTAATTAATAATAACACTGTAAATGTACCTAAACAAGATATTTATGAAATCAAAGTAGGAAACCACGTTGAAACAGATTCACAAGTTATTGCTAAAGAGTTTAATGACTTCTTTTTAGATCAAGTTGAAGATAATTGTAATATAAATATGGATAGTAATACACATAAAATTAACTTTAACCATCAAAACTCATTTTTCTTAGGACCAACCTCATCTGATGAAATTATAACTGTAATAAATAATCTTAAAAATACAAATAGTACAGGGTACGACGGTATATGCACGAATATAGTTAAACGGATATCAAAAATCATTGCTCCATTATTAGCTTACAACATTAATTTAAGTATTGAAACCGGCATATTTCCGGAGAAACTGAAAGTAACCATTATAAAACCAGTATTTAAGAAACAAGATAGACATGACATGGGATGTTACAGACCCATTGCATTAATACCAATTTTTTCCAAAATATTCGAAAAAGTACTACATAACAGATTGTATTATTACTTCGAAAAGTTCTCTATCTTCGCTAACGAACAGGTAGGGTTTAGAAAGAACAAATCAATAAACATTGCAATTTATAATTTTTTACAAATAGTAATGACAAGTTTAAATAATAAGAAACAGGTGATCGGGCTCTATATGGATATGACAAGGGCATTCGAATATGTAGATCATAAATTGTTGATTGTTAAGTTAGAGAAATACGGAGTCAGAGGTAATGCATTAAACTTAATCAACTCCTACTTAACTGACAGACAGCACATTACAGAAATAGCAAAAATTAATGAAATCACAAAAACTCAAGAGAAACATCTTTCTAACCCTAGTAAAGTACTGTATGGCGTGCCTCAGGGAAGTATTTTAGGCCCTTTACTCTTTTTAATTTATATAAATGATTTTCCTAAAGTCATAAAACAACCGATGATACTATTTGCTGACGATAGTACAGTAATATTTACAAAAGAAAACACCGACTCTTTCAAAAGAAGTATAAAAAATGCTCTTGAATCCCTAATAGATTGGTTAGACAGTAATAATCTTAAAATTAATCTCGATAAGACAAATATAATGTCATTTAAAAACAGAGTATCATACGGGCAAACAGTAAATATTGACTATAAAGGAAAGTGGATATCAGAAATAGAAACAACAAAATTTTTAGGACTATACATAGATAGCAAACTAACATGGCAGTCACATAAAGAGCACGTCTGTAAACATTTAAATAAGTTTTCTTTTGCTTTATATAAATTAACAAAAGTTGTAAGCAAAACGGCGGTTCTGGACGCATACCATGCGTACGTTGGTGCCACATTAAGATATGGAATAATATTTTGGGGTAACGCGACGGGAATACAAACCATATTTAAGGCCCAAAAAAAGTGCATTCGAGCCATATGTCAGCTAAAGGAAACGGATACTTGTAGGCCACATTTTCAAAATTTAAAAATATTGACTTTTCCTTCTTTATATATTTACGACTAGCTGTGCCCGCGACGTCGTCCGCGTAGATAGACTTGTACAAAAGGCTTAATTAGGCTTGGATTATTTGTTACTCCTCCTCCTTAGTCGTTCACTCTTGACAGAGTGATCGTGGCTGATGAGGTTGCAATTTCGTTCGTGACCGCTTGCCCTCCACTGTCCCTTGGATTATTGTTACCTTTTATGAAATTACTTATGATACAAAAGTTCATATTATTATGTTGAGTAGATACATTCTTCCTGAGTCCTTACAATTCTTACTGTACTCTTCTTATAATACCGACTTTTCAGTCGTTATCATCAGTTTCTCTTTACAAATTAAACGTATTATAATACCATGTTTTTAAAGTGTTTAGATAGTACTGCTGTGCCCGCGGAAAGTATCATTATAATTAAATAATTTGTGCTGCAAATAATGCATAGATTCATTATCATTATGTGACTTAAATATATTGCAGAAAGGTGGTGAAATGTCTACGCTATGTCAGGCGTGGTTAGTAGTTGGGAGTCAAATTCTTGGTTGCTTACATGTTGGTTGCAAGTGTCGTTAACATACTGTCGTTCATACTTAATGGAGGTCTTTCGAGCGATAGCGAATAAAACTTGCGACAGCAGTTAGGCCACTAACAATGAAGACGTCATCAACCTGAATTGGAGCAGCGTGAGAGGATCAGGCCCTACGCGATTAAGAGTCAATTAGTTCTATTTTGTTAATAGAACCCTTCACACAGCATCAGAAATAAATATATCGATTACTAATATTAATCTGGGCGTGACCACCATGCCGTGCTGCTGCCGTGACGCATTATCATATTAGTGTAACACCAGTGCCAGTACTGCGTATATATGTAATAGCTCTTATTAAATTAACCACTGAAAACGTCTGCTCATTTCAATAAATTTTTTTATCAGTGCCTCGGCAATTGGTTATTCGTTTATTCGAAATCACTTTTTTTATAAGTAAACCGAACAAAGAGGCAGAAAGGCCGCGTGGTTAAGCGATCACTTTCGCCTATGGAAACGGGCAACACCAGCGAAGCCACCCGAGCACTGCCGGCTTTCAAGAAGAACTTTCTTTACAGCTTTCTTGAAGAACCCTATGTCAAAGTCCACTGGAAATGCCTCAGCTGGAAGGTTGTCCCATAACTTAAACATCCGTTCAAACATCAAAAAGAGCGTGCAAAGCGGCCTGTGGAACTTTAACCTTCGACTGGTGGTGTAACCATGATATGGTGACATAGCTATCATTTTGAAAAGATCACTCAGCATAGTAAAGTCGGTAGAACACTTTGATTTTTTTTACGTTTCACACTGATAGCCCCAGAGTACGGTAAACATACACTGTGTAATGGGTACCATGAGACACACAGAGACAGAAATACAAACACTTAAACCGAGAACAGAAAATTAAACTCATCATTCAAATTTCTGCTTCGCCGGGAATCAAACTCGAGACCCTTCGATTGGCAGTCCGGCATGGTAACCATTGCGCCACGCGAGTCCAGGCGCGGTCGCAGCCTTCAATTGGGGGGGTCGCCAAGAAATTTTGGTGGGGGGTCACTAAGAAATTTGGGGGAAGAGGTGTCTCAAATTGGCTTGTTTCGCCTTCCATCTACGCATGAGTGAGGGATTTTGGGGGGGGGGGTCATGTCCCCTATGACCCCCCCACTGGGACCGCCGAGTCGATAATTATTATTGTCTATTAAATAAGTTCGATACCAATAATATGTGGATGTAACCACCGCGCCGCGCCTCCATAATGCTCTACCACAATGAATTGTACTCATTGTCAGTCAGCGCCAGTTCCAAAGGTCTCTAAGTTGTTAATTTTTTTATTACATATTTTATTAAGTAAATAATATACTCGTAATTAATTATTTGAAATAATCTCCACCAATCCACTTTGTAATAGCGTTATTGCGTAACAATGACATCTATCGTATAGCGTGATTAGCGTGTAAACTAAATTGTCGATATACCGAATTTGCAACAGATCACTAAATAGTTCTGAATATGAACATAGATGTCGGCAGTAGCCTCGTTTTGTTAAGGTTTTGTACATTAATTTTGTATTGAGGATTTCTTTGAATATGTGGTGATATGTATGGTTTTTTTAAATATTTAGAGATGAAATCTAGCATAAGTGATTGAAAACTTGCTATCAGAATATTAAGAGATGTTAGTAATTATCGAAACTTGTGGTGTGACCGCTCGCATTAAATTTATTCTCTTACAAAAGTTACACACTTAAATTTAAAAACCCGCATTGGAGCAGCGTGGTTAACTAATCTCCAGGCCTCCCCAATAATGGGAAGCCCAGGAGAGGAGCGAGACGTTAAAAGGATGCAGCTATTTAGTTTGTATCGGTAATGATCGCTTCAGTCTTTAATTCAATTCTTGAAATTGACGTAACTTTTTTGTTTGTTAACCGATTTAAATAAAACAAACCCTAAATGTTAATCCAAAAAAATACCAATACATCAGTGAAAACCGCATCCTTCTACGTTAAGCCGTTCCTGAGATTAGCGCGCACAAACGAACAGATAAACAGACAAACAGATAAACAGACAAACAGACAAACAGACAATAATTCTAAAAATCATTGTTTTGGGTTCTATTACGCTAATAAATAGCCCTAGTGACAATTTTTTTCAAATATCTTCAATGTACAGAAACCGACTTGTTACAGATTTATTATATGTATAGAAATCTCTTTAATGGTCAAAAATGAAATAGCTAAATATGAAACCCTTAAATCAAAAAGGCATCCTAATAAATTATGTTCAATTGCTTCTAAAACGAAACAATACCATAATAGTGTCTTTTGCATGGGACTAAAAATATATAACGGTCTACCGGAATTCCTCAAAATCAAAACGGGCAACGAGTTTAAAAAAGAACTTAAAACGTATTTACTGAAAAAGGCGTATTACTCAGTCACTGATTTCTTAAACGACAAAACGGCATAAAGGAATTCCATAAAAACCTGGGAGGTTTTTTTTCCGCCGGCTTTTTTTCCTCTTAGTGTACAAAAACCCTGCAATATGGGTACCCAAAGCCGACGATCGGATTCGATCCGAAGTACAAATAAATATGAATAAATAATTAAATAAACAAACAACTAAATAAATACATACTTGAAGAAATAAAATTTAAAAATTTTAATTTTCAAAATGCGCAATATGGGATCAAATAAAAATAAAATAAAATAAATAATAATGTACATTTTTATAAATTGTGTTATTATTAAGTTTTTTTTTTCTTTTATCTTTGTAATATTTGCATACCTCATGAAGGTAAATATGGCGTACTAAATATGTATTAACAACTTTTGTAAACACCCATATTTGTGCAAATAAAGTTATTTGTCTTTGTCTTTGTCTTTGTTAAACCGAGAACAGAAAATTAAACTCATCATTCAAATTTCTGCTTCGCCGGGAATCAAACTCGAGACCCTTCGATTGGCAGTCCGGCATGGTAACCATTGCGCCACGCGAGTCCAGGCGCGGTCGCAGCCTTCAATTTTGGGCAATGGTCGCCAAGAAATTTTGGTGGGGGGTCACTAAGAAATTTGGGGGAAGAGTTGTCTCAAATTGGCTTGTTTCGCCTTCCATCTACGCATGAGTGAGGGAGTTTGGGGGGGTCATGTCCCCCGTGATCCCCCCATAATATGTGGATGTAACCACCGCGCCGCGCCTCCATAATGCTCTACCACAATGAGTACAATATCAGCGCCAGTTCCAAAGCTCTCTAAGTAGTTAATTTATTTTATTAGATATTTTATTAAGTAAATATACTCGTAATTAATTACTTGAAATAATCTCCACCAATCCACTTTGTAATAGCGTTATTGGGTAAAATAATGATTATGTAGTTCACCACCTGTAAATCTACCTGTAAAAAGCAATTAATGTGAATAAATGAATAACAACGACATCTATCGTATAGCGTTTAAACTAAATTGTCGATATAGCGAATTTGCAACAGAACACTAAATAGTTCTGAATATGAACATAGATGTCGGCAGTAGCCTCGTTTTGTTAAGGTTTTGTACATTTTGTATTGAGGATTTCTTTGAATATATGGTGATATGTATGGTTTTTTAAAATATTTAGAGATGAAATCTAGCATAAGTGATTGAAAACTTGCTATCAGAATAATAAAAGATGTTAGTAATTATTCGAAACTTGTGGTGTGACTGCTCGCATTAACTTTATTCTCTTACAAAAGTTACACACTTAAATTTATTCTTCCGTTGCTTTAATAAAGATTCCTTTGTAAGAATTTATTTAATAGTTACAATATGCATATTAACCCGCATTGGAGCAGCGTGGTTAAGTAATCTCCAGGCCTCCCCAATAATGGGAAGCCCAGGAGAGGAGCGAGACGTTAAAAGGATGCAGCTATTTAGCTTGTATCGGTAATGGTCGCTTCAGTCATAGCCTGTTCACGATTCTCAGCTCCAAGAAGAAGCTGAGCAATCGACCTCTTCTATAGGGCTCAGGAGTCTTCTGTAAGACTCGGTGGCAGGGCTCGCGGTGCGCTTTATACCTGTAGGGGCTGTAGGCTAGCCGTTCTCGGCCTACGAAGCATTACCCTGATCACACAGATCTCTATTTAATATGGTCGACGATATTGATAAAAGTTCATCTTACGTTTGACCTCCCTATCTTATCTTCGGAACCACAAATTATTTTATAATTTTGATTTCATTGTAAAGTATTAATTATGGTTTTTTTAACAGCTTTTAACAAAACTTTCATCTAAATCTACCAAAGCGCGTTTAAATTTTATGCCGCGTATTGTTTAAATGGACATAACTTTGTTTATGGACCGATTGATGTGAAATACACACTTAATGTTACGATAATTCATTCTACAATACATTAGTAAATCAGCATTCAAAGAAGGGAAAAGAATTTGGGAATAAAATTAAGGTTAATCATTCTAACCTTCACTTTCCAGCTTTTGAATCCTTTTTATTTGCTACCAAGGGATGATTTTCGAAAAAAGGTTACATAGGTGTCTTATTATTTTCAATAAAGATTACAAATACAAAATGTTAAGTGAAATACTTTTCCCAAAAAGATTCTATAAATCAATCTCAACAATCAGTTTTTAAAGAATTTCGAAAAAAATTGACACTTAAAGGGTGAATTTTGGAAAATGCTGAAATACGTAATTCTTTATTTTATTATGCATTTAAATGCATTAGCACCGGAGTGCTGATTCATTGCGCAGAGTCAGCGTGCAGGCGTTCATCCATTTCATCCTTGACATTGACGTAACTTTTTTGTTTGTGAACCGATTTAAATAAAACAAACCCTAAATGTTAATCCAAAAAAATAACAATACATCAGTGAAAACCACATCCTGCTACGTTAAGCCGTTCCTGAGATTAGCGCGCACAAACGAACAGATAAACAGACAAACAGATAAACAGACAAACAGACAAACAGACAAAAATTCTAAAAATCATTGTTTTGGGTTCTATTACGCTAATAAATAGCCCTAGTGACAGTTTTTTTCAAATATCTTCAATGTACAGAAACCGACTTGTTACAGATTTATTATATAGATTTTCGTACTAATAGTAAAACATGTGCTATAATTATAATTCTTAGGAATGTACATAGACGCGTGTAGTACCAGAAACTTTACAGATGCGACAAGCGAGAAGAGAAAACAACGAGAAGGCACTTTGACGACTCTCTTGACGGAAGCCAGCCGCCGTATTACTCTATATTTCTTTAGTTAGCTGTATAGAGAATAAAAATAATAGTTTAAAAAACTAAAAAACACGGTTTTAGTACGCACTAAAAATTACAAAATTATTCGGACATATAGTTTGATGACTCAAGAGTTTTCCCTTTGCCAAATCTTTATTAGATCGCAGGTAAACATTCCGTCCGAATTATTTTGTTATTTTTAGTGCGTGCTAAAAGCGTATTTTTTTAGTTTTTTAAACTATTATTTTTATTTTATATGCTTTTTAGTCTTATTATTATTCAAAATTAATTTACTAATTTAAAATATTAATAGGTATTTATAGATATTCATTATTAACAAACTTCACGAAATTCACAGTTTTACGCATCCAAATTTAATTTGGCAAGAAAATGTCATTTCGAATTATTTTCAGCAAACCCTTTCATTTTACACCTAAATCATAGGGCTGAATTTCAAATAGCCAATTCGCCATATTGGGACGGCCGCCATGTTGGATTTAGGTCACGTGATAATTTTTTTCGTATCCCATTCAGCAAATCCTTTCATTTAATACCCATATCATGGGGGTGCATTTCAAAAAGCCAATCCACCATCTTGGATGTCCGCCATGTTGGATTTAAGTCATGTGACTATTTTTTTTCGTATTTCTGACAGCAAACCCTTTCATTTGATACCCATATCATGGAGATGCATTTCAAATAGCCTGTCCGCCATCTTGGGGAGGCCGCCATATTTGATTTGTAATGACGTTTCTTAGCTAGTCATGTATAGTCATCAGAATTCAGAGCGTGTGCAAAATTTCATTCCATTCGAAGACCGGGAAGTGGGTCAAATTAAGATTCCAAGATTTTCTTACATACATAGTTACAAGTGAAGCTAATAAAAGCGTGTAAAAAAGACTTCTAATATATATATGTATCGGTGCTTTATCAAGGCGTTGTCTGGCACTCCGCCGATAACGATCAGATGCCTATAAATACTGCGGGCGATTGCCTGCAGCAGTTTAATCAGTGCCACCACTTTTCTCCTCTTCATTGTTTCCCATCTAACCTGCACTCCGGGGAAATGCTGTCAAGAAATCCGAGGTCTATTTTCCAATTTCTCAGGAGGCGAATCATATTGCGTAACGGAGATATAATCATAATGAATATATTATGATTATATCTAAAACTCCGTTCCATAACTAAGCTGTACTAGTGAAGTAGCCATAGATATACATACATACTTCTTTCAGATATGTTTTCTTATGTCAAGCAAATAAATTACGGCGACCATCGTTTGCCGGACGGAATCATAACAATCTTAAAATGATTTTGAAATGCTTTTGCATTTATAGCGGTTGACAGCATTGTATCAAAGCTTGGCATTTTGAGGAATACTTTGATGAATACATGGTAGCCGCGTTGCTCTAAGTTTTTTCAGTTAGCCGTAAAGAGAAAATACTTGTTGTAGAAGCAAGCTTCGCCGCAATACTTTTATTTTATTCTGGAGAGGTTCCTAATCAAGTAGTTTGCCGGAACTTTTGCCACTAACGAAAAGGTACCTATACCTTCCGAGGTGATTGCTCCAGGCTTTAATCAGCGCTGTGGCCCCGCTTTACCACTTTTCATTGGCTCCTAACTGATACGTCCCCGATTGGAAAGCTACACTTCGGAGAAATTCTTCCAAGAAATTCGACGCGTATTTTTCACATTTTGGCACGTGCATTCCTTCAAATTTAAAAACTCTAGTGAACTTCCCTGGTGTCAATGACGAACCGACATTGGTGTCATTAATGTCTGTGTGTAATTCTGATACGTCGGACAGCAAAGTTGCACTGCTCTGTTGATTCATACAGATTACTTTGTAAAGGAGCCCTTGTTTTTAGTGTTATGTTATTTTCGTCGTTAGTGCCTAAGAAGGCGCCATGAATCTGATGCTCTTATACTTTTTGAAGAAGACCTAAGTTGAACACAACAATGCGACCATAATGCTGCAACGCTAAGTGAATTGCATCTATATCTATATCTATACATATAATAAATCTGTAACAAGTCGGTTTCTGTACATTGAAGATATTTGAAAAAAACTGTCACTAGGGCTATTTATTAGCGTAATAGAACCCAAAACAATGATTTTTTGAATTATTGTCTGTTTGTCTGTTTATCTGTTTGTCTGTTTATCTGTTCGTTTGTGCGCGCTAATCTCAGGAACGGCTTAACGTAGAAGGATGCGGTTTTCACTGATGTATTGGTATTTTTTTAGATTAACATTTAGGGTTTGTTTTATTTAAATCGGTTCACAAACAAAAAAGTTACGTCAATTTCAAGGATGAAATGGATGAACGCCTGCACGCTGACTCTGCGCAATGAATCAGCACTCCGGTGCTAATGCATTTAAATGCATAGTAAAATAAAAATTACGTATTTCAGCATTTTCCAAAATTCACCCTTTAAGTGTCAATTTTTTTCGAATTCTTTAAAAACTGATTGTTGAGACTTGATTTATAGAATCTTTTTGGGAAAAGTATTTCACTTAAAATTTTGTATTTGTAATCTTTATTAAAAATAATAAGACACCTATGTAACCTTTTTTCAAAAATCATCCCTTGGTAGCAAATAAAAAGGATTCAAAAGCTGGAAAGTGAAGGTTAGAATAATTAACCTTAATTTTATTCCCAAATTCTTTTCCCTTCTTTGAATGCTGATTTACTAATGTATTGTAGAATGAATTATCGTAACATTAAGTGTGTATTTCACGTCAATTGGTCCATAAACAAAGTTATGTCCATTTAAACAATACGCGGCATAAAATTGAAACGCGCTTTGGTAGATTTAGATGAAAGTTTTGTTAAAAGCTGTTTAGAAAACCATAATTAATACTTTACAATGAAATCAAAATTATAAAATAATTTGTGGTTCCGAAGATATAGGGAGGTCAAACGTAAGATGAACTTTTATCAATATCGTCGACCATATTAAATAGAGATCTGTGTGATCAGGGTAATGCTTCGTTGGCAGAGAACGGCTAGCCTACAGCCCCTACAGGTATAAAGCGCACCGCGAGCCCTGCCACCGAGTCTTACAGAAGACTCCTGAGCCCTATAGAAGAGGTCGATTGCTCAGCTTCTTCTTGGAGCTGAGAATCGTGAACAGGCTATGACTGAAGCGACCATTACCGATACAAGCTAAATAGCTGCATCCTTTTAACGTCTCGCTCCTCTCCTGGGCTTCCCATTATTGGGGAGGCCTGGAGATTACTTAACCACGCTGTTCCAATGCGGGTTAATATGCATATTGTAACTATTAAAGAAATTCTTACAAAGGAATCTTTATTAAAGCAACGGAAGAATAAATTTAAGTGTGTAACTTTTGTAAGAGAATAAAGTTAATGCGAGCGGTCACACCACAAGTTTCGATAATTACTAACATCTCTTAATATTCTGATAGCAAGTTTTCAATCACTTATGCTAGATTTCATCTCTAAATATTAAAAAAAAACCATACATATCACCACATATTCAAAGAAATCATCAATACAAAATGTACAAAACCTTAACAAAACGAGGCTACTGCCGACATCTATGTTCATATTCAGAACTATTTAGTGATCTGTTGCAAATTCGCTATATCGACAATTTAGTTTAAACGCTATACGATAGATGTCGTTGTTATTCATTTATTCACATTTAATTGCTTTTTACAGGTAGATTTACAGGTGGTGAACTACATAATCATTATTTTACCCAATAACGCTATTACAAAGTGGATTGGTGGAGATTATTTCAAATAATTAATTACGAGTATATTTACTTAATAAAATATCTAATAAAAAAATTAACAACTTAGAGAGCTTTGGAACTGGCGCTGATATTGTACTCATTGTGGTAGAGCAGTAAGGAGGCGCGGCGCGGTGGTTACATCCACATATTATGGGGGAGTCACAGGGGACATGACCCCTCCCAAAATCCCTCACTCATGCGTAGATGGAAGGCGAAACAAGCCAATTTGAGACACCTCTTCCCCCAAATTTCTTAGTGACCCCCTACCAAAATTTCTTGGCGACCATTGCCCAAAATTGAAGGCTGCGACCGCGCCTGGACTCGCGTGGCGCAATGGTTACCATGCCGGACTGCCAATCGAAGGGTCTCGAGTTTGATTCCCGGCGAAGCAGAAATTTGAATGATGAGTTTAATTTTATGTTCTCGGTTTAAGTGTTTATATTTCTGTCTCTGTGTGTCTCATGGTACCCATTACACAGTGTATATTTACCCTACTCTGGGGCTATCAGTGTGAAACGTAAAAAAATTCAAAGTGTTCTACCGACTTTACTATGCTGAGTGATCTTTTCAAAATGATAGCTACGTCACCATATCATGGTTACACCACCAGTCGAAGGTTAAAGTTCCACAGGCCGCTTTGCACGCTCCTTTTGATGTTTGAACGGATGTGTAAGTTATGGGACAACCTTCCAGCTGAGGCATTTCCAATGGACTTTGACATAGGGTTCTTCAAGAAAGCTGTAAAGAAAACTCTTCTTGAAAGCCGGCAGTGCTCGGGTGGCTCCGCTGGGGTTGCCCGTTTCCATAGGCGACAGTGATCGCTTAACCACGCGGCCTTTCTGCCTCTTTGTTCGGTTTATTTATAAAAAAAGTGATTTCGAATAAAAGAATAAGCAATTGCCGAGGGTCTAATAATTTTTTTATTGAAATGAGCAGACGTTTTCAGTGCTTAATTTAATAAGAGCTATTACATACATACGCAGTACTGGCACTGGAGTTACACTAATATGCTAAAGCGTCACGGCAGCAGCACGGCATGGTGGTCACGCCCAGAATAATATTAGTAATCGATATATTTATTTCTGATGCTGTGTGAAGGGTTGTTAATAGGACCAATTGACTCTTAATCGCGTAGGGCCTGATCCTCTCACGCTGCTCCTATTCATGTTGATGACCTAACTGCTGTCGCAAGTTTTAAATCGCTCAAAAGACCTCCATTAAGTATGAACGACAGTATGTTAACGACAATTGCAACCAACGTGTAAGCAACCAAGTATTTGACTCCCAACTACTAACCACGTCTGACATAGCGTAGACATTTCACCACCTTTCTGCAATATATTTAAGTTACATAATGATAATGAATCTATGCATTATTTGCAGTACAAATTATTTAATTATAATGATTCTTTCCGCGGGCACAGCAGTCCTATCTAAACACTTTAAAAACAGGCTATTATAATATTATAATTTGTAAAGAGAAACTGATGATAACGACTGAAAAGTCGATATTATAAGAGGAGTACAGTAAGAATTGTAAGGACTCAGGAAGAATGTATCTACTCAACATAATAATATGAACTTTTGTATCATAAGTAATTTCATAAAAGGTAACAATAATCCAAGGGACAGTGGAGGGCAAGCGGTCACGAACGAAATTGCAACCTCATCAGCCACGACCACTCTGTCAAGAGTGAACGACTAAGGAGGAGGAGGAACAAATAATCCAAGCCTAATCAAGCCTTTTGTACAAGTCTTTATCTACGCGGACGACGTCGCGGGCACAACTAGTCAAAAATATATCTATTTTATTTTCACTGCCTGCCGAGTTTTCCTAAAGCTTGTTATACCTAATTAGGAAACTAAAGTTGTAAAGTGAAATGGCATTTCCGTTGTTTGATAAACCTCTAAGAATATTATCAGGGAATCATATCAAATTTGCTCATTAAAACTAGAAATAAATAATGAATGAATGCGATTATTCCCCGCACACCGTCAACAAGCTCCCACTGGGTTCCATACAATACTGACAACCTTGCCTTCGTATGTACTTTCTACGAACGGCGAACTAACGGATGGACGATTCGATTTTTACGCCAAGAAAACGAGTGTCTACAGGGACTCTTAGTCACCTTGTTATGGAAACCTTGTTGTACCTGATTAAGTGACTAAGTTGTAGGCTTAAAATAGCATTCTGTCGTTTGAAGAAACCTTATCTTAAAATACGCAATGTGGAATATCATCAAATTGGCTGATTAAGACTGGAACTAAATAATAAATGAATGCGACTTACCTCGCACGTCGCAGCGCACGCGCTTTATGCCAAAGTTTGTTATAATTGTATTTAAAAATGAATGCCATATGCAGACGACTAGGGTTGTCACGGTAAATCAAACCATAATAATGTTTAAAAAAAATTAATTGAGAAAATCAAGTTAGAATAACTTAACTGAAAGTCCGTGCGTGCCTTACATGATCAATTATATTTATTACCCCCTTATACACCCTCAATCAAGATTAAACTACCTAGAACGTAAGTGTACCCTTATATCAATGCTGCAATCGCATGGCCATGTGACCAAATTATCATTTATTACTGTATTTTATAAATACCGTACTAACATATTTAGAGCAACGTCTGTTAAAAAATATTAAAATAATCTTTGCGACAAAACCAAGAAATACAAGCTCTTTTAGCATACTTAGTATCATATAGAACGTGCAAGCTTTACAAATACAGGCTGATTAAGGCTGGAACTAAACAGATGTAATTAACGAACGCGACTATTCTCCACACGTCGCACGCGCTTGCGCTTTGTGCCAAACTTTGACTGGATTGCGTTAAAAATAAATTAATGTCATATGCACGCGACTAGGGCTGACACTTGATAGGAAAGCGATAAATTTTAGAATGTAATTATTTATAAATATGCCTCTGTCATTATAATAAGCTTTGGTTTTCATCTGATTCTAAAATCAAAACACTACTTAATCAAGAAGTTTATGCCAAACTATGACTGAATCTTGTTGAAAGTAAGCCGCAGAGGACTAGGGTTGCCACGGTTAATCAACAAGAAACAATTTTCAATAACTTTTTGAAGTAAGTTGCTGCAGTGCAGGCAAGACTTTAATATTTCATGAACATGGGTGCAGATGTCAATGCTGCAATAATCGAATAATAATCATCGAATAATAGAAACTAACAACCTCGCACTACTAATTAAAAGTTCCAATTGCTTCCACTACTTGTCTTTAATTTATCGATGACATTTTGTAGCTGTGAGTAAAAATGTTAGTCAGACGGAAGTCGGCACTCAATTTTGCGAGGAACCGTCTTAAAGTCAATAACTCTGATAATGATCTGTTTTAGGGCAAATTACGTATTGGCGGTGGTACGTATGTTGGTGTATATTTTTTATTGTTGCATGTGCATGTATCCCATGAGGGAGGAGGTGCTATTGCATGAAAAAAAAAACGGCAAATTGTTTGTAAGGAGGTTTACGATCGAGATGATTACGTGATAACGTCCGCACGAGAAAGTCTCCATTCGTTTGTATGCCGCTAGAGTGAGAGAGACGGAAGATCGGTCCACTCACTCGAACGCTATGCCAGCCTCCGCTCGTGAGGATTCCGCGTGACAAGTTTCACGGAATGACTGGCAGCGCTCGAGATGAGACGGGAGATCGGTCCGTCTCTCTCTCGTTATACCTGCAATCGCGCTCGTGAGGTTTTGGTGTGACACAAGTTTCTGAACATGTCACCCGACTAAAACGATTTTAAAGACGTTATCACGTCAAAAGTATACACCATCATACTTTCTGATTGCGGATTGTTGCAAAGTAGTAAGATGTTCTATTTCACAAAGTTCTTTTACTTATTAATGTTGTGAGGCGTACACATGCACATTGTTTTAGTGTGCGTAAGAGTGCTGGGTTGTTGAGAGTTGACGTTAGTAAGGTAATATTTTCGAAAAGACTTTTTATTAAGGACCGAGATGTTCAGATTTGTTTGCAAACGCTTCAAAAGCTTATGCACATAGACGCGATTGTACTGACAATCACTATCAATCAACATCACTACTATATTCAGAGCCGATACCGGGCTTCGTACAGTAGAACATCTGTAAATACAAGGTGATGCCTTTCAGATATTTCTTCACTAACTCATTATATTGAAAGAAATCTTAGCGACAACCCTATTGGAGCCAAATGTAACATACTTCCAGTGACTTTTCAATTCGAGCGGAGTCGGTCGTTAATTGGGAACGCGGCTCATCGCGACTCCACCGAGAAACGAACAACCTCGCACTGCTAATTAAAACTTCCAATTGCTTCCACTACTTGTCTTTAATTTATCGATGAAATTTTGTGGCTGTGAGCAAAAGTATTACTTAAAATTTTGAGTGCGACATCACCTTTACGTATTTCTTCAATTCGATATTATGGTAAGTATACCATCTATATTGCCTACATTTGCATTGCAAGACCGGGAAAGTGGAATGAAACTTCACCACCACTCCATCTATTTTTGGGCTGCAGCAATGTCCACTTATCATCATATAATTATGGTCTGCAGTCTGGAAACTCATCTATTATCTAATTTAAATCGCAATTTGCATTATAAGTAGGTGCTGAGAGGTCTCGCAAAAAGTAGAACGACTGCATGGTTGATACACTGACACTCGACGGTAACGCGTATACCTTAGTTATATTATAACTGTTAGGATCCCAGCGATACAGTAAAACTTCGTCACTGCTAAAAATACTTTGTATGAGCAAATATAGCGGCACTTGTTTTCAAGAATTGAAAAATTGTAGTTTAAGTCTGTTGGGAGGCAATGAAGAGCGGTAAAGTGGCGGGGCTGATTAATTTTATTGTAAGCACCTTAATTTATTTATAGGCACCTGCTCGTTAGCGGCGGAGTGCCGGGCAACTCCTTGATTAGTTGCCGATACTTGCTTCTAAATAAATAAAGTATTTTTATTTATTTTTGTTCATTCCAGCAACTCAAGATACATAGAGCAATACGTCTGCCCACTCCCGTCATGGTAGTCGTTAAAGTGACTTGTTCTCTTACTTTACTTTTCTGCTAATACTTAACTCGCTCATACTTCAAAAAATTGCTACGACCATTTAGTATGGGCATATAGGTACTAAGAGATAAATATATTTCTTAAAGTAGCATGACTTCATGATTGATCTAAGGAGCAGTGCGTTCTTAGTTATATTATGATCTTATCGACAAAATGATACTGGGATTAAGAATACAGCTACGGTATCCCCTGTCTGATCATAAGAGGTTACTAAAAGGGGGTTTCCGGGGTCACGGGCGGCGAGAGTGGGAGCTTGATCCGTTCCAGGGTGCCGCGCGTGAAGTACGCCGATGCGTTCTACTGGAGATCCCGAAGTCCTCCCCAAGCGCAGAGATAAGTCACCGAGGGGGTTTTAGTGCGGTCAAATCCCACATAACCCGTTATCGACTCCCAAGGTACCAAAAAAGGTATGTGTTGGCAAATCTAACAATCCTTGTTTCGAAAGATTAGAAAATTCTTGTTGATTTCTTGGCTGTATTTCCAAAGAAAAGAGGCAGGGTCAGTTCGGAGCCAATGAAGAGCGGTATAGTGGCGGCGCTGATTAAAGCCTGCAGCAATCTCGCAGTATTTATAGGCACCTGCTCGTTAGCGTTAGCAAATAAAAGTATTTTTGCTCTTTAAGGATTTAAAGAAACATAGAGCAATGCAACTGCCGGCTTCCGTCAAGGTAATCGGCAAAGTTTCTCCTCTTAATTTGGCTGCAACCCTTTTTGCGTCGCACTACTGGGCACGGGTCTCTCCCCCTTGTTGGGGAGGCCTGGAGCTTACTTCACCACGCTGCTCTAATGCGGGTTGGTGGAGATGCGAGTTGGTGGAGATGCGAGTTGGTGGAGATGCGAGTTGGTGGCCAACCCGCTGTCGGATGTTTTCAAACCGCCCATATGGCCTCCGACAAGGTTTGACGGCTGTTATCTATCGACAATAACCGGAACCGACGGCTTAACGTGCCCTCCGAAGCACGGAAACGCGCATGAAACTTTTTTGCCACTAGCGGTCACCTATCTCTCACCCGACCGCGCCCGTTTGGCTTAGCTGCATAGACCGCTTGCGTTCTACGCTAGCCGCCGAGCCATTAGCGCCTCTTAATTTATATTTCTGCAAATTTTTGTACTTCCTACGCACACCATGAAATAAGTCAACAAAAATGCTTATATTAATTACTTTACTATGAGCATGAATAAACCTAAATAATTACTACTTCATTTAAAACACAACAGGCAGTGTCGGATAACTTCTTGATTAGGCGCCGATACCTGCTTCTACTACAAATAAAAGTATTTTACTGTCCAACCTACTAGCGAAGAAGCGAATCTTTAAACAATACCAGTGGAGAAGCGAAATTTTAAACAGTCCTTTAGATCCAATTCACGATTATTGATTAGGCGCCGAAGGATGCTTCTACAACTAATAAAGGTATTTTCGTATATAAGTCCAAGCTAAGTACTTATACATTAAACAAGTTCTAGGCTTTTAATAATACGTAAATAATTGTTTTTTTTAATGTAACATGCACATGAAATGTTAAATTCTATCAGAAGGAATCAAAATAGCCTGGATTTCGTCCCTGTTTAACAGTTCCCAAAGATGTCTTTAAAAAATAAATTAAAAATGGTTACGAAAATTCTTTTGTAACATCTTTGGGAGTATGGTATGGAGTCATAATTTTTTACGTAGTCTGTAATTTTGTGAATATATTTCATTAGTACCTATTTACCATTATCTAACATTCACTTGCTATTTAATATCAAACCTTATCACATAAATAAATAAAACAAAAATAAATCGGTTAAATTAAGTAAGTCGGATTGACTGATATATTTGTAACATTTTTTATTAAAAAATATATTTGAAATTTGCACTTAAGTAGTTTGTTGAAAGGAAATAAGGCCCGCTCTTCAAATCGTCGCTAACGTAAGTGGAAACTTGGGGAACTCAAGAGCTTTGCAAATGACCTAACAACTTATCGATGAATCTATTGCATTCTTATCTACAAAATTATTGCAACTGAGTTTATAAGTAAAAGTAAGTAATAAAATATATTATTTAAAGTAACAACAATAAGTGTGCCTTGAGATAATGATTTTATACCTAATTTAAGTAATGTATCACATTGTAACTTTATTTTTAATCTGACTTTTCGTATCTTTTTGTATCCTTGTTTGTAGTAAGTAGGGTATCTTCAGATTCTTAGATTTTGTTACCCAATAAAAACCATAATAGTCCAGTCAACAAGTTGAAAAACGTGAAAAATAGAGAAAAAGCTCCTAAAAATATGTAACAGCTCATTGGATTCGGAATGACCTCTAGAAAAATGAGTTGTGAGGATTTTACTGCACGTAAAAATTGCAATTGTTATTAACAAAATAAGATAAAAAAGCGGGTCATAAATATGGTCCCGGTCGTCGGGGTGGTGGTCCCTGTTGTGGTGTTCTTTATGTTGATGATGGACTTATTTATTTTTTCATTAGGTATTCCTGAGGCTGGTGACGGCGTTGAGGCTGTGCAGAATCCAGGAAGAGAGTTACTTTACGTTTTTTTTTAAATAATATATATTATTTTATGTATTTTTAATTTTTAATAATATACGGTAGTTCAATTATTTTGTTGGATCCCTTTTACCGAATTCTTTATACTTGCTCTAGCTACAGACGTGACTCATAATCGGTCTAACAGGTCCTTATTTTTTTGCTCTAGAAAGAAATATATAACGATTCCATTCATGCTTTTTGTACAAAATTTAGATACCCGAGTACTTAAAATCCAGATTTAAAAAACCAGCTATGCTTGTGACGGTGAGTAGATTTAATGGACGTTTTACTTGCTACCGTATGGAGTTAGGTAAGTAGTAGATTCTGCATACAAATAGGTTAGTATTCACTACACGCGTGGTGCGTGCACACCATAGCTCCCGCATCACCACGCCGGGCACGGAGCCCTTAATAACATCACGTTTGATGCGCCTCTATTATTATATTTTCATCTCCAGCAGTCCCGCGAGGAGTTGCGCCGCGAAGGTAATATACGAAAGTTACGAAGGCCTTTGATTTTTTCATCACGTCTTAACTTTGATTTCATTGGAGGATAACTTGAATATTAAGTGAGATCGATAAGCAATTTTTGGTTACTAAGGGGCCGTATACGAAATTTTGCTGATTTCGCTGATTTAACACATGAGATTTTGCAGTTAAATGACAGTATCTTCATAATTGAGCTGAGAGAAAAAAGGCGGCGGAATAAAACTCCCAGCAGCACTCCTTTAAAAAAAGTACATTTATATATTATGAGATAAAGGCTACGGGTCGATAATGGGCACACGTGACAGCTGACAGTGAGACACTATCAACCCACTTCCACCTGCTCTCAGATGCGAGTAATAATGACTAAAACACTCTATGAAGAAATAACTTTGTGCGAGTTTCATTCCCACTATTTCATAAAGTCGAAAAAGTTGTATCGAATATCGGAAATGAAACTGTATCAGTACGATTGCAGTAGGTATATGAGGCGTTTTACTTATCGCGAATTTACTGTCGCTTTGAATTTAGTATGTAGTGGATTCTGCATATGATTAGGTTGGTGTTCTTTGCAAGTCCTGCATCGCTACGCTACGCACGGAGCGCAGCAGCATCTCCAGCAGTCCCGCAGCGGAAGTTGCGTCGCTAAGGTAATACACTAAAATTGCGAAGTCCTTTGATTTTTTCGTCACGTGTTAACTTTGATTCCATTGAATTTAACTTGAATAATAACTACGATTGATAAACAATTTTATTAGCTTTAATACGATTTTTCTTGTTATGATCTTCGTTGAAAAAATTTACATTTTGATAACCTACTTACAAAAAAAAACAAGATCGTTATAATATGTACTTAATAAACATATGTTATAAAAATAGAAATGACACCGAATACTTCTTTTTTCCGTAAAAAATCATAATTTATCATTTAGTCTTTGTTTAATTTTAAATAAGCATTTTTTTAAATAAAATATTCCGGTGCACATTTTTTTAAAAGAACGTTTAACCTAACTTTATGGTAGTATTGTGGTTTTCCAAGCAATACAATTTATTACCCAAAAATATAAATTTATTTATACCCCCAACCACTAAATATACTATTTTTGGAAATGCTTATAATCATCATATAATGAATTTAAACAAAGAAAAACAAAAATTTTATGCTACAATTTATAATCATATTTTAAAATTCAGTGGAATAATTAATATTCGGAGCGCGCATGGCTAGGCGGCTAGCGTAGAACGCAAGCGGTCTATGCAGTTAAGCCAACGGGCGCGGTCGGGTGTGAGATGTGTGACCGCTAGAGGCAAAAAATTTCATTCGCGTTTCCGTGCTTCGGAGGGCACTTTAAGCTGTCGGTCCCGGTTGTTGTCGATAGATAACAGTCGTTAAACCTTTTCGGAGGCCTTATGGGCGGTTTGAAAACATCCGACAGCGGGTTGGCCACTAACCCGCATCTCCACTTACCCGCATTGGAGCAGCGTGGTGGAGTAAGCTCCAGGCCTCCCCAATAATGGGGAGATACCCGTGCCCGGCAGTGGGACGTAAAAAGGGTTGCAGCCAATTAATATTCTCCTTATTCATAACATTGGTTCAAATTAGACAAAACCAATTCGTAAAATGAATCAAATTTAGAATACGTATAAAATGAAGACGGACACCTATAGTATAATAAACGTAGAATACAAACTTAACCCTAGTAATATAGAAAAGTTAAAAGTATTTGCGTTGCACTCGGTGTGAACAGATCTCAGCGCTTATTCAGTCCGCTCACGCCCGCGAGAAGACGCTTACCTGAAACTTTTCCTACCCCTTACCACATTAACCAACTTGGTTTTATTTAATGCAATAACATGATGAGATGAATAGTGAATTATTTATTAGTTATATTTATAGTTAACGTATACAATTCTAATTGGTCTAATTTTTGTCCTGTTAAAGCAAGATAAAACAAAATATTTGGCGTACTTTACCCATACAATATCATAGGACTTGATTCAAACATTTACTTCTTACCACATAATAAAAATTCCTATAATGTCTGTTCGTTTATAGTATTTGTAATGCTCTTAGTATGACAAGGGCTATAGGCTTACTCAGTCCGCTCACGTTTCCGTGAAGACGCTTACCTGAAACTTTTCCTACCCCTTAGCACATTAACCAACTTGGCTTTATTTGACACAATAACAATATTATAGTGAGATGAATTTTATTATTATTCCTTTATTCTACCCGTTATTGATTATGGTGACGTGATATATCCGGACCTAAATGAAATACTTCTGGACAAACTAGATCGCCTCCTTAATAACTGTATCCGATTTGTTTTCAATCTTCGCAAATACGATCATATCTTCAGTTACCGACGTCAGCTGAAATGGCTTACTATTCGGCAGAGGCGTAATTCTAGAATTCTCTTGGTTCTGTACTCAATTTTACATGATCCAACTTCTCCTCGTTATTTAAAGGAAAATTTTCACTACCTCTGTTCTACTCATGACAGGGGCTTACGCTCTTCCAATAACCTTAAGCTCGAAATTCCTCCACATAAAAGTGACTTTTTCCGATACTCTTTTACAATTCAGGCTATACTACTGTGGAACACCCTACCTGAGACTGTTCGAAAAGCTCCGAATAAAAATATATTTAAGAGGCTTGTTCGCGATCACTTCCTTAAAAGTAACATCTGAATCATTTGAAGTTTAGTTCTGTTTTGATATTTTAAGCTATCGCAATGCGTTTTACTTGTTTGGCATATAGGTAACCAATATATACTTATTATTATAATATATATTTATTATTATAATATTATATATTTATTATAAAATTATGTTTATTTTATATTTTATCTGTTTATTATGTATTTATATATATATTTATATGTATATTTTTATATATTATATGCATGTACCTATTATTAATAAATACTTAGAAAATCTTATTCATTCAATTACTTGTTTTTAATTAAATTTTTTTTTTATTTCTCTTTAAATAAAAGCATTTTTTTAATTTATTACGTGCCTACCCGTAGCTCTCACCATCACCCAGGGTTGACTGGCAGAGAATGCCATTAGGCATTAAGTTTAACCCTGTAGCCCTTAATTTAAGGTGGTACGAATGTTAAATAAATAAAATAAATAAATTTTGAAATATGTATTATCCTGAAGACTATTTTGTTAACGAAAAAGAACACGCAAAAACTGTTAAAGTTTAAATTTATATTAAGGTGCGATGTGAGGTTAGTTAAGATTTTTTGCGTCTAATCTAAATCGTAAAAATATGTTACGTCAACACTTTTCTATTTACGTCAACATGATATCGCTAAAAAAGTATGTGATACTTACTCTATCTTGTTTTTATATTTACTGTTAATGTTAATTTTAATTTAATTAGGTCCGAATTCTGTCCTTAACAAAATATTTTGCGCATTTTGTCTACATCATATCACAGTACTTGAAAAAAGCCGTTCATTTAGGGTTCTAGAAAAACCTTGAATGATCACATCCATATCTCCCTTGAAGCAAATATGATTTTTTTAAATATCGTATGATTAACTCACGATAACCTGCTGCAAATCTTATTCAATCTACTCACGTTATGAAGAAGACGCTTACACCTGAAAATTGTATATCCCTTCGTACGAACCGCCGATCGTCCCTTCTTACCTCACTCATTAAGTAGAACATAGAACCATATTCTTATAATTAGTGAGATGAGGGAAGAATGATACTTTCTCGTTGAAGATGTTTCGTCATGACGAATTTTGTATGCAGAAAGCTTTGTACGGATATTGACAATAAAACTTTTATAAAAAATTATAACTAAAAATTTGTCTGATATTGGGCTGATCTGTAAATACAGATCATATACAGATCTATAAATACAGATAATATATGACAGAATATATTGTTACGCTATAGTATTTTTATGAACTTAGTATGAACAGATATGTGCGTTTCCTCAGTCCACTCACGTCTCGAATAAGTCGCTAACTTGAAAAAAATTCTACCCCTTAGTATATTTTAACTGACGGCTAATGTTCTACAAATCCAGTATAGACTCAGTATAGCTTTATTTGTTATACTAATATTAACGTGACAGAAATTTGGCAATAATTTTAGGAAGTTAGTACCTATGACTTATAATGTAGAAGCTGATGCAGGAAAAAAATATAATATAAATTGAAACAGTACAAGTACGTCACACATAGCACGCCAAACATAATACCGTAGTAAAAAAATTCACTAGAGTTTCGTGGCAAGGCAAGTGGCAAGTGACTTCCACTCACTGTGGGTTTATGAGTGCGAAATATTAATACATACAAACTGCCCCTATGAGTAGCAAAAACATAACAGAAAGAAAACATAATAGAATAGGCACTTTATATATTAAATTTGCTCTTGGTATGAACAGATCTCTGCGCTTACCCAGTCCGCTCACGTCTCACAGAAGACGCTTACCTGAAACTTTTCTTACCCCTCAGTACATTAAGCAACAAAGGTCCGAGCCGTTCAGCAAATCCGGCATCAGTCATCTTGGCTTTGTATTAACTGTTAACAATTAAGTGAGATAAATCTTGTTTAAAAAAGTTGTTACGTTTTAATAAATAAAAAAGCTAATAATGCAAATACTGTTTTGGTAGAGAAATATATTTACTGTCCACACTTGTAAATAAGGCGTGCAAGTAAGTTTCTTCTAAAATCTTGAGAATTTATGTAAATATTCAATAATATTCCATATTCAATAATATTTGTATTTGTATTAATATTCCTATTTATTTATTTATTTATTTAACGATTCATGTACACAAACACTTGCATAAAACATACATTTAAAATAGAAATTGTACAAAGGTACAGCTTATTCCTTTAGGAATCTCTTCCAGCAGACCTGTAACAGGAGAAGTGTTAACTAAAGGTAGTAAATAGTGTACATAGATTTTAGATCCTATTAAGTTTTTAACAAAAAATATAACCCACATCAAACGGTAAAAAATAAAATTGTTCAGTACCTACAACTCCTAACCGTCACAGTATCTACCTTCCATCATCAGCTTTGCAACATGATAATTTCTATGCACAAATATCTCTTATGCATCAGTATAAGAAAATTAAGGTATGTGCCTATAAAATTTCAGAGTTCCTCTCGATTTCGCTGGGATCCCATCATCAGATCCTGATTTGGTGACAATGGGGCCACCTCGGGATTATAAGCAATCAAACAAAAAAATAATTTTGAAAATCTGTCCACAAACGGCGGAGTAATCAGTAAACATACATAAAAAATACATACAGCCGATATGTATAGTAACTCCTCCTTTCGTCGGTAAACAACAAATTGTGGCACCGCGTTGCTATATGTCTACTATTTTCTATTCCAAGACTGCAAAACTGCAGCAAAAATAAAATAGAATACCTGTTTGTAAAATAAACTTAGAACTTGATTAATTACTTCAAGTTAATGTTTTTTAACCTTAGAAAAATATTTTTTATTCAATGAACCGTCAACGAGGGTATGTTTTTTCTTTATGTAAAATGGGGTAATTAAATAACTTTTATTTTTTTAGTAGAGCCTCTGGTAAATAATCGAGGCCTATATTAAATAAATAGGACTTAAATACGTCCTATGTGTGAATCACGTGAGTCAGTCCATATGGCATACACTGTGCATATCGCTAAAGTCATATAAACATTTTTATCCAAGTATTCGTTTCATTTTAAAACCAGGTGAAATAACAGTGAATTGAAAGTCGAATTGTTGCCAGTTATCAGTCAGTCAAGTTAGTCAGATATCCCAGCGATGACTATTTTACCAGAACGTGTCAGATAGAGTTTGGGAGCCAATAATGTAATGTAATGGCAGCATGTATTCACACTATTGTTTTATTGTTATATCTATACTAATATTATAAAGAGGAACGATTTGTATTTTTGAATGTTTGTTATTAATAAATTCAAAAACTACTGTTCCGATTTCAAAACTTCTTTCACCATTAGAAAGCTACATTCACCCTGAGTAACTGAGTAAGCTACTTTTTACCGCGGGAAAGTGCTTCATTCTTACGTGAAAACGGGTAACAGGGTCAACGCGGTTGAACCAACTGGCTAAACGCCTATGATTTTAATATAGCAATGAAGCCTGGAATAGCACATTGGCTATTTCTTATCCTACGGGGACCCATCAAACGGGTCCACGTGGGCGAAGCCGCTGGCGGAAGGCTAGTTATGTATATAATAACACTAAATATCATCCTTTTATCCGACAAACCTAACTCAAAAATATAATAATAATAATATCCTTTAATTCAGGCATCAAGGCCCATACAATAAATACCTTACAGACTAACATACATATTAATTATAACTTAAAATCTACGTCACAGTTATCGCGGCGATGTAAGCGCGGGTCCGGTGACTTCTGGCGGCCGTCGACGTCCATGATATTTTCGGAACACGACCCCCTTTGGCCACAACTTTTCGTCCAAGAAAGTACTCAGGAATTCGGTAGGGACGCGTACAGCAAATGAACTAAAGTTCACTGCATTGCGTGACTCCAACTTCTCAGCAAATACTCCGAATTTCGTCTTCACCTTCAGGTACTCCACGATATCGGAGGCCTTCGTAGTGAAGTGAAGACGAGAGACGTAGATGTATGTCACTGGAACCGCGGGACGCAGCAGCTGGTTGTGTCCAGTCGGTGCAGTGCCGCATTGGTTGCGACAAGGAGGCTTCCTCTTCTTCCGTTCCACCTTGATGAAGCCATCCTTATCGGCCTGCCCCTTAGGCACTGCACTACGAGGGGGTTCGTTGCGACTCTTTGCGCTCCCACTCTCTATCCTCAATTTAGTCCGCTTTTCGGGTTGCTGGCGGGCGGCAGCTGCGGCGTAGTCACGTTGAGGAGGTAACGTGACTTGCGTAGGCGACACCTCCGCGGGGGGAGGTAGCGGGCGGGCAGCGGCTACGACACCGCTATCACGTGCGGGAACAGCGACCGGTGACGCGTCAAGTTTCGCTGACTGGACGCTGGACGGCGAAGCGATACATGCTCCGCGACGCGTGTTGACGTTAATGAACTCTGGTGACCTACTTATAGCCAAAGTACTTCGCAACGACTCAACTTCAGCTCGCAGGTCACAGATGGTGTTTTGAGAGGTCTCCAACTTCAACACCACATCCGCCAGGCTCGCTTTCAGGATTGTTATGTCCTTCAGCAACCTGGTGACATCTACGTGGTCAAACGTGACAGGTGGCAACTTATTCAAGTTCCTCGCCACGAAGGACGGCACGTCATCGGGATCCGTCACCTTCAGTAAGTTGATTATGTCCTGAAGGCTTCGCTCTCCCTTTTCATCCCTTCTGCGGGACTGCATCTGGTCGATCTTTCCGAGCGACTCAAACAGGAGCGTCTTGGACTTGACTATCTCCTCACACGAATAGTTGGACGAGCAGATCTGGATGATGCTGACCTTGTCCATGCTGTCGATGGCGTGCTGCAGAAACGCCAGCAATTCATTGGCCACGAGTTTTTCGGAACTCATAGCCATTGCAACGAGCCGCGGCAATCGCCGCGCAGATCGCGAATAATTTTTATTCGTAAGTGCAATGTACGTGTACGACACCGAGCGCGTACGGCACTGCACTCAATAGCAAGGAAATAAAAATAAAACAACAGGAAGTAATGTAATGAATGTATCTTTCAACTTCCCGGTTAACCTAATGCGTAAGTGTATAGCTTGTAATATTGACATATTATATTACGACTACATAGCTCAGTAATGCAGTAAACTGAAATTTTTATTTGAAGTCCAACGCTATATTTGAATTCAAGAAAGATAGAAATGGGAGAGAGTTGCAGAACGCACAATAATTTTTCATAAGCAAGATGGTTTCAATAAACCGCCGGCAACTGCGCGGGCTTCGCGACCCGCGGGAAGATGTTTTCCTGTAAACATACTGTTATGAACAACTTCTAAAGTTTTCTTAATGCTTTTTCAGATTAATCAAAATACACCGTGATCGCTTAGAAAAACTTATTTCCTTATAAATTCCTATTTTTCCGAAAAAAAAACATCTAAGGCAGGACGAAGTTTAACTTAGTCCCTGTAGCTACGGGATTAAGAATAGTGCTACGGTATCCCCTGCCTGATCGTAAGAGGCGAGTAAAAGGGGGCTTCCGGTATTGCGGACGGTGAGAGTGGGAACTCGAACCATCCAGCCAGCAGCCCCGGGGGGTGTGTGCGTGACCACATGCCAAGGGACCGTTCTGGGGCGCTGCGCGTGGAGGACACCGGTGCTTTCCAATGGAGATCCCGGAGTCCTCCCCAAGCGCAAATCAGGCCACCGAGGGGGCCTTAGTGCGGTACAAATCCCACATAATCCGGTATCCTCTCCCAAGGTGCTGGGTACCTTTTGGAGGTTTCCCCTCGATACCAAAAAAAGGACGAGGTTTAAATTACGATTACGATTGAGACAGATTTTGCCTTGAAGGTATTGACTTCCTTTAAATCTTTTATGATACACATAATACGAAACACTGTCTTCAAGAACACCAAAGTGATTTCATACTACCAAAGAAGAGATTCTAAGCCCTACTGATGTTGGATAGAGATGACCACGGGATGCACATTTCTTATACTTATGGGATTAACACCATGCTTGCGTACGGACTTTCTGTACGAAAACTTCTTTCTTCCAGTCTTTAGAAATCCACTGCTGGACATAGGCCTCTCTTAATGTCCGCCACTCCAGCCAATCCTGCGCACCCTGAATCCAGCCGCTTTCTGTTGTCTTCTTCAACTTAAGAATTATCATCCACAACTAACAAAGTCGTAAAACATATAATGACGGAATACCTAAATGCAATTTACGAATGTTTTGTTTATTGTAATGTGCCAAGGTTTTTTTAGGCCGGCAACCGCATTATCCACCAAAACACAATAGAATACGATGGAAATGTTGTATTCATATTCAAGAATGAGAAAAATGACAGGGAGGTACGGAACGCACATGGACTCGAAAGTAATTTTTCATATGAATTGAGGTGGTTTCAATAAACCGGCATCTTTACGGACTGCGAAGACAGATTTTTATGAAAATATATTTTCCTTTAAGTAACCAGCGATTATAAACAACTTCTTGGTTATTTATTATTCATACTTGATGGGATAAAGTATGTGGATATTTAATTGAAAAAAAAAATACATCGATTTATCGGCTATTTGGAAATTTGAGTAAAATTGTCTTCCTGACATTTTGTTGCACATTTGTAGACTATAATAAGTAATTATATATATATATACACTATTATGTATGTATAATTTATTGATTTTTAAAATATAGTAAGACAATGCGGCAATCACATTATTTGGCAATATTAGCATCATTCGAAAGATATATATTTTTGTTTTGTTGCCTTGTACAACTCAGTAGATGCATTATTGATAACAATAGTTGACGACGGTAAAAATCAAGAAAACAAAAACAACACAAAGGTAAAGTGTAGCACGCACATTACTTATACTATCTTACATGAAAAGGGAAATACCCTGAGACATTCATAAAAAAGGACCTATTTTTGTCCACTTTTGGAAATATTATTCTCCAAAAGTAAAAATTCCATTTTCATACCAACTACATTTTTATTAATAAATAATCCGCAAATAAAGAAAAACAACAACCTCGCTACGTGTGATTTGTTATTTCAAGAGCTTTGCTGGTAGGCATTTTTATCTGTGACAATTTTAAAAAATAATTGTAAGTTACGATGTGGAATATCTATGAGTCAAGTGCGCTCTCAGAGCGAAGCGCGAAGGAGTCAGAGCAAGTTCGTTAAATCCGCTCCGCTGACTTCGCGAGTGACACCGTCGAGCTCTCCGCGGCCAAATCTCGCCACAAAATGTATTAAATAAAAAAATGAAAAACAGGCTAAGGGTGAGACGGATTCACAGACAAATATTCCGTCTCTAAACAGTTCTAAAACCAATTTTTTTAAACTTTAATTTTTATAGAGTTATAGTGAGTTCGTTAAATCCGCTCTGCTGACTTCACCAGTGACATCGTCGAGCTCTCCGTGGCCATATCTCGCCACAAAATGAATTAAATAAAAATAAACGAGAGAAGAGAGATGGATTCATACATAAAAGATTTAGGCATACTAAAAAGGTCAAATGGGACCTGATGACCTGGGATGTTTTTATTGACTTTTTATCGGGACTTAGACCGCAAGGGTCTCATCGGAATGATGCCAACTTAGATCAGCTTGGCGGAACTGGCTTACCTCGAAGCTGCTGACCCCCTATCTATCGATATCAGAAAAAGTAAATTAAATCCGCTCTGTTGACTTCACGTGTGACACCGTCTTACTCTCTGCGGCCAAATCTCACCAAGGTACTGCATTAGGGTACTGTATTAAAAAAAAAAAAACTCCGGATATTATGGGTATTTTCATTTTTTTTACTTTTTGATTTTAAAATCGACTTCACTAACTTTGCTAGTGAGCTCTCCGTAGTCCAATCTCGCCGTAACAAGTATTCAATAAAATATGAGAAACTGAATTGACCAACATTTTATGCGAGACGGATATTTGCTCAATGAAAATATAAAGTTTTTCTAGTAGGATTTAAAAGATAGAACCTTGTGACAGAAATGCGAAAAAATATACTGATCGCATTTAATGGTACGGTACCATTAAACTAAGGGTACGGATCTCCAAAACATCAACTTTCTCAACGAGTTCAAGGGGACAAAATATCATTACAGCGCTGACAGTAGTTCCCACCGTCAAAAGGGTCATTACGCTCCGGGTTGCACAATACTAACCGAGTACTGGTATTTGTAGTTCATTTGCAGGAATGTTACTTTCTATGTATCCATTATATATTTTTAAATTATTTTTTATGTCTAATACTCTTCCGGTACTTAATATACAAAAGTATGAGAAGCTATTGACTAGGGCATCCAGGGACGGCCCGGACGGGCCCGTGTTTCAATTACAGAGCGCACATCTAAGAAAATTCATTTTAGACGGTGAAAGAGAAAAGTTTTCTTGTCTGCGTATGCCTAAAAGTAAAATAATTCTCACAAACAAGTGATGTCCTCAATCTTCGTGAGCGCGGTGAGGCTTAAATCCATCTCATTCTGAAGGGAAACCTCAGTAGATTTCCATTCGTATTTCCCTTCATTTAATTAACCCTTACTTTTATTTTTGGAGGTACCTGGAGGTTACCTGGAGGTAGGTTTCTTTTTATAAATAAACCGAACATTAAGGCAGACGGGCTGCATAGTGTTAAGCGATTACCGTCACCTATGGACACGGGCAACCCCAGGGGAGCCATCCTTTGGAGGAGAGCTTTTTTACAACTTTCTTGAAGAAATGTCTCAGCTGAACTCATAGCCCCACAGTAGGGTATATATACCCTGTGTCGTGAGTACCATGGACACACACAAAGACAGAAACACAAACACCCAGACCGAGAACGGAAATTTAAACTCATAATTCAAATTTCTGTTTCACCGGGAATCGAACCCTGGACCCGTCGATTGACAGTCGGGCATGGTAACATTACCATTGCGCCACGCTCGTCGTCATATGCAAACGAGGATACAAAAATTAAGTTTTTAACAAAAAAATAGAACCGACTTCAAACGGTAAAAAATAAAATTATTCAGTACCTACTTCTTCTTGCTTATGGTAATTACTCTTAAAACTATTTTTGGAGTCGGGCCCTTACTAAAATGTCGTACAATTCGTTCTAAATGGGCACCGACAGTAAAGACAGTGGTACAGTACCTACATCTTCTTGCTTATGGTAATGACTGTTAAAACTATATTGGAGTCGGTGCCCATTCAGAACGAAAGGTACACTTTATTTACTATAACATGACATTTTACTAAGGGCCCGACTCCAAAAATAGTTTTAAGAGTAATTACCATAAGCAAGAAGAAGTAGGTACTGAATAATTTTATTTTTTACCGTTTGAAGTCGGTTCTATTTTTTTGTTAAAAACTTAATTTATTTCACTCTTTTTAGTAACTTTAATAATACTGTACATATGTATAATATTGTGCTTATTTAGTTTCATTGTTTCCCTCGATTTGCCCAGTATCACATCATCAGATTATGACATAGTGACAGTTGGACCACCTTAGGAGTTTAAGTTTTAGAACAAAAAAATATATATTGAAAGAATTTGCTCTCAACTCCTAACCGTCGTAGTACCTTCCATCATCAGCTCAGCAACTTGATATGATGATAATTATACACAAATGCCGGTTTTGCTTTAAAAAAAATTTTCAACCTTTTTTATATGTCCCACTGCTGGGCACAAGTCTCCTACTCACAAGTGAGAGGGATTTAGGCCATAGTCCACCACGCTGGCCAAGTGCGGATTGGTGGCTTTAATAAGAATATGAAAATCAATTGTTGTGTTATAAAATTTGAATGTTCCCCTCCATTTCTTTGGGATCCCATCATCAGACTTTGACAGTTGGACTACCTCAGGAATGTAAGATTTCGAACAAAAAACCATTTATTGAAAGAATTTGCTCTCAACTCCTAACCGTCGTAGTACCTTCCATCATCAGCTCAGCAACATGATATGATGATAATTATACACAAATGCCTGTTTTGCTTTAGTAAAAATATAAGAATCATTTGTTGTACTATAAAATTTGAATGTTCCCCTCCATTTCTTTGGGATCCCATCATCAGACTTTGACAGTTGGACTACCTCAGGAATGTAAGATTTCGAACAAAAAACCATTTATTGAAAGAATTTGCTCTCAACTCCTAACCATCGTAGTACCTTCCATCATCAGCTCAGCAACATGATATGATGATAATTATACACAAATGCCTGTTTTTCTTTAGTAAAAATATAAGAATCATTTGTTGTACTATAAAATTTGAATGTTCCCCTCCATTTCTTTGGGATCCCATCATCAGACTTTGACAGTTGGACTACCTCAGGAATGTAAGATTTCGAACAAAAAACCATTTATTGAAAGAATTTGCTCTCAACTCCTAACCATCGTAGTACCTTCCATCATCAGCTCAGCAACATGATATGATGATAATTATACACAAATGCCTGTTTTGCTTTAGTAAAAATATAAGAATCATTTATTGTACTATAAAATATGAATGTTCCCTTCGATTTCTCTGGGATCCCATCATCATACTTTGACTTGGTGACAGTTGGACCACCTCAGGAATGTAAGATTTCGAACAAAAGACCATTTATTGAAAGAATTTGCTCTCAACTCCTCACCGTCGCAGTACCTTCCATCATCAGCTCAGCAACATGAGATGATGATTACAATGCACAAATATCTGTTATGCTTCAGAAACTATAAGAAAATCAATGTGTGTGCCTATAAAATTTGAGAGTTCCCCTCGATTTCCCTGGGATCCCATCATCAGATCCTGATTTGGTGACAATGGGACCACCTCGGGAGTATAAGCATACGAACAAAAAAAGAATTTTGAAAATCGGTCCACAAACGGCGGAGTAATCGGTGAACATATATAAAAAAAAAAAAAAATACATACAGCCGAATACAGTACCTCCTTCTTTTGGAAGTCGGTAAAAAGATTTGAGTATCGCTTGAGGTTTTGTGAGCAGTAAGTAATAATAAAATGATAACGTAGTCATACTCTAATTACATAATATTTAGAAACCGCTATCTATACTTAGCTACATACGAGTATCTAACTATCTGTGTAGCAGAAGTTATGCATCCATTAAGGTTATTTGTCGGTAGTGTAATCGGCCTGGCAGTCAGCAATTCGATGTCATCGACATTAATATGAATTTTATGTGGCTAATTCGCATTTCGAACAAAATAAAATAATAAGTACCTTCCTTTCTGTTGTTAGTGTATATTTTTAAAAGTGAGATATATTCGAATTGTTCTAATACCGAGTTCAAGTAGGTACTAAACTGTAGCCAAATCACTAGAAATCTATCTATCACTACAAATTGATTACAAATAACTTCATAACGGCTCAAAAGTTAGCAACCGTTAAGGTTAGTTCTCGTTAGTCTTATCGGTCTGGCAGTGGGCAGTTTGATACCATCGACACTGATTATTGGCCTTCCAGCACGAACGTCACTTTATACTTTTATTCCCCAACCTTTTTATATCCCACTGCTGGGCACAGGTCTCCTCTAACAAGTGAGAGAGATTTAGGACATAGTCCACCACGCTGGCCTAGTGCGTATTGGTGATACTTATTTCCAACAAACCCTCTGGAAATTGCAAATAAAGATATGCACGAAAGAATCTTCTTTAAAAAGGAAAGATGTAGATATAAACCTTTCCTTCTGTTTTTTTAATGTATATTGTGGAAATGATATTAAATTTTCTGATGATTTTGTAATGCTTATTTGAAGCCATATTCAAAATTATCTATCAGAGCTATGTAAATTCTGGTCAAATGTTACTATCACTAGAAATCGATTACTACTAACTACATAGCGGCCGCAGAAGTTATGCAACCGTTAGGGTTCTTCTCGTTAGTCTAATCGGTCCGGCAGTGGGCAGTTCGATACCATCGACATTGATATTTGGCCTTCCATCACGAACGTCAGCTAATTCTCATTTCCAACAAAACCCCGGAAATTGGATATAAGGATCTGCGCGCTGGCATCCGGCTACGTGACGTTTGTCGAACACATCACTTCACTATGTGGTAATTTCCGCTCAGTGCTCGCGGAAAATTACTTTAGCCGCATTAAATTTCCGAGTGTGCAAAAATAAATATACGAAAATTGGTTTCGACGACGGATTCGAAAATGAACGGATTTTTTAAAATAATATGTGTGAGAAATAAGCGACTAAGTTATATTTTTATCGATTGTTGTTGTAAGTGAAATACAACAATAGAATTATAATTTAAACACCGATAAAATGACGTTCTCTAAAAATAATCTAGCAAGATCGATGTTTCTCCCCCAAATCCCATTGCATACTAAATTTCAAGAAACTCGTTGAAGCCGTTTCTTAAATTCAGATTATATAGGTATGTACAAGACTACAGGCATTGCTCATCTAAATGTATTAGATTTTATTATTATTTAATTTGGTGGACTCTCCCTCTCCCTCTATCGAACAGGTGACTTAGCAATGGCCACATGTCGAACCACATGTCGTGTCAGTTCACGACAACCGGAAATGACAACTCAATCAATAGCAGTTTTCGGGAAAATATGTTTTTAATTTATTTAACCGAAAGCTTGAATTTACGTGCAGTAATTTTGTTTTAACTCCTATTTTAAATTTTTAATATTTCTATGACTTTGACATGTTGTTTAGCTATATTCAAAGTAAAATATATTTCTTAAAATGCAAATCTCTATATTTTTACCTCTTGTTCGCAATTTAAATCTATGCTTGTTCATTTATCGGATATTCCTAACGGCCAGTGCTGGATTTAGGCTAAAAGGCCAAGTAGGCTGAGGGCGGCAGTTGTTGGGGGGCGGCAAATTGGTTGTCTCACAAAATTAAAGAACAACCTGACTGCGTAAAAAATATATTCAATATGAACTTGTTAAACCTCGCTAGTTTGTTAAGAGAATCCAATTTCAGAAATTCAAACGTCAATAGGGGATGGAGGTGCAAAAATTGAATAGCCTATAGGCGGCAAATTTCTAAATCCGCCACTGCTAACGGCTGTATATTGATAAGAATAAAACAAAAATCGATATCAGAATTACTTATGTGTCTCTCTCCACCTTCTCTAGTTACAACCTCTACCAACCTGCATTGGAGTAGCGTGGTGGATTAAGCTCCAGACCTCCCCAATAATGGGGAGAGACTCGTGCCTAGCGGTGGGACGCAAAAAGGGTTGCAGCCATAGCGTACAGTATAATAATTATATTATTATAAACAATTAAAAAAATAGTATATTACAAAAATTAAATCTTATGGTCTTAGGTAAAAAATTACATCTACCGTAACGTTATAATCATTGCCGGCTCTAATTTAAAAATGACGTACCCGATACTTCACTAAATATACGAAAAATATGATGTATAAATTAGTATAATAACTTATTTTGAAATTCACTACCTGATCTCTCAACATTATAACAGCAATCATGATACTCCTTCATTTCGTGGTTCAATAGATACCCAGATTTGAATGGATAGTTAGTTATCTGAAGGGCGAAAGAGGGTCGGGCGAGCACGTCCTCATTATTCAAATGCATCGAAGCAAATTATGGTAATCTGTAAACCTGTTCTGTTTCACCAATATTAATACACGAGTCCACGATTTATCCTGCCTCGTTCAGGCCGCTGTCCATTTTCATATCTCGATTTGTGTTTGTAATATCCTTATTGCGAATCTATTTTCAGGCTACTACGAAGTTGATAAAAGGCGGATTATAATTTTTACCAATAAAATGAATCAGTACATATACTGATATGATAATAGTATTTTTTTTCAACCCTTTTTTATATCCCACTGCTGGGCACAGGTCTCCTTCTCACAAAATTGAGAGGGATTTAGGTCATAGTCCACCACGCTGGCCAAGTGCGGATTGGTGGACGTCATGCTTTCGAGAAATTATGAATTTCTCTCAGCATGCACGGCGATGGAGAACATCGTAATTAATGAAATATCACGATATTTTCCCTCACCGTGGAACAGCGATCGCACATTACAAATTTCTTGGTCAGAGGTGCCAGCCGAGGATTTGAACCTGGGATCGGTCGCGTCGAAGACTGCGGTTTTTTACCACTCGGCCATCGATGCTCGATAATAGTATTAACCCAATAAAATATTTATAAAATAATTAGAGTGTCTATTTGTAATATTAAGATAACTGGTTTTTGCTATATGCATTGAATGTATATACGATACATATACCAAAATTATACCAAAATAAAAAATCTGTCTGTCTGTTTTTTGGTCTGTATGCTGTCTGTCTGTCTGTTCCGGCTAGTCTCTGAAACAAAAAATTCTAAAACTAAAGTCCATGCTTCCGTAGATTAAGGCTATATAACTAAATCTATGCATTCCTTGCAGAATATATTCACTTGATTTTCTTGAGGTACCTACTTTCTCTAATGCGGATGAACCGCGGGCACAGGTACTATCTACACACTTCACCTATTAATTACTACACCACAAGCTATTTTTCAGTTTAAATACGTAAAGAGGAACTGATGATAGCGAGAGAAAGTAGATAATAAGGTGAATTATAGTTAGGACTAAAAAGTTTTAGAGAAAATAGTAGAATATATAATAGGTCTCTTCTGAACATAATATGAACATTGTACGATATTAGTGTATATCCACGCGAACGACGTCGCGGGCAAAATTATTAAAAATAAAATTATCTGCGTAGGCAAAAATAATAAAAAGAAAGTATGAGTTTCAATTAGGACACATTAAACCTGCGCAGTATATTCACTTCATGCTAATGATCCTTTCTAACGCGGGTGAAACCGCAGGGGTAAGCTAGTTATAAATAATAAAATTGAGTAAGAGTAATTTGGTACACATTACTTAAACCCAACTACTCAACAATTGCACTCTAAAAAGCACGAAACGGGAAAATATTACGTTCTGAACCGTTTAAAATAGTTTCGCCGTCAAGATAGACAAACAAAGTACCAATACATGTTATATCAGTTCTTAAAATTTTACCATGGACAACAACATAATTCTTAGCAACAAAACGGTACATGCTTTACAGATCCAAAATTATATTCCTTAATCAAATAGAGGAAGCGCGCATGGCTCGGCGGCGAGCGTAGAACGCAAGCGATCTATGCAGCTAAGTCAAACGGGCGCGGTCAGGTGTGAGATGGGTGACCGCTAGTGGCAAAAAATTTCATGCGCGTTTCCGTGCTTCGGAGGGCACGTTAAGCCGTCGGTCCCGGTTGTTGTCGATAGATAACAGTCGTTAAACCTTGTCGGAGGCCTTATCGGCGGTTTGAAAACATCCGACAGCGGGTTGGCCACTAACCCGCATCTCCACCAACCCGCATTGGAGCAGCGTGGTGGAGTAAGCTCCAGGCCTCCCCAATATTGGGGAGAGACCCGTGCCCAGCAGTGGGACGCAAAAAGGGTTGCAGCCAATCAAATATGATATATGCATCATTATATTTTCAGCATTATACACTACTTGTGAATAGTATCTATAATAATAATGTAGCCTAGTCAACCGCTTTATCAATTAGTTTATTAATAATAATTTACTGCCAGAAATTGCAGTAGCCAAATCTAGTCCTAATAATATCATTTCAATCTCATCGCATTAAGTGAAATGATATCATAAAAGTACTGAGATATTTATTATAACAGCCACAGGAACGGGTTATTGTGATATGGCGGCGATTCATATTGCCCTTAGGTTTATAGTCAGATACTGGTACGCACAAACGATATAACGTACCTACGAAGTAATCTATGAAGTGCTTAACGTATTGGAAATTATCTTTATTATATCTTAATCAAATAGAAGTTTATTAGTCCACACTGACCTTTAAGAACGTGCAATATTAGCGCGTTTGTTTAAACGGTGCCCATGTTGGATATCCATATTATTTTTGATGGCAGTTATCTGTTAAAAGCTTATTGATGAATTCATGAGCAGTAATGATATATACAACGAATAAATTTAAACACTCATATATTTTCTAGATGTATCATTACGTACATCTACGATTACGGATACGATTTTCATCGGTCTTCAATGAACAAATACCCGCGTGGCTAATAGAGACACCTCTGTAACATTAACTTTATTAGATAATTGAGTTGCCTTTAAAAAGTCTAGCATTTATTACTAAACATAGCACTAAGTAAAATGATACTATATTAGTGGCCAGAAATTTATTAAAACAATTTGGACGCAAGGCTCGGCGTCGACAAAGTGATATCGTCGCAGCAGGAACGGGTCATTGTGATATTGCGGCGGCTCATATTGCTCCTACTCGTAGATTTATAGTCGGACCCCGGTATGCTTGTCATAGACCTCTGCCTAAGTCTTCTGAGATACGCTTTGGAAATACATTGACGGCCTCCGTGGCGTAGTGGGTAATGAGCCGACTGCGAAACGTGAGGTCGTGGGTTCGATTCCCACCCAGGACAAATATTTGTAGTCCCTGTAGCTTCGGGATTAAGAATAGAGCTACGGTATCCCCTGCCTGATCGTAAGAGGCGACTAAAAGGGGGCTTCCGGGGTTGTGGACGGTGTGAGTGGGAGCTCGATCCATCCAACCAGCAGCCCCGGGAAGGGCGGCGATGTGTGCGTGGCCACATGTCGCCGTAAGCATCGGAAGGTGCAGGAGAGCAAAGCTGCTCTCCCGAGGATGGGCCCGTTCTGAGGCGTCGCGCGTGGAGGACACCGGTGCGTTCCGCCGGAGATCCCGGAGTCCTCCCCAAGCGCAGTGGCAGCCACCGAGGTGGTTTTAGTGCGGTCAAATCCCACATAACCCGGTACTGTCTCCCAAGGTGCCGGGTACCTTTTGAAGGTTTCCCCCCCGACAACAAAAAAAAAAAGGACAAATATTTGTGTGATGAACATGACTATTTGTTCTGTGTCTGGGTGTTAATTTATCTATTTAAGTATGTATTTAGAATTATATAAGTATGTTTATCAGCTTTCTGATTACCATAGCACAAGCTCTGCTTAGTTTGGAATCAGATGGTGTTGTGTGAATTGTCCAAAGATAAAGTATTTATTTATTTATCTATTTCTGGTAATATACACCAGATCGTTGACGAGTCCGTGAGCACCGTAGAGTAAATATTACTTCAGTATAAGACATTTATCTACTCAAAAAACGCAAAGCAACAAATGTTGTATAGCCGTGGTATTGATTGACAGAAGTTTAGTGTCATAACTTTTTGACGTGATAACGTCCTTAAAATCGTTTTATTGACGTGATAACGTCTTTAAAATCGTTTTAGTCGGGTGACATGTTCAGAAACTTGTGTCACACCAAAACCTCACGAGCGCGATCGCAGGTATAACGAGAGAGAGACGGACCGATCTCCCGTCTCATCTCGAACGCTGCCAGTCATTCCGTGAAACTTGTCACGCGGAATCCTCACGAGTGGAGGCTGGCATAGCGTTCGAGTGAGTGGACCGATCTTCCGTCTCTCTCACTCTAGCGGCATACAAACGAATGGAGATTTTCTCGTGCGGACGTTATCACGTAAACATCTCGATCGTAAACCTACTTTACAATTTGCCGTTTTTTTAAAGATACTTTTGAGTTGTAATGTTAAAGCTCATGGATATAGTAGCTACTAACGGGCAGTGCCCCTTACATAAATTTGCGCGTCCAACATGAGACCTAAAGTGAAGTTGAGCTAGTCAACAATCACTTTATTGACTTATTTTACTTCTAAAATTTGTATTAAACTTCAATAAATTGTATAATAAAAAATACTTTTAGAATGTGCAGTGAAAAAATTGAGACCTAAATTTAGCACTAACTGAAATGATACCGTATAAATGCGCAGAAGTTTATTATAACTATTTGGACATAAGGGTTGGCGTCGACAGAGTGATAGCGTCGCTGCAGGAACGGGTCATTGTGATATTGCGGCGGCTCATATTGCCGCCAGATTTATAGTCGCAACCGTGTCGTACCTCTATCTGAGTCATATGTGCCGGACAAGCCTTGAAAACATCTCTATCTCTGGATTATGTAGATTTATAATTCTCAAATAATTGGGCACTAATGAGAAAATAAGTAAACGTCCAAAATACGGATGGTTAATAAACTAGAAACACTTTACTAAAATCTAGTAGATTAATGATTTATAGAGTTAAAAGTTCCACCAGCTTTACGAGCTATTGCATAGCAACGAAACAAAACATCTAACTACGTAAGTATTTATTACGCAAAACATTCTACTATAATACTGAGTTGGCAGCACCCACTACTATATAATTCAAACTAAAACGCACTTCCAATTCTATGTAAACAAGTTTGAGGTTTTACAAAGTATATTCTCATAAACATAAAATTTTAACTCTAACTTTATCAATAACATGTCAAACTTCAGGACATAAGGAACATAATTGTATAAAAAGCATATTAAATAAAAAACTTTGCCCTTTATAGCGTTGTAGCAGTTTTTGTCAAAATTATATTTACGAGTATATTTCACTGTAACATTGAACGAATGATATGAAGTATGTATAAGTGAGACTAAAATAGTTTTCAAATTATAATATTAATTTGGTATTTATGACGTTTCAGTATAGTTTTGGTCGAATTATTAATGCATTTTTTATTATACTACTACACGAATGTACTATTGATAGGTAGGTATACAAATATAATTGAAAATTAACCATTTTAAATGTCATGAAAAAACTTGTCTAAATGGAATTAAATTGTAACATTGGTGTTTTCAAATACTGTCCATTAATCACTGTTTTTGGCGTTTTTTTACGTGTTTTTGATATTCAATGCTCAGCTCATCGTGCCCCGAGACTTGCCACTTAATAATACATGAACATTATTTAATGTACAGTGTCCTCGGACGACGGATTAGCAAGACTTTCTTTAACACCAATAACTGGATAAGCATCTTGCAAGTCAGTTGTTGGCACAGTGCTTTGTTGAAGTTCAACATCGGTTTCATCAAGCCACTCGGCGTGATCATTTTCACGCACTACACAAAGAATCTCTCTCGATCTATCGTTCGATCGTCGCGTGAGGATACGGGAAGGACGAACATTGTGCATCTCTAATATTGCTCGAATTCAGTTGCTTGTGACCGTCGGTTAAGTAATCGCGAAAAAATAAATACACGATTACTGCACCCTTGTGATATTTCGTGATTTTTTATTGACCGAGCCATTTCGTGAGGCTCGAACTCACGTGATTATTGGACCACCCTTAGGTATTTAGAACATTAAACAATTTCTCATTAGCTTGGAGGAACAGTTTGTTGCATTCCAAGCAAGATAGTATCAGTTGCTAATCACATAAGACGATTAAATGATGTCTTCGCCTAAACTTTAATCAGCTTTTGCATGTTAGCTACAGATTTAGTAACGTTATGGCAAAGAGACTTCAGCGCTGTTTGACAACTAATGTAGTAATAGTCTCAAGCGGTTTTAAGTATTTGCTGAAATTTTTAATTATTATGCTACGACTAGTTTTTGCCCATGGCTTCGCGCGTATCAAATCGGGGTAACACTGGGGAAGATTTCGAAAAAATCTTAATTTTGTATTTTTCGTTTATTACAAAGAACTATATATAATTTATTTTCGGCTATTTACCTTGAAAACTGACAAAAGTCTTGTAGAAACTATCATTCCTTTTTTTAAGGGGATGGGGGCAGATTTAAAAAAAGTTGATGCATGTTTGCTCGTTAGCTATAAAGAACCTTATACCAAGTTTTAATTTTCTGATTTGAAAAGTGCCCGAATGCTCCATAAAAAGTCCGGCTTCCCTATTTGTGGGGGTACCTATGTCACTCTCCAGCCCTTAGACTAACTCCACATAAAATCTCAATCCGATCCGTCGCTCCGTTTTGACGTGAAAGACGGACAAACAAACACACAAACATACTTTCAAATTTATGATATTAGTATGGATGTCCGGGATTATTTATTAGAAACGAGAATTTAGAGGTGGTAATGTAGAGTTCGAGTAGGCTTTGCAATTTTCTATGATGCATTTATTTCGTAGGTCTCGTAGTAAACAGCATAGTCTAGCCTAAGACCTTTAAGGAACATTTAGAGTAGTAGTAGTTAGCCACAAATAACTTAAATTACCCCAAGTACTCGTAATATAGCTAAACAGTAGAAAAATGTTGACAAAAGTGCGTGTGCTGTACTAAAATATTCGGAGCTACTACGAGTAGTAGGTGCTTTAAGACTACTTAGCTTAGTACCTGGACGCCCGAGCGTTGCTCTGATAAAAACAAATTGATTTTCTTTTAAGCAAAACATTCATTGATTTAGTGCTTCTTTACAAAGCCTTTTGAAATACCTATCTCCCAATTTAAAAAAACAAATGGTCACAAAAAATAAAAAACGCAACTTGCCTTCTTGAGGTTTGAACCCGGGTCTTTAGCTCCGTAGTCAGCTTTCGTAACCATTCGACCAAGGAAGCTTAAATTTCATTGAAGAAATTTTTATCGAGGTCTTTCATATCGACATTGTCATTTGTTTGAAGGGCGGATTGACGGTCGACATTTGACGGCTTTCTACGCCACAATATTATTAATATTCTCCAATAGATGTCAGTAAGAGTAATTTTATATTTAACGGCATAAACATTAATAAAACGACAATTCCTATCAATCAAAATTTGCAATCATCCCCGAAACCAGGGTACTAAATTTCATCAAAATCTTTGGAGCCGTTTCCGAGATATAAAAAATATATTTAGATATATTCAAGAATTGCTCGTTTATAGGTATTAGATACATACTTAGAAGGTATAAGTAACGTCTAAGAACGTAACACTTTTTGACGACTTGTATAGCACAGCGGTCATCACACCGGTTTGCGTACAAGGTTCTGGACACAGGAGATAGGGTTAAATTATCTTCAGAATTTAATGTTGATACACATATTTTTTGATGATGTTAATTAATATGATAATAGGTAATTCTTTGCCATAACTGACAAACAATAAAATATCTATGTATAACTAGTTACCAATAAATCGGACCCTACAATTTTGGATAATAAATTGTTATGAGTGCATAATTTTTCATACTAAAGGTGATTAAATAATATATCTTGTTGTGAAGAAAAGGCCCTTTTCTTTCTTCCTTATTTTTATTTATTGATCGAAATCCGAGTGCACCTTATCCAAACACTATTTTTCCAAGCACCTTACCCCAGCACACCTTAACATAATTTTCAACTGCCTTAAGTACTTTAGAAGGCTACTATTGACCATTATTAGTCGAAGAGGTCACTTGGATTTTTTTAATAAATGGTGTAGGAGATGAGCATAGCTTTCTACAGCCCATGGACACACAATCTCATGTTGCCGTTGCAATGAATTAAAAAGGTCTTGCCTGAGGTCGTGTGCAATTGTACTTGTAAAGTGGAGGCTAATGGTCAATTCCTGTTCGTATGGCTGGTAACTGCGCCGTCCGCTTCACAGGCACAAACGTGCAACCCTACGCTATTTTGTCAAAATAATAATAAAAATTGTAGAAAAAGTTTTCGTATTATATTTTTGAAGACAATTTTATATTTCATCGCATTTAAGATATTTTAGAAAGCATGAATAATAATCGTTATTGTTAGAAGATTAGTCTGAGTCAGGTCGCCTCACCGTCTGCGTTCTACAAACAACTTTCGCAATTAAACTTTTATTCTTAAATCGATATCGCTCTGCATCCGTCTATATTTTGCTTATCCAACTAAAACTTGAACTGCAGTAGAACTAGTGACGATAATTATCTAAGTATAGAATAGAATATCTTTAAATAAAATATGATGCTTGTACAATTCGCCAGGTGAAAACATTTTCAAATAATTTTATTCTTTCAAAGCTTAATTTTAAGTGTTGTTGATTTTCTTTCTACAGAACGTAAGGAATGTGAATCTTCAAATGATTCCATATGTTAAATACCACCATGTGTTAAGTAGTCACGCTTGCCAGCTCGAGTCTTGCCTGATTTTGGTACCAATGTACCTACTGCTGCTTCGGAAGCTATACTTAAATCAAAACTTAAACAAGCAAGCATTTTGTTTCAGTATTTTTATACCCTACAGTTGGGCAACGGTTTTTTCTCGAAAGTGAGAGGAATATAAGTCATAGTCCACGGTGTTGGTCAAGTGCGGATAGATGAACGCAAGCAAATCGGAGGTAATATGCAGTTGTTTTACTACTTCAGACCCTGATGACTCATGAGGTCGTTAACTGCCATGTAACTGCACTTTTTCAGCAAAATACCACGTTGTTTTTTTTCACTGTAGGTAAATAAATTTACATTGAGGCCAATTTCTCGGTCAATCCACCATTTTTATGCCACCTTTCTCTACCACACTTTTCTAGATATTATCATTTCAAGCGCTTGTATCTTCGGGATTAAGAATAGAGCTACGACATCCCCTGCCTAATCGTAAGAGGCGACTAAAAGGGTTGCGGGCGGTGAGAGTGGGAGCTCGATCCATCCAGCCAGCAGTCCCCCAGGAAAGACGGCGGTGTGTGCTTGGACGCATGCCGCCGTAAGCATCGGCAGGTGCAGGAGAGAACATCTGCTCTCCCCGAAGATGGGCTAGTTCTGGACGGTGCGCGTGGAGGACACCGGTGCATTCCACTGGAGATCCCGGAGCCCTCCCCAAGCGCAGAGGCAGGCCACCGCAGGGGTTTTAGTGCAGTCAAATCCCACATAACCCGGTATCCTCTCCCAAGATGCCGGGTACCTTTTGAAGGTCCCCCCTCCGTTACAAAAAATGCAATAAAGTTTAATATAACTCAAAACAATTTTATCTTTCTTATATAAAAAGCTTCTTATAATTATTAGATGTACTAAGTAAGTAAAGAACTCAGTTTGCATAACTTCTTCACCTTCTTGATAAATAATCGTATTTCATACCTAGCTTATTTGGAATGTAATCTGGTGAAAAAAAATATTTTGCGAACATAAGTTAAAAGTGGTGAAGAAAGGACTGGTAATAATAAATGTAAGGGTTAATAAACACACGTTCTATAGTCGTCAAATATCATGGTAATGTTTATATCGAGGATGAACCTTATGTACTCGTACTATCAAACGTCTCTAAATATTGCTGCAACCCTTTTTACATGCGTCTTGGCACGGTCTTTCCTGTTATTAGGAAGGCTTAGAGCTTACTCTACGACACTGCTCCAGTGCAGGATGGTGGAGAAGACGGTAAATATATTGGTTGCAAAGTAGTTAGCCCTTGTGGGAGGTGAGCCGCAATATATAAAACAGAACATGCACAAAGCAACCGCTCTGAATTATTCATAAGTTTCAGTTGCCACTTTTGTTGGCATCGGTGGCTTTTCAGTGATTCACGGTGTCAAAAATGCGCGTTATTGTCTTGTTGTTATAAACACTACATACGAGTTCTAAACGCAACAGACATGCTTTTACTGGCGTTTCTTGGTACGATGAACACGAAGACAAGTGTATCTTTTGATTAAGTCATTAAGATTGAAAAAGCCACAAATGCCATAACAAATTAGTGTTTAATATTATTATTTGTAATACAGATAAAATAGTATTTAACTACAATACGACTCCCTTAAAACGTATTTTAAATGTTGTAAGTTAGATATTTTAAAGAATTTCTGTAAAAGATTTTATTAGCTTACGTTTTCATAAATCTTTCATCTAACACAATGTATTTCAGGCCTTCCTGTAAATAATATAAAATATTTTCAGCAGTGTTTGCAAGCATACTAATTAGCAAGTATGGTCGAAGAAACAGATAGAAACTGAGCTGATAAAAGTTGCTTAGCAGTTATTGTGTAAGCGGTCACATTATGGTAATGTTTACTCAGAGGTCGAATCTTATCTATTATTCTCAAAGAGCTTTAATGCGCAGGGCCACAACTCTGAATTATATGAATAACTCAGTTCTTATGAAAGTTTCAGTTGCCACTTTTGTTGGTATCGGTAGCTTTTCACAGTGTCGAAAATGCGTGTAGTGTCCCCGTTATTTTAAATGCTACTGCTTCGATGTCGTGTTAAGTCAAATCTTTGAAGAACATAGCTTATATTAGCAATCTGAGATACAATTGAGGACCTTTCACATCATAGAAAATGTGCATAATGTCACCGTTATTTTAAACGATAGTGCTTCAACTTCGTGCTAACTTAAATCTTTTGAGAATATTATATGGAATTGGAAACAATGGGTCCTTGGTCGGCGGACATGAAAAATTTCATGAAGGTCATGTCCTCCAAGCTCATTCTCACTTCGGGTGACCGGAGGGCTGGCAGCTACTTTGCTCAAAGAATTAGCTTAGCAATTCAACGCGGTAATGCTGCCATCGTTATGGGGACTATGCCGCAGGATGGGTTATTGGATGGCATATTTCTTTTATAATTTATTTGTATATTTTATTTTCTTTATTTTAGTTTTAAGTACTTATATTATTTTTTATAGTCCATTTTAACTAGGTAACGAAAATTATGTTACTGTAATTAAATTAGATGGGTAATAGTAATGGGTAATAGTAATTTGAATACCTTTAAAGGATAAAGGGTAGTTAAATAAGTGCAGAAGTTTTTGTTTAAGAGTATTCGAGTTTTGATTAGCAATTTGTTGCACGAAAGGGTAATATGCAAGTGTTGTATAAATTTTTTAACTTTTCTACTACAAAAAGAAAATATTTTATCTCCAGATTTACTACTTTGGAAAAATAAGGATTTAATTAAAATCTGCATTTCTATCCTAAAAATAGATAGTTAGATACATTTAGGAATTTCTTTAATCTATTACCAAAGTTAAGTATTTAGTGTTTAGTAATAGCTTTATCTAGCTGGTTTTAATATAAAGTAAAATTAATAATATTCTAGAATAAAATTTGTTATTGTAGAGGAAAACAGTATTTTGTATTTTTCCATATTAAGTTCGAAACATTGAAGAACTACATATATTGGAGTAAAAGGATAAAAAGCAGGTACCTACTTAAATATTTACTTCATATTTTTTATAATACCAATCACATAACGATAACGTTTATTTAAAGCTGAGCCTTATCTACTCTCTAACGGTTCTAAAAAAGTTGATTGCAAGGCATTTAGCTCTTGTAGTCTCCGTGAATCGCGTAGATATAGATAGCGATGGGTCATGCACAGCGCCACCACTCTAAATTTTTCATAAGCTTCAGTTGTCACTTTTGTTGGTATCGGCGGCTTTTCAGTGATTCACAGTGTCCAAAATGCACATTAGGGTCTAGTTATTAACCCTATATACTGATTTTACGTCGTGATAATTTCGAACTTAAAGCTTAACATGCAAGCTACTGTCAGCATTTCGTGGTACGATGAATACGAAGACAAGCGTATCTTTTGATTAAATCTTTAGGAACGGTAAAACCATAAATTCTGTGTCAAATATAATTTAAAGAAAATAGGGATAAAATAATAGATGCACGTATTATAATACTTTTAAAGAGATATTTAGAATAAGGACTTCCTGTAAACGCTATCTTTAAGCAAAACAGTAAAATTAAAATTTCATAAATTCTTCATCTATTTATTTAATATGAAATAAAATGTTTTCAGCCTTTTTTTTATAAATAATAAGGTAAGAATATATCTTCAAGATTTGTTTTGCAAATAATTAGTACGAATCGTCGAAGAAACAGATATAAGTAATTATATGTATAAAGGGTACTAAACATTTATTGCAAAAGCGTTACATTACGGTAATGTTTATTATAGGACGAACCTTATATAGCATTCTCAAAGAGCTTTAAAATCGTGGGATGTGGGAAGAGAGCGCGGTCGCCGTGAGCCGCAATAGATGAAACAGCGATAGAACATGCACACCGCCACCGCTCTGAATTATTCATAAGTTTCAGTTACCACTTTTGTTGGTATCAGTGGCTTTTCACACTGTCGAAAATGCGTGTAATTTCCCCGTTATTTTAAATGCTACTGCTTCGATGTTCGTATTAACTTGAATCTTTTAAGAACATTCAAGCGTTTATTAGCCGTTTGTTACACAATCGGTAGCTTTCACACCATCGAAATGCTCGTAATATCATCGTTAATTTAAATGCTACTGCTACTAGGTTAATATAAATATTTGAAGAACAATTGAACTTTTATTAGCAGTTCGTGGCTTAGAACATTTATTATCTCGATTATAATTTAAAAAATGAAGTACTTTCGTTTATTGTTTTAATTATTCATTTGTTTTATTCATTGTTTTCTTATATTTTGCACCATCTTCCTATTCGACACGTTCTTTACAGAGCGGTCGTTGTCGTCATGTAGTAGAGGAGTTGGGGCAGATGAAATTCGCCTCAAGACGTTCCACTATCTCTCTCTGTTGACCGTCATTCTGGTACAGTCATTTATTGGGACACCCACTGCGTTTTTTATTTGATCAGTCCATCGCATAGGTGAACTAGCTGGCTTAAAAATTGAATATTGTTCCAGATCTTGCTGTCACCGTGCAAGACGGTGTTCTGTAAATATAATTTCGTAGCTTAGTTCAAAACTTGGAATAAACACAAAGCAATGCATAAATAAAGAGAATTTAGTTATTATATTAGCGGTTATATCACGATAATGTTTATTTTGGCGATAAGCCTTACCTACTCAAACGTCTCTAAAGTCTTCGGTTGCAAGGCAGTTATCTCTTGTGGGAGATTGTCGCCGCGAGCCGCAATAGATGAAACCGTAATAGAACATGTACAGCGCAACCGCTCTGAATTATTTAAAAGTTTTAGTTGCCACTTTTGCTTATATCGGGGGCTTTTCACACAGTCGATAATGCGTGTAATGTCGTCGTTATTTTAAATGTTACTGCTTCGACGTCGCGTTAACTTAAATCTTTTAAGGACATTCAAGCTTTTATTCGAGGCATAAAACAGTAATAGAAAAGTGTTGTACATTTTTATTGAATTTTTAGCGGAAATTAAAAAAAACCGTCAACTTGGGATTTATTAGTGGAGAAGTTAGTTTAAAATAAAATTTACAATTCAGTAAAATATAATTATATAGTAAAAATAATAAGCTATATTAAAAAAATATTTCACTCTTCAAAGCTTGTAAAACTAAGTCACTAATATGGTTTTAAATAATCCACACCTTGTACAAAACGGTGTGTAGTAAACATAATGAGAGCGCTCTCGAAAACGGACTGCTTCCACGTTACCATGCGGAAGCGGGCCGCGTCTCTGGTGCGGCTTACATCAGGCACTGCTGTGATATACATGTTATGAATGGTGCGAGTAACTAGTTTTCTTTTATTAAATTTATTTTGAATTAAATTCAATGGATTTTTATTCCTATAATAATTTTAATGTTTGTAATTTAATTTAGAATTAATTTAGTTTAATTTTATTGTTTAATTTTATTAATTGTTATATGGGTTCTGTTACCTGGTTGATAAATAAATAATAATAATACTAAAATTATTTTAAATAGAAACGTTAAAAATACATTTTCTTAAACTAAGGCATTTAGCTGGTGGCTATGTGTTTATTTGGTGGTGTTGTCATACATGGTATACCTCCAGTAATGTATCCTATACGAGTATTTATAGTATGGGATCGTCTGGGAGATCTTGTTCCTACGATGGGAGAAGGTCCTAAGGCCATATTTTATGCGTTTAAATGTGCGATTAGGGTTCATTAGATTGCAAGCAAGTTCTTTTGGGTGTCTCTATAGGCGACAAGAATAAGACTTTAGTTTATTTGTAATTTCTTCTTTCACTGTGGTAATTTTTAAATCTCGGTGTTATTAAAACAAAACGCAATATATGGGATAAATATAAATCAATAATATGTACCGTAGATTTAATACTTACGTAAATTGGTTAGTTAGATTTTCGTCAGCAATTTTATTTCCTTTGAAAATATTTGCATACCTTACTGAGGTAAATACTTATGGCGGACTGTTAAATGTATAAAATAACTTTTGTAATACTCATATTTGCGCAAATAAATCATTTTTGTCTTTGTGAGTTAGTAATATACCATGGAGCGCCTGTTATTACGAATATTCGTAGCATTTTAGGTTAAAAAACATGAGAATTGATAAATAAAGTGTACTTGATTTGATACCCATTCTTATTAGCGGTCACATTACGATACGATAACGTTAATTTTAAGGATGTCCATTATCTACTTTCAAACAGCTTTAAAATTGTTGGTTGCAAGGCAGTCAGCCCTTATAGGAGGAGAGCGGTGAGGGCGCGCCGCGGTCGCGGTGAACCGCAATAGATGAAAGAGCGATAGAACATGCACGGCGCACTGCTCTGAATTATTCATAAGTTTCAGTTACCATTTTTGTTGGTATCAGTGGCTTTTCACACTGTCGAAAATGCGTGTAATGTCGCCGTTATTTTAAATGATTCTGCTACGACGTCGCGTAAACTTAATTCTTTTTAGAACATTCCAGCTTTTATTATTAGTTTGTGGCACAAAATACGTTACAAAGAAATTACCGTGTTTACTAAACTTAAAAAAGGAAGAAGATAAAAATTAATTGAAATCTGCCCTTAACTACGACTTTTTATAATTACGAGTGAATGTAAACGTAGATCCGTTACTGCATAATGGCCACTGCAGTTCAATGGCATCTGCATCAAACCTCAATCAAGCTCAGCTTTGGTTTTTGAGATGATAATAATATGCAATTACAATTCTACAGAAACTGATTGCCGAGACATGTTTTCATCATTGGAATACTAAAGAATTTTGCATGACAGAAATATAGGAGCGACTTTGATGGTGGTACCGGTCGCATCATGCTAGTTTTTTTTACAAAACTACAATGTTATAATGCTGAATATTGTAATTAAGGTCTTAAGTTCATTCAAATCCACATAAGAAAGTTAACCAGAATATATATTTTCGTAAGAACGTTATGAATAAATATAGATTTTTATCGTTTGTTAAGTGTCCCCTGCGACACAGTCAAGATGGTAAGGTTTTAGACGAGGAAACCGTTAAGAAGGCACATGGGCGCCCGCCCTTCGGATTCAGTCATAATTTACGATCATCCCTCGAAATCCCGGGATTATTTTTATTCGATAACAATAAAGGTGCCGCAGAGGGTTACCTTTATTATCACTCAGTGAGGGACGACTTTTTTACAGCTTTACACGTGTTATGATGGACGTAAAAGACTTTGCTGCATTTTTGACATTTTGTTGTTGTGTTGTTTACTGTGTACGTACCTATATAGGTACTTACATTGAAAATATATTAAAAAATATTTTAATTTAAGTATTTAGTGCCTGGGTGACCGAGCTATGCTCGGATAAATGCAATTGATTTTCTTGGTCCAATCTCAAAAAAGAAATTTAAAAATAGAATAAAAATCGTATAGGACTCGAACTGGGGTCTTCTGGTTTCGAGGCTGCCCAATTTCCAACCTGAGCTATTATAACCTTAAAATATAGATATATTAGCAGTTTCTCATTGCCCGAAAACATGGGTAAAAAGGAAATCTAGCTCGATCAGTTTATCGCCCCCAATACCCCCTGCATACTAAATTTCACAAAAATCGTGTAAGCTATTGTCGAGGTTTAAATTATACATATTATCATATACAAGAATTGCTCGTTTAAAAATATTAGATAACACGCAGATCGAGCTTGGGAATGGACATACAGGGAATTGGTCATATTCATGTCATATTGGGAAATAGTTATATGGGGAAGTGGTCACCATGGACCCAAACGCTGTAACTATGTTTTAAAATTTTGCAAACTATCTAAAAATAGAAAATTTATTTCAGTCATCAATAATTTCATGGTAACATCGAGCTAGTCTGACAATAGAGTCCGAAGGAGGAAAATGAAATCATGAGATTCCGATTAGTAAATTAGTAAACGTAGAGCGGTAAAGAATGCTCATACTCGACAATACTAAGTTTATACCCTGGGCATGCATCTCTGATGAAGTAATTTTTCAAGTGTGTATTTTTCGCTGCTCAATGATGAGGGAAAAATTATTGCAATATTTAATTAATTACGATTTTTTCCCTCATCGTAAATGCCTGATTTTTCGAATTTCTTGAAGGCATGATGTCCACCAAGCATGGAGGACTATGGCCTAAATCACTCTTACATTCTGACACTCAAAGAGACCCTGTGCCCAACAGTGAGTGCCCGACAGTTTGGGTTCATTATATTCGTCCTGACATATTTTAGTCTTTAGGAACCCTGAACGAACACTTACTGGTAAACCCATCGAGTTTGGGCTCATTAGTTACGTCTAAATTATTATTGTTGGTTAATTCATGTATGATTTTAGTCTTATAAATTTATATTTTTTCATACTTTTTAGAAAAGCACAATGGCTATTTACTGATCGACCACAAATCTATGTATTGAATATATGTATTATGTTCATATCATCTGCAATAAAGTTCACTATAGAGATCCCTAACCTCAGAAATTATACATAAGCTGTAGATAATGAGTAAATCTTAAAATCCATAAACTTGTTAATCCGCTTTGTATTAGATGAATAAATAATTATGATGTAATTCAAGTTCTATGTTATTCATGAAATAATATTTATTTTAGTAGCGGCTACCTAGTTGATAAGACACTAGTCTCCCACTCGAGAGGTACCAGATACAAATTCCAGATCGCAATTCTTACTAAAAATTTGTTATGTATACTCATATTTATCACTTCTACATTTTAAACACGGCATGCCACAAAAACAAACATGGGTTAAAATTACAAATAGTAACGTTCGTTATAAAAATTATGAAAATTACGCTTTATAAATCTTGAAGGTGTATCCTAAGACGTAAATATGAAAACGAAGCGATATCATTGTTGGTTCGTTCGGGCCCCCGTAATTTCCTTATGGCAAATTAATCCCCGCACGGGCGGCTGATCGGCGCCGGTCAGTGTGTCCTCGCATACTAATGCTGTTGTTTATCGGAGGGTAATCTGCGCGTACCAGCCGCTACCGCTCTCACTATTATAACGGACCACTTTGGGCTAATCCGTTTCCTCGATGACAGCAGACGCACTTCTATTCTACTTTTGTTACCTTTTTGAATAATTTGCAAGTTTTCAGCCTCATTTCTGTCTTTCTTTACATATGAATTAATTAGGTAATTCGTAGTAACTGTTTCACATCGTAAATTTTAATGAAATCATTAAAATAAAAAAAACTTTAGAATTCAATTAAGTAAATATTCTTTATTTATTTATAAAAAGTAAAATATTCTTTTAAAAGCTTAAAATTGACTGCTAGAGGATCTTATCTTGAAATAATATGGCATTTTGTTGGAATAATAGAACTACTATTATTCAAATTGTTGGTGACTTCAATAAAAATGGGTTTTAAGCAGTCACTAAAACCAAATTGTTTAACAATCTAAAAATGTAATACATACTTATCATAACAGTATCATAAAAGTATGAAAACAAAGCGTTATTATTTATAGGTCCTTTAGAGCCCCCATAATGTTCAGAAGGCAAATTAATCCCCGCACGGGCATTCGATCGGCGCCGGTCAGTATGTCCCCGCATACTAATGCTTTTGTTTATTGTAGGGTAATCTGCGCGTACCAGCCGTCCTGCCGCTCTCACTATTATAACGGATCAGTTTCCGATAATCCGTCTTCTCGATGACGTCAGATGTGCGTCCAGTCCTCATTCGAAAATCCGTTTTTCATATCAATGTCGATTTTATTTGAATTTCCTTTTCAATGTACAAATTAAGTGAAGATACATACATCATACCTTGAACAGTAAAGTGTCAAAATATTTACTCCATCTCATGCATTTGTTAGCGTGAAATTAAATAAATGGAGACAGAATACAGTTAAACAATATGCTGATTGACTAATCAAATCATGAGGTAGTTTGTATTATTTTATTATGCATCTGCAATGAAGGAGATTTCGAACATAAATTTTCTTATGAGAAATATATCTTAAAAGACTGATGACACTGTACGTAAGTCTCAAAATGTAGCGGCGCGATACCTACAGCAACATGACACGCGCCTGACATGAAATGCTGACCATGCAAGACGACGCAAGCAGCGAACATTGTTAACAATAGAGTACTACGTCATACGCGTCATACTGAACTGGCCAATCAGAAGACGTATCCTGAATCACGCTATCGAAGTTTCCTAGATTCTCAGTATATATACAAACGGTCCGAAGTTAGCATTCGGACCGCGGTCCCCAGGCAGTGACATCGCCTGGCGGGAGATCTCCCCTTTTCCTCCACACAAAACAAAGCGTTATTATTGTTGATCCGTTCGGACCTCTGTAATTTCCAGAACGCACGGGCGGCCGTTCGGCGCCGGTCGTGTATACTACCATACTAATGCTGTTATTTATCGGAGGGTCTTCTGCGTGTACCAGCTGCTGCTGCTGCTCTCACTATTATACCTGATAACTTTCGGCTAATCCGCCTCCTCGATGATCGAAGACGTATCTCCTAACCTCCTTTGTTAAGTTCCCGTTTGAAAACCGTGTCAATTATCGGCGTTATTGCCTTCTTTGCAGTAACTAAAATTCAGTATTTAGTTTCCAATGCACCAGAGAACTAGAAATTTTTCAGAAAATTATGAAAAGGAATGACTTTTGCATGCAATTAAATTTATCCTTTTATAATCTTTACATTTATGGCGCTGCACATAGCTAGACATACCATTGACATTGAGATTATCAAATAACTTTAATAATAAAATAACTTTTTTAAATAGTTATTGAAATCTAGTTATTAAAAAGATATGATTTAATTAAAAAGATATTATCATTAATAACAGAGCGCTAACATTGTAGGTTTATTCGGGTCTCCACAATTTTCAGAAGGCAAATGAATCCCCGCACGGGCGCTACATTGGCGCCGCGCCGGTCAGCGCGTCCTCGCATACTAATGCAATTATTTATCGGAGGGTAATCTGCGCGTACCAGCCGCTGCTGTGAGAGCCCTCGCAATGTTATAACGGATTAGTTTCGGCTAATCCGCCTTCTCGATGATGGCAGACCATCCTTCTTTGATACCTGTTTGAAAACAGTCAATCAATATTCAACGAGAATGCCTTGCATAAATATCATTTGGAAATTTTGTTGTTTTTAGAGTAAAGTACATAAAAAACAAGTTATCTATTCTGTTTTTGAGTACACGAAAGTCTTATATACAAATAATTAAGACTTTCGTGTACCAATGAAACCAAAATTGCACGTAAATAATTAAGTAACGTAGTTAATTAATTATATAATACATTGCTACTATTGTAATGTGTATAAATAAAATTATTAAGATATCAGTCCTCAATTCTTCTTTCTTTATCTTCTTTAAATTTTCTTTCTTTTCGTTTATTTGGCCTATTTTTTTCGTCAAGAAGTTACGTGATGTTACTTATTAGTTTATAAATACTTTTCTTATCACCATAAAATAAAACATTTTTATGTTCCATATCGTCACCGCAGTATCCACTATAAAAGTTTCGGGAGAAATAAAAAAAGATCGATTTATAATAACATTATATGTGCCGTACGTTGATAGATGATGGAAACCACAAACAAGGCTGTAAAACAACTTTCTATATCCAAACGTCAGTTAAACCAAAACCTCTTAAGATAACGTATTTGGTGCTCGTTAAAGGTGTTATAATTATTTCTGTTTATTTAAGACTAGCTGTGCCCGCGACGTCGTCCGCGTGTATAAAGACTTTTATAAAATGGATTGATTAAAAATTAAAGATTATTTATTTGCATTGAATAAGTAGTAGGTAGATTATTCTTACATTATAGTGAAATCACTTATAATACAATGTTCATATGTTCAGAAGAAACCTAATGTATTTTTTCTAAATCCTTCAAACCTTAAACAGTAAGGAATGCTTACTGTACTGATCTTACTATTCACTTTTCTCACGTTTCGCTTTTCTCGCGCAATCAGATTCTCTTTACAAATATGTACCTCGTTTATTAAAGTTAAGAGATACTGCTGTGCCCGTGGCTTCATCTATGTTAAAAATAGTATCTTTAGTAAATTGGGTGAATTTATACTGCAAAGAATGTATAGACTCATTCTATATACATAGCTTTAACCTACTGCAGAAAAGAGGTGCACTATACAACTACTTGTAGTTGGGAGATAAAATTTCTAAACATACACGTGCTTAGGATTAAACAATCGGAAAAATCTACACAGTGTGCTATCTGTATTTGGAAATAAAGAATATTTTTTATAGAATTCTCCATCAATCAACGTGTGTGGATGAGCACTCAGCCCGTACGCAATAAAGAGACGCAAAAAATTAGTTAAGTTATCATTGGTCCAATTAACAATGTTCAGCATCATACGTATACCTACCCAACGATGGGACAACCCGCGTGGCTAGTTCTACACAGTGCACTAACATTGTAGGTTTATATGCTATACAGATAGCACACTGTGTAGTACACTTGTTCTACACAGTGTGCTATCTGTATTTGGAAATAAAGAATATTTTTTATAGAATTCTCCATCAATCAACGTGTGTGGATGAGCACTCAGCCCGTACGCAATAAAGAGACGCAAAAAATTAGTTAAGTTATCATTGGTCCAATTAACAATGTTCAGCATCATACGTATACCTACCCAACGATGGGACAACCCGCGTGGCGTAATGTTTACCATGCCGGACTGCTAATCGAACTGTCCCGGGTTAGAATCCGGGCGAAGCAGAAATTTCAATGATGAGTTTAAACTGTTCTCGGTCTGGGTGGTTGTGTTTCTGTCTCTATGTGTGTTCATGGTACCCACGATACAGGGTATATCTACCCTAATGTGAGGCTATATGTGTGAAATGTTATTTTTTATTTTTTTTACACTATGTACTTACTTTTATTAGACTTAAGGCTTTTATTTGAAATTATCTCCATCGAATCACTTTGGAGAAGAAATAAATATTGCTCAATAACGCCATCTACCGTATGACATGTAAACTTTGTGGTTGATAAATCGAATGTCCTTGGAGGACCTTTGTACAGACTTTTCCTAAAGCTTAAGTTCTCCTGTATATATTCTGTGTGTGCATAAATAATAAATAAATAAATAAAATAAATAAATGTCAAATTACCAAATAGGTAGATATTGAGATTAACAGTTGGTTTACTAAAAGTTTAACTATTCGTCACCTAGATGTCTGCAGTAGTCTCGTTTTGTTAAGGCTTTGTACATTCTGTATGAAGGTTTAGATTCCGTATGCTAGATGCATTGAGATTGTAAGATTTGGATTTCGGTTCATCGGAGCTAGAGGCCTCCTCAATATTGGGAGAGCTCCATGCTCAGCAGTGGAATGCTAAAAAGGTTGCAGCTTGATATAATGTAGCGATAATAATCGTTTCAGCTGCAGCCTGTTCATAATCTTCCACCCCAAAAGAAGACTAATAAGCTGAGCAACTAACTCAATGGAGCCTGTGATGTAAGGTTCGGCGGCGGTAAGGCTCGCGATGCGCTTATTAGGTACCTATAGTCTAGCCATTCTCGGCCAAAGAAAGAAAATACAGTAAGCTGATCTAAGTATATTTAATATATTCGACAATATTAGTGAGAGTTCAAAATAATTTTACTTAAATTTAAACTTTTATTTATGGTTTTGAATGGGCTGTTACCGTAACTTTCATACAAATTCCCCAAAGTGCCTTTTAAGTTTATGTCGCGTATTGTGTAAATGAACATAACTTTTTTGTTTATCGCCCGATTGATATGAAATACACACTAATGTTACGGAAATTCATTCAACAATATATCAGTAAACACATCATTCAAAGAAGGGAAAAGAATTTGAGAATGAAATATTAAGTTAAGGTTAATTATTGTACGCTTGAGATACCAACTTTCGAATCCATTTTATTTGCTATTGAGGGGTAGTTTAAAAAAAAGCTTATCATCAAAATCCGTCCAGTAGTTTTTGCGTGAAAAGCTAACAACAGACAGACAGACAGACAGACAGACAGACAGACAGACAGACAGACAGACAATAATTTCAAAACTTATATTTTTAGCTTCTGTTACTTATAAAAATACCCCTAGAAGTATTTTTTTAAATTTATATGCAATGTACAGAATTGACCCTGCTTACAGTTTTATTATATGTATAGATTCGATTTTATTTTTAACTAGCCTTTCGCCAGCGGTTTCGCTCGCGGGTCCCCGTAGGATAAAAAATAGCCTATGTGCTATTCCAGGCTTCTTGCTATATTAATATGTATGTTTGTATGTTTGTATGTATGTATGTATGTATGTATGTATGTATGTATGTATGTATGTGTGTATGTATGTATGTATGTATGTATTTACATATGTTGGTATGTATACATATACATATACTTACCAGAATGTTTGACTACATTATTAGAATTGTTAGTTACTTTCATTTAAAAAACCTTCTCGTAGTATTCCTGCCTACCTTAAGTTTCTCACGCGTCACCCAGGGTTGACTGGCAGAGAATGCCATTAGGCATTAAGTTTAACCCTGTAACACTTAGTTAAGGTGCTACAAAAATTAAATAAAAATAAAATAAAATCAAGCTGTATGTAGCTGTATGGTGAAAGAATTTTTGAAATCGAAACAGTAGTTTTGAGTTCATTCATCACAAACATACAAAAATACAAACATACAAATACAAATCTTTCCTCTTTATAATATTAGTATAGATTGAATCTTGGTTGTACGCGAAAATCTGTCGATTCACGCTTCAGTGTTATCACTTAGTGTGATGTTTGACCTGGAAACTTATTTGGTACCAATCTAATAGTTGCAAGCAAGTCAAAGTTTGGACACGAATTTTTTGAAAACATATATAAGTGTAATCTTATCTTTTCTGCGTATAGTTAAAATAAATCCATAGATAACTTATTTTCATTGTCATTGAAACATACAATGTAATGTTAATTGGTTTTAAAGTGAGGCTAAAACTAATTAATCATATACTGCAACCCTTTTTTGCAACCCACTGTTGGGCATGGTTCTGCTCCCGCGATGTAATTTTTTCCGATTTGGTGTAATTTGGGGCCCCTTAGCAATAAGCGATGGTTTTCAGATTGCAACGATAACATAAGTAATATTACATAAACAATAATACAATACAATACAAAAATACTTTATTGCACACTAGATTTAAAAATTGAGGTTTCTTACTATGTATATGTACTCTACGAAATTTAAGTAGGTTTTTATGACGTAGGACGTAGGAATTTATTCAATTTATTTTTCAACTCGTAATATTGGTGTAGCAATTAGCAAACTAAACGCAAAAAGAATGCTATAAATTAATAAAAATGCAAATCCTCTGGTTGCAAAGGAACACGTCCCATAAAGGAAATTGGAGTGTTATCGACGGTATAAATTTAGAGGGCTTTGTACTAGCAATAGGAGTTAGTTTTATTGAATATTTCCTGATATACGATTGCAACGGAAACATGGCGTGCCCCTGATAAGTAATGAGTTTACTAAGACTTATATAAATAAGGGACTCTAACCGCCGCATTTTAGTCAAGCAAAGTGATAACTAGAAATATACAATAATATGGCAATTTTTGTTTGAAAAAATCATATTTTAAAGCTTGGCAATTGATGGATGTTTTTCATAACAGCGTCATAATAAATGTATATAAGTCGAGTTTAAAAATATTATTAATTTAAGCACATGTTATGAAAAAAGTTGGCTAGATTCGACTAGTCTGTAAATAGCGAGGTTAATATACATATGAATGTACTCAACAAAGTTAAAATTGGAAAAGGATTTTTATGATTAACTTATATTTATATTTCAACTCATAATATTGGTGTAATATTGGCTAATAAGAGCAGCGATGGCCGAGTGGTAAAAACCGCGGTGTTCGACGCGACCGATCCCAGGTTCAAATCCTCGGCGCGCACCTCGGACAAATAAAGTACCTAATGTGCGAATTTATCGCTGCTCCACGGTGATGGAAAATATCGTGATATTTCATTGATTACGATGTTCTCCATCGCCGTGCATGCCTGAGAGAAATTCATAATTTCTCGAAAGCATGACGTCCACCATTCCGCACTTGGCCAGCGTGGTGGACTATGGCCTAAATCCTTCTCAATTGTGAGAAGGAGACCTGTGCCCAGCAGTGGGACATAAAAAAAGGTTGAAAAAAATTGACTAATTAGCAAACTAAACGCAAAAATAATGAACTAAATAAAATATAACCACTGGTACAGTCTAGTACTGATCATTACAAAGACGTCAACTCTTTGTAGTGGTCACTGACATCTGATAATATTTGTTAACAGCTGCTGTTCTTTGGTGTTTCACTTTTTCAAACATAATAATGTACAAAAATATAATTTAAAATCAAAATAAACCAAAAACGTAACCACATGTTGCAAAGGCTCACGTCCCATAAAGGAAATTTGAGGCGCTATTAAACGTTCCGGTTCTAGGCTGCGGACCTCACGGTGCGGAGTTTACCAACGGTGTAATTTGAGGAGGCTTTGCAATAACAATAAGAGTTAATTTTATTGAACTTTCCGCGATATCAGATTGCAATGGAAACGTGGCATACCCCTGATAGCTAAGTATTGAGTTTTATCAGATATTCCTACATAAATTAGGATTTCTTATAGTACTCTCAACAAAATCATATAATAAGAGAATATTAATTATACTCACCACACAAATAATAAATATGTTACAGTTTTGTATCGAAACAGGAATTTGTAATACTTAGGACCTCTTTCACCACCTTCAAGTAAAGTGGCAAGTACGCTAGTTGTTGGTTAAAGTCATCCGTAACTTCAATTTCAATTTCACGATGTTCGAGTAGCGCTAATCATATGATAAACGGACCCATACTTATAGCTTTTACTTGCCAATTAACTTTGCTTGGGACGTAACTAATCAATACTTTACTTGAAGATGGTGAACGAGGCCCTTAGTATTTTATTACGTTGACGTCTATATAGCTAGCGCAGTGATCACTGACATCGAATTTGCTTATTAATAACAAAGTATTTGGTGTTGGAATTTTTCAAACAATTACCAACCAAAGACGTAACCACTGGTTGCAAAGTCTCACGTCCCATAAAGGAAATTCGAGGCGCTATTAAACGTTCCGTTTCAAAGTTACGGACCCCGCGTTGCGGAGTTTACCAGCGGAGTAATTTGAGGGCGCTTAGTAATAGCAATAAGAGTTCATTTTATTTGAATTTGTATGCATGTAAAGTATATAAGTACAAAAAAGGCCTAATTGTTTTAAGATCTCACCATACCCAATAATTATATCTAAATAATAAAAAAAACTAAATTAATAATTGACTATGTTTTAGACGTAAAAAATTAAATTAAATATTCCTACTTAATTCTATGTTTCAATAAATCATAATCACTGGATGCAATAGCTCTCGCCACACTGAGGAAATTCTAGGTACTTACATATCTAAAATCATATTTTGAATGAAAGAGATACACCTCAAATCATAGTCATAAATAGCTGTTGCAAGGAATTACATCACATTAAGAAAATTCGAAGTACGATTTCCGGTTCAAACTTACGAACCCCGTGGCACGGTATTTACCGACGGTGAATTGAGGGCGTTTTGCACTAGCTATAAGCATAAATTTTATTTGAATGTCCAGCGATATCTGTATACAGCGGAAAATAAATGGCTGCAACCCTTTTTGCGTCCCACTGCTGGGCACGGGTCTCTCCCCATTATTGGAGAGGCCTGGAGCTTACTCCACCACGCTGCTCCAATGCGGGTTGGTGGAGATGCGGGTTAGTGGCCAACCCGCTGTCGGATGTTTTCAAACCGCCCATAAGGCCTCCGACAAGGTTTAACGACTGTTATCTATCGACAACAACCGGGACCGACGGCTTAACGTGCCCTCCGAAGCACGGAAACGCGCATGAAATTTTTTGCCACTAGCGGTCACCCATCTCACACCCGACCGCGCCCGATTGGCTTAGTTGCATAGATCGTTTGTGTTCTACGCTAACCGCCGGGCCATGCGCACTTCTATGGAAAATAAATATGCTCATTAAATTGATTTGTAATATACAGAGAACATCGCCAGGAATCGAACTCGGGGCCCTCCAATCGGCGGTCCGGCATGGTAACTATTACGCCGCAGGGGTCGCCAAATGTGATTGAAAATTGTACAGGCTAACTCTATATGGGATAACTCTATGTTTCAATTATTCATATCATATAGTTTGCAATAGCTCTCGTCAAACAACGAAAATTCAAGATACAAAGAGAAATTTATAACATAATATACATATGAATAAATGAAACAGACTAAAAATCGTGATTTCGAGGCATGACGTCACATTAAGAAATTTCGAAATAAGATTAAATGTTCACTTTCAAACTTACGAACCGTGGCACGGTGTTTACCGACGGTGTAATTTGAGGGCGCTTTGCACTAGCAATAAGCGTTAATTTTATTTGAATGTCCCGCGATATCCGGTTGCAACGAAAACATGGCATGTCCATTGAGCTAATTAATTACGTCTATATAATGTCTTTATTGTCATCGTCAGTGAATGTCGCATGGCCCCGCGTCTCACAGCTGGTGTACAATGTAACAATCTAAGTTTCGCTAAGCGAAACGGGCGCGGCTAGGTTTGAGATGAGTGACCACTATGTTGCGGCAAATTTCACGTGCGTTTCCTTGATTCGGAGGGCACATTTAGCCGTCGGTCCCTGCTTAACTATTATATAGTTGTCTTCAAACCTTGTAGGTGGCCATGTAGGCGGTAAAGCATCCAGAGAGCGGGAATCTTCGCCAACTGATATTGGATCAGCGTGGTAGAGTAAAATCTAGGCCTCCCAACTTTCGGATAGAGACTCGTGCTTAGCTGTGGGACGTAAAAAGAGTAGCAGCCACTCTATAAGTGTTGATAAACGTCATTTTTGAGTCTCCATTCCATGAATCTATGGACAAAATATGTTTAAGTACATTACTGCGGGAAAGCTACTAATCTCGTTTCTAAAAATATGCATGCTGATGTATGTACTACAAAGTTACGATTACTAAAAAGTAACAAACTTATTTTGTCTTTTGCACTGTATCTTAATCGATTCAGAGAATGAATGTAAGTACAATGTACTTAATTTTCTTTTTTCGACGTCTAATTCTTACCAAATTGTCTTTCGTTGATAACGTTCCTCGGCGCTTGTCTTTGTGGCTTGCGACCAAAGTATGGAGAAAGCACTGTGAAGAATACCTATTCTTATCATGCTTAAAATTAAAAGGAGCTTCTGAAGTAATAAATAAAAAATAAAATAAATAAATAACACTTCACACTCATACCCCCACAGTAGGGTAGAAATACCCCATGTCGTGGGTGCCATGGACACACACAAAGACAGAATTACAAACACAACCGATACACAGACCGTTAACAGAAATTTTAAACTCATCGTTCAAATTTCTGCTTCGCCGAGAATCGAACCTGGGACCCTCCAATCGGCAGTCCGGCATGGTAACCATTAAGCCACGCGGGCCGTCATGGCGTAATGGTGACTATGCCATAGGCCTAGAAGGTACTGACTGGAACCGTGTGAATACGTATTAGTAGGTACTTCTGTAAGTGCATTCCAAAATACTCGAATAGTAGGTACTGAAAACGACCTCTGCGTGGGTTTCAGCGAGTACCAAGTTCCACATAACATGGCATGTATCTAAAGAAACACGGGACTGTCTAAAGGTTTTTTATTCGATACCAAAAAAGGTATATGTTGTCAGCAAATCCTATTATCGAAACAGTAATAAATTACGTGCACGAAATCGATTTTTAAAACTTTAATTTCGGCTATTTTCAAAGTTGGACCGCTCCGCAAACTTAGAGACCAATAAATCAAAAGCTAATTTGGTTCAAGATTTGGTAGGCGGCAAGCGATGCGTGGCGTAATGTGTTCTTTACATCAAAAACACATTTAAAAGAAGTTAGATTGGCTTACCGGAGTTGGCTTGCAGCCATACATACTTGGAGTCTTTTCGGCGCTCCAAAGCCACTCCTAATCTTCGCCGATCCTCCGCAGATTGTTTGCAAGGTTTTGGTCCGTCAACATTTTATAGACGCAACTTTATCCACATAAATTATTTAGCCACCAAATGAGTTGTTTTCTTCATCGACGATTTATGGCATCTTTGATTATATTGATCGTGGATTGTCGGTTGTTGTTGTTAAAAAGGATAAGATTTCAAACATATTATATACGAGTAGTATTCCGCATTAGTGACGACCCACGTGGCGTAATGGCTACCATGCCGGACTACCGATCGGAAGGTCCCGGATTCGATTCCCGGCGAAGCAGAAATTTAATTGATGAGTTTAAATTTCTGTTCTCGGTCTGGGTGTTTGTGTTTCTGTCTTTGTGTGTGTCCATGGCACCCACGACACAGGTATATCTACCAAGTAGGGTATATAGTCCCTCATAGTAATGGGACTATGAGTGTGAAGCGAGTTGAGTTCCGCGCAGTGATGGTCGAGCGCTAAAACCAGCGGTCTCTGACACTATGTTGTTAATAGTATTCTGTGCTGATACAGACACTGAGTTCATATCCTCGCACCGCGCACCTCTGACAAATATTGTTAATTGCGTATTTATTGCTGCTCCACGCTCACCGTGGAAAACAGTTGTGGTATTTTTATTAATTACGATTTTTTCCATCACCTTGAATGCATGAAAGAAACACATAATTTCTCGAAGGCATGATGTCCACAATTCGGCATTTGGCCAGCGTGGTGGACTACGACAAATAAGATATAATATGTACTAAAAACATATTAATTTTTAGCAGTTGAAAGTGCCAATATGATGCAAAGAGTAATGAAAAATTGAACTATCGTATGGTGTCGTATATATCGTTCGTTATTCGTCTAATGTTTACCCATTGAATTCATATTTATTCGGCTTCCAGGTCGGTAGTAATGAAAAGTAGGTAATGAAAAAAAAATCGTTTGTTTAAAACAAGCTTTATTTTTATAATCTACTCTCATTCGTAGTGTCATTAACTACGTGTACGTACACACGTAGGATACTCATAAGTACATTCATTATGTATATCGTTAACATTGCGGAGTTTAAACAAATATTACATTTTGTTATTAAAACACACTTCATCATTGGGCTTATAATATATTTACAATAATATTTTCTATGCAGCATTTTCCTTAAAACTAGCATTTGGCAACATGATAACGATAACATTTACATACACGTAAATACTAGAGTATGTAGGGTTCTATACAACCTACACAGTAATTGACAGAAGAAATTTCACTACTATGATACAAAAATGAAATCGAAATACCTTGTTTGTATAAGAAAGAAATAGCTTTATAATTTTAAGATCAATTTCTGATAAGGTGCAGTTGAATGTTCTACAATCTTAGATATTTATATCAGTTTGGCGAAGTTTCTCTCCATTGCCAACATTTTTTTGGTTTTCGCAATTTTCTCTCAAATGGCATGAAAAAATAAATAACCATTACACACGGGCACAAGCAGTTTCCTATGTTTGGATTAAAAAATGTTTAGGAATTATATTCAACTACTTGCGAGTATATACAAAAGGCGTGATAAATTGCCTAAATTTTCTACGTGCCAATTCCATGTTGCATCATTGTTTATAAGACTACTCTCATTTTAATAATACAAAATTCGAACTTTCCTTGAAGTATTAAAGTACTTCCATTCAAATCAAGCAAAAAATAAGTATTTATCACAGCGAACACCAGAAGAAAATAATCACAAACACAGGGTTGGATTCAGTGGTAAAAATACACAATTCGTTCAGTCTTAATCTATTTATAAAATAACTATTACAATTATGTGCACTTTATTTAATGTAGTACATGTGCGGCAAGTTTAAATAACACCACGGCTTAGCAGATTTATAAATGCACTAACAAATACGATTTAAAATCTAAATCCGAGCCATTACAGGTGTGGTACTAATATTTCCAACATCCTTATAATTTTTATCAATAATAATTATCTTTTATCTAAATCTGCTCTACCGCAAGTGTACACTTATACCAAGGAACTGTCATACATTATACTCATTACGATAAATATAATATACATATAATTAACAACGACATTTATACATTTACATAAATATTGTTATCTGTATGAAAACTCAATAAAATGTATAGTACTGTATATAATTTTACTTTAAACCGTGTGCCTAAATTTTATATAATGATATATTATTCTACGTTACCTGTTTTCCAGAACAATATAATTTCGGAATAGAATTATACTGATAAGAGGTTCTTCGTACTAGCGCTTTTCCAGTGTAGGCGTGCTTAACGCCTACGCAGGGAAAGCAACAGTATGAAGAGCTCTTAATTATAACGCGAAGAGTACAAAGGTATAGGAAGGTAGCTAACGATTGGTTTCAATTTTTTTTTGATTATCAGAAGAATTCTAGCTACTAGTGCAGTCTTTTCCCTAAATAAATTGCTTGAGTAATACAATTAGCCAAGATTCGCTTACATATTCACAACACTTCTTAGGAAGCTACGATTTTCGAAGAAGTGCTCACAATCAAATCTTACAAGCAATCTATGAACGTGATAAAATTATACCGTCTACAATTTTCAGCTTTATTTCATTCAGAATAATAAACTTAAGTGACATTTAGCTCGAGTATGTGGGGCTGTATTGTAGGAAGTAATGTTCGGCTAGCCTAAGTACAACAAAACACACTTAATAAAAGTAATGTCCAATTGATTCTCCTCCAAACAGCACCATTACCTGAAAAACGTTAAACTTGTTTACTAGAGAAGTAAAAAAAGAACAATCTACTTCATTTGAGTCTCTTATTTTTTTCAAAAATTAAAGAACTAAAGGACAGGACATATTGTTATCATAAACGATAAAACTGCATAAAGGAATTCCATAAAAACCTGGGAGGTTTTTTTTTCCGCCGGCTTTTTTTCTCTCAGTGTACAAACACCGTGTTATATGGGTACCCAAAGCCGACGATCGGTACCGATCCGAAATATAAATAAATAAATATTTTAATTTAAGGCGCATTATGGGACAAATAAAAAAAAATAGATGTGAATGTACATTTCGTAATTGTGTCTTAGTTAAGTTTTTTCCTTTATATTCTTCTTATTATTATTATCTTCGTAATATATGCATACCTCAAGAAGGTAAATATGGCGAACTAAATATATATAAACAACTTTGTAAACACCCATATTTGTGCAAAAAAAGTCTTTGTCTCTAATAACAAGCCAACGTTATCGTATCGGTTAAGATCGTCGGAACTTTAAACCTAAAATATTATAAAAAGAAACAATTTAAAAAAAAATTATGCTTAAAGGAACACTGGGGAGCGCATTAGAAGATCGCTCTAAATTTGTAGATACGATGTCTCTGACAGAAGTTAATGAAAGTGAATTCTTGTTTACCTTTAACCTGCGATGCACCGCCCACCCAGTTGAGATGTGTCTTCCCGCCACCCTCGTCTGTCTTCTGCTTCCCCTTATCGATCTCGTTTAGGTTCGATTGATACTTGGTTCCTGGATTTCAAGATATTTTAGTAAAATTAATTTAAAGTCAAAAGTCAAAACATTGAGAAAGTTTACGGAACTATATGCGCGGATGTTTTCAAAAGTATGAACTGAACAAAACGAAGATTCAGTTAGCTTAAATTAAATGCAGAAAAGTTTGTCTCTATTTCCGACCTTAACGAAAATATTGTCCACGTTACATATTATTATAAAATTTCTGTAGAGAAATCAGGAGCACGGTTATTTTGTACCTAAATTGTTATAGGTTTTCTTTTGTCTTGTTTTTGACGTCTTTACTCTTTTACTTTACAAACTAATCAGCAAGCAGCCGGTTGAAATATAGGAAAGTAATTTATCGTACTTACACGAAAAGGATACAAAAAATTGTAAGCAGATATACGCGAACTCATTAGGCAAGGAAAAGGATTCAATATGGGGTAGGGACGGACGGCGCGGTCGAGCGGCAGTTATTGAAAAGTTGCGCAATAGTCGAGTAGCCGGGGCAGCCGTAAAATTCGTAATGGGCACAAAAAATAAAACAGTAGCGATGGTCAACGTCCTCTGCGTCGCGCCATCCCGTGCAAAAACCTCTAACCGCAAAACTTAATGCATGTATTGTTCAGACTATCTAAATTTTACGCATAGTCGGTAAATGTGTTGGCTAAAATGTTTTGGCTTTGTCTACTAGTCTCAGGGTTCTAGTTTCAGTATTTATAGTCACGTAAATATCCAACTCGATTAGGAACGTATCTAATTTTAACTATACAAATGCATATCATAAAAACAGGTTTATTTTCTTGCTTGATTCCAATACACATACGATATGTTTTTTAACACATTGCAATTTAACGAATGCAGCATGTTTGCTGTTGAAAATAAACATGATAATATGAAGAGTCCTGTGAACATTATATTTCCGACCATTCAACAACAAATTTATTTATCAAGTCTCGGGGAATGACATTCATTTTCGAATAGAAAGTCATTTTCTTTTTAATTTTTTGTGTCAGTCGTTTTATTATCCTATATACGAGTAGTTTATACACATCTTATTTGTAGAACCAGTTTTAGTTTTGTAACATTTTCTCTGCTATTAAATATGTATTAAATCCAGCAGCGATGACCGAGTGGTAAAAAACCGCGATCTTCGACGCGACCGATAACGGATTCAATTCTTCGGCGCGCACCACTGACAAAGAATTTTGTAATGTGCGCATTTATCTCTGCTCCACGGTGATGGAAAATAGCGTGACATTTAATTGATTACGGTGTTCTCCGTCGCCGTGCATGCCTGAGAGAAATTTATAATTTTTCGAAAACATGACGTCCACCAATCCGCACTTGGCCAGCGTGGTGGAGTATGGCCTAAAATCCCTCTTACTTCTGAGAGGAGACCTGTGCCCAGCAGTGGGACATAAAAAGGTTGAAAAAAATTTAAATCTGTGCTTTTAGTATTAGTTTATCTTGAATAAATTATTCTTTTCGCGAAACCATAAGACCATAAATAAGTAAGATAGCTTTTCATTACGACTTTATATAAAATTCAAGCACCAGTTTCGATTTTAATAAAGAAATATCTTTAAAAGAATATAGGTATAGTTTGTAAACTTGCATAGGGTGGGTGGCTGACACTTGGCAGTAATAGCTTGTAGCGCAAGATGTCGTCGTTGTCCGAGCGCTGGGCGTCGGGCGACATGTCCGGAAAATGCCCAACTTCCAATAACAGCGTAATGACGCGCGCCAAACAACTTATGAGCCCACGATATTACAACATCTACAACGAACAACCGGACGATAAATCTATTGATATCATCTACATAATTGCTTTTCCTTTAATAACCCTCAGCCTGTTTACTTTGTATGGCATATTAAAAACGTGTTTCATAGTCAATTTATGGCTTCAAATGTTTAGTGTCTATGGCATTCGAAGTTTAAATTTTTCATAACAGTCTATAAAGAAGCAAACACATCTAGCACCACTTCATAAAACATTTGTTTATAAACGATTTGCTTGTGCTTTACGAGGAACATAACATTTGAAGCCAGTTAACAACCTGCCGACTGGCGACAGGCTAAATGTCGTAATAGTTTATGATCTATAAACAAATATAACGACCACTAATAATAACTGAAACAGCAGCAAACAATGAAAATAAACTGAGCGATCTCGAGGGATACAGCTCATAAAGGTATTATTATCTCTTAATAAACGAAATCGCTGATATAAAAATCTTGTTTCAATATAATTTATCGCGAACCGTATCGATGGGGCATTAATGAACTCATTTTACCGCACAATTTGTGGATACTTTCATTAGTGTTGCGACTATGTGTTTATTTGTTTTGCAGGATAATGAGTGGCTGTTTACTTATGCATATAATTTAATAGGCGTAACTTTATAGGTTTCCCCTACCTTTTTATAAAATTTATTTGTATATGACATTAATAATTTAGTCTAGAAAATAACATATAGAGTCCTGTGACAAGGTAATTATATTCCTACTAAAGTGTGTGGACCATGAAAGGCCACTCTAACGTATAAACACTTTTTATTCGTTTATTTACTGGATAAATGAAGGAAACAAATTGTTACTATCCTATTACATTATTATACACACGAGTATACACCACTTTTTACCTAACTTTAATCACTTTATTAAACTTAAGTTTAATTAAATTAAAAACTTTTTTTACCCACAATGGCCTTTACATGGGTCCGTTCTTTGTAAGGCCTTAATGTTCCTAAGAGTTAAAAAGTTTATTAAGGCTTTAAAAAATAATAAAAATATTATAAATATAAAACATTGCTTTAACTGTAACGGTACGTTTTTATAACTAAAAAGTAAGTGTTCAAATGCTCATAGTTTTTAAATGTTTATTGTAAGGACCATGTATCATAGAAAGGCCAACTGTAAAATTTTTGATTATTGATGATTGGCATTATAAGGAATCACCGGTTATTCTAGGAACACTACCAATATTTTAATAGGCATAGTCAAAAAATATCCTACAAGTTTTTTTACCCGAAACCATTTATTTCATAGCTAACGATTATACTATATAAACCATTTATATAGTTATAAATTATACATTAAAACTTTTCTTTTATACTGTAAAACCGTTAGTAAAAAACAACTAGTTTTATTTTTATTTTTGGTGTTTGCGTTAATTTTAAGCATTTTGTACACATCCTTCTTTTAAAATTTCTTTTGTCTGACATTATTCTTTTAGTACTTTATTACTCGAGGTGAACAATGGATTTTATGCTACGCTGGATTATGTGGTTTTCATTTCTTTTATAGTAAGATGACAGTGCGTAAGTCGTGTACGGTCACGGAAAGGCGACCGTGCCGTGACCATACACGGTAAATAGAGGCTTATGTATTTATAGGTAAAATTTAATTAAAATATTATTATATTGTACCTTTGTCTACAACTGGAGTGTCTCGACGTGGTGGTCGCGATGGGGGCGGAATGGTGATCGCCCGGGGATCTGGAGTAGTTGTAGGCGGCGAGGAGGCTAAGAAATTATAAACATTATTACTTTTACTTAAATACATCTGCATTTATTTATTTATATTTAATATACTTCATGGTAAAGGATTAAAGGTAAGGTAAGGTAAAGGTAAAGATTAAAGGAAGTTCACGGTGAACATTGTGATGGATACTTTTGATGTTTTCCTTTACTGTGCTTTACTGATTAAACAAAACATTTTAAATCAACTTAATCTTAATTTTTAATGCGTATGTGTGCTCCTACATAATGACAATGATGAGTCAAAGGAACATGTGTAAAATATAACTTTTTATAAAAACTTACTGTATAGTCGTATAGTACCATCCGATTCCCCTCTAGGATTCTTCGCCACACATTTATATGTTCCATAGTCTTCGGTGATAATGTGTCTTATAAGTAGCCTCATGTGTGTTTTGTATGCCGGAACCCCAACGGTGTTTTCCATGTGATACTTTGAACTTTCATGAATCATGTGGCCGTCGTCTCTAGTCCAGTAGTTCAAGGAAGTTGGATGGGCTTCTGTGAAACACTCCAAGGTTACGTTGTAGTAAAGTGGGGCGCCTACTAGTTGATGGGGAATCCACAACATTGGAGGAACTGTGAACAAGTAAATCTGTTATTAATGCAAGTACGATGCAATTGATTATTTTCATGTTTTTTCATTATTTTTACCAGCCAAGAACGAAACATTTACACCTATTCATATGAGATCTATACAATATGCAACAAATACTGGTCACAGCTACTCTTTTTGCAAGCAGGCATTGAATTACCAGGAGCACCTTTGATGTTTATTGTAGTTTCGTACTTTGCATGGGATCTAGATTTTAAATGTAGTTTCTTTTTATTAAATCAAAATTACTTCTGGTAGTTATATTGTCAAAAGTTTTTATTATTATAGTATATAGTATTTTTAATATTTTTGCAGTAAATGTATCATTTCTACGCATCTACTATTAAAATGCTGCAAAGTTTGAAAGTAATACAAGTTTATTGAACTTACAATCAACGCTAACTTTAACCCTTTTCGAAACAGTTGGTGGCACGCCGTTACTAGCGATGCATAAGTAAGCGCCCATATCAAGCCGAGAAATCCGGGCCATTTCCAGCACTTCGCCCTCCCATTCTGAAACTGAATTAGTCACATTAAATTAAACTAGTTGACAGTCAAAAGTCTAAAGTAGGTACCTATGTTAAAGTTGCGTTCATTTAACTGTATGTAAATCCGGATTATAAACAAAATACCTGGATAATCAAGCATTCTTCGGATAAAAACAATTGATTTGCTTGGTCGAACAGTCAAAAACGAACTTGAAAAAATTAAAAAAATTAAAACAGATTGGAGACATCTGGACTCTAACCGGCCTTCTAGTTTCGGCCCACCTGATTTCCCAACTGACCTTGTATATAGTGGTGAAAATTTACCTTCGTATTCTAATGACATTATAGCAACTTTTAACTGTCTGAAAACACGGATAAACAACGTTTTCTAAAATGAAACCTTGCTAGATCTACTAATTACACAAAAATCGTTGCAGCCGTTTCCGAGATTCCAATTATATATTTATATATAGGTATATACAAGAATTGCTCGTTTAAAGGTGTTAGATAAAATGTAATTGGATTACTTAACGGGCAATTTTTTTACAAATCCTACCGGAATGTCCCTTGCTGATGGAGATTTTTGAGTTGTCATCCCGTTTCCACTTGATGGTGGGCTTAGGAGAGCCATTAGCGCGACACGTCAGAGTGACGTTGGCGCCCTCTCGGACGATAACGTCACTTGAGCTCAACGAGTCGTCGATTGACGGCGGCACTGTAAACATTAAAAGTGAAATTTACTTATTACTAGTTGACCCTGAACTTCTTACCGCTTTTCGTAATTAAATTATAAATGACTAAAAATAGGGATTGATGGTTCAAGGGTTAAAATTAAAGGATGTACCTATGTATTTTAAATGCTGCATCACAAAAATAAACCTTCTGAATACACATAGTAAACTCTATCAAAATCGGCAAAGCCGTTTCGAAGGAGTAAGGTAACTACTACTCATAAAACTGTGATGAGAGCTTTTATATATTAGATTTAAAAGGGAAGATAATCATTGTGATTTTAATTCCATTGATTGAAAATCGTTTATAAATAAATAAATAAACGCTACACACTCATAGTACTCAAGGATTACCTATTTAGTGGGTGGCATAGACAACAGAAATTTAAACCCAAAATTCAAATTCTGCTTCGCTGGGAATCGAACCCAGGACTCTCTGAATGGCAGTCTGTCGCTATTTTTTTTTAATTTTTCATCAAAACATTGACATCAGATCTACATGTTTTTTTAGTTTCTATATCATTGTCGATCCAAAGTCCTAAAAATTTTGTGCATTTATTAGTGCTCTTGACAGCTCTTGTATAGTTGTCCCTAAATAATTTACTTTAACATTATTCGAATCAAACTTTTGTTGTAATGTATTTGTAAAGATTTATTTAAAAGTTTTTTATGACAACAAGTGTATGATATATGTTAATAATTTTTTTATTTGAATGCAGTAGCGGACTACCATGCAGGCCACGTGGTTTTAAGTGATCGCTGCACCCCTTACTCATCTGCACACAACCTCAAAGTCTGAGTTTTGCCTGTGGTCGCATGCAGTTGCCGGAGGTCACATGCGGTGCCGCTACTTCAAAGGAAGGCCGATGATCGTCTTATGTAAATCTGGCCAGTACTGGTACTGCTCTACTGTACTGCACCTTTCCATCGAAACACAATATAATTACGGTAGAAGTGGGTACAGAAGTGGTACTTCTCCGGGCTAACCATAAATGTTCTAGCACCTATACTAGTGGCTGTGATCTTTCTTTCAAACATTGGAAGTTTACAAAAACCACTTGCGATGTTCTTTGTGGGCTATGTCTGACTTTAAACTTTGCAATCAAACTGGCGATGGCCAAGCGGTCACAACTGCGATCTCCGACACAAAGATACCGATTTCAAACCTCCGACGCGCTCCTCTGACAAAGAAATTTGCTAAGTGCGTATTTATCGCTGCTCCACGGTGAGGGAAAATGTTTTAGTTTAATTAATTGCGATATTTTCCATCACCGTGGATGACTGTGAGAAACTCAGAATTTCCCGAATGATTGATGTCCACAATGCGCACTTGGCAGCGTAGTCTTCCAAAATGAAACCTATGCCCAGCAGTGGGACATAAAAACGGTTGAAAAAAATCAATGATCAATTACCAACAACATGCAAGTATCCGAACTGAGTCTTCGCGGTGACGGTGTTGATTTGGCACATGTAGCGGCCGCGGTCTTCCTCTCGTACGTCAGAGATGTGCAGGAACCAGGTGCGGTGCTTGTCATGGGTCACGCTGACCCGCGGATTGCGGGTGATCACGTGATTGTGAACCGTCAAGATGGCCGACTGCTCGAAGTGCATCCATGCTACCTGTGGAATTAATTTTCCTTTAATTTTGTTAAATATTAGATTAGAGTTTGTTTTTATGTTATAGTTATCCTAAATTCAATGGATATGAAATTGCAGAGGGTGAATGGAAATGGAAAAGATAAATAAAAAGTCCCTCATTTTTATCTAAGAAGATATTTTTTCATACATAATATAAAAAGTGTTGGCCACCATGGGATGCTCAGTAAAATTTAAATATCTATGTTAACTGTAGATCACATAAGTTTTTAAAGAATCGATCACTTGATATATTATATGATAGATTCATTACACACATAGGTACGTTACAAGAAAAAGAAATTTTTAACAGTGTGTCAAGAAAGTTCGTAGGTATCGACGATCTTATTTGAAAAATCCTGGCACAAAATATATTATTGCGAGTCGGTAAGAAGAAATAGAATGTGTAGCTCGAATGATTTCCAATCGTTCTTAAAATTTGACGAGTGACGTAACGGAAATTAAAGGACGTCGCCTCCTTTCAAGTACAATATTTTTTCGTACGAAATAAAGGTGAATAAATCACGATTTTACGAATGACTCTTGGGCTTTCTATCGGCACAGAATCTATCGGTATTATATATATCGGTATTTATTGCTTTTTTACAGACTATAAATACAAGAAACAGGAAATTAATTATTTCCGAGAGGTAAAGAAACTACATAAGTAAGTAAGTACCAAGACATTATAAATTTGTGTGTTTATAATCTTTTACTTACATATAGATACATACATATTTTATTTACATTTGTACATTTTAGAGGGTAAAAATTAAGTCGAAATCACCTAAGTGGAAATTTGAATACTTAAGTACTTAGCATGTATAAGGTTCTATCATATTATTAATATTAAGTGGAAAAAAGAAAACCTTGATAAAATTTTATACGTTTCAATTTAGTTTTCGAATGTTTCCCTTTTCCATGTGATATTATTACCTACTTCATATTAAATATGATATCAAGATTCATGTCAATGAGAAGTTTAGTTTTCGATATAGACTCATGTGCCCCCGAGAAACATTTTTTAACACAGAACAAACCTTAAAATAGAAAGCACTTCCTAAAATTGAAATGCTCTGGATGGACATTAGACAGCGTGATTGCAAACAGCTGCTGCGTTCCACTTCCACGGCATTAACCTCTTAGAGCGTTCTGTTCGGATTGTTATGTTATAAGTGTTACAACCTAGCTTTTAATTTTTTTTAAATCATGTTACTTAATTTGTTCTTATACTTCATTCCGACAACACTTGCCCGGAGATGCGCGTTATCCGCATTGGAGCAGAGTGGTGAAGTAAGCTAGATCCAAGCCTCCCCAATAACGGGTAGAGACCGGTATCCAGCAGTGGCACCCAAAAAAGAGTTGTAGACAGATGAACTGAAGATTGGTGTCGGTGCGTTCCATTCCACGACATTAACCGCTTACATATCATTTGTAAGCTACAATACAGGTAGCTTTATTTTTTTAAACTAAGCGTTTTTATTTACGTACATGAGACACTATGATTGATGATTAATTCTAATAATTCAAGTTACCTAAAGGCAAGACTTAAAAAAGAAAAATCGGTTTGTTTTATTTTTGACAATTATAATAGAAAAAACGTTTTTTCAAGTCATAATGCGTTAAATATATTTGTAAATGTACAAGATGTAGGTGGTTTGTAAAAGAAATCGAACGGGTTAGGTGTAAGTGTTTGACGCACGTTTGGCTTCCAAGATATTAACTGCTTACAGCATTCCATTCAGACAGCTATGTACAAGTAATTCTATCGCACTTATTTCTAAACTTTTTTATCTTCAGGTAAAAAAAATTAGAAACGGAAATATTTCAATTTTAATCTCTTTCGAAGTAATTTTTCTAAACTAATAAACCACGTCTTTCGAAGTAATTTTTCAAGTTTAAAAATTATAATACAAAAATATACATAGATCAAATTTTAATCATGATTAATTTAAAACATTTGTAGTCGTAGAAGATAGCCGTCCTCGAAATAGACTTGGTACGGTTGGAGATTAGAAATGTGATTGCAGACAGCTTCGAGCGCGTTAGACTTCCAAGGCATTAACTGCTAAAAGCGTCCTACTCGGACGTTATGCTACAATCAAACCAATAGATTCTAATTTAAAATTTCAGAGTAACTACATGTAAAAGAGCTTTAAAAACTAATGTTAATGCGTCATTAAAAATACAGCTTTATTACAGAATTTATTAAAAACTAGCTTTCCACCCACATTAGACGATAAAATTGAAGCACGACCGACTTCCACGGCATTGACCGCTTACAGGATATTGTTACGAGTATGTTTGAAAAATCATAACACTTTTAATTCTCACTCTACAGCAAGCCTTCAAATGATTATAAGAAATAAAAATTAAATAATTTCAAAGTGTGTGTCCTACAAAATATTCAAAATACTGACCAGTTCAACGTTTTTTGTTTTTAATAAAAGACAGAAAGACATAGATTTGGTAAAGGCTTATGAAGTTTTTGTTTACTACTAACTCGTCGGGTATGAAACCCTGAAAAGACTTTATAAAGAAGAATCTACCGAAAAAATCTCATAATCATGAATCACTCGTAAAATTCTAAAAGTTATTAAAATGGTCTCTGGATATAACCAGTCAACTTTAAAATAAACATTCAAATTCCAACCGGGCTGAAAATAAAAGAAGAAAGGTACCTGAGTGGTTTTATTGCGGCAAAAATTTACTAAAGTTGAGTAATAAAATACTGGGAGTGAATTTGAAAAGTTAGTCGTACACGGTTCATCTCTTAATCCAGCTTTAAGTTTGAATCATGGATAGTTCTTTTTATCAAGATTGCGGAGGCAATATAGGGAGAAGTTTGTTAGCTGAAACTCGTGCCGGGTCACATCTTACCTATCTTAAGTGATACGGCTCTCAGCCGCTGTCTAATTTATAATGGACTTGAGGAAACTTCGCTCATTTTATTATGCAATGGGACGGTAACCCCTCTAATGACGGCGGCCCGATTTGTCGTAACCTGACGCTGAGGGATGTATTTAACGTGCCGTGTATTGCTAAAGGCTAATTTGTTAGTTAATTATAAAATATTTCTTTAAAATATTGGAAAATAACGGAGTATTATTTTCGTTAAAAATAGGAAATCACAATTCCTATTTCTTTAATATACCTTATAAGAATACATAACAAAATAAAATAGAAAAAATATAATATGTAGATGTAATGATTCTAATAAAAAAACTATAACCATGACAAAGATGCAGTTAATTACTAAAAGTTTGTATTATTAGCTATTTGAAGTAACAAAGGAGAGTGTTAAAGGAAAATTTTCTGTACCCGAAGGTAGTCAGCGTGATTGTGGCCGGCGCGTTTAATTTAATCATAGGGGTACTTCAGACCCCTGCCGCACCGCTTGGTCGCAAGGCTTATCACTGTGACAACATTATGATTACAAAAAGCCATTTTGATTGAATATGTGTTCTTTTGTCGTTCGCCTATATTTGTAGCTCTCAGTATTTTTTTAGAGTTCTTCAAACGTAACAGTAAATTAAGACCAATTATTATTTAGATTATAGTTATTTTGATTGAAGGAGTTAGGTTAATAGAGATTTGTGAGTTACTTCAAAAACTTTTTAGTTTAAATAATTTCAAAGGCAAATATCCTAAACTAACCTAAAGCGTAATTGTGCTCGGAGCATCCAATTGACTCAATGTGGTACATTAGTCTTATCGCTGTGATAATATTTTGATTTTAAATAGATATTTTGATTAAATATGATGTAGAGGTACTTCTGCGTAAATATATGTAGTTTAGTTACTCCATTCAAAATATATCTCATACGAATTAATCAATACTTTAAATAGGTTATGAATATTTTTTTATCTTTAATTAGTAATTGTGATCTTCTTTTTTAATCTCATTAATACCTCAGATTATCACGACATGATCATATTTTAATTAATACTATGATTGATTGTGAGCATATTTGTGTTCAAGCAGCAAGAGCAGGTTGTTAAAAAAACTCCTAATTTCAAATTAACATTTACTTTAAGAAATAAAGGAAATGTCGAAAGGAAATAACCCGAAGCTATTTTGCGTAATTGCGGTCGGCGCGTCTAATCTAATCACTGCGGTACCTCAGACCGTCGCCTGGACGCAACGGTTATCACTTATGACAATATTTTGATTACAAATAGCTATTTTAATTGAAGTTATAGGTGAATGGTGAAGCAATAAAGCAATGTCAGTCGCTACACCAACATTCGTACTACAAATAAGGCGTAAAGTGTCAAAGGACTAGGATATGTAACGTGTTTTGTGTAATATTATATTGGTAGACGCGTAATCGCGTAATCTATTTACAGTGATAATTAAAACTTCCAAAACCTACTACTATTAGAGTAATTTGATTATAAGTAGCTATTTTGATTGAATGTGTATGTTTGTGGCCATAAACCATAATTAATCGCTTCAAACCTTAGAGCATCACAGGTTGAGTCAGTACCTTCGATGCCCTAAGCCCCAAACGCTTAAAATAATCAGTAATTTAAAGCACCTCATAAAGAAATGTTTCAGAGTGGAATTTTTTACCCGAAGCTGATCCATGTAATTGTGGTCAACGCGTCTAATAATCACTACGGTACTTCAGACCCTGTGATAATATTTTGATTACAAATTAATAGCATTTATTTAGTCGACTCAAAATAGTTCTACCTACAAATGGATATTTTTATATACCTACTTCATACTAATACTAATATTACAAACGCGAAAGTTAGTAAGTATGGATGTTTGTTACTCTTTCACGTAATAACTTCTGAATGGATTTCAATGAAACTTTACAATAATATAGCTTATACATCAGAATAACACATAAAATTAGAATTAGAATTACTAACATGGCTTTACTAACAAATTATAGTTGTATTAATATAATTTAATTATTTGTGTCATTTAATTGGATTAATTTCATTTCATTTAATTTAATTCTATAATTATAATTTAATTTACAATTTAATATGAAAATTATTTTCTTGCATTAAATTAATTATTATTATATTATTATAGGCTACAATTTATAAAGATATTGTGTGAATTGTTCAAAATATGACGATAAGTGTCAAGTAAGTAGGAAAAAATCTACCATCTGCGAGCTATTCTGGCGTGCGCTGCCAAAACCGCTAGAGTTACACATATGTATGTAGTGTGTGATGGAAATGTTTATCTTAAATAGTCCTACAAAAAAGCCCGCCATTTGTTTGTATGTTTATTTGTTTATACAACATCATGCTATGACTAATACCAAAGTGCACCAGGACGAAGTCGCGGGCGGCCTCGAATTTTATAATAAATGAAAATATTCCAGGGACTGGGAAACCACCTAAAACTATGTTGACTGTGATCAGCGCGACTAATGTAATCAATGCAGTACCTCAGACTCGCCTAGATGCAAGGTTTATCGCTGTGATAATATTTTGATTGCAAATAGCTTGTTCGATTGGAAACATGTTCAATGCACTGTTGCGTCAATAATGTAGGATAACTGAAGGGACTGCCAGTCTCGTTAAATTTTCTAATTATAACAAAATTTACAAAATGAGGTTGCTATTCATGTGGGGCTTTAGAGAAGGTTAACTAATACTAAACCGCATCTCCAGACCAAATCGCCTTAATTATTCTGTATACTACTAACAAACGTAATAAGAGTATTAGAGAATGACCGAATTTTCTGCACTGATTTTCTATAAAGAGCTACACCTGAAAATTCTTAAGACCAAAAATAATCTAATCAAATTCTTTATTTAAATGTAAAGTACTGTCAATAAATATCCGTTAATGTACCGGCGTTTAATGTAATAATTTCCTCAAAGTACTATCGTCGTTGCGCTAAAGAACCTTAGACTGGCACCTACATGCACAGCGTTTTATTATTTAGATATAAGCTATTTTTAAAATATAAAGTGTCAAAGGACAAAGTGCTGCGTAAAGGTTTTTGTGGTGTGCTTATTAAATTATGCGGCCTCAGATTTACATCCGGATTTATACCAAACTAGTTTAAAGTACTATACATAAAGATATATTATAAGGTATTCTATCGTTCAAGTTGGATCAAACTGTACACGGTGTGCTTTGATTAAAATCGTTTCAGTATTTTAGGAGTCCATAGCGGACAAACAATGTGACACGCACATGTGGCATGAAGGTAGAGCAGCCATGTGGCGCAATGGTTACCATGCCGGACTGCTGATCAGAGGGTCCCAGGTTCAATTCGCGGCGAAGCAGAATTTGAATGATGAGTTTAAAAATTCTGTTCTTGGTTTGGGTGTTTGTGGTTCTGACTTTGTATACGTCCTTGGTACCCACGACACAGGATATATCTACCTTACTCTAGGCTATAAGTGTGAAGCGTTATTTTTTTATAAATAAACCGTCCAAAAATGCAGACAGATCGCGTAGTGTTAAGCGATCACTGTCGCCTATGGACACGGGCAACCCCAGGGGAGCCATCCGAGCATTGCCGGCTTTGGAGAAGAGCTTTTTTACAGCTTTATTTGGTATTTATTTATTTATTTAATCAATTTATATGTTTTAAAGTTAAGATTTCTCACCTTCTAACTCATCATTGTTAAGGAAAGTGACGAAGTGAGACACACTTTGACACTTATACAAATTAGGGGTTACTGGTGAATGAAAGCTGATCTGCGTAATTGTAACGACGTCTTATGTGATTGCCGCCGAGTGTCATAAGTACTCGTACCGCGCTCATTTAGTAACGAGCCTCATACTGACAGGTAATAAGGGGCTCGACATAATATGGATACTCAGGTGCGTAGCAATATTATGTTGTAATTATGCGTTAGTACCAAGACTATTTATAATAGAAATAATGCCGTGTAATCCGTCCCTCGATCTAACACAAACTGTTCCGATGAATATTTCATTATGTTAAATCAGAACACTAGTTTTTGTTCTCACATTTTTTGTCGAATGAAATGTGCGACAAAGATTATTAGTCATATTATTATGTTTTATTACGTCAAGTTTGAAAAGAAATTTCTCATAGTTTTATGAAAGTGCAAATATGGAATATTTCACAGAGAAAAAATTCCTGACTTGTAGACAGTTCGTTTGTCTATCATATTTTTATGAGAATAAAAAGATCGTTATTATACACAAGCTGCGTTTATACATTTTTTTTACTTTTTAAGTTCCGTGTGATAATTTAAAGAAATATTGAATGCAAATTAAATTTGTTACATTATAAATCCAAATCTAATCTAAAACTCTCACCAGGATTACCTTTTCTACTACTTTAATATAGAACAAAGGCATATCTTAGAAAGTTTCATTTTATTGTTTGAACAATTAAGATAAAATGGAGGAGGAATCAAAATTTTACAAGCGGTTAGGAGATAAGCTTTCAGTGTTGAACTTTTGGAGTTTCACATCGGCTGGTCGGTTGGGTCGGGCCGAAATATTTTGTAAAGTCCCAAGTTAATTCGGAATTCAAATGATAAAATGCGTAACTTAATGAGAGAGTGTAAAGTGTGTTTCTAGAACAATAAGGCAGGAGAAATGTCTTTTGTTTAAACTGTTGTAAGTTGGTCTCAGTTTGTGAAATTATTTATACAGTACATTGTACAAAAGAAAACGAAACGTCTTCTTCGTTTGTAATTTTTCACTGTTTTTTGTAACATGAAGAAAATTATCCCCATAACTTTAAGCCAGTGCAATCACAAACCACTTTTATTTAAATCGCAGCCAGGTAGCAATTACTCAAATATGCACTCCAATTTTAGCAGCAAAAAATATTTCATTTGAGCAGCAAATGATGTCAAATATTAAAATCAAGTGGGCAGCCCTAAATGTGCAAAGTGGGTAATGAAGCTGGCAGATGCAAATATGATATTTGAAATGGAAGCAGCGGCTAACTAATTTCATTCGTCTGCGGATCCTAAACGAGTTAGGGCACGGCCGCAACGCTACTGCACCGCCTGTTCGCTAGTTTTGTGATACAGTTTCACTGAATTCACAATGAAATTAATTACGAGTGGTATGTACGATGACACTAGTATTGGAAAATACGTAGGCAGGTACTAATATGAAATTTTCGTTAGCCAACTGTCCCCTAAACGATTCAGTTGCTTTTAAAGAAATTCGTTTGGTTTTTTTTTCAAAAATACAGCATGATTTTATACGAGTATGTAAAGAGTGTAAAAGTATACACATTTTATGGAGATATTTGATGATTGACGACCCGCTTGGCTTAACGGTTACCATGCCGAACTGCCGATCGGAGGGCCCCGGGTTCGATTCCCGGCGAAGCAGAAATTTGAATGATGAGTTTGAATTTTCTGTTCTCGGTCTGGGTGTTTGCGTTCCTGTCTTTGTATGTGTCCATGGTACCCACGACACATGGTATACCTACCCTACTGTGGGGCTATGAGTGTGAAGCGTATTTATTTATACTTTTTTTACCCCTATCTAACATGTCCAACTAACCTAGATGTAACATCGGTTTGCTAACCTTTTTTGCGTCACACTGCTGGGCACGGCATCCTCCCCTTTATTGAGGAAGCCTGGAGCTTACTACACCATGCTACACAAATGCATGTTCGTGGAGAGTATGTTGAAAATCAAATCTAGAGGTTTAATTTTTAAGAATTTTCTTCGCTCATTGTAATTAAGGCTTTAAATATGACTGCAGAATTACGAGAGATAGATGAACGGCAAAAATAGGATTGAATCTATTTTAGTATGGTACGCCGAAAGGCATTGATATAATCGTTACTATATCTGTTTTGTGGGCGTAATAATAAAAAGTCAGTAGGGCGCAAAACACAATCTGAGGTACAAACTTATAGCAACGAAGCACTTTGGGTAGCGGCCAACATAAAGTAGTCTCTGACGCTGAAAACACGTGTTCCAAGTTTTAGTGTAAAACTTTCGGAGGCTTATTAACTCGTTATCTTTTAACCACCTTTAATTTAGGCCCTTCTTTCTTTTTATCTTAATTGTTGAGGCATTAAGGAGGCAAAGTTGAAGTTCGGGGGCTCGGCGGGAGACGGGTCCCTCAGGACATGCCTGGAAGGCGTCGTTTGATTTATAATGGACTCGTTGCAAACTTTAGCCATTCTACCGCGCACCGCACCGAACCTCCTTAACGATGGACCCCATCGCCGCAGGAGATGATTCGTAGACGTGTTTAATAATATTACGACAGATTTAATTATGGAACGTTTAAGAAGCTTCATCTCATGCTATTATCGTTACTTTGCCCTCCCTAACTTGTTCGACAGACTTTTTCAAAAGTTTTATGCGGCGTAGGTACTTAAGAATGGGCAAATATTCTTAAGAAGATGCCATAATTTTTGAAGTATATACGAGTAGCAAGTATGCTAGTAGGTATGTTGTAGCATTTGCATATTTTTAGGGTTCCGTAGCCAAATGGCGAAAAATGGAACCCTTATGGATTCGTGATGTCTGTCTGTCTGTCTGTCCGTCCGTATGTCACAGCCACTTTTTTCCGAAACTATAAGAACTATACTGTTGAAACTCGGTACGCAGATGTATTCTGTGAACCGCATTAAGATTTTCACACAAACATAGAAAAAAGCAATAAATTTTTAGGGTTCCCCATACTTGGAACTGAAACTCAAAAATTTTTTTTTCAACAAACCCGTACGTGTGGAATGTTTATGGATAGGTCTTTAAAAATGATATTGAGGTTTCTAATATAATTTTTTTCTAAACTGAATAGTTTGCGCTAGAGACACTTCCAAAGTGGTAAAATGTTGGTCCCCCCCCTGTAACTTCTAAAATAAGAGAATGATAAAACTAAAAAAAATATATGATGTACATTACGATGCAAACTTTTACCAAAACTGGTTTTAACGAGATCTAGTAAGTAGGTTTTTTTAATACGTCATAAATCGTAAACCACAATTTAGCTTTCATTCAATCTTAATGCAATGTATTCTATGGATAATCAAAGGCAATGATGTATTTCTGTTGCCACTATTGCTATACATATACTAAAAATAGAATAAAATAAATATTTAAGGGGGCTCAATTACAATAAACGTGAATTTTTATAGATAATGGTACGGAACCCTTTGTGCGTGAGTTCGACTCGCACTTGGCCGGTTTTTATTTTTCTTTTTTGTTGGCAGAGGGCCATGGAAAAGTTTTGTAAAACATAGTTAGAATATTTGCCTAATGAAGTGGAAAAAACTCAATTTCGTTATCTTAGTACTGGAAAGAAAGCTTGTACTTTTTGAGGTGTAAAATGTTTGCAAACGCGCGTTTGCCGAAAGTACCGTAGACACACAAAAAATATTGGTTTGCAACCACTCTTAGATTAACATAAAGATTTAAATTTGTTAGGCTTACACATTAAAGACCACAGGAAATTCCTCATAAAATTTGAAAATATATCTCAAATACTCCTCGTACAGTTTTTTCTTTGCTTCCATCAAGTTACCTGTACCTCATTTAAAGCAAAACGTTGGAGCTCAAAAATCATCTACCTTATATAAACTTCCGTCCTTTATTTAATTTTTACCTCCTTATCCATCGCTATTGATAGTACACTCATGTCCTCTGTATGCAGCAATTATTTGTCCCGAATGAGCAAATGGTTTATGTAACGTTTTCTACGTGCTAGACCATAGTTTTTTTTGAGAGGACAATTTATTTAAAATATTATCTTATTTCTCAATAAAATAAAGAAAGCATTAAAGAAACAAATTGCCAGGGTATTAAGAAAATCAATGACACTAAAGAGATCGGGTACCTATGTAGAGAGAAGGCTTAACTACTTCCGCTAAAAGGGAAACACCTCTTCCGCGGATTTGTGCCGAAGGGTCTCAACTTCAAATCTTCGCTCAATAAGCTACTTTTCGCTTTATGGTTTTATGGGATTTATGTTACACTTACATAGTATACTAAAGACATTTTTATTTTGATTTCAAGATTTTGGATAATCATTTAAATATTAAGAAACAAGCTTAGAAATTAATTTCAAAAATATATTCTAAAATAACAGTTTGTTTCATTTTGACAGGCTACATATATACAGACAAAATGGGAATAATTTTAAGATATATTAACAAACTCCAAAGTAATATTCAATTTATTTATGTATTTCCTAATTACGTTCTCCCTTAGTCCAATTTAAGTATCGAAGAGACCGTTCGGTATGCTCATGTAAAATATTGAAAGTAATTATTTATACCTACAATCTATATAATACCTTTAAACGAGCAATTCTTGTATATATCTAAATATATTTTTTGAATCTCGGAAACGGCTCCAAAGATTTTGATGAAATTTTGTACACTGGTTGCAGGGATGATAAATCGATCTACAAATTTTTATTGATAGAAATTGTCGTTTTATTTAATGTTTATGCAGTTAAATATAAAATTACTTTTACTGATATCTATTGGAAGATATTAATAATATTGTGGCGTAGAAAGCCGTCAAATGTCGATAATTATGAAAGAGCTCTATAAAAATTTCGTCAACGGTATTAAAGCTTTCATGGTCGAATGGTTACGAGAGCCAACTACGGAGCTAGAGACCCGGGTTCAAATCTCAAGTAGGCAAGTTGCGTTTTTTATTTTTTGTAACAATTTTTTTTTAAATTGGGAGCTAGGTATTTCAAAAGGATTTGTAAAGTAACACTAAGTTAATGAATGTTTTGCTTAAAAATAAACCAAGTAAATAAATTGTTTTTATCCGAGCAAGGCTCGGGCGTCCAGGTACTCTTTACTAAAATAACAATGAATATATAATTACAGTTAATAATAAGGAATATGTAGTTACAGTATTGCATTGTAATATAGGTATACAATACTGTAACTACATATTCCAAGATTATAAGTTACAAATTGCATCAGTAAGGCTATTTATTGAAACTGTAGTAGCTTTTCCACCGCTATTTTATCAACTGTAAAAGACAACTCAGAACACGCCAGAACAATGCGTTGGTGTGAACAAAATACAAGCTCCGCGGAACAGCCTTACTTTCTTCCACTAAAAGCCCACTTACGACTAGAGACCTCTTCGACTGCAGATTTGCTCTGATGGCTCTTTCAGTCCAATTTTCGCAAAACATAAGCTGTATTAGGATTGACATATTACTTATACTTACATAATGTTCATTTGACAATGTTATTACATCATTGAATGTTTTTGCTTCACGATTTTGAAGATACTGCATTTAGATTGACTGTATTATTTATAGCACATTACATTATACCAAGTATTTTAAGCACATAACCGCTATGCTCGTCTACTGCTTCATTAAAATTAATTAAGAATAAAAACTTGAGAGTGTCAAGGGACACCCGGATGGAACGGTGATGGAACGAAGTTCCTTTCGATTAATTAGTGAAGGAATTGTAATAAAATTTTATTATATTATATTATTCATTATTGTTATAATTTTTTATTATTTATTATGTACAAAAAACCTGTATACATTCAACAAAAATAATTAACACGATACCACACTGTCAAAATAAAAAACTAAACTAAGAAAAAAAAGTGCGGTCAAAAGTAGAATGGGTGGCCAATAGTGGCCACTAAGCAACATCAAGTGCGGTCAAAAGTAGGATCAGTGGCAATAAAGCTCAGCAATATCGAGTGCGGTCATAAGTAGGATGGGTGGCCATTAAGCAACATCTAGAGCGGTTATAAAAAGAATGGGTGTCATCAAAGTTAAGCAATGTCGAGTGCGGTCAAAAGTAGGATAGGTGGCAATTCAGCAACATTAAGTGCGGTCAAAAGTAGGATCGGTGGCAATAAAGCTCAGCAATGTCGAGTGCAGACAAAAGTAGGATGGGTGGCCACTAAGCAACATCAAGTGCGGTCATAAGAAGGATGGGAGTCAACAAAGATAAGCAATGTCGAGTGCGGTTGCTATAGTAAAAAGTGTCGTTACAACTTTTCGTCTTAATTTTTTTCCGTCTAGCCCCCTTTCGTAACGCGCGATAAGGAACTTCGTTCCAATAACAATAATAACAGTCATCACGTCGACTATACATTAGGCACTGTATAGCCATCATACATTGACTATACATAATAATATGTAAGATAATGTCGTTACAACTTTTCGTCGTTATTTTTTCAAACATAGTTCCTAAAACATTACTTTATAAACATACTAGCCTTCCGCCAGCGTCTTTGCCCGCGTGGACCCGTAGGTTCCCGTAGGATAAAAACCATCCTATGTCCTTTCCCAAGGTCCACTCTATCTGTGTTGCAAATTTTATTAAAATTGGTTCAGTAGTTTTAGCGTGAAAACGTAGCAGACAGACAGACAGACAGAGTTACTTTCAAATTTATAATATTAGTAGGGATAGGGCTTGAATGGCTGAAAGAAATTTTATACAATGCCGTAAAACTAATTTAAATGAAAAAAATAAAAATCATATAAGACAGACATGACAATTTTGATGGCTGCGTCAAAATGTAAATAAACAAACACAGAAAGTAAATATTTTTGTAAAGAAGTAAAAGGATATATATGTAAGTTATAAAATAAGATAATGGACGTGAATAAAGTAAGTAATAACATGTAGTGTAGTTATAACAATACACGACGCATTTCATTCATTTAATTTGCTTCCCGTGGGAATGAGACATTTTCCCGCGGTAAAAAGTAGCCTATGTCCTTTCTCAACGTCATTTCTACATTTATGTCAAATTTCATCAAAATCGGTTCAGTGGTTTAAGCGTGAAAGAGTGGCAGACAGACAGATAGACAGACAGAGTTACTTTCAAATTTATAATATTAGTATGGATTTTAGGTACAATTTGTATCGGTAGCGCTACTTTAAGACGTTATAACAATTTGTATTAGCGCTATTTTAACAGACACGCCAGAACAATGCATAAGAGTAAACAAAACACTGTGACAAGCTCCGCGGAGTGGCTTAGCTTTCTTCCACTAAAAGCCCACTTACGGCTAGAAATCTCTTCGACTGCTGTTATGATGGCTCTTTCAATTACAATTTTCGCACAATTAGCTGTGTTGGATTGATTTTATGCTTTCCAATTTTCACTCAATTAAATCGATATATCTAATATATAAAATTCTCGTGTCACAGTTTTCGTTGCCATACTCCTCCGAAACGGCTTGACCGATTCTCATGAAATTTTGTGAGCATATTGAGTAGGTCTGAGAATCGGCCAACATCTATTTTTCATCCCCCCCCCCCCAACTGATAAAGGTGGCCCACCCCGAACACTTAAACGCGGGACGGAGTTCGCGGGGTCAGCTAGTTGATATATAGAATTGAAGTTTTTTCTTATGGCTAATTCATGGTGCCTAAGAATATTTAGGGTTTTATTGCATTTAATTTATAATATTTATGATTATAATAGTATGTTTCAATAAGTTGTGAAATAATGGTTTATGTACAACGTTACGCTACTTTTATTGCATTGCAAAAATTATTTGCTCTTTATGTATTAATAGGAGTTTGTACCTGCTGTAGGTTCCTATTCAAATCACGAAATAAAATTATTAATGATTTCAAAATAGTGTTTACCTCTAAAACTAAATGATGTTTATTAAAAATACAACATTGTGCTTCTAAAATATTTATAAAAATATGTGAATGAAGCTATGTATATAGAACATTTATATTTTGTAACGACTACATCTACAACTTAACCTCATTAGCTCTATTATAATATAATATTTGCCAATTTTATTTGTCGAAATACGATGATAAACACATTAACAAAATAAACGAAAGCAATGGCAAAAGCAAAAAGTTACAAGATGGGGATTAACTTATTTCCACTGAAAGGTTTATATTCGTATTCCTTTTAAGTTTCCTATTTTCGGCCAATAAGCAGCTTTAGCTTTGACGCATTTACTTGTATTTGAAGAGCTTATATTTTTCTAAAAAATATTTGCTTTTCTAAACATAAGCTTTATAAAAAAAACTTTTGCGTTTAATAGAAATTATAAAATTATATTATGGTATTAACAAAATTCTGATTTTGTGATATTTCTCCATTCAAATTTTAGTGTTAAATATCATTAAACACTGAACTTCGTTTTAATGGATGGTATCTACTGCATAATCATTTATTATGCGTATGGAAATTTTACAATGCTGGAAAGATAATTTATTTTTGTAGGGATAATAATCTTGGATTAAAGAAGTAATATATAATATTACCTACTTAAATATTTTGAATCACTAGGTAGTATTATTTGACTCTTTTAATACGTTGTCCATCAGATATAAGAAAGTTAGCTATTGTATACCCCATATTTTAAAACAGGGCTGAAGTTTTTCTCCGTCTGCTCTTTTCTTCAGCTCAGCATTGCCTAAGCGCACCCAGAGCAGACAGAACAAAAAAAAAATAACGTTCACTAAGAGTTTGTAAAGGAACCGTACAGTGAATAAAGAATATTTCATTTCATTTCATTTCATTTATCACTTTAGAATGCATTCCTCATCTTGAAGTTTCGTCATTGTTACCATTATGTTTTGCGATTTTAACATTCCAACGCAGACATCAGTGGAATTTCTGCCATCGTATCAACGATATTTCTTGCATCTTTATGTTATTCTTGTATTATATCATGAGAAATACCAGAATTGCTACGACTGTAGGATTGCTACGACTCGTTGTGGAATGTTATTGCGAACCCACACGGGTATGCACATGCTTCCGACTGCCTGACATTTCATACAGATGAACCGTTTCTGCCGTTTGAGTTTGAAAGGAAATTTTAGAATTGATTCTGAAAATTGAACTTTACCCAGAATTTCTAGTTTGCATTACACAATTACTTATTATGCTCATGAGAATTTAAAAACAAAAGAAGTCTAGTAAAATAACTTTTCATCATGTTTTCAATATTTTGTAGTATATTATAGTCATTTTGGTCAAAATAAAAATATTTTGTTTGATTACACAATTACTTATTATGATTGGTAACGCCAGTTACGTGGATTTTATATTTTTTTTTCTTATGTATCAATTAATTCGCGTGCTCGTCTTTTTGTCAATATGGGATGGGTACGAGTTTGCGGCAATTGTTGGCTGCAATCTACGCTCGCGCCCTCTATCGGGTCGAGTTGACACTTCTCGTTTTCTTACCGCTGTTGACGGCGGTTGTTGTACTACGGATGTCATACGAGCCGGCACGCGAAATCATTGTCCGCTGAAGTTATACTGATTTTCTTCATCAAAGCGTGGTGCAACGTGGTACGAGGTGTCGTGAGCCACTAGAGAGTGGTCGGCATTGTTCGCGGGTGAGTGCCTTTTTCTATATTTGGCTAAAAGACGACGATTCAAACGGACAGAACCAGTGAGCTTTCCTCGTAGTGGTGTCGAACCCTACAACAAAATATACAGTCCACTTTTTCTCCTGGACACCATCATACCGGTTTGGCCTTTGGCTGAACCATTTGTGTTGGTCCATACGAGCCTGGATTGGTTTAGGTTTTATAAACCTAATTTGTCGATTGAATCGTTACGAAATTGCATCATCATTATTCTATATAAATTTTCTTGCGAACCTGAACCTTATTGCGTTGGTCATAAAGTTCCGTCGTACACGTATTACTACGCGCTTACCGCACTACCCCCATCTCCGGTGTTAACTAGTTGTAAGGTTAATACATTTCATTTACGTATTTTAAACATGGCTAAGTGATATTCATGTTTAGGTAGTTCGGGATTGAGTGTGTCGTTCCATAATAATATTGTGATGTGTAGTGATATTCATCTTATTGTGTTTTTCGTAAATTGCTCGGAAATCACCATAGTGCATGTAAGTAACATACAATTAGTACATTGCATTGTTTAGTGCCTAAATTGGTATTTATCTTCGCGCCCTGTTAGTTCTTACAGAGGAATCGAAATCAATGTCATAGTTTATTTACAATTGTGCATCGGCGTCGTCATATTACAAATTTAGATAGGAAATACTTATATAATATAATCGCGCGGTTAATTGATGTACCATTTTTTTTTTGTATAGTTAATCCTAACGGAATACAGCAGGTAGGTATATCGGTTCTTATCTGCTTATGATTGAAGGTCAAGGTTAATGCTCCCGTGAGCGTATGACTTTTAATAGTTGCATTTTTAACTTGCATACGTAAAGGTAACTTTGTTTATTTATCGTATCTGTATCTTCTTATATTATAAACATGTCGGATGTAAGCAGAAAGTTATTGTTATGTGAAGCACAGCGTGCTCAGTACTTTTCCCGAGTGCAAGGAATATTTAACATGATCCCAAATATTGAAAAGAATGAAACAATTAAAAAACAATTTTTGAGTAAAGCACATATTATTGATCAGTTGCGAAATGAGTATAGGCAAATCGTGGACAAAATTAATTTATTACAATTGAGTGAAAACCCAGACTTTGTTATTAACTTTTCAACCTTGGATTCATTTGAAGACTTGTATTGTGAAATAAAATTGGCATTGGACAAATGTGTTAAGCCAGCTTGTGAACAATCGGATCAAAGGTTTTCAGCAGAACAAAATAGTGATTGCATTAAAATTCCTAGGATTGAGCTACCGACCTTTGATGGTGAAATACAAAATTTTCCTTTCTTTTATGAAACGTTTAAGCGTATGATACACGATAATCCGAAGTTAACTAATTCCGATAAAGTTCATTATTTGTTTAGTCACTTGACTGGCAAGGCCAGGTCAATATGTGCTGGTGTTGTACCATCAGCAGAGAATTATCTTTCTGTTTGGGAAACATTAAAAACTAAATACTATGATAAGCGTGCACTGGGCACAACATACCTTAATCAGCTGTTATCAATGAAACCGGTTAGTTCCTTGTCAGCTCAAAACTTAGAAAATTTTATTGATAAATTTTCCGCAACTATATCAGGTTTAAAACAGTTACAGATTGATGATTTGAGTGAGTTTATTTTTGTTCATTTGGGTCCTAAGTTATTAGACTCCGAAACTGCCAAAAACTTTGAAATGTCTATTCGTTATCAGAAAGGTATGCCTAGGTATGATGTGTTTGTTTCCTTTGTGCGTGAACAAGCAAAAATATTAAATCGCACTTCGGGACCGCGATTATTTTCATCAAAGAGTACTTCTAATAATAATATTCATTTATCTCAATCGCGCGCAACTCATTCGCATGTTACTACTCAACCCGTGAAAAACTTAAATAATAAATGTCCCCTTTGTAAGAGTAACTCTCATTCTCAGGTGTCTGTTTGTGACAAGTTTTTAAAGATGTCTCGCGATGATAGATACAAATATGTGAAAGATAATAATTGGTGTTCTAATTGTCTTGGTTCATCACATTGGGCTTCAAAGTGTCAATCAAAGTTTTCGTGTCGCAAGTGTAGTAAAAAGCATCACACTTTGCTTCATATCGACAATTTACTGCCCCCAGCCGCTGGTGCTGTGGTGGGTGATTCTCAAACGCACATTGATGGTGTGAATAGTTCTCATTCTTCTAAAAATAATTCAAATGTTTCTATGAGTGATAATCAGGTGTCATTATGCACAATGTCAGCCCTGAATCGAAAACAATATCCCACTACTGAGATTCTTGGAACCGCAATTGTATTGGCGGTGGGTCGAAATGGGAAGGACGTACGCATACGTTGCCTTCTCGACCCTGGGTCCCAGAAGCATTACATTACTACTAGATGTGTACGAATGCTAGATTTATCTATTGATCGTGGTTTAGCGGCTTCTGTTAGGGGTATAGGTGGCTCCACGCAACCCGTTAGAGGTAGTGTTGATTTTAAGTTTCGTTCTCAAGCACAGCGTGACAAAGTGTTTTGTATCAATGCTTTGGTCTTAGATAACATCACATCTAGACTACCAACCTGCACTATTGATATGAAACAGATAACAGGGTTTGAGCACCTTACACTAGCTGATGAATTTTGGGGTAGACCATCTGAAGTAGACCTCCTCATTGGTGTGGAGTTATTTGCTGATTTGTTATTACCTGGCAAGGTGATCAACAAACCAGGTCTACCAAATGCCATTGAGACCGTATTAGGGTACATAGTTCTTGGTAATGCACCAGTTAAAAGCTTGGATTCGTCTTCTTTGTCTTTTTGTGCGACATATGAAGTAAACAATCTTATTAAAAAATTCTGGGAGCTAGAGGATCTTGGTAGCACGTCTCCTTTGAGTCTCGATGAAAAGCGAGCTGAGGAAATTTATAAGTCTACTGTAAGACGCGATGGTAGTGGTCGCTACGAGGTGGCTCTTCCATTTAAATCAAATCCCAACCAGTTAGGGAATTCTTATAATTCGGCAATGCGTCGCTATTTAAATTTAGAGCGTAAGTTTAAATTCAATTCTAACTTAAAATGTATGTATGATGCTGTTATTCGTGAACATATTGATAAAAATTATTTATCTGAGATTGAAAGTAAACCAAATGAAGACGCTTACTATATCCCTCACCACGCTGTTGTGCGTGAGGATAAAACCACAACTAAGCTGAGAGTTGTGTTGGACGCCAGTAGTGCTACGGATACCGGCGTCTCTTTAAATGACGTTTTACTTGCTGGACCCAGTTTACAAACTGATCTCTTTTGCATCCTTTTAAACCTTCGTTTGTTTCCTGTTGCAATATCTGGTGATGTAAGTCAGATGTATTTAGCTATAAGGGTACGTGAAACAGACCGTTGTTTTCAGCGAATTTTATACCGGTTTAGTGCGGAACAGCCCATCTGTACTTATCAATATAACCGTGTTGCATTTGGTCTAAGGTGTAGTCCATTTTTGGCACTTCGTACCGTGCGACAGCTTATAGCTGATGAAGGCGATAGGTTTCCGGTCGCAAAAGAGATAGCTTCTCGTGATATTTACATGGACGATATTGCCTGTTCTGTTATTGATGAGGACACGGCCAATGTCGCCGTCCATGAATTGATTGATATGTTCATGGCCGGGGGTTTTCAGCTAGCAAAATGGTCTTCTAATTCTATGAACGTGTTGGAAAAAATACCTGAAGAACGTCGCTTATCTCAGAGTGTATCTTTTAATGAAGATACAACTCTCAAAATTCTTGGTCTTCGATGGTATCCTGCCGAGGATATATTTTGTTTTACAGTTACGCCTGATGAGCGTCCTTGCACTAAGCGTCACATATTGTCTTGTGTCGCTCGATTATTTGATGTGTTAGGTCTTGTGGCACCGATAATACTTTTTGCGAAATTGTTAATTAAGGATTTATGGATTGCTAAAATTGAATGGGATGAGGTTCCCCCCAAACAAATTGTACGTAAATGGAATCAGTTCCAAAGGGAACTCTCTTTAATATCACAACTGAAATTTCCACGTCATATTGGTGTAGTTAAAAATTGTTCTTTAACCATACTTGGGTTTGCTGATGCAAGTGAAAAGGCATACGGTGCTGTAGTCTATGCTTGTGTAGCTAAATCTGACATCAGGCATTCAATTACATTAATTTCTGCTAAGTCTAAGGTCGCGCCGCTTAAGGTCATATCCTTAGCTAGGTTAGAGTTGTGTGCCGCATTGTTGTTGGCTCAGCTCATTCAAAAGATTTTAAATAATTACTCGCCTAGATGTCACATTCAGTCTATATTGGCATTTTCTGATTCTGTTGTAGCATTAAGTTGGATTCATTCTGAACCTTACCGTTGGCAAACCTTTGTTGCCAACCGTGTTTCTAAGATACATGAATGTCTAGATAGTAATAATTTTTATTATGTTAAGGGAACCGAAAATCCCAGTGATTGCCTGTCACGAGGTTTAACGCCTGCACAGTTGGTAGACCATCCCCTTTGGTTTAAGGGTCCTCCTTGGGCAAGCCAACCTAAAGAGTTTTGGCCTGTCAAACCATTTGTTGGTGTAGTTGAATCAGAATCGTTGCCTGAGGCTAAATCAGTTAGCTTTGTTGCTACAAATACTGCCAACGAAAATATTATTTACCTAATGTCGAATAAATTTTCTTCTTGGAACAAATACATTCGCAGTGTTGCTTACATTTTGAAATTCCTTAAGAAATTGGATAGAGGTCCTATCACTGGTATAGACCTAGATTTTTCTGAAAAATTTATTATTCGTGTCCTGCAACAAGTATGCTTTTTTCAAGAAATCAACAATCTCAATGCTGGTAGATCGGTTTCAGATAATCTTAAACAATTAAAACCGTTTATGGATAACAGTATTATTCGCGTAGGTGGTCGTTTGGCTAACTCAAGTGAAAGTTATGATTTTAAGCATCAAATATTGTTGCCTCGTCGCGATCATATTGTTGAACTTCTTATTGACCATTATCACCGTACCAATTGTCATGCTGGTCCTGAAACACTACTGTCCTTGTTGAGAAATCGTTATTGGATTATAGCAGCTAGGCGCATTATTCGTCAGCGTATAAGACAATGTAATGCTTGTTTTCGGACGAAACCACGTCCTACATTTCCTATGATGTCAGATCTGCCTTCGTTTAGAGTTAATCCTGTTGATAAGGCATTTACACACACTGGTTGTGACTATGCAGGACCTCTTTTATACACTCCTCAAAGACGTAGAGGAGTCAAAAGCCAAAAGGCTTACTTGTGTATTTTTACATGCCTTACAACTCGGGCAGTTCACATTGAGCTTGCTACTGATTTAAGTACCGCTAGTTTCCTTGCTGCGTTCAAACGTTTTCTGTCGCGACGTGGACCTGTCAAAGTTGTTCATTCGGATAACGGCACCAACTTTGTAGGAGCCAAATCTTACTTGCGGGAATTGCATAAATTTTTATCTACGGAATATAAAGAGCATTGGGAAAAGGAGCTAGCTGAAAATCGCATTACGTGGCAAATGATTTGTCCTAGCGCTCCACATCATGGGGGTAGTTGGGAAAGTGTTGTTAAAGTCGTGAAAACCCACTTGTTTAGAACTGTTGGAGCACAAATTCTTTCCTATGAAGAATTACTTACTGTTTTGACACAGATTGAAGCTCTAATTAACTCTCGCCCGTTGTACACGCTTAGTTCTGATCCTACAGAGCCTACGGCATTGACGCCAGCGCATTTTCTCAATGTGATTCCTTTAAAATACTTACCTGCTAATGATGCTGGTAAAACTGTTGACCATCTTCTAAAAAGACACGAATTGATGGATAAAATAGTACAATCTTTTTGGAAGCGATGGCGTGATGAATATTTACATAGTTTACAAGCACGTCGGAAGTGGAACACTCCATCTCAACCTATTCGAGAAGGAGATGTCGTAATTTTAATGCAAGATTCTGTCATGCCTATGCACTGGCCATTAGGTGTGATAGTGAAACCCCTTCCGGGTAAAGATGGTGTAGTGCGTGTCGCTTTGGTAAAAACGAAAACTGGGACTTACCAGCGCCCAGTTGTTAAATTATGTCCCCTCCCTACGCAATAAGGTTCGCTAATCTATTAAACTGTTGTTATAGGTTAGCCATAAGTTAAGTTAGTTAGTTTTTTTTTTTTTTTTGTATAATGATACTTTAATATTGTTGTATGCAATTTCGTAATATGTTTCGAAAGGCAAGCCTTTCAAGGCCGGGGGGAAATGGTAACGCCAGTTACGTGGATTTTATATTTTTTTTTCTTATGTATCAATTAATTCGCGTGCTCGTCTTTTTGTCAATATGGGATGGGTACGAGTTTGCGGCAATTGTTGGCTGCAATCTACGCTCGCGCCCTCTATCGGGTCGAGTTGACACTTCTCGTTTTCTTACCGCTGTTGACGGCGGTTGTTGTACTACGGATGTCATACGAGCCGGCACGCGAAATCATTGTCCGCTGAAGTTATACTGATTTTCTTCATCAAAGCGTGGTGCAACGTGGTACGAGGTGTCGTGAGCCACTAGAGAGTGGTCGGCATTGTTCGCGGGTGAGTGCCTTTTTCTATATTTGGCTAAAAGACGACGATTCAAACGGACAGAACCAGTGAGCTTTCCTCGTAGTGGTGTCGAACCCTACAACAAAATATACAGTCCACTTTTTCTCCTGGACACCATCATACCGGTTTGGCCTTTGGCTGAACCAATGATCATGAGAATTTAAAAACAAAAGAACTCTAATAAAATAACTTTTCACCGTGTTTTCAATACTTTGTAGTATATTATAGTTATTTTGGTCAAAATAAAAATATTTTGTTTGTCAGATGTGACACCTGTAGGAATCTATTTAGTGCTTCAATTTTGACAGCGCGCTTGTATGAAAACACTCATTCTATACGTATTTATTCTAAGATATTCTAAGAATATGCACATGCTGTCAACTGCCTGACACTTCATACCGATGAACTGGAAACGTGTATACTTTTTCCTTCACATGTAACATTGAAGTGTGATTTAAAATGCTCCTTTCGTCCAAAACTATTTTATGTTGCAGCAATTAATTAATTGTCGCGTATTTATTTTATCAGCCTAATAAAAGACTAGGTGTCTACCCGCGTAGATTACACGTTTTTTTTTCATAGGAATGTGATATTTATTTCCGGGTAAAAAGTTATACCTATTCATATAAAAATTAGGTCAATCTGTAGCATCATTGTGGCATGAAAGAAGGACAAACAAAGAAACATACACACATTTAATTAAATTTGAAATATAAAATTTATAAAAATCTTTTATTCCTTAGAATTTAATGGTAAAATTGCCTACCTGACATGTCGACTGTACTTCCTATTTATATTTAATGGGACACAGTACCCCACTACAGAATTTATTCTGATATTGAGTTTTCTCTGAGTCTATAAAAGGAAGTAAAAAATAAATAAAAGTAAAGTATTTTATTGGGGTTTCCCCTTACATTTTATTACAAGGTAAAAAGTACATCAATCTGTAACATATTGGAATTAAAATGCAGTTCTGTTTGAATTACTATGAACGTGCCAACAATATCTCATGCATCCTAATTTTACATATTAAAGCAGTAGAAATGCCCGAATGTGAACAGCGGGCATATTCCTACCCTCGTTGAGGCATGTTATTGCAAACCAACATGAGAACATGTTGCTGACTGCCTGACATTTATGTCAATAAACCGCTATATTTGCATTTCATTCATATTATGATGAACATAATTAGTTTGTTTAGTTTTTACGGATATTTAGAATAATTTTGATTATTCAATGCTTTGATACATGTAGGAAGCTTGGAATGATTATACAAATGTTGCATTTAATAGATGAGTTCTTTTCTCAATTTCTAAACATTAATGCAGGCATGCTTACATGCATGCATGAAGCGCGCATGGCCCGGCGGTTAGCGTAGAAGAAGCGCGCATGGCCCGGCGGTTAGCGTAGAACGCAAACGATCTATGCAACTAAGCCAAACGGGCGCGGTCGGGTGTGAGATGGGTGACCGCTAGTGGCAAAAAATTTCATGCGCGTTTCCGTGCTTCGGAGGGCACGTTAAGCCGTCGGTCCCGGTTGTTGTCGATAGATAACAGTCGTTAAACCTTGTCGGAGGCCTTATGGGCGGTTTGAAAACATCCGACAGCGGGTTGGCCACTAACCCGCATCTCCACCAAACCGCATTGGAGCAGCGTGGTGGAGTAAGCTCCAGGCCTCCCCATTAATGGAGAGAGACCCGTGCCCAGCAGTGGGACGCAAAAAGGGTTGCAGCCAATGCAGGCATGCTATTTCAATTGAATGAACGTACCAACAGTATGTCTAACATCCTCACTTTACATCATATGGGAAACGCCAGAATGTGAACAGCCGGAGCGTCCGTGAAAATTATTATGGATGCGTTTCACGGTCTGATATTTCGCGCTTAAGCGTACTGTCCGGCTTTAAAAGGAAATGTTAGTTATTAAGAGTAGATGGGAGTTACCTCATTACAACATAAATATTTGTGCTTTCTCAACGGGCATTGACATTTTGCTGTATGCAAAGGTGAGACAGGCGAGAAAGGGCAGTTCGATCTCCGAACTTCTCGAATGTTTTTCAATCTCGATCCAAAATTTTAGTACAAACATATCATAACAATATCTCTTGCAGCCTCATTTTACATATTAAGGCATGAGAAATGCCAGAATGCAAACAGTCGGTGCATTCCTGCTGCTCGCTGTGGCATGTTATTGCAAACTCACACGCGTGCAACAGAGTGAATGATATTAAATGCCAATGAACCGTTAATACGTTTGTAATCTTTACAAGTGTTTGAAAAAATATGCTGGTAGCAAAAAATTCAGGCTAGAGTGTCGGTTTTGTTGTCGGTTTCGGACATTTGATCGGTTCCAGAAAGTTTCGTTTAGCGTACGCAAAGGTGATTTGTTTATTTATTAATCATAATGAACGTTTGTATATCTCTTCAGGTATTTAAAATAATTTTACTATACTGGTTGCAAAGGTTTGAAAGATTTGGATTTGTTCTTTTCAATTCGAAATTTGTTCGATTTCAATTCGAATTCGAAATCGAGATGTGATTCAGACGTACCACCAATATCTCTAGTTACCTCATTTCACATATTAAAGCATGAGAAATGCCCAAATGCGAAAGACCAGCGCATTATTTCAACTCGTTGTGACATTTTATTACAAATCTACACGAAATGAACCGGTATATTTGTAATTTCTACGAATATTGTACAAAAAGTGACGTTGGTTGCAAATACTTGACAGATTTTAGAGGCAAGACTGTTAATTTGTATCTAACAAGACTAATAATTTGATCGGTTCCAGCAGGTTTCATATAACCTACGTTTACCTGCCAGGCTTACCTAATTATTAAGAAGATTGGCGTTTCTTACTGGCAATCACAGGTGTGGACCGGCCATGGAGGGTTAGCCCAATACCTCCATCGATTTAAGCTTCGTAACAGCTCTCAATGTTTATGTTCCCTAAACACAGAACAAAGTATAGAACATCTACTCAATGTTTGTCCGCGCTTCAGCGCCAAGAGGTTGCAGCTTGAACTAGAGATAGACATGAGGGTGGAAACCTCAAATTGGAACTCCCTCCTTGCTGGACAGCATTCTGGGTCAAAGTTTGATAAATTTTGTGTTGAGATTATTCAGGCGGTTGCTAAGCTAAACAAATAATAAAGACAAATAATTAAAATTAATTAAAAAAAAATTAAATTGTTTAATAACCTTTAATATATTTGTATCTATTCATTATGTATTAATAATAATTTATATATTAAAATATTATAATTCAAGGACCCTGAATTATTATATCAGGGGAAATATTAATAACAATAAAAAAAACCTACGTTTACCTGAAGGTGATTTGTTTTTCCCTCATCCTAAATTTCAGTGCAGACATATCATTTGAAATGCTATGGAAGTACCAACCACATCTCATGCATCGTCATTTTACATATTGAAGCATGAGAAATGCCAGAATATGAACAGTCGGCGCATTCTTCCTACTCGTTGTGCGAACCCATGCGGTGTGCTACTGACTACCTGACATTCATGTCAATGAACCGGTATGTTTGTAATCTCTACAAGTATTCAAAAAAAATTTCGCTGGTTACAAATACTTGACAGATTTTAGAGGCAAGACTTTTATATTTAATCGGTTCCAGCAGGTTTCATATAACCTACGGTTACCTAAAGGTGATTTGTCTTATTACTCTACTTCTAAAGGTGATTTGTTTTTTTAATTTCAAATCCTAAATTTCAGTGCAGTCAAATTGTTTGAAATGCTACGGACGTACCAACCATATCTCATGCATCGTCATTTTACATATTGAAGCATGAGAAATGCCATAATGTGAACAGTCGGTGCATTCCTGCTACTCGTTGTGCCATGTTATTGCGATTGCGAACCCATGCGGGTACGTGCTGCCGACTGCCTGATATTCATGTCGATGAACCGGTATGTTTGTAATCTCTACAAGTATTCAAAAAAGTGACGCTGGTTGCAAATACTTGCAAGACGTTAGAGGCAAGACTTTTACATTTAATCGGTTCTAGCAGGTTTCATATAACCTACGGTTACGCTGGTTGCAGATACTGGACAGATTTTAGAAGCAAGACAAGAATGTTCCAGCAGGTTTCAGTAACCGTAGGTTACTTACCGTACCGTACCGTAGGTTGAGTAAAACAAATCACCTTTAGGTAACTGTAAAGTATGCTACCAACCTACTACTAAACTAAAGGTGATTTTCTTTTTCAATTTTTAATTCCTAAATTTCAGTGCAGACATATCATTTAAAATGTTACGGACGTACCAACAATATCTCATGCATCCTCATTTTACATATTAAAGCATGCAAAATGCCGAATGTGAACAGTTGGTACATTCCTGCTACTCGTTGTGCCATGTTATTGGGGATCCACACTGGAGCGTGTTATCGACTGCCTGACATTCAGATGAACCAGTACCTTTGCATACTTACAGCTTTATGTAACGGAAGACGTTAGCTCGAAGTAGCTGAGCTACTTCGTGCTAATATCATTATAAGTCAGTTCAATTTCAACATCTTATTTTAGCAATTACAATTTTTTTGGAAACGACAATTTCCTTAGGAGCCCGGTTAATCCTTGAATTTATTATTTATTTATGTATCTATTGCATATAACTAGTTTTTCTCTCTTCTTTTTATGCTTTAATTTCGGTGTCGGGTTTTCTTTTTTTTTGTAACATTGTAAATTTGCGGTTAGAGTTTTCATTATAATTTAAGCTACTAGATAATACACGAGGCGTTTTAAGAGATACTCTACCTGATCTCACATAATAGGTAATATTAAAGCAAGAGCAAGAGCGCGTGTGTAAACAGCCGGAGCATTAGTAATATTAGTGCGGTATGTCATTGTAAACTCATATTACTATGTAAAGTCAACTGCTTGACATTTCATGCAGATAAACCAGGTTCATGACTTCAGGTTTTGTTTACTTTTATATTGCCTCATGCTGTAGGGCTTGTAAGTAGATATATTTATGTTATAGCATTAATAATAATTAATTAAGTTATCAACAAAAAAATAGAACGTACTTCAAATGGTTAAAAAATAAAATTGTTCTGTACCTACTTCTTATTGCTTATGGTAATCGGTGCCCATTCAGAACGAAAGGTACGACATTTTACTAAGGACCCGAGTGAAATTAATTAAGTTTTAAAGAGTGTTAAAAACTTAATTAATTTCACTCTTTTTAGTAATTGTAATTTAATAATTCTTTATACATGTTATAAGCATTTTTTCCACTTAACTTCTAAACGTTAATAAGATTTACCTTTTATAATCATGTTAATCTAATAACCATCTAATAGCCTGAAACAATACTACTGTCAATCCATTTGAACGTATAAATTACTGAAAGAATTTGATCTCAACTCCTACCCGTTGAGGAGTTGTACCTCCAAACATCAGCTCAGCAACATGAGGATGATTACTACGAATAAATATCTCTTATGTTTCAGAAAGTATAAGAAAAATTAACTATGTGTGCCTATAAAATTTGAGTTTTCCCCTCGATTTCTCTGGGATCCCATCAGCAAATCCTGATTTGGTGACGATGGGACTACCTCAAGAGTTTAAGCATACGAACAAAAAAATAATTCTGAAAATTGGTCCACAAACGGCGGAGTAATCGGTGAACATATTATACAAAAAAACGGGTTGCACTCCGGTAGTGCCGGCAGAAGTGAAAACTTAAACATTAACGTTGTGCATTTTTGATATTTTGGAATGGTTAGGGAATAATTTCACACGAATTGCTTTTATTATCAGTATTATTTTTCATCTAGTATTTTCAGTAGGTTTTCATCTAGTATTTTTATATAGTACTCACTCATTTTCTTTGACTATTTCTTCGTCACTTTTTTCATTAATAGATGCACTTTCTTCAATGTCCATATTTTAAATACTTGATATAAACGAATTTTACAAATATAGACAGTCGAGCCGTCATCAGCTGTCACCACTCCGTCTTACGAATTTTCGATCAGGCCACGTGTCCTGACGCGAGTTTAACATCTTTTACCCATCCCAAAAAAGTAAGGTGGTAAAAACTTTTGATTACATGATGATGATAATGAGCTTCTTCATTGCAACCGGTTTTAACAGGCTTATTGACATTTAAGAGCAGTTTTAAACTAGTGTATTTTTCGGCGCGTATGTACTCGTATACCTGCTGTCGTTTCTGCACATGCGCTTACATGCGCGCTGTTTTTTGTACATAAAAAACCATACGGGCGTACACGCGCTTATTACGGTACCTTTTTGGCGCTCGAACTGGCGTAGAGGTGACATAATTGACAACCCGCGTGGCGCAATGGTTACCATTCCGGACTGCCAATCGAGGGTTCCCGGGTTCAATTCCCGGCGAAACAGAAATTTTAATGATGAGTTTAAATTTCTGTTCTCGTTCTGGGTGTTTGTGTTCCTATCTTTATATGTGTCCATGGTACCCACGACGCAGGGTATTAATTACCTTACTGTGGGGCTGTGAGTGTGTAACGTTTTTTTTACTTAAATGTAACGTTTTATAATGTCGCGTTTGACTTTTACGAGCAAATAAGCGCGTCAACGCTCGCGCGCTCTTATGAATAATGTGTGTGAGAAAAACCATTTAATTTGCAAATTGATGACACTGGTAGTTGATAATGTCCTTATTTCACTTTACATGGTCTTTGAACTAGTTTGATTCAACTACCAAAATTAGCTGTTCATGCTCTAACATAAACAAAACAAAAAACTCAAAAGAGTTTTGATCCATGAACTCTTAAATCCAGTATCGGTTATTTACATAGACTGCAGTGCCCACCTAATGAACCCTCTTATCGCTCTACTAACGACTCACTAGTACCTATATAGTGTATATCCATCCCACCAGCTAAACTAAACGACGATCTATTAATTTGTTTCAAGTTCAATGCTCTGTGATCAGTAATTGTGTGTTTTTTTCTGAACTATGTTATGTCTAAATCAGTTAAAATAAACCTCAAGTGCTTATTAACCGATTTCAAAAATATATATTACATTTCCTAGGAGTTGTATACAATTCCTAGTTTTCACACATTTCCTATAACACATACATTCATATAGCAAACTAAATATAATTGCGTATTTTGTGTATGTTCCATATTATTTCAGTGCTCCCATAAGATAGTAATACCTATATTTAAGGAGAATGGATAATCGAATAGAAATAGTATCATCACAGACATCGAAATTAGATACGTGCACTAAACAAATTTAATCAAACGCAGGTAAAAGGGAAAACGGGTCGTGTTTTGTCGGTTCAACGGAATATTTTGTGTGAGTCAATAATTCTAAAAAAGACGGACGAGAAGGCAAATCTTTTTAACCGAAGCGGAAAACTAATGGCGCAGGCGAGGCTTTCGGCGAAATCCGCTTCTTGTTGTCAATACAGGGAACTGTGATGGCTCCCACCGTTAAGCCTTTCTTTCAAACTAGCTGTGCTCCTCCGGTTTACGTGCCTCACTCAGTAAGGATCATTACCAAAATTAAAGTAAACAGGAGAATTCTTGGCAAATTTATTGTAATCTGTTGAGATCGCTTTTAACATGCTACACCGTTTATAATTTTCTTTCGATGATCAGCTTCTAATAATCTTTTGTTATGACGTTAGCAGCGCAGCACTAATTTCATTTCAGTAACGTAGGTAAGAAAATTAAAACAATCAGAATAAGGTTTTGATTAAAATTAAGTCTATATTTTAATGTTGAATCTTTATCAATTTATCGGTGACAATCACATTCAACTCCATACCGGGGTTTTGCCGTTATATGCGTAAAAATATTGACAGATTAACGGACAAAATTTCTTGTAAACAGCTATTTTTGTTTTAATAAATATCTAAATTTTGTTAAATTCAAAGTAATGTACAGACATTCAAAGCATACATTTTGTATTATATGTATAGAAAGAAGAAAACACTATCTGGCTTTTATTGCGCCCGCATCTCAGATAGCTACAGACATCCCGTGAGTAAATGCAATAAAATGAGGTACAAATCGGTCAAACGGTAAATCGATAAAATTTCTTGGAAGATGACTCTAATTGTACTGCTTTTGCTTTTTAGCGTTTAACGTTGTTAAGTAAATTATTAATTGGTTACGTATTTTGCTACGTATATTAAGGGCCTCTTTCACCACCTTCAAGTAAAGTGACAAGTACGCTAATTTTTGGTTAAATTCACCCGTAACTTCAATTTCAATTTCACGATGTTCGAGTAGCACTAATCACATGATAAACTGACCCGTACTCAGAGTACCCGTACTTGGGACGTAACTAATCAACACCTTACTTGGAGATGGTGAACGAGGTCCTTAGAGTAAGCTGTTATTTTATAGGATTATACTTTCCACTTGAAATTGAGAATCAATTCTGTATGCAATAGTAAAATTATACCAGTAAGTATCTTTGCTTTGTAAGGATACTATGGTTGCAATTTATCGTACTAAAATTTGAATCAGAAACAGTTATAACAACGTATTTCAGGAATAAACCTCAAAAAGTAATTTCGTAAGTGATTTGTATACCTAATTCGTTTGGGGGAAATCCAATGCTAATTTGAATGAATTATAGCGGAGACGAAATTAAGATCATGTGTATGGTTCTACGTTAATACTTTGAAAGTGTAGGGGATAAAGAATTAAATCTAGCGTCCCTTGGGAAATGCTTGGAGTGGAGGCCTGAGTGCTCGTGTTATTTTCTCCATCGCAGCGGCCAATCACTTTTGATCTAGTAATTACAAGATTTTATTGAAATTGAAACGTTAGTTAGCATAAATCAAATCTTGCAATTGAATTTTTGAACACTTATTATTATCAACCAAACAAATGTCGGATTAATACATTTGGCATGTAGGTATGAGTGCCATTAGTGGAAGCCACAAACCACGAGGACAAAACTAGGATCCTAACCCATGACTAGATAGAATGATATCACGTAGCTCCTTGATATCATTCTATATTCAAAATTACAAGAGACATAAAAATGGGTTAGGCGGGAAGTCGAAAAAGACATATTGTGCTCTTGTTTTATTTTCATTTTCTTGGTGTATTTTTGAGCTATATCGGATAAAGTTGATGGCATTTAGTTTGATATAGGTTAATTACAGTGCACGAGTGTTTGTGAAATAGAATAACAGTGCTAAAATATGTTTTTACTGCTTGCCTCCAAAATTCCATCGGACACGTTCTAGTAAAGTAGCCATCGCTTTACTTGAATGTTGGACTGACTGATTACTGACGACTTACTTACTGACTTTGTTATTAATTCGTTCAGTTTTATTGAAACTGGCAAAAAATTGATGCAAAAGTTATACTTGACACTGGCAGTATGCACAGAGTTTGCGATGCCATAATTGAAAAAAAAAGGGTTATGTTACCAGTTAAATACAGTGTAATTCATACAACAGATATTTCTTTTTCTTATAATTGCAACACTGAAAACTTGTGAGCAAGTTTTTTTTTCATATTCTGTCCGCTGTTCTGCAACAATCTAATTTATAATATCAATTCATGTGCTCATTGGGTAATAAACTAATTTGGTATTTATGTAATTCAATGAAATTAAAATAATAATAGTTAAATCAAACTTGAGGTCTGTACTGTTAGGTTGAATTATTACTATAACTTGCAGCTTTTCCAAATTATTACATACATATTTGTACTGACATCAATAATTTATGAAAGATTTTTGGAACACTTTATAGAGAAAAATAACTTTCAAAATTCAAAACGAAACGTGCGCAATGCTCTGTGTAATTGAGAAATATTCATATCTTCTAAAGATTTCATTACAGGTAAATTATTAACTAGGATTTTTAAGAAACAAGTTCCACTTAATTTATTAGTCCATAGAGCAACCATCCTAGTGTCCCAAGAGTTACCTTGCGGCTTTGCCAGACTGCCCTCTAATGACTACGAGCATTTCTGTAGCAAATACTTGCTACGAAAGTTTTAGCATGAGTTTGGATCATTGCACAGTATAATTACTTTTAAAGGCTAGTACGTATAAAATTTTACAGTATTAAATTAATTAAGTTTTTAACAAAAAAATAGAACCGAATTCAAACGGTAAAAAATAAAATTGTTCAGTACCTACTTCTTCTTGCTTATGGTAATGACTTAATACTATATTGGAGTCCGTGCCCATTCAGAACGAAAGGTACACTATATTTACTAAGACAGGACATTTTACTAAGGGCCCGACTCCAAAAATAGTTTTAAGAGTCATTACCATAAGCAAGAAGAAATAGGTACTGAACAATTTTATTTTTTACCGTTTGAAGTCGGTTCTATTTTTTTGTTAAAAACTTAATTTATTTCACTCTTTTTAGTAATTTTAATAATTCTGCACATATGTATAAGCATAATTGGATATTTTTTACTTAACTTGTAAACGTTAAAGTGATACTTTTTATAATCATGTTTATCTAATAGCCATCTTAAAAGCATATTACTATCAGTCCACCTGAACGTAAAAATAATGAAAGAATTTGCTCTCAGCTCCTAACCGTTGAGGAGTTGTACCTTCAATCATCAGCTTAACAACATGAGGTGATAATTACCGGACATAAATTATTTGTATTATGTAAAAAATATGACTAAAAGAATGTGTGTGCCTATTAAGTTACAGTATTTCTCACATCATCAGATTTTGCCATGGTGACAGTTGGACCACCTCAGGAATGTAAGATTTCCAACAAAAAACCATTTATTGAAAGATTTTGCTCTCAACTCCTAACCATCATAGTACCTTATATCATCAGCTCAGCAACATGATATGATGATAATTATACACAAATACCTGTTTTGCTTTAGTAAAAATATGAAAATTTGAATGTTCTCTTCGATTTCTCTGGGATACCATCATCAGACTTTGACCTGGTGACAGTTGGACCACCTCAGGAATGTAAGATATTGAACAAAAAACCATTTATTGAAAGAATTTGCTCTCAACTCCTAACCTTCGTAGTACCTTCCAGCATCAGCTCAGCAACATGATATAATGATAATTATACAAAAATGCCTGTTTTGCTTTAGTAAAAATATGAAAATCATTTGTTGTGCTATAAAATTTGAATGTTCCCTTCGATTTCTCTAGGATCCCCTCATCAGACTTTGACTTGGTGACAGTCGGACCTCCTCAGGAATGTAAGATTTCGAATAAAAAAACTATTTATTGAAAGAATTTGCTCTCTACTCCTCATTGTCGCAGTACCTTCCATTATCAGCTCAGCAACATGAGATGATGATTACTATGCACATATATCTCTTATGCTTCAGAAAGTATAAGAAAATCAATGTGTGTGCCTATAAAATTTGAGAGTTCCCCTCGATTTCCCTGGGATCCCATCATCAGATCCTGATTTGGTGACAATGGGACCACCTCGGGAGTATAAGCATACGAACAAAAAAAGAATTTTGAAAATCGGTCCACAAACGGCGGAGTAATCGGTGAACATATATATAAAAAAAACATACAGCCGAATACAGTACCTCCTTCTTTTGGAAGTCGGTAAAAAGACTTAACTTGGCAATAATTATGACTAAGCTCATTAAAATATCAATCCAATTAGAGCGTCTCAAAACCAATTATAGAAACTATAAAGACAGCACCGTGCGGTTAGGCCTTTACCTCTAAAGGCATGGCGTCAATCTAAATTAATAGCTATTTCTGTATCCATAAAAGTTAGTCTACAACAACTAAATTTAGTTACTAACAAGTAGTTACAACGAAGATGCGATGAGCAGCTACAGATAATAATATGAAAACGCATCAATTCACTATTCTATAACAAAAAAAAAAGGTTTCTGTAAACTATAAAGTGGATGATAAAAACGTATGTTAGCGAGCAAGAATAAAAAACTTAATTTCCAGAAGACCATTCAATCAGAATATCGATAAAAAATCATTAATAGTGTAAATTAAATAACTTGAAAAAACTTTACACCTTAAAATAATTTGTTTTTAGCTACTTAAATTGAATAAACGGCCCTAATAAGGCAAGTAAGCAAACATTAAAAAGGCATTCATAAAAAATTTTAAACTACTCCGCAGTATGAGGTGAAAACATAAAGTGTAAGTTGTAAATCATGTTTTCCTCCATTTATATGGACACTTTATTACGCCGGCGCGTTCTAAATCAAATGATAAAATGCTCTTATTTTATGTTTCCTTCGGCTGCTCCTGCGTATTGTCGTTTTCCGAGGCGCATTGCCGCGTCTACTCGTAAGTGCTTTTCTTCGAAGTGTATTTTGTGTACGTTTGTCAAAGGTTAAGTACGTAGGAAGAGATTCTTTGTCTCTTTTGGGACTAAATATTTATCAGATACATGTATCTAAGAAGCTCTTTATTTCATTACTTAAAAAAATCCAATTTTTTTCTTCTCCCTCGAAACTGAGAGTAGAGATTTATGCCATAGTTCACCACGCTGGCTATGTGGTCTACCACCCCTTATACTTGTGTATGGTGTATTATCATATATAAACTTTTTTACTAACCATAATAGAACATTATAGAATAGAAAAGAGCGGAGTCTCTTAACAGAAGTTTTCTCAAAATTACCAGGAGAGATCTTAAAACTAGTGTAATAAATTAAACGATGGATGAATCAATAATTCAGTATTTATTATATCTTTTAACTATAATAATGATTATAATTAAACAAATGTTTCGTATTAGTTAATTTCCAAACATTTATTTAATTCGTTTTTATATAAGTACTGTAAATCTTCTTACCTTATATGATCCTAAATTCTTTACAGAGCAAGCGAGGCGGACGCTACGACCAGCTGGTACCGTGACATTTTGTATAACATCGGTGAATTCTGGTTCCTCCACGACTGAAACAACAGAAAATAAAATAAGAAATCTACCACCATAATAGACGCTAATCGAAAACTTCCGTTTTCATTATATAAAATTTAGATTAATCGTATCAATTTCTCTTCGGGCAGGTCTTATCAAAAAGCTGGCAAGACTCTACAGTTATGAGGACATTTTTGTCAGGAGATACGATTTGTAATTCTCAAATTATCAAAGCAGAACGCTTTTAAACAAATTGAGTGGACGATAAGAAATAATGTCGTCGTTTATCAAGTTCCGAGATAGATGGCTGCTGCTCTACTCTGCCCATTTTAAATGCGTTTGTCTCCGACTTGCCAAATTGGCTCTCTTTGTTTTCTTCGCGAGTTCTCACTTTTATATAAACGTAAAAAGAATAAATGTTGTATCTCGAATGATGTAAATGTACAGTCAAACTGTTTTTAAAATACCTTGTTGTTAAAAGTACAAAATCAGGGTCAAGACTGATTATGTGCTTTTTGCAGGTTGTATCAGTTTAACAATAAAAATGCACCTAATTTTACTGTGAAGCAATTTTAGTGTGTTTCAGTAAACAGTTGCAGTTGCCGGCCAGACTGACATGAGGTGAAACTCATCAGCCTTCGGATAAGCAGTGAAACTGACGTTGTGTGTAGATGTCCATGGGCTGCAGCGACTAAGTACCTAACAACACATGAGGAAAAAATAAACAATGTAAGGAATTTTGGGCTATGTAAACAAACCCGCAATGGAGCAGCAATTTGAAGTAAGCTCCAAGTCTCCCCAATGATAGAGAAGGACCCGTGTCCACTTTTTGCTGATTCTAAAGAAGTTAATAATTCTATATCGTAATTTTTCGACATACTTCAGTTACATTTCATAGCATTGATATATAGGCTAGGAGTCAGCGGGACACAAAAAGTGAATGCAAAGTGTGGCGTTTGGAAGTGCAAAAGCTGAATATGAAGTAGTTGTCCAGGGGTCGAGTAGGTAAACATTTGTCATTCAGCGAGCGGAATCAAAAGGGGAGACGTCGCGTTAGCCCCGTTCGAGTGAGGCATGCAGACGCCGCGCTGTTTGGAGAATAAACTTGCGGCGGCAATAGTTCTCCACGTTTTGTGTACCTATCGCAGTCTTGTTAAATAAATTGGTACACACTTAAAGTTGTGTTGTGTGCTTCTTAATTTAAATTTGAAATGCTGTCGATAAAGTGTTGTATTAAAGAATTTTATTTGGGTTTTTGTTTTATTAGTGCGACACCAATTTTCCACACTGAGTATCAGTTGTATAAATAAGTATGACAGTGGAAAAATGCTGTTAAAAATTATAATTCCTTACATCAATTTTCAGAAAGGCGAATTTTTCAAAAATAGTTTCGTCATTAGAAAATAAGACCCTAATTTTCGCTGATTCTGAACATCTAAATAACTGTATATCGCGCTTTTCCGAGATACGACAGTGACACTTTATATCATTGATATGTAGGCTAGGAGTTAGCGGGACATAAAAAGTAAATGCAAAGTGTGGTGTTTGGAAGTGCAAAAGCTGAATATGAAGTAGTTGTCCAGGGGTTGAGTAGGTAAACATTTGTCATTCAGCGAGCGGAATCAAAAGGGGAGACGTCGCGTTAGCCCCGTTCGAGTGAGGCATGCAGACGCCGCGCTGTTTGGAGAATAAACTTGCGGCGGCAATAGTTCTCCACGTTTTGTGTACCTATCGCAGTCTTGTTAAATAAATTGGTACACACTTAAAGTTGTGTTGTGTGCTTCTTAAATTTAAATTTGAAATGCTGTCTATAAAGTGTAGTTTTAAAGAATTTTATTTAGATTTTTGTTTTATTAGTGGGACTCCAACTTTCCACACTGAGTATCAGTTGTATAAATAAGTATGACAGTGGAAAAATGCTGTTAAAAATTATAATTCCTTACATCAATTTTCAGAAAGGCGAATTTTTCAAAAATAGTTTCGTCATTAGAAAATAAGACCCTAATTTTCGCTGATTCTGAACATCTAAATAACTGTATATCGCGCTTTTCCGAGATACGACAGTGACACTTTATATCATTGATATGTAGGCTAGGAGTTAGCGGGACATAAAAAGTAAATGCAAAGTGTGGTGTTTGGAAGTGCAAAAGCTGAATATGAAGTAGTTGTCCAGGGGTTGAGTAGGTAAACATTTGTCATTCAGCGAGCGGAATCAAAAGGGGAGACGTCGCGTTAGCCCCGGTCGAGTGAGGCATGCAGACGCCGCGCTGTTTGGAGAATAAACTTGCGGCGGCAATAGTTCTCCGCGCTTTGTGTACCCATCACAGTCTTGTTAAATCAATTGGTACACACTTAAAGCTGTGTTGCGTGCTTCTTAATTTAAATTTGAAATGCTGTCGATAAAGTGTTGTATTAAAGAATTTTATTCAGATTTTTGTTTTATTAGTAGGACTCCAACTTTCCACACTGATATCAGTTGTATAAATAAGTACGACAGTGGAAAAATGCTGTTTATAAATTACGATTCTTTACGTCAATTTGCAAAAAGGCGAATTTTTCAAAAATAATTTCATTAGAAAATAAGACCCTAATTTTTGCTGATTCTGAACATCTTAATAACTGTATATCCTGCTTTTTCGAGATACGACCGTTACGCTTTAAATCATTGATATGAAGACTAGGAGTTAGCGGGATACAAAAAGTGTATGCAAAGTGTGGTGTTTGTAAGTGCAAAAGATGATTATGAAGTAGTTGTCCAGGGGCTGAGTAGGTAAACATTTTCCATTTGGCAGCGGCTTGCGGCTGCAATAGTTTGCCAGCACTTTGTACATCTATCGCAGTCTTGTTTAATAAATTGGTATACACTTTAAGTTGTATTAAGTACTTCGTAATTTTAATATCCGTTGGCGATAAAGTTTTGTTTAAAAGAGACCTATTTTATTTATGTGAAATTTCACACTGACACTAAAATATGTGAATTTAAAAATACTTTTAAAAATTACGATTCTCTGAGGAGATTCACTGAAAAGCGAATGTCATTACAATAATTACACGGCTGGATGGAAAAGGGGCACATCCATGTCATCAATCAACAAACACTAGCCTACTGTAAGGGAATGCATGCGCAACACAACCAGTCCTGTTTGGAGAATAAATTTGCGGGGATTGTTCACCCTGTCGCACTTGTTTACGTATCTCGGTCCTTTTCAAGCTATTGTCACACTTTTTATCTTGCACTTACGCAATATGATAGTGTTATATTCATTCTTTTACTTTTAAACCACTCAGAATAGATTAGTATCCATACTTAATTACTAATAGGTATGTTGAAATTGTAAAAAGCAGCAAAAAATAAGTAATACGGAAAGAGTTATGTCGATAGTTAAAATAAATGAGTATCTACAAAATCTTAAAGGTCAAGTAAATTTACTTTTTACCTTTCAATTATAATTATCTAGAGATTGATGTTTTAGTTTTCTACATTTGCCCTATCATTTAAAAACGAAAAATAACCATACAACAGCTCCGATAACATGAACAGCGATTTTATACTTAATTATTCTATCATCCGTCGTGGAACGAAAAAAGTCAACATAGATCACCATACACAGTGTCCTACTGAGAAGCGCGTTGCTGCAGAGCCAATCCTGTTTGGAGAATACATTTGCTCTGTGGCCACAGATTGCCAGTTCGCGCTTGTTTGCGTTGCTCAACCTTCACAACTTTTATCCTGCACTTACGCAATTTCCCAACATTTTCTTTGTTTTTTTTTAATAGTGGCTGTTTCTACACTATAGCAAAAATGAAAGTGTAGTGTAGCAGTGTAAAAGTAGCATAACACAAAAAATATAGTGTCGTTCAAAAAATAAATTAATACCTACTAGAGTTAACTTAAATATCACGTTAATTTAGTTATGTTCTTTACTGAATCTTTGGTGTTATTTTATTTGATCAATCATTCGTTTAAATAATTCTGTAGTTATCAGAATTTCCAGAGTGTAGCTTAAAGTAGAGCTGCCTAGTTAAATTGGTATGCGATGATAAGAGTCGAATCAGAAATACCACAACATGTTGATCTAATGTAGGAACATCAACGCATGCAGGACCCGTCCTGTTTGGAGAATAAATTTGCTCTGTGGCGATAGTTTGCGCGCTAACACTTGTTTACGTTTCTCTGCCTTGTTCAAGCTTTTGTCACAACTTTTATCCTGCACTTACGCAATTTTCTCACGTTGTGTTTACTCTTTCAGTATTAAGGACGACATTTGAGTGCCTTGTTCGTTCTATTTGTAGGTGCAATAGCAAGTAGCCGTGTAGGAATTTTAGTTTTTATCACCAGAGCACAACAAAATTTGACATTTTCCATATATCGACTTCAAAAGAAAAATTATTTTTACACGCTTTTTATTAGCTTCACCTGTATGTTTGTATGTTTGTAACCGACTTCTTTGGGCGCGATTTTGACCCACTTTAAACGGCCAGATTTCGTTCAAACTTTGTAGATTTATTGAGGACCGATGACAATACACTAATTTGATAAAATTATTCCATTTTTCAATTTGCAAAATATGATTTTTGTTAATTTATATAATTTTCTGGTTAACTTGAAAATTTGCATAGGGGTCAAGGGCCGATGACAATGCAATAATATGAAAATAAAAATCCAACTAAAAAATTAAAAATAAATAATGTAGTTTAAAAAACTAAAAAACACGCTTTTGAGAAAATACGAACTAAAAACTAAAAAAATAAGAAGAAAATGTATATTACTGTAAATAAAGCGTGGGGTGGTTTTTAATATATACTATTGACACCATGCACCCCACGCTTTATTTACAGTAATATACATTTTCTTCTTATTTTTTTAGTTTTTAGTTCGTATTTTCTCAAAAGCGTGTTTTTTAGTTTTTTAAACTACATTATTTATTTTAAGGATAATATAAGGATTTAGAGTAAATACCTCATGAAAATGCATCGGCACTTTCTGACTTTAAAATGTTTTCAGTGTCAAACTTTTACTTTGCTGCATGGAATTAAGAATTGTCTAAATTATCAAAGAGCATGGGATATAATATCATTGGGCTTCTCCTCAGCAGAATGTGATAGATTTAATAGATTAATCGAATCTGTGAGCAGGAGAAAGTAAGATGATAATGTGAGACATTATCTGATCCGTCTTCAATCTACACTTACTATCAATTTCACGTGTAGTTGATTGCAAAAAAATCACAAATATTAACTGTCAAAATTATCAGATCTAACTGCAAAAATGTATCAACGACCCGGATGACGCAGAGGTTACCACGCCGATGTGCCGTGCGAGAAGTTCTGGGTCCTGGTAATATTCAGTAAAATTGCAGCGCTTTGTATGCAGTACTTATTCTTACACTGTTAAGATTGAAATTAATTAAACTTACAATTTAAAAATTAATTTGCTTACGATAAAAAGTGACAAATAAATATTCTTCATAGCCAGTTCTTTTCTAGTAGAATCATATTGGGCAAATTTACCTTCCCGAGTCAGGTGAGCGGTTAGCCGCGACACCTTGTGAATATGCAGAGGAGGAAACTTAAATAGAGAACAGCTTTATTGAGCTGAATTTACTAGACATTGAATTTATTTATTACTATAGTTTATTTAAATTCCAAATAAGGACTAATTTCCTCTTAAAATGAGGATTACGAATAATTTTAATACTTTCTACCTTATACAAGCTGTTGAGATTCAAATGAATGAACATTAAAAATCAAAAATCACAAATTCGCACGTATGTAGTGTATCATACATCATAAATATTGCAAGCCAAAAATACCTAAATTCAAAAGTGTATAATACATTTCATACATAGTGTAGAAACAAAATTCTATCTCACGTTTCTACCTACATACAGGGATAGAATTAAATAAAATAAAAAGTAAAAAAGATAATAATATCATAAATTCAAATGTGTATGATACTATGTAAGAGGGCACCAAACCGATTTATTGTTGTTCAACTTACTCGGTTGGTGAATTTTACATTTCCAAATGAAGACCTTTTCTCTTAAAATAAAGGTTCACTAAAATTTTAACATTTTCTACCTCGCGCTTATACGAACTGATAAGATTCAAATAAATGAAAGAAACACAAATTCGAATTAATGTATTGTATCACACATGCGAATTACTGATGATAGAAAAGAGAAATCTTTGTAGCAGTAATGAGGAGGAAGAGTGTTTTATAAAACTGCTTATGAATATGCAAATAAATGGGTGAATATATCTGTGTTATGCGATATAATTACTTAAAGGTAAGAAATTACAAATCCTTATAGGCAATTCCTTTTTTAGTAGAGCTATAAAAGGCAAAATTACCGTCCCGAGTCAGGTGAGCAGTTAGCTGCGCCTTCTTGTGAATATGCAAAGGGCTCCGTTAAACACCAAACTGCCTCATTGTTCCTGAGCTTACTGGTTCTTCGCTACTCTACGTTTAAAAAGTGTTTACTGTTCAAGAAGTAAACTAAACTATAAACGTTAACGCTTCAATTACTACGAATTATAACTAACAGATTAGACTGTTTAAAAATTGTACTTACTCGTATATTAGTTTGAAAGTAGTACTTTAATAAAGTATTATAAAGTGAACAAATGAATGGAAATATTTTTCTTTATATTTTTAAGACTGTTTTCTTTGTATCATCATCCTATTCACGAACCAATTTCTTGACAAGTTATTAAAGAACCCAAATAAAATTTGTTATCGTCAATGCATTGAAATAAGTGTAAATTTTCCTCTTATTACTATGAACGTACTTATTATTATATTTTTATTATTTTATTACTATGAACTTACCTATTATTATCTTTTTATTAAAATTGATATCAGATATTTGTTAACAAGGCAAACAAAACAATTATAAAAATAAACCAAAAATCCATCAAAGCATCATAAGAATATTTCCCTACAAAATATATTTCGATAAACTGATAAAAAGCGCACGGTAGCATGTCACGGCAAAAATTGCACGGCGTCCCTCGGCACGCGGCATTGTGCCCGAAATGACACGTGAAAAGGCGTCGAGAGCGCCGCACTGCTGCCTCTACAAAAGGCTTACAGATGCGCGCACCAGAAGATTTTAATGAGGCAACGACTCTGTGTGATTTTATCGCGTGTGCCTTAATGAGAAATAACCAAGCGCATCCTCTTTGACTGCACTCGTACGCAGCCGCTATCAAAAACGCTACGACGTCTGCGTTTCATACGCTCCGAGCGCTAATAACGGATGAAAAGCCCGCGGTGTCGTTATTAACCTGAATGTTTACGTCCCATGAATTGCGCATTTCCATATGTAGCGGCAATAAGAACGTTGCGACGAGCAACGTTGTTGTAGCCGAGATTTTAATGACACTACACAGCTTTGCGTCTATTGTAACTGCAAAAAGCTTACCGTGCCGCGTTATTACAGAAACTGTGTCACCTTTCAAATCATGTCTGTTATATAAAAGCAATAAAACAAATTAGGGGAGCCACGAAAGTTACGAGATCCAGATACACTGGCCAATTCTCATCAATGCAAATCACGTTGTCGACTCGTCAACCCAATTACCAAGAAGTGAATTTAAATAAAGATAAGTATCGCCCTCGAGGAGACAATGCTAATAGGAGGAGGAGGCGTGATAATAGCCTCCGACTGGGGTTGGCACCGCGGTAGGTGCTTTAATTAGATCTCTCGACTTACGCGCCCGTGGCTCTCATAACACTTGTTCAATTAGTGATCAGACTTAAGACTCCGTATTATGCAAACGTTTATTCGCTTCAATACAGGTATTTTACTGTTTCGTGATGTTTACGTCTTCATCAGCAATTTAAAGTTTGCAAACTCCCTAATGCCACGATACTTATTGTGGTTTTAAAGTAATTACGTAAGTATACCTACCTATTTTTAAACGAAATGGTGAGGATATCGTTATTAATGTTTGAAATGATTTTAAGTACTAAAAATTCTGAAAACAATATTACGAGTTGACGAAAAAATTGCATTCAAGTTTTTGTATCTTCATTTTGCAACCTTGGTCATAGGGCAACCCTATTTCTTTGGTGTAGCCCCTCATCAAATTTTACAAAATTATTAGGCGTATTATCATCAGCATCACCTCGCATTGTTACATAATAAGTCAAAGAATTCCTATGAAGAATATGTTAAATAAAGTTAATATAATAAAGCAATCACAACGGTTTTAGAGCGGTTCTAAACTAGCATATTTACCGGCGAGTTAGTGCGTCTTTTGTTTGATTTTTGTAGCGCGTGTATATGCGGAAAACAGTGGGATTTGACATATTCCAGTACAAAAAATAGCGCGCATGTGAGCGCGTTTTCCGAAACAATCGTATACGCGCCGAAAAATATGCTAGTTTGAAACTGCACTTTAACTTCAAATCAATATTTATTTTTAACTTAAAATCAATGTATTAATAAACCTCAATCTATCAACTTTAAGTGGAAAATTGACGAAAAAGTCCCAAACACGTCATCTTTTACGCCCACTCATATTGAAAGCACAATTTAAGATAATATTATCAATATTATTGTAATACTAAACACCTTTGTTTTATTTTTACATGTTAGAACCTGTTCGGTAAAAGTTAAACCGAACAATATTCGGTAGGTATTCGGTTATTCGATGAAACCATTATTCGGTGCGCCGAATAATGGTTTCTCTAGCTAATGAAAATGAAAATATTTTATTGGCACAAATATGGGTGAAAAAAGGTTTTACAAAAACCTTCACTGCATATTTACCCTTAGGGTGTACAAATTTAAATTTAATATTAATTTATTTTATATTTATTAAATTTAATTCATTATTTATTTATTTAATTTATTTATTGTCCTCAAGCACCGTAAGTATTGTAATTTATCAGACAATTAATTATTTACGGCGCTTGCTGTGGAGACCTTAGGCTCTTGGTCTTCTGACATAAAAAAATTCATGTCAGAAATGTCGTCCAGGCTTGTTCTTGCATGTGGCGACCTGAGAGCTGGTGAGTATTTCGCCCAAAGGCTTAGCCTCGCTATTCAAAGGTAAAATGCCGCCTTAAAATGCCGTCTTAGGCGCCATGGCGAACACGGACATTTTAGAGGAAGTTTTTTATTTTTGTTTTATTTTTGTAATAACAATATTTTTGTTCAGTTTTTTTATTCTTATTGTATATAGTTAAGTCTTTTTTAATATAAATTGTAAAGTAACCAACTATTGTATGTAGTAAACTATTAAATACTTTGTAAATAAAAAAAGTTTAAGATTATAACACAATTTATAAAAATGTACATTTATATAAAAAAATATTATAACAAATTAATTAATTATAATGACTTAATTTTAACTTAAATTAAGTTAAAATTAATTAGTACATTAGAAACATTAAATTAGTTTTAAATTTTGATGGTTTCAATTAATTAGACTTAAACCCAATATTACTAAGCCTCCGCTGTCCATTCGTCAGTCTGTCAACAGGCTGTATCCCATGAACCGTGATGGCTAGACAGATGATGTGTTTCTGCTGCCGCTATAACAACAAATACTAAAATAGAATAAAATAAATATTTATGGGGGCTCCCATACAATAAACGTGATTTTTTATAGATAATGGTAAAGATTCCGTACCGGTTTTTATAATAATTTATTTTACTTGAAACATAAAATGTTCGCCGTCATCAGTTTTGGGCACCAGGATGGGTTTTTGAACAGACAGGAAATAAAACTGGCCGAAAAACCATCCAGGTTTTTATGCCGCGGACAAAATTATTTACTTTGTTTCATTTATGTTATTAAATTATTATTTGTTTTTTTATCGTTTATAAACTCTGTGATCGAATAGTACGCCTTTTTAATTGAATATGTTTTGAGTTCTGTTTTGAATTCATTATTAGTTTTCATTTTAAGAAGATCCGGTAAATTATTGCATATTTTGGTCCAATCTTAATTTTCATTAATGTTCATTCAACCTTCTGACAACACGAATTTAATGGTATTTTTTGTAAACTATATACTCATATTTCGAAACCATATATGCCATACATACTTACATGGCATACGAATAAACCTACATAGTCATTCACCGTGCGAGGGGTGATGCCGCGGTCAGTTAGCGGAAGCGGAAAAACTGTCATGTTGACAGCTTGTTCGTTATCTATTTGCCGTCAATGTTACACGGACAACTACCTGATTCATTTAATTCATTTTCAGATTATGTTATCCCAGCAAGCTCGGTCATCCGGGTACTTTTTAAATTAAATACAATGTACGAGCGGAGCTTCAAAGACTTTTCACATAGTAACGAGCGACAAGGATGCATAATTAATTGACCAGTAATTAAAACCCCTTTGACAACTCAAATTAATAAAACGTGATACCATTAATCTTCGAATTCTTCAAGTGGCAAAAAGATATAAACAATCTTATTGTAGCATATCACACGTAAAACCTGAACACAATTGTGTTCAAACTAATAAGGTATACCCGGACGCTGACTACAACAAAACAAATAAGTATTTTTCCACAATCCGTCCGTCCACTAAAAGATAATATGTTACTTTATTTCTATTTTCTGTATTCACTCAGGGTTTATGTATCTCGAATAGTCACGTTCCGTCCCCGCGAAGGGTAAAGCATACAAATAAGTAAAAGTCCGAAACCGTCCAAACACCCGCCGCCATATTCTTTATCTGCGGATCTCTTAAAAGAATTTGATCGTATATGAGAATATTACAAGCAACATCTGCGGCAAGGGACGAATAAACTTATAATAATTTGTCTCAACTTATTATTAGTACTGATACAAAATGCGGTTGTGAGATTATCGATTGTTACGAATACTTTTTCAACACTTTTTAAAACAATATTTACAAATGATGCGTAAAAAACAATAAAAGCGGAAGTGTAATAATAACAAGAACACCCGAAAAGCAAGCAGCGCTTGAAACAATGGCGTAAACACATAAACCTCCGATGTACAAACATTTTCTCATTGCACTAATTGATGCTTAACGCGGACAATAAAACACGATGATTAAATTTCTTAATGAGCGAGGGTCTATTTTTAAAATCAAGCCATTTTGAGCGTCAAATTGAATAATGATCTTGATTAATAATGTTCAACAATAGAATAATAGTCTTGGTTTCTTATTGTTTGAGGAAGATCCGAGCGGAGGGTGTATTCAGTGGTAAGAGATAAAAGATGACGTTGAAATGAGGGCTGCGCGGACACTTTGATGAAAACTTTCAGGCCATAATATGCACATGTTACAAAAATTTTATGCCACAGTGTAATGAGCAAAACTTGTCTCGTAAAAGTGAAAGGGTTGTAATAAATGCCACTAAAACACTCGCTACCTACCAAATTTAATTTTATATAAGTTTAGGTTTATTGAGAAACAGTTACAGTTAACTATTAATTTATTATTATTTTCGTATCCTAACGAAAATAATAATAAATTAATAGTTGTCAAATACAAACACTTATACGATATGCAAAATAAGACATGGCATTAGGCAAAAGGCACTTTTTAATGCTTCAATATGGATATTTGGTAGAAAGAATAAGTAAGAAGCATACTAGGTATTATAGCCTTGTATCCTGTAACGATACAACGTAATATTATTGAGAACTATCTTAAAATATTCTAAGATAATTTCTTAACATGTTTCTACGTAATACGCTGTAATAGTCTAAACACACGAAACATTTATTTAGCGGCCATTGCCGGTAAGCGACAACATTTCCTTCGGAACTTTATTAGCTATTTACCGGTCCCTCTTCACATTCCCCTTACACAATCCCTGTCAATATTATTCTGTTACGGTAAGGTACTGAGCGGTTATTTGATTAAGTATTTAGTTTCAATTCAGTTTCAATAACGGCCATGCCACGAATTGTTACTAAAGTGTAGTAGAGTTTGTGGAGATAGTGCTTGTAGGATACTTTAATGATTTTTTTATTGTATCAATCGATTCTATTTGGCAAAGGGATGAAGTGTTCTTAAATGACCACATCGATTGGAGGATTTGTTCCACTAAGTTCAACTATATGTAAGTTCAACCAATTGAAATTATTGGCCAAAAAGACCATTTAGTTCAACTTTGTGCTAATTAAAAATAATTAATTGGACGACCGAGCATTGCTCGGATATAAACAATTTTTATCTTGGTTTAATTTCAAACGAAACACTCATTTACTTAGTGTTACTTAACAACACCATCTGAAATAGCTCCCAATAAAACTATCACAAAAAATAAAAAATAAACGCAACATGGTTTTGATGGAGGTTTGAACTCGGGCCTCTAGTTCCGCAGTCAGCCCACGTAACCATTCAGCCAAGGAAGCTATAGTTCAATGAATGAAATTTTTATAGAGCTCTTTCTAATTGACATTGTCATCTCTTGGTACTTGGGGTCTACTTAGTACGAACATATTCGCATAATTTTTATGATCCGCTTTTATGCTAAAACCCGAATAATTCTGTTCTGGAAGCGTTTGTAATAGTAATGAAATCTTCCTATTTATTTTCTAGATATTTATTATATTTAGCGCCTGTTTCCCATAAGTAGGAATGTTTTCCTCGGACCTTTATTGCCAGTTTACAAGCGTGTTTCGACAGACGAGAAATACCCCACATTCCCCTTTACAATCCCTGTCAATATTATTCTATTACGGTAACACAGTAAGCGTCTAAAAATGGCGCTCTTTGTATTGTGGTAAGCGCTTGTCTAATAAAGTATCTATTTAATTTCAAAACTTTTATACTTAATTTTGATAGACAAAGAGACTTGTATGATAAAAGTGGTATGGTCTCTCTCAATATCTATATTGCTTTTTGCATTTTTATTTCGTTATATCATACTCGTTAATCAGACTTTTTCCTTAATCTTTCCTGTACATATTCTGTGTGTGCATAAATAAAAAAAAGTCAATGTAGAGTGCTCGGACTCTTATTCGAACTACTCTTACTCGAATTTTTAATGACTCTAAAGACCTTGGATAAGATCAAAAGACATTTATATACCAGCTGAACATTTTTTGATTTTACCTACGTGTTTATGTTTATATATTTGTATACCCAATTTTATATGTAAAAATTTATCACAACAAAACCATTGTGCCACAAAAAACGGAATATTTTCATAAGATTATTTGTGAATGATACGTCATTCTACGCGTAACAAGGTACGTAGCCACAATCAATTTGGCGACTGTCAATTTGCGGTGGTCTTGATGATTTCCGAGTGGCCGCCTTTGATTTGCATAAGGGCTGGTTTTAATATGAGATTACATCCCAGTTAGGACAAACCCCGACGTCAGCCCGCTCATTATTCGTTTTGTAATATTAAAGACATATCATGAATGTAATAATATCTCTGTTAGTCACAGATAGATAAAGATAAAAATATTGTTATCTATACTTTTTATTTTTTAACCTATTTTTTAAAACACCCTTTATCTGTAACCTTATAAACTTGTTAAATCGCAGGTATAATTATTAATACTTAAAAAGAGATTACTCATTGAAACGAGTGCACTGTTTGATTTTCTTTATAATATTTTTATATTTTACATTATTTTTCTCTGCTTCCCATTTTTTTCTTAAAAGACCATTTGTCACTTATACATCATTGTATGCATAACAAGGTACAATAAATTTGGCGACTGTCAATTTGCGGAGGGTCCTGATGACTTTCGACTGGCCGCCTGTGATTTGCATAAGGGCCGACTTTAATCGGATATTATTCCCAAGTTAGGACTGACGCCGATGCCAGCCTGCTTCATATTAGTTTTGGAATATTTAGCAACACAATTCCTGGACGTAGATATTATGTTTGTCAGTCTTAGAGTTTTTAAAAAGAGATTAGACGTGCAAGAGAATGCATTGTTTGAGTTTCCTCACAGTTTTATCTTTTGTTTTAAATTGACTTTTCACTATTTTCCATCTTTTTTAAAAGGGCTATTTCTCAATGACATGTACGCGTAATGATGTACACAGTCGCAATCAATTTGGCCACTGTGAATTTGCGGCGGGTCCTGATGACTTCCGAGTAGCCGCCTGCGATTTGCATAAGGGCCGGCTTTAATATGAGATTATTCCCGAGTTATAACAGTTATAACACCAAAGCCAGAGTGCTCTTTATTAGTTTTGGAATATTTAAACGCACAAATCTTCGACGTAATTATTGTGTTTGTCAGTAATAAAGTATTGGGCAAGAGATAAGACGTTGTTTTACTTCTATCATAGTTTTATCTATTATTTTATACATATACTTCTAAAAAATTATCAAAACAGAATATTTGCTAAAGCTATTTGATAATGATACGTCATTGTAGACGTAACGAGGTACGTAACCACAATTTATTTAGCGACTGTCGACTAGCTGACGGTTGGTCCCGATGACTTCCAAGTGGCCGCCTGCGATTTACATAAGAGCCGGCTTTAATATGAGTTTATTCCCGTGTTGGACGGACGCCGACGCCAGCCCGCTCATTATTAGTTTTGGAATATTTAGCCGCACAAGTCGTGGACGTAATTATTGCGTTTGACATTCATAACAGACTTTGTAGTTCGACTTCCCTCTTCTCTTTCTTTTATGTTCTCCTAATTTTTTTTAGAATTTCAGGATCTTTAGTTTTGTGATATCCAATGTGATATCCAATCGAACTGCTTTGAAACTTATATTTGGATAGAAATTATAGGAATTTTCAACGGCCTCAAACGCTATTACGTCATAGATAAGCATAAATGACGCTTAAAAAGCAGCGCAACATTTTGTAGATGTTACCTGTTTAGTCACATTGTATGTCCAATTAATACCTATGCAAAAATGAATCATAACGAAACAAAAAGCTGAAGCTATTAGGCTATTTGTCAATGATACTTCATTGTACGCGTAACGAGGTACGCAGCCACAATCAATTTGGCGACTGCCAATTTACGGCGGGTTCTGATGACTTCTGAGTGACCGCCTGCGATTTGCATAAGGGCCGGGCTGGCTTTTATATAAGATTATTTCCGAGTTAGGACGGACGCTTATGCCAGCCTGCTCGTTATTAGTTGAAGAATATTAACCCGGACCAGTCATGGTCGTAATTATTACATTATTATATATTGGGCAATATTATTGTGATATTGTGTATAGTGTTTTTATGTAAAGTCAATTTTATTTTATATTGTATTACTTATTGTATATTTTTCATTTTATATTGTATTATTGTATGTTATTTACTTTAAATGTATTAGTTTATGCTATTTTAATTTTTATCTCAGTATTATTTTCTGTAGACCTGAGATAAGTTAATAAATGAATAAAAAAAGAAATTGTATTTGTCAGTCGCAGAATTTAAAAAAAGAGATAAGTCATGGAAATTAGTGCATTGTTAAACTTCCCTTATAGTTTTATCTTTTATTTATTTTCTGTTTGTTAATCATATTTGTCATTAAAAAGACATCTTGTTGTGTAGAGTTTTTGCCAGTGGTTTTTGCTTTAATTACCTATACGAAGAAAACATTTATTTTATCCAAAAATACTACGGACACATACCTTCAAATGTCAATCCAGAATGGAAAACCATTAGCCCATATGGATTGTTAAACTTAATTGTTTATCTTACGGATAAAGGTTTCTATAAGTACATTAAAGGTGTGATATTAAACTATACACCCTTACTTACAGTGTTCCTTAAGCAAACAATTGTGCCGACTAGTTTCTGAAGTAATATTGTAATATTTGTAATATTGTATATAATATATTGTGTAGTAACCCAACGGAAAATGTTATCAAATGCTTATAGCAACAGATTACATCCACAATAAAATACATCGACGGAAATAACAAAGCTAGCCTCTCGCCGCCAGTGACATAGGGATTACACTTCCGTTTCTAGTATGTGGCTTCTAAATTAACCCTAACGTACTCATGTTACAGCAACTAAATATATATACACAAAATACTAAGATGTGTTATATCTAATACATTTAAACGAGCAATTCTTGTATATATCTAAAGTACCTGGACGCCCGAGCGTTGCTCGGATAAAAACAATTTATTTACTTGGTTTATTTTTAAGCAAAGCATTCATTGACTTAGTGTTACTTTACAAATCCTTTTGAAATACCTAGCTCCCAATAAAAAAAAATGTCACAAAAAATAAAAAACGCAACTTGCCTACTTGAGATTTGAACCCGGGTCTCTAGCTCCGTAGTCGGCTTTCGTAACCATTAGACCAAGAAAGCTTTAATGCCCTTGACGAAATTTTTATAGAGGTCTTTCATAATTATCAACATTGTCATTTGTTTGAAGGTGGATTGTCAAATGTTGACCATTTCTACGCCACAATATTATTAATATTTTTCAATAGATGTCGGTAAGAGTAATTTTGTATTTAACTGCATAAACATTAAAAAAAACGACAAATTTTATCAATAAAAATTTGTGGACCGATTTATCATCCCCGCAACCAGTGTACTAAATTTCATCAAAATCTTTGGAGCCGTTTCCGAGATTCAAAAAATATATTTAGATATATACAAGAATTGCTCGTTTAAAGGTATTAGATCGATCCACAAAATTTTATTGTTAGAAATTTTTAACTGTATAAAAATATTTTCAGCGATAATCAATTTAAATATAAACTGAAAAATACGACTCTTCCTGACATCTATTGGAGAGTATTAATAATATTGTGGCGTAAACATTGTAATAATTGTCAAACGGGGAAGCCCACGATGCTCATTGTGGATTTCCTCAACCGTCATCAGGCCCTTGTGCTTTTTATAGGTTGGGTGGTAGGAAGATTTAAAGACGTTTTGCGTTTAACCGGTGGAGACAGCGCCTATAGGTTTTCAAAAGTTTTATACGAAAGGTACAGGTAAAATAGTAGAATAAATTAAATGCATGCTAAGTCATATTTCAGTAATTTAAATGTACGGTAAGTCATATTTCAGTAATCTGATGATTTTAGTATGAATGTATACAAAACAGCGAAATAAAAAAACGGAATTTTGACAAACCCGGAAGACTTCGAATTTTTATTATTTCAAATTCATGGTTCAACGGTAACGGATACCCCGATACTAATCTGACCATTTTGACACCCGGAAGTAAAATAAAAAAAATAGTGTACCTATATAGAAGGTATTTTTTAATCGTGGCAGTACTCAACAGGATGCAAGGTGTACCCCATATCTTAATCTGACGCACTCGAGAGTAAATCTGAAAATCCCCTCTTGGGCTCCTCTACTAGCATCCGCCAATCCGACATTCAAAGAAATGACAATGTCGATTTGAAAGAGCTCTATGAAAATTTCGTTCATTGAAGTAAAGCTTCCTTGGCCGAATGGTTGCGCGAGCTGACTGCGGAATAAGAGACCCGGGTTCAAACCTCGATCAAAACCATATTGTGTCTGTTTTTTATTTTTATGAAAATAACTAATTTTTATTAGGAGCTATTTTAGATGGCGTTGTTAAGTAACACTAAGCAAATGAGTGTTTCGTTTGAAACTAAACCAAAAAAAAATTTTTATCCGAGCAACGCTCGGTCGTCCAGGTACTAATATATAATATGATGAAATACTATCTTTCTGCCCACGGTTCCGCCCACGTGAACTACTCGTTTTTTCCCCTAAGAAATGAGATGATATTTTCCCTGACTAAAACGTATATCAGCGCATGTCACTCTCCAACTATACTTACGTCTTTGAACTTTGAAGTTTCAGGACTGAAGATGATGCCTTGAGCTACAGATGTTTAGTAGTGATTTTATATAGTATCTTAATACATGCGACGGCATTTTTACTAGTCATTGGCTTACTTAATAAGTTTGGTTACTTAATACATGCTTTTTTTACTAACTTTTTTTCATGTCCCACTGCTGGGCACAGGTCACCTCTTCACAAGTGAGAGGGATTTAAGCCATAGTCCACCACGCTGGCCAAGTGCGGATGGGTGGACGTCATGTTTTCGAAAAATTGTGAATTTCTCTCAGGCATGCCTGCACGGCGATAGAGAAGATCGTAATCAATTAAATATCACGATATTTTCCTTCAACGTGGATCAGCGGCAAATGCGCACATAACAATTTTTTTTGTCAGATGTGCGCGCCAAAGCTTTGAACCCGGGATCGGTTGAACATCGCGGTTTTTTACCATTCGGCCATCACTGCTGTACATAATACGTGCTTTACGTAATAGGAACTCAGAAGTAGCCATAGGAACTAGAAAGTTATATTACCTAGAAGGTAACAGGGCAACTAGCGAGCAAAAATACAGTGGTCCTTAGAGCTTTGAAGAATAAATTTAGGCAATTTATTTAGCGACTGTCGACTAGCTGACGGTTGGTCCCGATGACTTCCAAGTGGCCGCCTGCGATTTACATAAGAGCCGGCTTTAATATGAGTTTATTCCCGTGTTGGACGGACGCCGACGCCAGCCCGCTCATTATTAGTTTTGGAATATTTAGCCGCACAAGTCGTGGACGTAATTATTGCGTTTGACATTCATAACAGACTTTGTAGTTCGACTTCCCTCTTCTCTTTCTTTTATGTTCTCCTAATTTTTTTTAGAATTTCAGGATCTTTAGTTTTGTGATATCCAATGTGATATCCAATCGAACTGCTTTGAAACTTATATTTGGATAGAAATTATAGGAATTTTCAACGGCCTCAAACGCTATTACGTCATAGATAAGCATAAATGACGCTTAAAAAGCAGCGCAACATTTTGTAGATGTTACCTGTTTAGTCACATTGTATGTGCAATTAATACCTATGCAAAAATGAATCATAACGAAACAAAAAGCTGAAGCTATTAGGCTATTTGTCAATGATACTTCATTGTACGCGTAACGAGGTACGCAGCCACAATCAATTTGGCGACTGCCAATTTACGGCGGGTTCTGATGACTTCTGAGTGACCGCCTGCGATTTGCATAAGGGCCGGGCTGGCTTTTATATAAGATTATTTCCGAGTTAGGACGGACGCTTATGCCAGCCTGCTCGTTATTAGTTGAAGAATATTAACCCGGACCAGTCATGGTCGTAATTATTACATTATTATATATTGGGCAATATTATTGTGATATTGTGTATAGTGTTTTTATGTAAAGTCAATTTTATTTTATATTGTATTACTTATTGTATATTTTTCATTTTATATTGTATTATTGTATGTTATTTACTTTAAATGTATTAGTTTATGCTATTTTAATTTTTATCTCAGTATTATTTTCTGTAGACCTGAGATAAGTTAATAAATGAATAAAAAAAGAAATTGTATTTGTCAGTCGCAGAATTTAAAAAAAGAGATAAGTCATGGAAATTAGTGCATTGTTAAACTTCCCTTATAGTTTTATCTTTTATTTATTTTCTGTTTGTTAATCATATTTGTCATTAAAAAGACATCTTGTTGTGTAGAGTTTTTGCCAGTGGTTTTTGCTTTAATTACCTATACGAAGAAAACATTTATTTTATCCAAAAATACTACGGACACATACCTTCAAATGTCAATCCAGAATGGAAAACCATTAGCCCATATGGATTGTTAAACTTAATTGTTTATCTTACGGATAAAGGTTTCTATAAGTACATTAAAGGTGTGATATTAAACTATACACCCTTACTTACAGTGTTCCTTAAGCAAACAATTGTGCCGACTAGTTTCTGAAGTAATATTGTAATATTTGTAATATTGTATATAATATATTGTGTAGTAACCCAACGGAAAATGTTATCAAATGCTTATAGCAACAGATTACATCCACAATAAAATACATCGACGGAAATAACAAAGCTAGCCTCTCGCCGCCAGTGACATAGGGATTACACTTCCGTTTCTAGTATGTGGCTTCTAAATTAACCCTAACGTACTCATGTTACAGCAACTAAATATATATACACAAAATACTAAGATGTGTTATATCTAATACATTTAAACGAGCAATTCTTGTATATATCTAAAGTACCTGGACGCCCGAGCGTTGCTCGGATAAAAACAATTTATTTACTTGGTTTATTTTTAAGCAAAGCATTCATTGACTTAGTGTTACTTTACAAATCCTTTTGAAATACCTAGCTCCCAATAAAAAAAAATGTCACAAAAAATAAAAAACGCAACTTGCCTACTTGAGATTTGAACCCGGGTCTCTAGCTCCGTAGTCGGCTTTCGTAACCATTCGACCAAGAAAGCTTTAATTCCCTTGACGAAATTTTTATAGAGGTCTTTCATAATTATCAACATTGTCATTTGTTTGAAGGTGGATTGTCAAATGTTGACCATTTCTACGCCACAATATTATTAATATTTTTCAATAGATGTCGGTAAGAGTAATTTTGTATTTAACTGCATAAACATTAAAAAAAACGACAAATTTTATCAATAAAAATTTGTGGACCGATTTATCATCCCCGCAACCAGTGTACTAAATTTCATCAAAATCTTTGGAGCCGTTTCCGAGATTCAAAAAATATATTTAGATATATACAAGAATTGCTCGTTTAAAGGTATTAGATCGATCCACAAAATTTTATTGTTAGAAATTTTTAACTGTATAAAAATATTTTCAGCGATAATCAATTTAAATATAAACTGAAAAATACGACTCTTCCTGACATCTATTGGAGAGTATTAATAATATTGTGGCGTAAACATTGTAATAATTGTCAAACGGGGAAGCCCACGATGCTCATTGTGGATTTCCTCAACCGTCATCAGGCCCTTGTGCTTTTTATAGGTTGGGTGGTAGGAAGATTTAAAGACGTTTTGCGTTTAACCGGTGGAGACAGCGCCTATAGGTTTTCAAAAGTTTTATACGAAAGGTACAGGTAAAATAGTAGAATAAATTAAATGCATGCTAAGTCATATTTCAGTAATTTAAATGTACGGTAAGTCATATTTCAGTAATCTGATGATTTTAGTATGAATGTATACAAAACAGCGAAATAAAAAAACGGAATTTTGACAAACCCGGAAGACTTCGAATTTTTATTATTTCAAATTCATGGTTCAACGGTAACGGATACCCCGATACTAATCTGACCATTTTGACACCCGGAAGTAAAATAAAAAAAATAGTGTACCTATATAGAAGGTATTTTTTAATCGTGGCAGTACTCAACAGGATGCAAGGTGTACCCCATATCTTAATCTGACGCACTCGAGAGTAAATCTGAAAATCCCCTCTTGGGCTCCTCTACTAGCATCCGCCAATCCGACATTCAAAGAAATGACAATGTCGATTTGAAAGAGCTCTATGAAAATTTCGTTCATTGAAGTAAAGCTTCCTTGGCCGAATGGTTGCGCGAGCTGACTGCGGAATAAGAGACCCGGGTTCAAACCTCGATCAAAACCATATTGTGTCTGTTTTTTATTTTTATGAAAATAACTAATTTTTATTAGGAGCTATTTTAGATGGCGTTGTTAAGTAACACTAAGCAAATGAGTGTTTCGTTTGAAACTAAACCAAAAAAATTTTTTTATCCGAGCAACGCTCGGTCGTCCAGGTACTAATATATAATATGATGAAATACTATCTTTCCGCCCACGGTTCCGCCCACGTGAACTACTCGTTTTTTCCCCTAAGAAATGAGATGATATTTTCCCTGACTAAAACGTATATCAGCGCATGTCACTCTCCAACTATACTTACGTCTTTGAACTTTGAAGTTTCAGGACTGAAGATGATGCCTTGAGCTACAGATGTTTAGTAGTGATTTTATATAGTATCTTAATACATGCGACGGCATTTTTACTAGTCATTGGCTTACTTAATAAGTTTGGTTACTTAATACATGCTTTTTTTACTAACTTTTTTTCATGTCCCACTGCTGGGCACAGGTCACCTCTTCACAAGTGAGAGGGATTTAAGCCATAGTCCACCACGCTGGCCAAGTGCGGATGGGTGGACGTCATGTTTTCGAAAAATTGTGAATTTCTCTCAGGCATGCCTGCACGGCGATAGAGAAGATCGTAATCAATTAAATATCACGATATTTTCCTTCAACGTGGATCAGCGGCAAATGCGCACATAACAATTTTTTTTGTCAGATGTGCGCGCCAAAGCTTTGAACCCGGGATCGGTTGAACATCGCGGTTTTTTACCATTCGGCCATCACTGCTGTACATAATACGTGCTTTACGTAATAGGAACTCAGAAGTAGCCATAGGAACTAGAAAGTTATATTACCTAGAAGGTAACAGGGCAACTAGCGAGCAAAAATACAGTGGTCCTTAGAGCTTTGAAGAATAAATTTAGGCAATTTATTTAGCGACTGTCGACTAGCTGACGGTTGGTCCTGATGACTTCCAAGTGGCCGCCTGCGATTTACATAAGGGCCGGCTTTAATATGAGTTTATTCCCGTGTTGGACGGACGCCGACGCCAGCCCGCTCATTATTAGTTTTGGAATATTTAGCCGCACAAGTCGTGGACGTAATTATTGCGTTTGTCATTCAAAACAGACTTTGTAGTTCGACTTACCTCTTCTCTTTCTTTTATGTTCTTCTAATTTTTTTTTAGAATTTCAGGATCTCTTTAGTTTTGTGATATCCAATGTGATATCCAATCGAACTGCTTTGAAACTTATATTTGGATTGAAATTCAAGGAATTTTTAACGGCCTCAAACGCTATTACGTCATAGATAAGCATAAATGACGCTTAAAAAGCAGCGCAACATTTTGTAGATTTTACCTGTTTAGTCACATTGTATGTCCAATTTAATACCTATGCAAAAATGAATCATAACGAAACAAAAAGCTGAAGCTATTAGGCTATTTGTCAATGATACTTCATTGTACGTGTAAGTGTTTTTATGTAAAGTCAATTTTATTTTATATTGTATTACTTATTGTATATTTTTCATTTTATATTGTATTATTGTATGTTATTTACTTTAAATGTATTAGTTTATGCTATTTTTATTTTTATCTCAGTATTATTTTCTGTAGACCTGAGATAAGTTAATAAATGAATAAAAAAAGAAATTGTATTTGTCAGTCGCAGAATTTAAAAAAAGAGATAAGTCATGGAAATTAGTGCATTGTTAAACTTCCCTTATAGTTTTATCTTTTATTTATTTTCTGTTTGTTAATCATATTTGTCATTAAAAAGACATCTTGTTGTGTAGAGTTTTTGCCAGTGGTTTTTGCTTTAATTACCTATACGAAGAAAACATTTATTTTATCCAAAAATACTACGGACACATACCTTCAAATGTCAATCCAGAATGGAAAACCATTAGCCCATATGGATTGTTAAACTTAATTGTTTATCTTACGGATAAAGGTTTCTATAAGTACATTAAAGGTGTGATATTAAACTATACACCCTTACTTACAGTGTTCCTTAAGCAAACAATTGTGCCGACTAGTTTCTGAAGTAATATTGTAATATTTGTAATATTGTATATAATATATTGTGTAGTAACCCAACGGAAAATGTTATCAAATGCTTATAGCAACAGATTACATCCACAATAAAATACATCGACGGAAATAACAAAGCTAGCCTCTCGCCGCCAGTGACATAGGGATTACACTTCCGTTTCTAGTATGTGGCTTCTAAATTAACCCTAACGTACTCATGTTACAGCAACTAAATATATATACACAAAATACTAAGATATGTTATATCTAATACATTTAAACGAGCAATTCTTGTATATATCTAAAGTACCTGGACGCCCGAGCGTTGCTCGGATAAAAACAATTTATTTACTTGGTTTATTTTTAAGCAAAGCATTCATTGACTTAGTGTTACTTTACAAATCCTTTTGAAATACCTAGCTCCCAATAAAAAAAAATGTCACAAAAAATAAAAAACGCAACTTGCCTACTTGAGATTTGAACCCGGGTCTCTAGCTCCGTAGTCGGCTTTCGTAACCATTCGACCAAGAAAGCTTTAATTCCCTTGACGAAATTTTTATAGAGGTCTTTCATAATTATCAACATTGTCATTTGTTTGAAGGTGGATTGTCAAATGTTGACCATTTCTACGCCACAATATTATTAATATTTTCCAATAGATGTCGGTAAGAGTAATTTTATATTTAACTGCATAAACATTAAAAAAACGACAAATTTTATCAATAAAAATTTGTGGACCGATTTATCATCCCCGCAACCAGTGTACTAAATTTCATCAAAATCTTTGGAGCCGTTTCCGAGATTCAAAAAATATATTTAGATATATACAAGAATTGCTCGTTTAAAGGTATTAGATATATTTTTTGAATCTCGGAAACGGCTCCAAAGATATTGATGAAATTTAGTACACTGGTTGCGGGGATGATAAATCGGTCCACAAATTTTTATTGATAAAATTTGTCGTTTTTTTTAATGTTTATGCAGTTAAATATCACCCACGAAACCAGGGTAGGTTTCGTGGGTGATAAATCGATCCACAAATTTTTTATTGTTAGAAATTTTTAACTGTATAAAAATATTTTCAGTGATAATCAATTTAAATATAAACTGAAAAATACGACTCTTCCTGACATCTATTGGAGAGTATTAATAATATTGTGGCGTAAACATTGTAATAATTGTCAAACGGGGAAGCCCACGATGCTCATTGTGGATTTCCTCAAGCGTCATCAGGCCCTTGTGCTTTTTATAGGTTGGGTGGTAGGAAGATTTAAAGACGTTTTGCGTTTAACCGGTGGAGACAGCGCCTATAGGTTTTCAAAAGTTTTATACGAAAGGTACAGGTAAACTAGTAGAATAAATTAAATGCATGCTAAGTCATATTTCAGTAATTTAAATGTACGGTAAGTCATATTTCAGTAATCTGATGATTTTAGTATGAATGTATACAAAACAGCGAAATAAAAAAACGGAATTTTGACAAACCCGGAAGACTTCGAATTTTTATTATTTCAAATTCATGGTTCAACGGTAACGGATACCCCGATACTAATCTGACCATTTTGACACCCGGAAGTAAAATAAAAAAAATAGTGTACCTATATAGAAGGTATTTTTTAATCGTGGCAGTACTCAACAGGATGCAAGGTGTACCCCATATCTTAATCTGACGCACTCGAGAGTAAATCTGAAAATCCCCTCTTGGGCTCCTCTACTAGCATCCGCCAATCCGACATTCAAAGAAATGACAATGTCGATTTGAAAGAGCTCTATGAAAATTTCGTTCATTGAAGTAAAGCTTCCTTGGCCGAATGGTTGCGCGAGCTGACTGCGGAATAAGAGACCCGGGTTCAAACCTCGATCAAAACCATATTGTGTCTGTTTTTTATTTTTATGAAAATAACTAATTTTTATTAGGAGCTATTTTAGATGGCGTTGTTAAGTAACACTAAGCAAATGAGTGTTTCGTTTGAAACTAAACCAAAAAAAAATTTTTATCCGAGCAACGCTCGGTCGTCCAGGTACTAATATATAATATGATGAAATACTATCTTTCTGCCCACGGTTCCGCCCACGTGAACTACTCGTTTTTTCCCCTAAGAAATGAGATGATATTTTCCCTGACTAAAACGTATATCAGCGCATGTCACTCTCCAACTATACTTACGTCTTTGAACTTTGAAGTTTCAGGACTGAAGATGATGCCTTGAGCTACAGATGTTTAGTAGTGATTTTATATAGTATCTTAATACATGCGACGGCATTTTTACTAGTCATTGGCTTACTTAATAAGTTTGGTTACTTAATACATGCTTTTTTTACTAACTTTTTTTCATGTCCCACTGCTGGGCACAGGTCACCTCTTCACAAGTGAGAGGGATTTAAGCCATAGTCCACCACGCTGGCCAAGTGCGGATGGGTGGACGTCATGTTTTCGAAAAATTGTGAATTTCTCTCAGGCATGCCTGCACGGCGATAGAGAAGATCGTAATCAATTAAATATCACGATATTTTCCTTCAACGTGGATCAGCGGCAAATGCGCACATAACAATTTTTTTTGTCAGATGTGCGCGCCAAAGCTTTGAACCCGGGATCGGTTGAACATCGCGGTTTTTTACCATTCGGCCATCACTGCTGTACATAATACGTGCTTTACGTAATAGGAACTCAGAAGTAGCCATAGGAACTAGAAAGTTATATTACCTAGAAGGTAACAGGGCAACTAGCGAGCAAAAATACAGTGGTCCTTAGAGCTTTGAAGAATAAATTTAGGCAAATGTGTCACGGTGTCAGTAAAAAATGTCTGCAAAATGAAGCCAACGTCTTAGCGTCGACACTTGACAGAAATGCTGTTCTGAAGTTTTGAATAGATTCCCAAAAAGGAGTCAAATAAACGAAATATATCAAGTAATACGGTAACTTTGGAAAACCGTCAGTTCTTTATTGTCATACGGTTACTCTTGTAATCGGGCGGTAGAACTAATATGGTTTAGCTATTAAGATACCAATGCTGGTGCATCCACTTTTGCCGTGACACAATTCCATTGTATTTTAGGGGAATGGTGCGGTGCCAGCAAGACTTACACGAGGCGACCATCAGCCTCCGGAATAGCAGTACTATTGTATTCAGGCAAGTTTCTTGTGTATGATGGACATATGGGCTTCTGGCTCTTACCACCGTTTGACCTGCATGTTAATGATGAAAGAATAAATAAATAAATAAATAACGCTTCACACTCATAGCCCCACAGTTGGGTAGATACACCATGTGTCGTGGGTGCCATGGACACACACAAAGGCAGAAACAGAAACACCCAGACCGAGAATAGAAATTTCAAAGTCATCATTCAAATTTCTGCTTCGCCGGGACCCTCGGATCGGCAGTCCGCAATGGTCACCATTACGCCAAGCGGGTCGTCACCGTTTTCACTCCTATAGATGGAGACATACATTGGGGGAAGAAAAATTAAACTTGTAGTCGGTACTCATTCACTAAGAGTCCTCATTATTATTGAATATTTACCTATATTTATTATTACTCATACAACTCATAAAAACCTACAAAAAACTTCAAAGAACAAGGCTGCTACCGTGTTAGTAAGAAATATTTGTGTAAAGCGAAGTTAACGTCTTGTGGCCGATGTCTGAGAGACCTTCCCACCCTTTCGGCGGTATCTAAATTAACCCCTAAATACAGTTGCTTACGTCGGAGTGTCTTCGTGGGTCACATTCGCAGGTTTTATTATGAAGATCTTAATTTTATAAAAGCACTACCTACATACGCTTTATGATGGATATGAGGAAGACAAAGGTTACTAATAATTTTAGGTAATTGCACTAACTAAAATAGTAACCTTTGTCTTCACGTCATCGCACTTGATCAGCGTGGTGGCGAAGCTCCATTCACCTCAATTATGGGGAGAGACCCGTGCCCAGCAGTAGAGTGCAAAAAGAGCTGCAGCCACTAAATATTATATCGAGTGTATAGCATTAAAGAAACTCCTCTCATCTATTTAAATTAATGTACTTTATAAACGCAATCTCATAAAATACCCTCATTCTTTGCTTCTCTATCCAATCCTTTGCCAGTTTATAAGGCCTGTCATTTCAGAAACAAAAAATGGGCAAAAATATTTGATAATGTTTTATTAAGGGGAAATATTTACATTAATCTTGTGCTGTTACTAACATTGATAGCGTTGATAAAAAAAATGGCCAGCCTTCGAATTTATACCATGAGGAACATTAAAGTTTCATAAATAGATACCCCTATTTATTTACAACAGTTTATTAAAGCTTTCATACAATTTCTTATACGAATCATGTAAAGAAGTAGTTGCCTAACATGAAAAAACTCATCCAACCTATTACGTGAATGACAGAGGATTTAATTTGTATAGGAACATACGTAGCGTCTTGCCATCGGTGACAAAGGGATTACCCTTCCCTCTCTGTCTGCGGTTTCTTAATTAACCCCTAAATACCCTTGCACACGCCACATTGCTTTGCGGCGGGAGATTATTGCCAACGTTACCCTGCTTAATTTTAATGTACAGTATTATTGAAACAAATACAACCCCGTGTCTCACTGAGCTCATTAACTGAAATGTATGTTAGCTCCTCTCATCATTATTATTATTCGATTGAGTTATAAAATATGACTCAATTTATCTTTGGTATGGTCCGAATAACATAAATTACCTATTTTGTTTGATATGGGACTTAGGACGCGTTTACACATTTCCAACTTGATAATCGTAAAGCCTAGATGGATATAGTTATAATCACATTTATCATACTTATACGAAATTTTAGTTGCGAACTTTCGGTCAGAACTTTTATTAGTCTTTTGTTATTGGTGAAATTTGAACAAAACGATTAAATTTTCTGTTCTCAGGAGCCATCCAGAATCATTATTAGCAAAGCTTGGCTAATAGGGTGTGTTATGGCTGGCAATGCGCGATTTACATCAGTTAAGCGGGAGCAGCGGGGCAGAAAATGGCGCATGCTTGGAGCTAATACGATCAGGTGGGCACGCTCACGGAGCTTTCATCTTCACTCGGGTTCTCCGGCGCACACGTGGAGATGGGTCTGAGTAATGCCGCTGAGTACATCAATCAGATTTCAGTTTATCGAACCGCTGCATAAATACTGTCTATAATTTTATCAAGGACCATGAATAGACGTTTATGTTTTTTTTGTAAAAAAAATAATTTATAAACTATTTTTAAGTAACACAATTATACCCCCCACACTAGGATTTCCTGTGTTGCAATTACCATAAAGATACACAAAGATATGAACACAAACACCCAGACCCCAGATCAGAAATTATAACTTAACTTTCATGTGCGTTTATGTGTTTCAGAAGCACATTAAGCCGTTGGTCCAGGTTTTAACCGATAGATAAAAGTATTTAAACCAAGTCAGCGGCCCTATGGACGTTTGGCAAAGGGAAATCTCCCGCCGGGCGAGGTGGTCATACCAAGGGAGCGTCCGCGCTCCAACTGACTCATTTCGGAGCTTGTATATATGGTCGGATATTCAGAAAATTACGATAGCGTGATTCAGGAATACCCGTGGCGCCATCTCTTGATCTCAGACCGGAGGTCGATAACTTCAGTAATCCAAGTGCAATCTTACAGCGTCTTGAATGACCTCTATCTGCGGTGAGTCGGGATGTGAGGGTAGGATGTGAAGGTGAGCTATGGCTTCTCAAGCCGTCCACTAAGTCCTTGGAAGCAGCTGTATCTGGAACAGGAAGTGGGTGCATGGTCCGCTGCGATGAACCTGACGAGTTGGTGATGTGATGCTGCAGTCCATCCAGACAGTGAAGATGGAGATCAGAAGGGACGAATTCTCGTCCGGGGTCACCAGTTTGGCAAAGGGAGATCTCCCGCCGGGCGAGGTGGTCATACCCGGGGAGCGGCCGCGCTCCGACTGACTTAATTCGGAGCTTGTATATATGGTCGGATATTCAGAAAACTTCGATAGCGTGATTTAGGAATACCCGTGGCACCATCTCTTGATGAGTAGCGGAAAGTCGCTACAGACGGTTTGAAAACAGGCTCTAGGCTTTCCCAATAACGGAGAGAGACCCATGCCTAGCAGTGGAACGCAAAAAGGGGTTGCAGCCAAATATATTTTCTAAGACGAGTGACATTCTGTTCAGTTTGAAGTGAGCTAACACTCTTAAGTAGCACTCTTAAGTTAGAGGCTTAAGTCTCGAAGTACTACTATGCGTGAATTTAAGCTCAATAAGGCAGTTTAATATTTAACGTTTCCTACTTTGCATATTCATAAGGCAGTCGCGCGGCTAGCCTCACCTGACTTCGGAATCCCAGGATGGTTAAAGCGCCCAATTTCACGGGTTGTCCCAAAAATATTTCAAGCTGAAAAGTGACATACATTTCATGTCATATCATGGCATTTTCCAAAAGAGATGGAAGTAGCCTCCCGATAAAAAGGCCGTTGGATGTATATATAAGGGTACCTATTAGCTGCCGGCATTTAATAATAATAATAATAATAAAATATTTATTTCAGACTATTTGTCCATATTTTATATTAGTATGAGTTAGTAACAATTTGATCTTATAACTATGTTAGTATTGTTAGTAATTAATTATAAAATACAAAACTTTGAAATACAAAACTTTGTGAAAAGTCATCAATTTAAAAATATCTATTCATTTTGACATCGGAACAATGTTTCTTTAACCAAAACAGACCTGTCCAACTTCTATTTCCTCATGTTATAATTTTAATGTCAAATTGTATCGTTTCTATATTTCAAAAAGTCAGTTTCAGCGTAGTAAAAATAGGCAATGACTTGTTTTTCAAGAAAAGTCCTAAATTAGAGACAAAAAAATCGTATAAACTCAGTGAAGTTAAGCTCAATAAGGCAGTTGGATGTTTAACGTTTCCCGCTTTGCATATTCACAAGGCGGTTTCACGGGTAACCTCACCTGACTCCGAATGGTAATGCCGCCAATTTTGCTCTAACGATTGCCCATTGAACACGGAAAATTAGAGAGATACTTGTAGAGATATAAACTATATTTTTTTACACCAAATAGAAAGCGTGTGACTCGACGGCTAGCGTAGAATGCGATCAATCCATTTACCTACGCGAAACGAGGTCGGTCGGGTGTGAGATGGGTGACTCCTAGTAACAAAAAATTGGTGCGCGTTTCCGTACTGAGATTACTATAGTCCGTCAGTCTTGGTGAATTGATAGCAGTCGTTGGGTGGTTTAAAGATTTAGCTAGAGGGTTTGCCACTAACCTGCATCTCCACCAAACCACATTGGAGCAACAAGGAGGAGTAAGCACGAGGCCTCCCCAATAATAGCCAAATATTAATATGACAACATGAAAATTATAAAAAATAAAAAAGCAGATCAACATTCACACTCATCCAAAGTTAAAAGTAATAGCAGCCAAGTTAAAAAGACTGCAAAAACTTAAATATAAAATCCAAGCTTGACAAATTTGACCGAAAACAGTTGAAAAGGGAAAACTTACTTTGGTTTATAGAATAAGCAGATGTAAATTATTGTAACAAGTTGAAAGATGCAGTATTTACCTCTTTTTTCCAATTTTATCTAAGTACAAGATTCAGATAAATATTTTAAATGCATTCAGGGCAAAAGCCTACAAATGAGAAAGAACATTGATTACTCGTCATTGATATTATTATCACGTAGGTTAAAATAATAATGATGATCATGATCAACTTTCCGGTTTCTGTCGCAGAATATAAATTAATTGAAAAATATTTTTTTCTATTAGTATAATTATTACAAATTATAAGTATTACCTACTACATAAAAACTAATTTGAAACACTTTACTGAAATATGTTACTAAACAAAATTTTGTGAATTTTTTTCTATCACTTAAAATAGCAATACGAAATTAAGCAAAACTAAGCTTTTCCTTGACAAATCTTATACAATAAATATTTTAAAGATACTAATCTAATACTATGATACTAAATCAAACAAAAATTTACAACTACACTCGAGGTTTCCCTTAATTGGTATCAAACATTCCATGACCCCATTAAAATTTCGAACAGAATGTAATTTCAATCCGGACATATCAGGCGTTGAATTTACAAACAGGTTGTGACTATTGTCCTATGATATGTAGAACTATCTATTGACACAAACTGATTTGTTAACAATGCTAACTAAATTATATTCATCTGGATAGTTTTCGTTCCACTCTAATATTTATTTAAAACATATTGTGGTTTGTAGTGAAGTGACAATCCAGAGAAAATTCATGCAAATTCCATTTTACAGTTGCTAAAGGTAGGCACTGCGAATAATGTTGGTATTCAAATCATCGAAGAATTGTACCGTCAGTAGGTACGGGTAATTCGGGGAAATGCGGTCCGGAATTACCATCCGCGTAATGATATTGGTTACAGATTTACTCAATTTAGCCTCTCTTTTTTATATTTCAGTTGCCCGCAGTCCCAAATAATATATATATTTTTTAAAACACTGTTTTATGTTAATATGGTAATATGATAATAATGAAATGAAATTCACTGTACGGTTCCCTTACAAACTCTTAGTGAATGTATTTTTTTTTGTTCTGTCCGCTCTGCGTGCGCATATGCAATGCTGAGCTGAAGAAAAGAGCAGACGGAGTAAATGTAATAATCCAATCATGTCGGGAATAATAGGATTTAAAATTATATTATTTTATCCAAAAATTGGGAAATTGAACCTAGCGAATATAAAAATTCTGTGTATTTTTTGGGATAATAAACCTCCCACATTTCTAGATATAATTTAATATCCCAGGTGCCTTTAAACTCAGTCGAAGCAACTCATGTAAGATAGGATACCGCTAGTAGCAAATTTCGATACCTATGTACGCGTTTCGCCCTTCGAAGGGCACCTGCCGTACATATGTCTCGGTTATTTTCGATAGATAGCTGTCGTTGCAACTTGTCTGAGGCTTTACAGGCGGTTTTAAAACATTCTGAACATGACTTCTATTGTGGTGGAGTAAAGTCCATAACATTATGGATACAGGCCTGTCCAGCAGTGAACTATGAAATGGATGGATAGATGGAAGCTTCAAATCTCTTACAGCGGAATGCAAAAAGACTTGTACCCTACTATTTCTAACAAACAGACAAAGCTCGTTATCTACTTTATAACAAACAGATGAAGGTATGTGGAAATAAAGTGTTTCATTGATAGCAGTGTATGAATGCAGGTCACGAGCGAGCAGCCACAACACACCGATATGCAGACATTTCATTTAAAATAAATTTTCTTTTTCTGCTTTTTTTCATATTTATGATATTTGTTCATTTTAAGTAAATGGCGTTTGATGACCCGCGTGGCGCAATGGTTACCATGGCGAACTGCCATTCGAGGGGTCCCGGGTTCGATACCCGGCGAAACAGAAATTTGAATGATTCGTATAAATTTCTGTTCTGGGTCTGAGTGTTTGTGTGTGTCCATGGTACCCACTACCCACGACATTATTTACATTATTTAATTTGCAACAATACTGAACTTTTCCTATTAAACAATTCTATTATGTTAGAAATATAAAGTTTGCGGCCCGACTGATATGAGGCAACATCACCCTCCGGAGTAGCTACGCAACTACAAACTACAAACGAACTCGGATAATTAATACTGAGCTTTGTGTGTAAGTTTTTGTGTAGACTGCGAATACTTAATATCACGTGGTTTGCATTCTCATCTGCTACTTCATCTACTATATTCTACTATCTATCTACTCTATACTTATCTATAGTAATACACAAAGCTGAAGAGTTTGTTTGTTTGAACGCGCTAATCTCAGGAACTACTGGTTCGAATAAAAAAAAATTTGTGTCGGATAGTCCATTTATCGAGGAAGGCTTTATGCTCTATAACATCATGCTAAGACTAATACTAAGGTCCACGCGGACGAAGTCGAGGGCGGCCACCAGTAATTATAAATGCCAAAGTTTCAATGTATGTATGTTTGGTTGGAAGTTTTTTTTATCTGAATGGAGTAGCAGACGAGCATGCAGGCCACGTGGTGTTAAGTGGTCGCTGCAGCCCATGGACATCTACATACAACCTCAAGCAAGCATAGGTATGTCTTGTCTGAGGTCGTATGCAGTTGCGCTGCTACTCCGGAGGCTGGTGGTCGCCTCATGTAGGTGTGGCCGACAACTGCACCTTTCCACCGAAACACAATAGAATTGGTTCACAACAGAAGTTCTACCGCCTACAAGTGAGTAGGGTAGTTGAGTTTGTTGCTTAATTACGCAAGAGCGGCTGACCGTTTCTATAGATAATATCGGAAATACACTTTTTATAACGGAAAATGAACTGTATGATTTATGTATACAAATAAAGAACCCAAACAAATTGGGGCCTAATAACTATTTATTCAGAGATTCTAATACCTTGTTATTAAATTATACTCTTCATTAAATTACAACTTCAGTGTCGCTGCTATACGACCAGTTGTTTCTATGTTTTAAAAACAGAACACGTTTCGTATTAACTAAATAAGTTGATACAAAACTTCATCTTCTCGGATAGGAAGTTCTTAAACTATTAAGGTTTAAACTAACTTTCTGAGTAAGTTTGCCATAACTTTTAAGTGGATTTCTAATATTGCTTTGTGTGTTCTTTGTGTATATCTAAGGTAGCCTAATGTACATTGTAGAAGATGCAGATCATTCATCCATCAACAAAAATGACTGATTAATTTTATTTACACCTCCATTGATTATATTTATCGTCGATATTGAAATCGTGATCACGTAACTATTAATACAAACAAGAAAATGATTGAAAATTTGTCAATATAACATTATGCCTGCTAATCAAATTATAAGATATTTGGGGCTTTGTACTCTAAACGTTATAAGCCGCAATAATCTGACTTTTCGTTACTACATTTCCGATTTTACCGATCTGTAACAAAGTCAAAAGTAGTGAGTGAGCGAGAAATCATGAATTAATTAATTAAGTACATACTGTATATGTATATTATTGTGAATGCAAGTATGTATGTATATACTGCATGTATGTATAGTATATACTGTATCAGTTTGTTTGTTTGAACGCACCACCAAACGCTACAGGCTACAGGGGCAACAAGGCTAAAGAGGCAAAATACTAAAGACCACGCGGACGAATTCGCGGGCGGCCGCTAGTTAGAATATACTTAAACTTAGCCACAAATCTAACCTGAACTTAACATACCTAGACACTACCTATACCTAATACACTTATCAACACTATCTAAATATAGTAACTTTATGTAAAAACCTTAATAAGGATAAATTATATTTAATTACATACATTGAAGTATTCTGCGAGGCTACTTGGGAAACAATTGCTTTAATCAATTGTTTCCCAAGTAGTAGCACCGTTATAAGGTCAAAACCCAATTTGCTACACATAAATTATAATTTACCTGGACCTCAAAAAATACAATTACCTATGACGATAAATCCAAAATCTTTATTGTTACTAACCCAATCATTACCTATCCATTAAATTTTCAGAAATTTATAACGCGAACAGTGCAATGATTTTGCATTTTAAAATTTTAATATCCAAACAATAATCATTGTGAATTCAACACGGGCGCACGGCGCAGCGCGGGCTCTCCAAGGAATTATCGTTCTGAACCCGCTTACATTTCTCAGAATTAATGTACTTACAGATGCTAGGTGAAGACACTGATAAAATACATATACAGATTGTTGCTCCTTAAATAAAATATCCTTTTTTTTTTATTTGAATGGAGTAGCAGACGAGCATACAGGCCAAATGGTGTTAAGTGGTCGCTGCAGCCCATGGACATCTGCACACAACCTCAAGCAAGCATAGGTAAGTCTTATCTGAGGTCGTATGCAGCTGTGTTGCTACTCCGGAGGCTGGTGGTCGCCTCATGTAAGTGTGGGCGGCAACTGCACCTTTCCACCGAAACACAATAGAATTGTTTCACGGCAGAAGTGGGTGCAGCGATGGTACTCTCACGGCCGAACCATAATAGTTCTATCACCTACAAAATCTATTTTTTATTTATTTATTTATAGGACTTTCCATCACAGAAGTCTATTTTTGCTTGTTAGTTAAACAACTGAAGAAGATCCGGCATCACACATTCAACAATCATTTTATTTCATAATTTGCAATTCATTCAACTCATAACTCGCCTAGAAATGACCGTTCTGTGTCAGGATACACTTACGCTAGTATCCTAAGTCTATGGTGTCAGCGTTTTTATTCTGAGTAAGCAGGTGTGCCAGCTGAAGACACTGATTAAGCACATAAGTATGGGTTGAAAGCTTCTCACTTACGAAATGTTGCATTTTTGTAACATCTATACAGTTTTCTATTACATGAATTAATTTTACTTGCTCGTCAAACAATCGAACATCCGACATCGCTACATGCATTCGACACACACGGTGCATGGCGCAGCGCGGTCTCTCCTAGGAATTCGGTCTTGGACTACCAAATCAATTGAGAGATACCTACTTTTAATGTGCTGTCAAAACGTGACATTCACATTTATATCAGGAAATTATATGTGACTTCACTTCGTTATGTCACACATTTATAGTCAATTGACTAAATTTTTATTGATTTAAAACATAATAAAAATCATGTATAAAAATAAAGTACCTACCTGGACGACCGAGTGTTGCTCGGATAAAAACAATTTAATGGCAAACGAAACACTGCTTTTTTTTCAGGTTACATATATTTTTTATTATTTGAGATCGTTAGATTAAACTAAATACTTAAATAATTTAACAATAATTAAAAATTAAACATATAAAGTTAATTATAAAAAGAAAATTCCATCTAGTAATTGTGCTTGTGGCATTGTACCCAGAACGCTGGCAGCGTTTCCCCTCTGAACTAGTAAGCTCATTTTTTGGGAAAAATAGGTGCCAGCCCTCTGGTCACCTGAGGCTAGAATTAGTCTGGTCGACATATCTTTCATGAACGTTTTCATGTCAGCCGACCATGGACCCATAGTTTCCATCGCAAGCGCCGCAAATTCATATTCCTTCGTGATGGAAGAATATTTGATAATACTGCTTTTTTTTTATTTCGCTGTTTTGTATACAATCATACTAAAATCATCAGATTACTGAAATATGACTTACCATAAATAAATAAATATCTTTGGACAATTCACACAACACTATCTGATTCCAAACTAAGCAGAGCTTGTACTATGGTAATCAGAAAGCTGATTAACATACATATATAATTCTAAATACATACTTAGATAGATAAATTAACACCCAGACACAGAACAAATAGTCATGTTCATCACAAAAATATTTGTCCTGGGTGGGAATCGAACCCACGACCTCACGTTTCGCAGTCGGCTCATCACCCACTACGCCACGGAGGCTGCATGCATTTAAATTACTGAAATATGACTAAGCATGCATTTAATTTACGTATCAAATTTTTCAAAACCTATAGTCGCTCTCTCCACCGGTTAAACGAAAAATTCATAAAATATAATCTTTTAATCTTCCTACCACCCAACCTATAAAATGCACAGCCCTGATGGCGCTTGAGGAAATCCACAATAAGCCTCCTGGGTTCCCACGTTTGACAGTGTTTACGCCACAATATTATTAATACTCTCCAATAGATGTCAGGAAGAGTCGTATTCTTCAGTTATTTAAATTGATTATCATTGAAAATATTTTATACTATTAAAAATTTCTAACAATAAAAAATTGCTGGATCGATTTATCACCCCCGAAACCAGGGAACTAAATTTCATCAAAATCTTTGGAGACTTTTCCGAGATTCAAAAAATATATTTAGATATATACAAGAATTGCTCGTTTAAAGGTATTTTCAAAGCAGGATTATCAATAATCCTGCTTTGGAAGCGTGGTTTAGTGACACCTTTTTAAAGTATGCATTTTGTGCATTGTGTCCTATCAATGTGTGTGCCCTATCAACGCTTTGGCCCGCTTACAATAAAACTTTGAGAATGAATGTAGAGATGCTATGTGAAGGAAGATACTGATAAAATACATAAAGTGTAAAAAATCTTGCATTTTAGTTTTATAGCACCTATTTCATTTTCTATCACAGAAGTCGCATCGATCAGTCGATGCGATGCACACAAGCGGATGCACAGCGCTGACTTGGAATCTATAGTATTTCCAGACGATAAGACGTTATAGATTTTATTGTAGATATTTACACTATTCTCTATTAAAGTAGCCAATTTTCGTTCGCTAGTTAAACAATCGAACAACGATCCTGCATCTCATTGTGCATTCGACGCACAGAAGCGCAAGACGCAGCGTGGACTCTCCCTGGAATTACCTCTCTAAGACGGCATTTCTTACAATTCAGTAAGTCATTCAGTATCGAATATAGACGTAGGTGAAAGTGAAGTGCTAGGTAGAGTGTAAGACACTGTTCAAACATGACGAGATCAGAAGCTCATGACATAGGAAATCTTGCTTAAATATTCTGTAGTATTTGCCATCGTAGGAATCAATTTTACTTACTCGTTAAACAATTGAACAACGATCTGCATCAGACTATGCATTTGACGCACACGGGCATAACGACTGTCCTAGGAATTACCGCTCTGAGCTGGCGATTGTTTATTTTCTTACAATTCTGTAGAAATGCTAGGTTATGACTTTGATTAAATACATATAGATTTTAAGCTAACAGGGTACGAAATCTTACATTTTTGCGCGAACTCTTCCTACGATTACCGCTTTAAACTGGCGTTTGTACGCTTTCTTACAGTAGTCAGCGAATATAGTGTTACTGGCTAAAGACACCATTCAAATACGACGGGTACGAATTTAAAAAGCACCTTGGATAAGACGTTATAGATTTTTGTTGTATTTACACTAATTTACATTTCAAAGTCTATATTAGTTCGCTCGTTCAAATATCGAACAACGATGCGGCATCGCATTGTGCATTCCACGCTCACAAGCGCAAGACGCAAAGCGGACTCTCCCAGGAATTACCGCTCTGAATCGGCGTTTGTGTGATTTCTTACAATCCAGTCAGCAGATGTAAGAGGTGCTAGGTAAAACATTGTTCAAATAATATATGTACACATGTTTAACCATACTAATCCAATGCATGTGTGCTGTGTTGCATGACTAAAACATGTAAAACATTTATTTTGGAATAGTAGTCTTTTTTTTTTATAACGCTTCACACTCATAGCCCCACAGTAGGGTAGATATACCCTGTGTCGTGGGTGCCATGGACACACACAAAGACAGAAACACAAACACCCAGACCGAGAACAGAAATTTTAAACTCATCATTCAAATTTCTGCTTCGCCGGGAATCGAACCCGGGACCCTCCGATCGGTAGTCCGGCATTGTGAACATTACGCCACGTGGGTCGTCTTTCTGAAGTAACTTCTAGTTTTAAGTCCAACTTATTTAATTTAAATTTTTATATTCCTATTTTTATTTAAAAATAATAAAAAACAACGCATCACACTCATAGCCCCACAGTAGGGTAGATATACATATCTTGTTTCGTGGGTATTATGGGCACACACAAAGACAGTAACACAAACCAAATTTCAGTTTCGCCGGGAATCAAACCTGAGACCCTTTGATTGACAGTCTGACATGGTAACCACTGCGCCACGCAGGTCGTCATAATTTATATAGTGAAACAGAAAGATATTGCACATTCGAGTATCGCTTCGTATCTAAAAGTTAAATAGAATGTAATTTTGAATACGAGTAATTGTATAAAGATTACGAGTAGGTATTTATTTAGTTTTATTTTTCACGGTAAACGTATTAAAAGAAAAAAGCTTTTATAAAATTAAACATGTAAAATGAAAGTAATACAAGTGCCATGGGTATCATGCTAAGAACACAAACCGAAAACACAACAAAACTCATCATTCTAATTTCTGACCCGCTGGGAATCGACGCCAATTCTCTTCGAACGATAGTTCTGCATGGTAACCATAGCGCCATACAGGTCGTCACGTTGTATTGTTCTAAAAAATAAAAACGACTAAAGTGAATAATTTATTATTAGAAGAAAGAACAAAAAGAGTAAGTGCTGAAGTTAAATCAGGACGACATGATTGAATATTTTGATTCAAATACCATATTTATAATAGCAAAGTATTTTATTAGAAGTACTGTTTTAGTCAACCTAAAACGACAAAGTACAAAAAAAGTTTAAACCTTGTTACCCGCTCATTTCGAGGACACGTAGCCTTACTACTCGAGGAAATCTGTTGTGTTAGATACCTTTGATAGGCGACCGTACCGTTAGTATGTAGATCTATGCTTAGTGAGTGCAGTTACGTATTCTGTCGTCGGCAGCGGATCGTTATCTGTTTCCACTAAAGGAAACTGGCTTTTCTACGAAAGAACCACCCCAACCGTATACCCCCTCGCCCGCCGCGACTTCTCCTTTTTGCGTTATTTCATTTTTCTTTGCCAACGTGCACCTGCTAGTTAGCTGCCGCGGGCTCTCATTGCTCCTGCAATGTTACCTGGACGTTTCCTAGCATCATAAGGAAGATATAAAATTGTCTTGAATTTCGTCCTACTGAAGACGAAAATAGAAAATATTTAAAGCAAAATTAATCAAATATACAACCGAGGCACCGCCCCTACCTGCGGCGTGCAGACGCAATATCCTATCTTACAGATTTATTCCACACGAGATACAAAGCATAGGGCCATCTATGAAGTTTAATGTTAGATGTCAGCACAAAGGATGGCGTTCGGAGGAGCGCTAGAACACAGTTTCCTGATACATTTGTATTCCTTACAGACTAGTAATCAATATCCGTTCGAACGCTGAGAGCGCGGACAGGGGTGTCTCCTGTGTAGAGCAATTTTTCTCCATGTACGTGCGCCAGCGCATTATGAAACTTAATGTCAACCTGGGTACAATGTAAATGAGTGACCTTTTAATGAACTGTTATATAACCAGTACTGAAATTAATGTATTATCACCTAGATTTGTCTCACAAATTGTCTCTAAAGTGACATCACTGTAATCACTATAAAATGTTATTCAGCTACTACAACTTACGTTCATGTTTACCAATCATAGCCGACATTAATATCCATACCAATACTCATAATCCCTGTTCATCCGTCAAATAGTGATATGATGACTCATTCAAGCAGACGACGTGAAAAAAATTACTGACGGGACAATATCACACTCGAGTTTCGTGAAAAAAATAAAGCCGGTGCGGCGTCACGCGTATGAAATAAAATAACAAGGACAACATGGTGCGGATGGGGCTTGATACATATTTGAATACATTACCGAACACGCAGATAATGCCAACAACATGCCATAGGTATTCATAACGCCTGCTCATACCGCTCCTGAATACAGATCGTATGTAGGCTCACAACTCTGAAACTGAACTAGCCGGCTGAAAAAGGCTGATTTAGTTTTGGAACAAGTTTTGAAATATACAGGAATAACAGTGTACGGTTCTTTCGTTTATAATAATATGCTTGTTATTAAACGTAGAATACTGTGACAATTTTATATTATATATAATGGTTTTGTTGTCCACTTTTTTACGTGTTTATGTCACGTGAGTTTAGTCGGATATAAATAATCATGTTAAGTTACACTCACGATTCGATTTAAAATAAAGGCAGAATGTTTACGCATGTGGCGAGCCCGGCCGAAGGCGCTGATTTCCTGTAAACACGTTCATTGTATCCCAACGTGTTGGCGGGACTCATTCCTTTAATATAGGAAAATGTTACGCATAAAATATTTGTTGTATTTCCGAGAGACTGAATAATGTGACATATAGGGGAATTGCCGTACGTGTGCAAAATAATTAATTAATAATTTGGAAGGATTTGGCGTCTCATTTTCTTAATTCAGAAATTCCATTATTGTGCGAGTTTACATAGTCTAATAAGTTGGTGATCTAATTTATTTTTTCTACGGAGGAATCACGTGACTTTCCTTGAAATTTTTCCAAATCTAATAGTAGAAATTAAATTTACTTAAAATTATACAGTTTAGACCAAATTAATAAAAACATTCGGCGTATCTGGTACCTGTAATTATTACTCTTTTCTCTCATCTATTCAAAATGCTTAAAATATTCTGTTTATCTCGCAACTTTTCATAATGACGCATATTTAAGCGAAAGAAAACATAAGGTTACTTTGGTAATCTTTCTCAGCTCAAAAACCTTTTATTAATAAAGGAAAATATATAAACTCTATTTTCAATGAGTAGCGAATAAAGCAGACTGCGATATAAAATTAAATACATCGATGAGCGCATTGGGCAATGGAGATTAGACAGTAGCTGTCACCTTGCGAGAGGCCCTTGTCAGACATGCAGAACACAGCCCTCAAATTAACTTAAATGATGGAGTTTGTGCATTTTGTGACTAAATAAAATAAACACCAAACAGCCACAGCCGAAACTTTATTTCAAATGGTTTTCAATAAAAACAATCATTAATATAAATACATACGTCGATTGAAGCACTAAGCAGCAGAGATTAGACATAGGCTGTCACCTCCCGAGAAGCCCTCGTCAAACAAGAGCCTCTCGAGACGAGCCGCTCCTTACCCGTAAGTAAACACAGCCGAAAAGGGCCCTCCATTTCATACAGAAAAAAATGGCATTCTACACACAGTCTTGTACCTAACTCAGTTTGAGTGAGTTGCTAATAAATACAATCTGTAATACAAATACGTCGATTAAAGAACTAAGCAGCGGAGATTAGGCAGTGGCTGTCACCTTCCGGAAGGCCCTCGTCAAACAGGGGGCCTCTCGAGACGAGCCGCTCCTTGTCCGTAAGTAAACATAGCCGAAAATATATGCAGAACACCGTCCTCAAATTAACTTTAATGGATGAACACACACAGATAAAGTAAAACGCAAAAACGGACAGTATTGCTACTTTTAAAGAACAATAACTTCGTTACTATTCGGTTAAATCAAAGTTATTATCGAATATTATTAAAAGTGTTAAGAATATTTTATTCAATGTTAGTTATTTTATATTTTTATTATTATTATTATTATTTACTTTATTGTCACTTGATTATTTTTTTACACTTTTTATTTAGGTTTATCACTTTTTTATTTCTTTTGTTAGGTGGGTTACCTTAATAACATAAATTCAAATTTCATATTAATAAAGTTATTAGGCTTATTGTTTTTATGCTAGGCCTAAAAGAGAACGAACTACCTGTTCCACTTCTTTCTACAGTTACAGCGCGTTAAATATTTATATTTACCAACACATAATGAGCTCGCTTGTCGCCGAACATAAGCATTTTAATATTACATTCTTTGTAAGCGTCTAATACTTATGAATGTAAATGAAGCAGTGTAGCCAGGAAAGACGACGACTTGTTATTTAATAAAGCTTTTAGGATAAAAAGTAAGGACGGTGTATCTATCTAACTGCCTTAAGAAACTTACCTTTGACTTTTACTTTGTTTATTAGATGTTTTAGGTAAACCGTAGGTAATCAATGGGTGGTTTGCTATTATCTATGGTGATAAATGGTCACAGCCGTCCTTTGACATCTGTAAGCTTCATAACATCTATAACCGGATACCGGCTATTAAATTATTATATTTACTCAGGTATTTAAATAGTCAGTCTATACTATTAAAAATGTCTATTATCTATTTCAATCCAACTTAAACTGAGCCATTTTGCTGTTTGGTCCTAAAGAATTGTATTAAGTAAGAAAAAAAACAACGGGTTGCACTCCGGGAGTGCCGGCGGTGAAAGTGAAAGTGAAAACATTAACGTTGTGCATTTTTGATACTTAGGTGATCGTTAGGGAATTATACCGCACGAATTGCTTGAATTATCAGTATTAATTTCTATCTAGTATTTTTATAAAGTACTCACTCATTATCTTTCACAATTTCTTCGTCACTTTTTTCATTAAATCATGCACTTTGTTCAATTTCCATATTTTAAACACTTGGTATAAACGAATTTTACAAGTATAGACAAGCGAGCCGTCATCAGTTGTCACCCTTCCGTCTTACGAATTTTCGATCAGGCCACGTGTTGTTGACGCGAGTTTAACATTTTTTACCCATCCCAAAATAAGTGCACAGCGCGACTAAAGAAGTTTTTACTAAAGTTAAATTAAGTAATTGAAATTACGAGTATAATGCACATAACAAATATTATGTTTGTATTTGGTACAACATAACTCACTCTTTTTACAGAGCTCCAATTTCTACGTTTACGTATATTTCTCAAGGTACTACACACTTAAAAGACGAGTGACTTAGCTTTGAGCTTTGCCTGCGTTCTTTTTCCATTTATTTGTGAAGCAATCACTTTATGTATAAAAGCAAGTTGATTCTCGTATATCTAGAAGTAAAAACTTTAAATTATCTTTACTTTGAATGCTTGGGACGTATTGTACGTGAAACTTATTTTGCTTTTTACTAACGTAAAAGCCGTCTCGAATAACAAAAGTATAAGTTACCTATTCAATCCGCAAACATTTATAAAAAGTCGCTGAAACTTATTAAGGTAAAAGGTTGAGAATAAAATACGTTTTACCTTTCCAGCTAAGTGCACTAATATCTATAACGGCGGTCGTACCTACTCATACAATACATTAATCAGAAGCGAGTCTTCGCTGCAGTGCCCTTTTGCAACGCTGATCCACTTTTCTACGGATGCGAGATTAAAGGGGAGAGTAACAAAATGAGAAATGGAACGATTTCAGGACGCATTGTTGGGCGGCCGGCCGTTGTCGGATTTATGACAAAGAACGGCCGGATGATTCAATCAGAGCAGTTCTTTAGTTTGTTATATTCATGTTACCGTCGACATCCATGAGCCTTATTGTTATCAGCTTGTTGTCTTAGTAAAAATTCTCTTTGTTCCCTCAGCTTTTACTAAAATATGAGCGTTCATTGATATGTGAAATGGAACCGTATTTTTTTATTCAGTGGTGTTTTTTGTAGGGAAATAACCTTCGGTTACGATGAGTTTGTGTTGTGTAGTAGATGTGATATTAGCGTAATTTGAAAAACTTTTAAACACGCAAAAAGAAATTATTGCTACGAGTTTGTAAACACCATAGCGACACGGCGATTGCAAAAAGGGCAAACTTTTAGCAAATAGGTATTCAGTACAGGGGTGCAATTTACAATTTAAATATTCTTAATGTCTCCAAGTTGTCGCTACGGGGGCGACGGAGGGGTGGAGGGGGAGAGAACCGACTTCCACTACATCAATCACTCGCGGACGCTGCGCCTGAACATTTCTAATTATTCTCGCTTTGAACCGGCGAAATGTTCACTATTAACACGTTCACACTTAGATTTGTGGTCAAGGTACGTTTCATATTTATTACTTTATTATATGTAGGTTATATAATTATTTTCTTTAAAAAATTAACTAATGATATAATTTACTTTGAACACTTAAGTTCAAGATGCGTTTTATATGATTATCATCAACCACTTTGTAAGTTAATAAAAATATTGCGATTAAACTAGTGCATTTATGTTACGCAAACATTGTGAAGAGATCATTAAGTCCTACAACAAACACCACTAGAACTTAGTAAATAGGTACTCAAACAAAATGCTGTGGCTGTAAATGCTATAAAGGCTTCCTTACTTATGAATAGAGACTCAGGGACAACTACGTGGAGTTAACAGCATTAGATTTTGTTGATTTCAGGTGGTATAACTTGGTTCTACTGATATGATTAAAAAATGGGTGCAATGGGTGTAGTGTTGCACCCATTTTTGCCGAATAGCAATTTTGTTGTCTGTCGGTGAAATTCATACACTTACTGAGGCGTAATATCAGTTCCGATGTTGTAGCTCAACCATACAATCAACAAGACGTATGCTTAACGTTTTGTGTACATGTCCATGTGATGCTGTGACAACGTGGTCTGCAAGCTCGTCTGCTTTTCCATTGAAATAAAAAATGGACTATATCAATAGAAAAAAGGCAATAAATTTTGCTGATGGAAACCAAAACCTACTCGGTAAACATGTTCCTATATCCGCATACAATACAAGAGTCGACGTGTCGCGCGCTCCCGGCGCGTCTCGATCCATACGTAATCGAGTTCTGTTTCTACTGATATTTTATACACCTATAAATGGATAACCAGATTCCATTCCTGCTTGAAAAATCCAAGTATCTTTACATTACGTAAAAATTCTAAAGAGCCTTTAAACTCTACCAACAAACAGCTACCAAAACTAGAAGTTAATAAGTACTTCCACAGAGCACTGTTGCAGAGGAAACACAAGGTTGCCTCAATAAATTATTAGGGATCCGTGCCTACCTATGGGAAGCAATATTAGTAACCATTAGTAGATATTAGTGATTTGTAGGTAGTATAAATTGGTTCTACCGAGGTGATTTTCTAACGTGAAGTAGGTAGTAGTTTTGTAGGTGGTAGAACTATTATGGTTCGCCCGGGAAAGTACCACCGCTGCACCCACTTCTGCCGTGAGAAATTCTATTGTGTTTCGGTGGAAAGGTGCAGTTGCCGGCCACACTTACATGAGGCGACCACCAGCCTCCGGAGTAGCAGCGCAACTGCATACGACCTCAGACAAGACTTACCTAAGCTTGCTTGAGGTTGTATGTAGATGTCCATGGGCTGGAGCGACCACTTAACACCACGTGGCCTGCATGCTCGTCTGCTACTGTATTCAAATAAAAAAAATAAAAAAGTAAATTCTGTTTCTACCGTGAATGTTTAGGTGGAAGGCGTGAAAGCTAGCCAGACTATCATGAGGCAGCCATCAGCCTCCGATGTAGCAGCACAACCATACAATCACCAAGACTCATGTTTGCTTAAGATTGAGTGTAAAGTTCCATGAGCTGCTGTGACTTCATGGTGTATCTATTTAATTATTTATTTATTTAATTTTTTGTAGCACCTTAACTAAGTGTTACAGGGTTAAACTTAATGCCTAATGGCATTCTCTGCCAGTCAACCCTGGGTGATGGTGAGAAACTTAAGGTAGGCAGGAATACTACGGTTGTTTCGGATCGTACTTGCACCGAATCGGTAGGGAGGAGGCCCCATCGTGCCACGACTGTGGCGCGGCGGAAGACACGGCGGAGCACACCCTCGAGGTGTGCCCGTCGTGGTCCGAGCAGCGCCGCAGTCTGGTTGCGGTGGTCGGGCGGGACCTCTCGCTCCCCCGCGTTGTGAGCGCAATGCTGGAGAGCGAGAGAGCGTGGGCGGCGGTTGCCTCCTTCTGCGAATCCGTCATGTCGCAGAAGGAGGCAGCGGAGCGCGCGCGAGAGGAAGACCCTCTTGCGCCCGCGCTCCGGAAGCGGCGAAGGGGACGGAGGAGGCGGGCGTATGACCGCCTTCACCTTCCCGATGGTGAGCAGCGGGCGACAGGTGCGGAGGCTCCTCCGCCCGCATTGCACCGCTCACCATCAGTGGATACGGGGACGATCGCGCACTCTCGACCGTCCCCGTTGCCCCACCCATCATAAGGGGGGGGGGGGGCGAAGGGCTCGCCATAAGGGCGGGGCTCGCCGGAGGGGGACTGGACGCAAAGGCTCTGCCGGATTCCCAGACCCTCTCCAAGAGGCGAAGACGGAGTGCCGCTGGGGGTTTTAGTGGGTATACCAGGGGGTATTGCCCCTGGGGAGTCCCACATACCCCTCTGCGGGAGGGGATGCATAACGCATTTCCCCCAGCGAAACCAAAAAAAAAAAAAAAAAGGCAGGAATACTACGAGAAGGTTTTTTAAGTGAAAGTAACTAACAATTCTAATAATTTAGTCAAACATTCTGGTAACTATATGTACATGTATACATACCAACATATATAAATACATACATACACACATACATATATACATACATACCAACATATATAAATACATACATACATACATACATGACTAGATAAAGACACTCGTTTATGATACCAAAAGGTGGCGGACAGAAAGCGTATTTACACTGCCTCATCAGTTAGTCGCTAATAGGAATTTACGTAACATACCCCTATATGCAGTGCAGATATCTATGGTCTGCTTGAAATAAAAAATGTAAGATTTCAATAGAAATAAGGCAATCAGATATTGGCTGCAACCCTGTTTGCGTCCCACTGCTGGGCATGGGTCTCTCCTCATTATTGGGGAGGCCTGGAGCTTACGCTGCTCCAATGCGGGTTGGTGGAAAAGCGAGTTAGTGGCCAACCCACCGTCGGATGTTTTCAAACTGCCCATATGACATCCGACAAGGTTTAACGACTGTTATCTATTGACAACAACTGGGACCGACGGCTTTACGTGCCTTCCGAAGCACGGAAACGCGAAGGTTTTTTTTGCCACTAGCGGTCACCCATCTCACACCCGACCGCGCCCGTATGGCTTAGTTGCATAGATCGCTTGAGTTCTACGCTAACTGGCGGTTTCGGCGGCGTACTGGCGGCCATGCGCGTTTCCATTCAAATATTAGGTATTGGTGGAAAAAAACCTCCCAGGTATACAAGTTCCTCTATCCGCATACAAAATAAGAGTTGGGCGTGTCAACGCTATCAGCTCCCAATAAAGAAAATATTGTCACAAAAAAATTAAAAAAAAACACAACATTATTTTGCTTGAAAGTTGAACGCGGGTCTCTAGCTCCACAGTCAACCTACGTAACCATTCGACCAAGGAAACTATGTTTATAGCCATCAACAAAAAATTTATAGAGCTCTTCCAAATCGACATGGTGATTAATTGTTTGAACGGCGGATTGGCCGATGACGTTTGACGGTCACGGATGTCAGTAAGTCATATTTCTCAGTTTATATATTATAGTTTATTATCGCTGAAAATTCGAATATAAAGACAAATTCTAAAAATTAAACCTAGCAGAATTAATCTATCACCCCCGAAACTCTGGCACTAAATTACATGAAAATCGTTGGAGTCGTTTCCGAAACTCAAATTATACATATGTATATAGGTATTTACAAGAATTTCGCGTTTAAAGGTACATTACATAACAAAGTCATACAGTTAGTAGAACCGACAACCGATGGGGAAGAAAGGTTCTCGAATGGCGACCACGTCTCGGCAAAAGGAGTACAGGCCGTCCTCCAACCAGAGGGACTGATGACGGTGATGGTGATATGATGATGGTGGAGGAATGGCGAATGTTAGGGGAGGCCTACGTCCAGCAGTGGAATACGAAAGGCTGAAAAAAAGAAGAAAAGAAGAAGATAACAAAGACAAAATAAAACAAAATTAAATTACAAAAAAAATTAATTTATACATTTTTACCATCGCCATGACTCATGCTAGCGTAGGTTTTACGTTTCACAGAGCAAACAAAGAAACAACTGTCACATGGTCTGCATGCTCGTCTGCCACTTCATTTAAATAAAAATTGCGCTATCAATAGAGATAAGGCAATAAATATTGCCGGTGGAAACAAAAAACTTGCTAGATGAACAAGTTCCTCTATCCGCATACAAAACCAGAGTCGGGCGTGTCTCACGCTCCTGGCGCGTCTCGATCCATACGTAATCGAGTTCTGTTTCCACTGGCATTTTATATACCAATAAATGGCTAACCAGATTACGGTTATATAAAATTTCGGTTCGTGTCCGTTTTTTATTTCCGTCTAACTGAGGCACGTGGTAACTGAGGTTACTGTCACAAACGGGTCTTTTAGGTGGCATATACTTTTTTTGTAAAATATCTTCAATCTATCTTTTCCTTTTTATGTAGTTTAAATAATATTATAATTTTTACTTAAAAATATGTAGATTGGAATTCATATTAAACCTTTTTTAATATACTCTATACCTTATATACAGATAAAAGAGCTTACGGTGAGTTGCTATGACCATTTAAATAAATCTAATCTAAATGAACTAGGATTTTTATTCCGAATAGTTCACCTAACTACCTACATCCAAAATCTTTTATGTGTTGAACTACTGGAAATATAGTTGAATAGTGCGAAGATACAACGACTGCTGAAAATATCTACGAATGTACTAACTTTATAAAATTTCTCTTTTTAATTCCTAAAAAAGTCACTTATTTATACATATTACGCATTTTGTAATGACGTTACCTTCTTTTACATGCTGAACTAACTTTTATCGATACGTTTTCATAACTCAATTTTTTTTAATAAAACACATGCTTAACAAAAAATAAAGTCATAGCTTATAAGTAGTAATAATCTGTTCCCACTTGTCGAATATCCCACCGCCTCACCACCGCCGGATAGCAGATATTTTAGAGACTATATATGGTACGATATAAAAATACAATCTCATGCACTATGGCAGATATGGCCCCAGAGATAAATGAGATTATTTATTTGGGGTATTACTAACAAGTAAGACGATTATACTAAATGTTAGCTCTACAAGTGCCTAACGAACTGCACTGACTTTTATTATCATATATCGTTATTAATAATTTCAATTAAATTTTTCATTAAAGACGTTTGTTTTTGGTATCGGGAGGGGGGACCTTCAAAAGATACCCGGCGCCTTGGGGGAGGTATGTGGGATTTGACCGCACTAAAACCCCCTCGGTTCCTCTGCGCTTGGGAAGGATCTCCAGTGGAACGCACCGGTGCCCTCCACGCGCGACGCCCCAGAAGGGGGCAATCTTCGGGAGAGCAAATGTGCTCTCCTGCACCTTCCGATGCTTACAGCGGCATGTGGCCACGCACAAACCGTCGCCCTTCCTGGGGCTGCTGGCTGGACGGATCGAGCTCCCACTATCACCGCCCACAACCCTGGAAGCCAATGGGGCTATAGTCGCCTCTTACGATCAGGCAGGGGATACCGTAGCTCTATTCTTTATCCCGAAGCTACAGGGAACTGAAAAACAAGGGCTAATTTAGTAGGGCAGGTTTAATTCATGGGGCCTATTAAAAAGTAAAGTGCACAGATTGTCATCACTTATCCAATATCCGACCGCCCGTATTCGGTTTCTCAATCGATACGTATCTATTCTAAACGAAAAGAAAAATCTTTAAAAGCTTTCAACTCCATTCAACTCCATTATTCTGAAGTTACTAATTGTTTCCACTGCACTCGAATAGCAGATATCTTAAAGACGGTACGATATAAAAAAATACAATCTAATGCATTATTGCGATATATATATTATATTGTTTATTATATGCTACTACCGTCAACTGAGTTTAGTATGTAATATTAAATGTTAGCTCTACTAGCTACTAGTGCTAAATATAATCTTTATGGGATTTTTATTGTAGTTTATGCATCTATAAAATAATATGAGGATATTAATAATGAATACTTATAACTTAATTGCATCTTTGATTGAATTGTATAGATAAAAGATTAGATAGATATGTTTAGATGCAGAAATAAAGGATAAAATAAAAGTAAGCTCCATGAAAAAACCCTATCCTCATAATAACATTCCACTATTTTAAAATTTGAATTTATAAACTACTAGTAATTCGGCCCAGCTTTGATCAATTTGAGTTTATATGATTACACCAATCTCTCTCATTGGAATAGTGCATTTTTTGTGATAGAAAGTAGCCCATTATTGCTAGTCAAGACCTGATCAGCCGTTCATGCGTAAGTCAGTAACAAACATTCATCAAAACATGAAAACAAACATCTAAACTTTAAAAATAATATTAGTATACTATAGATGTTCAACAAAAAAACAAATCCTAGCTTAAAAATTATAAAAACAGAAAATTTAAAGTTCGCTTCTTTTGACACAACACGTTCAGTCTTTGGCAAGGTAATAGCAAGATTTTGTCTTAAAACCAAGGAGCATTTCTTGTACAAGCTGTGGGTGTAGCCAACCTTCTTCATCGCTGCCGAACGCCGGGATCTGTTTTATTTTTCACCAATATTTGAACTGCTGTTTATTGGCGTACCGAAGTTTCCTTTACCTAATGCTCTCTCCAATTAATAGTATCTAGTCTCAACATCATCTCAACATCATCACGGAAAGATTGAAAATATATTTGTATGACTATTTATGTACTTGCCCTATTAAAATACTAGTAGCATATCAATAGGATCAAAATTAAATGTAAATGCCTATTTAGTTTACCTGTGACCGAGACCTTACTGGAAATATAGTCCAATTTAATACCTGAAATAAAGACAAAATTGTATTTAATACTATTCTGCTTACTAAGTTTTTTCTTCATTCTGCCGAACTTTGTTATTGAACCAAAATATATTTATTGTTGTTGTAAATAATAACCAATTACCAATATTTCCTACTACCTACGAAATGATTTATCTCGTCGTGTGAATTTTACATACATTCTAGTTTACTAACGCATAAAAGGTCACACGCATGAATTCTTTAGGGCTTCAAATAGAATTAATCTGACACTGAGAATAAATATATCTAACAAACATTCTGGCTATTAACAGTCTATTGTAAACATTGAGGCAGTAAAGCTTAGAAGAATTCCTTCACCAACTAGTGTAGCCAAAGCTTTCACCGCTGTCAGCCGTGAAAATGGGTACTTTTATTTTCTCTGCTTTATTTGACCTGCTATTTGACTGACGTGCCGGAAATTCCTGCACTAGAGTGCTTTTTAAAGAGCCGATAGATTGAAATTAAGATATTCGTATTATTTTTGCAAAAACTTCTGCCTTCATTATTATTGATTAAAAAGCTAAGTGATAAGAGGTAATATGACATTTTAAAGCATTATTTTAAGTCATATAATTATTGAGTGATATTCAACTATTCATAAATTTTTAACTATAAAGAAGGATTGTAACTGGAAATGTCGCATAGAAAGCATTTGTGCATAATTAAATAAATTTGTATACGCTACATTTTGTGTATTATTGCCTTTTGTAGTGCTCGCCAATTAAAAAAACTTCTGATACAAATACTTAGCATACCTTAGCATTCATATTATTATGCCTATTAATTTGGGGCAATGCAAGAAACGTAAGTAATGTGTTTTTAGTTCAAAAGAAATGTATAAGAGCCATAGCAGGACTAGCCTCCTGGGAGTCATGCCTTCCATTATTCAAGAAATTTAGAATCTTACCACTTCCCTGTATTTAATTACATTTCTGAAATGTCTGTACTTTTTAATACATATTTCAGTAAATTCGTAGAAAAAATCAGAACCGGAGGTCGACCCAAGCTTGTAGCGGAAGGTACTCGTAGGTTGTAGTATTGTAAAAACTAAATTACGACAAAAGAGCTGCTGTTCGTATTTATAATTCTCTGTCTGCAAGTATGAAATCATGCGCTATAACAATATTTAAAAAAATACTTTTTGCCTTTTTGCTGGAACATTGTTTCTATTCTATTCTTTGAACACTGTCAAAATACTTAAATATTAATTATAAAATTGCTTTGTACCGGACATTTAAATATTAATAAAACAATTATTTTGTACTTGACATTTAATATTTAAGATATATTTAAATAGGGAATTTGACATTATATTCAGCTTTAAATTTCAGTTCCCCAGCTTGTCATTGGCAAAGTGGTCAAAAGACCGAGACGCCATTAAGAAGAAAAAAAAAAGAAAAAAAAATTCAGTTCTGATACAATTCGTATGGCATTATATAATTTTAAGTTTTACATTAACATTACATGCTCAAACGAAAAACAGCCAATATGTTTGTTCTTTAAAATTTTGTAACATTTATAATGTATGTATTACCATGTTTGATGCAGTAAATAAATAAAAATATTTTTTATTGTTAATTTTTTGTAATGATATAATATTTAAAAAAAATATTGAAGTTAGGAATTAGTAAATTGACGTCCGTAATCAGTAAAATCACAGCTACGATTTTACAAACACTGTTGTCTTGTTATGAAATTAATGCAAGTGTCCTTTCTATGTGAGAATAACAACCGTTATTCATTCAGTCGTGACTAATCTAAGCTGGAAAAGAATGAAAATATTTATTTCATAAATAAAGCTCAGCGGAAGAAATGCGCGAAAGCCACATAATTGTATAATTCTTGATTCCAGCGAGCAGAAAATCCGAGTGAGCCGAGATTACAACCGTTAACCAACTGATCCCGGTACGGAAGAAAACAGAATGTCTCGTGAGTAGGATAATGTTAAATTTATTGCAGCGCTAAAATGTTTACGGATATCGCGTAGGAACGGAACGCCCCGACGGCGAGCGCTACTCACCCTTGTAAACACGTTTTATTGGCTTTATAATATGTTTTACGCGTGACGTTTTACAAACGATCCCGGAGGATCGTCGAATTATTTTTACGGCACGTACTCGCACGCGCGAAAACATTGGAAAATTTGGAACACGAGGGTTTTGTAATTATATCTCTTGAACAAACACTTTTTCTTTGAAGTAAAGTTGAAGCGGGCTATTTGTATATTCGCTTCAACCCAACATAAATGTTCAATTATTATTTTGTTTCTTGTGGTAGAGGCATTTTCTTTCTTAGAAGAGAGAAAATAAAATTAATTTGCAGAAGAAGCGTCCTCGTTATAAGCTACAATGGATCACAGTCAACAATATAAAACCTAATGACCAAAAGGTTTAACTGACAGATATTTAATAAGAAAAACTTTATTCAATTTCGTAGTTATTTTTATCTAGGTATATTTCTAGTTATTATTTACAGCTATTAGCGGGTACAATCGCAGGGCGCATCTAGTCTAATATGTACATATACATTTCTGATTAAATAAAGGATCTTTTATAGGTACTTCGATTGCATTTATTAGAAAATGTCTAATATTGTTAATTCAATATTTGGTTTATTATTATGTATTAAAGCATTGCATTGATCAAAGTTAAAACTTATTGTAAACAAACATGTCCGACGTTATGTCGTACAACTTCCGGTAAAAATAGCATAAAATAGACTTATAACGACGCACAAATATATTCGATCACTAAAATGTCTTAATATTGTTAATTAAATATTTGGTTTTATTTTATTTACTAAAGCAATCAAATTAATGTATTAAAGCATTGCATTGATCAAAGTTAAAACTTATTGAAAACAAATATGTCCGCCGTGTGTCACACAACTTCCGATAAAATAGCATAAATAGGCTTGTACAAGCGATGATTACATGATGCAATTGGTGATAAAGAAGTGCAGTCTAGTCTGTGGTCTAGTCGTTAAATAATTAACTCTGAGTGTAACAGTTTGTGAATCTAAAAGAAATAAATCCCTGAAATAGTGAAAAGTCGTATTATTGCTAACACATTTTTATATAATGGTAATTTACGACTACCAAAAACTACGTCTACAGTGTACACTCTACACAGATTTATGGAATCATGCGCGAATAAGAAATAAATGAAAGCACGGCGAATCCTTGAAATAATTCTCAGCGAAGAATACCGCGCCGTGATACCGTGATACCGCAAAACGAACATGATTAAAAGTCATACACCCGTATTCGTAAATAATAATATACGTAAGGTCTCGTAGTGCTCGCCAACGCATAGGGTCATCTAAACGAATTCATAGACGATACTTGAGTGAAGCCTGCTACTATGCGTTTGTCAAAATCGACATCTTTGCTTAGCGTTGTGTACTTACATAAAGCAAGTATGCTTCTTGAATACGACTGTGTCGCTTATTAATCCTCGTTAAAATGTCAAATGTATGGTCCCTGTAAAGTAATTCTATGACAAGTACGAATGGAAAGCCGGGTACAATCGAGGGAATTTCAAATTAATTATATAAAAGCCTTTTATAAAGGATTTCGCTAATTTGTAAAATCAGTGGGTAAAACATGTGTTATGGGGCGAAGAATGCGACGTTGTGGAACAATCTCTCGCTAATACAAGTCAACCGCTTGATGAAGGTCCGCCCTCGGCCATTCTGTCGGTATGGGAACGTACTGTGATAAATACCTCCTTCAAATATGCAACAGCTAGATATAGGAGTGCAATAACAAAATAAAATTCGAGAAAAATCTTGAAATGGAATACAATTGATAGGAAAGAAAAGAAGAAAGTAGACTTTAATGTTGTATATTAGATATATTCTTATATTCTCATTCTTATATTCTATCTTCTATATAGGAGCAGCGATGGCCGAGTGGTAAATAACCGCGGTCTCCATCGCGACCGATCCCGAGTTGAAATCCTCGGCGCGCACTTCATACAAAGAAATTTGTAACGTGCGCATTTATCGCTGTACGGTACTTGCTGGTTTTATTAGGAATCATGAGGGTAGTTGTACATACGTTCTCCGCTGGCCGACGACACAAGCCGTGGTTAGGTTGGTCAGGACAGAGACGTTTGAGCTTTCGTCGGGTGTAGTCGCTAATGCTACATATAAACCGTGTTTACCCCGTGCGAAATCCTGTGGTCATCAAGTCTACCACAAGCATTGTGACTCTCCACTAGTGTCGACGTTCAGTGCTAGTGTCTTTACGTTATTATTCAAAATTTGTAAGCTTGCATAATTTGTACGATTGCCAGTGTGACTTCCACCTTGTAATACCAGGAGTCCTGCCGTTGGAGCTGATGCACCGCCATCACCTGAGCAGCGTGGGAGTGTTCAAAGGTTGGTGGAGAGCATTTTACTTCTCTCCTCATGATTTTTGGTGTATTGCAAGTGCCTACATAATTTCATTCTTTTAAACAAACAAAAAACCGGCGAACCTATAGGAAACCTTAATACAGTCCCAAACAATCGCTGCTCCACGGTGATGGAAAATATCGTAATATTTTATATACATATTACGATGTTCTCCAATGCCGTGCATTTATAATTCATAATTTCTCGAAAGCATGACGTCCACTAATCCGCACGTGACTTGGATTATGGCCTAAATCCCCCCCACTTGTGTGAAGGAGATCTGCAGCAGGGGGACATAAAAAAGGTTGAAAAAAAATTCGATATATTAAATGAACCTATCTCTTCTCCAATAGTCTTATCATCGTGATGTGATTCAATTTAAACATTGGCGAATTTCTTAGTTAGTTAGTTAGTTTCGTAGTCGTTCGTAGTTTACAAAATAATTTAATGAATAATCCTTTTTTCTCTTGATGATACTCCATTGGATATGTTAGTAGATACCATCTATTCACATTACATCCAATCTGCATGGATATCATTTATTTTCTTTTTCGTTTTCTATAATTTGCTTACATTTTTCATCTCTTTATTTGGCATAGATTTGCTTTGACGGTTGCCGCGCACGGAGCGCTATTCTAACCTCTAAACTTTAACCCTGGATACCTCCATAACCATGGGGTTCCGGCAGGGGGGAAAGGTCCAAGGGGTACTGCCACCCTTCCTCCCCCACCCCGCCCTCCCCCAAAACCGTATGAAGGTGTTTAATGTCTATACCTTTACCGTCTCTTTATATATTTATTTATTTCTTATATTATATATTATTTACTTAATATTATGTATCTATATCTTTACCTATGAAATTGCCGTTTTGTATGGAATAAGGGAAAGTAGGTACTTATTTTTTTAAACTTTTTTATTTCTGTTATTTAAAGTAATCACCCATGCAATCGACGCATCTTTGCCAACGCATTGGCAATTTATTGATGCCCTTCTTGTAAAAATCAGCTGGATGGGAGGCAACAAACGCTGCAAAGGCATTTTGTACCGCCTCTCGGGAATTGAATTTTTTACCTACTAAAAAGTTGTCTAAATTTTGGAAAAAGTAATAGTCCGTAGGTGCAAGGTCTGGTGAGTATGGCGGATGAGGGAGAGCTTTCAACCCCAGCTCTTGCAGCTTGGAGACTGTCTGTTATGCAATGTCGTGAAGGAGCAGTGGGGACGACCGATTGACCAAAGCTGATTGCCGATGTGCAAGCTTCTTCATCATTGTCTCCAGTTCTTCACAGTACACATCTGCAGTAATGCTCACGTCCGTTTTGTAAAAATCTGTGGTGAATCACAACCGCACTAGACCGCCAAACAGTGACTATCACCTTTTTAGGGGTCATTTTTGGTTTAGGGCATTGCCTTGGTGCTGAACCAGGATCTAACCAACTTACTGAGCGCTTTCGACTGTCGAACAAAATCCATTTTTTATCGCACATAAAAATTCGGTTCAAAATTCCTTCATTTATTTGCCTATTGAGCAACGCGAGGCAGGTCTCGACGCGTACACGTTGCGCTGGCGATCGGTAAGTTCGTGGGGCACCCATCTATCAAGTTTTTTTACCTTGCATATTTGTCGCAAATAGATCAAAATTGTTTTGCTGCTAACATCAAAAGCTGTTGCTAGCTCAGCTGTAGATTGAGTTTCGTCAGCTTCCACAATCGCTTTTAATTCATCATTGTTGACCAAAGTCTCCGGACGACCACAAACTTAATTATTTAAGTCAAAATTTCCAGAACGGAACCGGGAAAACCAATAACGGGTTGTGCGTTCATTTTTACAGTTCTCTCCGTAAACGTTTTTGATGTTAGGTGCGTTTGTGTCGCGTGGGTGCCACGACGGAACTCATATTCCATAATTACACGAATTTTTAAAGTATCCATTATGACGAAAAATGTTCAAATGTAATGAAATTACAACGCTAATCAATAAACAAAAGACTGAGTATGTAAAAAGAATGTCATGTCTTTAAAACAAAATTAATTTGAAATTAGAATACAAAGCCATGCCAAACTTTTTTTCTATTTGAAATGACCAGTACTGAAGAATGGTAATTTCGTTACTAATCTTTACGTTACTAAACTTTCGGTAATACTGCGTTAATAATTTCTTTATTAAAGCAATAAATAATTGCAAAAAGTAAAAATAAATAATCCAACAAGAAGTTTCGTAAAAATTATTACGTTCGTAACCCTCACCACAAGAATCTTGTCACCGCGACAGCGTATATTAAAGGTGGGAGCTGTTTATATAAATGCAAAACAGATCGGCAGGTTGTCAGATCGGCTCAGCGCAGAGCCTGCGATCGAATATGGATCGAGAATGTTCCCCATTCCGCCCGACGACTCGCCCTTTCGCCTTTGCTGCTCGGACACCCGAAAAATTATCTCAGCCCTGCTTTTGCTAATGTTGTTAAAAACGTATACCCAAAATTCACTTACGATTTCTTATGTTGTTATGTTTTCGTAAGTCTAATGTAATGTTAAATGTTTTCTAAATGACAAAAAAATCACCAATCGAATAAGTATGGATCCCTAATTATGACTATGCGTTGGCCGATGCGTTGGCGCTTTCGCCTTTATTGTTGAACACCAGAAAAATTACCTATATCAACCTTACTTATTCTAATGTTTCTAAAAACTTGTAACGTGAATTTCTCTTCCGACAAAGTCAATTAAAATCTTTTTCTTCAGTTATTTTTGCATGTTGAATGGTTAATAAATTCCTTGTTTATTTTACTTATTTATAAAATTAAGAATTCAACTTAAATGATTCGATTTCAGCTTGCAATGATAAATCAATCAAACCGAATTACTTTTAAACCGATAAAAAAATTAGTTGGTATAATTTTATTTTAATTATATAAATAGGAATTACTTTTTGACTTTTTAGCTATCAAGTGCTCGTTAAGTACTTAAATCTAATGATATGAATGATGATTACCTGATTGCACACATGTATACTTAGTTACATATTTATGTACTTAGCTTCATTTTTCTTGTGATTTAACTAAACTAAATAACTAGAAATGGCATCTTTAAATGAGAATTTTTCATTTAATTTTACATAAATTATTTTGCGTATCCGATGTCGAATCCGATTAAACAATAAAAAAACCTAATAATAAATAAATAAAAATTAAATATTATTTAACGAATTGCTTACATTTAATAGAAAGAAGTTAGAGGTAGCCTGCGATGAAAAAAACCCTTATTATCATCCTATCAGATAAGCAATAGTTAAGTTCAAGTCATGACAAAAGCTATGAACTATGTATAACTAGCTACCGCGACCTCTTAGTACCATTTTGGCTTGTATATTTCTTTGCTTCTTTTTTTTAATAATAAAAAGAAACGGATTATAAATATTCTAAACATCCTTATTTTATATAGATATCCGAACTATTCGCTTCAGCAGAGATATGCAGGCAGTTTCTACGGTAAGCAGTAGAGTGGCTTAAGCGTAGAATCACCGAGGAATCCGAAGAGTCTTGTCGATTTCCTTATCTCAGATATTCGTATTCGTGTTCAATGGTGAAATATTTCCCTTCCATCCCTCGTCGCTGGCTGTGGCTGAATCTAATCGGAGGGATATTAAAACTTTCGTCCGCACTTCTACGGCCCTTTGTGCTAACTGGAGCGCCCCCGTGCTTCCACTCTGATCTGTTTGCGTCTTTTTAAAGATGCATGAAGCTAATTTGACTTTACAAATGAGCAATATGAATTGAGGGAAATTTTGTTCTATGTACCTATGTGCCTCTTTATGTGTAGTCTTTACTATATTTTGGGTTTGTAGTATTTAATTAGCGGACAAACAGATTTCAAAAAACGGCAAATTGTTTGTAAAGTAGGTTTACGATCGAGATGTTTACGTGATAACGTCCGCACGAATTTAAAGTCAAAACGATTTTAAAGACGTTATCACGTCAAAACAAAAAGACCTCATCTATCAATAAAGCACGAGTTTTCATTTGCAGAAATTACGAGTATGTTAAGCTTCGAAGAGTATAAGTTTCAAAGAAAACAATTTTCAATCAATACAAGGTTAATGTTTTTCCAGGGAAATACCGTGTACAGGTATTATGTTTCATGTTAGACAAAGATAAAGACATTTTATTTGCACAAGTATGGTTGTTTACAAAGTTGTTTATACATATATATTTAGTTCGCCATATTTACCTTCATGAGGTATGCAAATATACAATGATAAAAATATAAAAGGAAAAAACTTAACTATAACACAATTACAAAATGTACATTAACATCTACTTTATTATTATTTTTATTTGTACCATATTGCGCCTTTTATAAATTAAAATATTTATTTATTAAATTTATTTTTCGGATCGGTTCCAATCGTCAGCTTTGGGTACCAATATCACAGGGTGTTACACTGAGAGGAAAAAAGCCGGCGGAAAAAAAACTCCCAGGTTTTTATGGAATTCCTTTATGTCGTTTTATCGTTTATGAAATCGCTTTAAAAGTGTTGTGTCAGGCTAGAGCACAAACAACAACAACAAGTAGGTGCGAGTGATTTTATGAAGTGCTCGGGTGTTAGCGCGTTTGCCGAAACGACCGTAAAAAAACGCTGGTTTGAAACTCTCTCTCTCTCTCTCTCTCTCTCTTAAACAATAAAAAACTGCAACAGAGATTTCTAAATATTGCTTTTACAATGTTCATAGTTAAAAAAAACATTATTATGTTTTTTTGCTCACTAAAAATACTTTTAGCTTACAGACTGTGCAGATGTACTTTATCGAGCTCCTTTTAATTTTGGCGCAACGTAGCAGTGTGTTCCTTATTCAGCCTGCAGCGCATAAATAATTAAGAAGGCGTTCGACGCAGCCGCCGCGACTTGGCCCAAGTGACTACTAATTAGAAGTACAATCTTTCTTATCCACTCTCGAGCACAAATTAGTCAGTACTATTCTGTGGGAATCTTTAAGTGTTACGAACAGACACCCAATGTTTATTTAGCAAAACTCGCACGGTTAAAGTTTCTAGCTAGTTCTAGTAGTGAAGCTAATTGTATTCATTTCTAAATTTTACGAAATTGGTTAGCAGATTCTCGTCAGACACAAAGAAAGCGAGGTTATTTTGTAAACTAATACAAAACAAAAGACTCATATAAAACTAAGAAAAATCTTATACACCGTCCCTGAGATCATGCCTACTCACTTAATGAATAGGCTCTATTTTAACGATAAAGTTTTTGGAAAATTTGGGAGTTAGTTACTGAAATTAATTACATTTGGGCAAGTACAAATTAAGCATATTTGGGCAAGTAGAAATTCGTCTTTAATAAGAAATGTGTATATGGTTATCAGCCTTACTTAGACATTACGCGAACGTCTGTCCTAAGGAGTAGTCATGCAAAATGTCCGTACTTGAGTACTCTGAAAGGTAGAGAGGTCGCAGTGAAATCAATTTAAAGTAGACGAGAGGTACGAGATAAATATGATTATGAGATTTTAAAAACTGAATCCTAAGCTTATTTTTTGTAAAGCTACTATCTGAAAAGTTATCGACTGTAATAGGAATTGGTTTACTTTTTAAACTGATACATAGCTTTCTAACCAATCCAACAAGAATGCAAAACAAAGGAATTGTGATGCAGTGGAAAATGAGGATATAGGCCCCGCGATTGTTGCACATTTTAGACTAGTTTTTGGGGGAGAATTTGCCTCTTAATTTGTATTCGACTCTTGGCTTGTCGAAACGAGAGAGCGTGCGCTTCTTTTTGTTGCTTCCAAAATCGATTTGTATACCAGTAAGAAAATTAAAAATTCGATATTTGCGCCGTAAAAACACGTTCGACGACTTAAGTGGCTAGCATATTCTAGCTATAATATTAATATTATAAGTACCTACGGTGAAGCGCGCATGGCCTGGCGGCTAGCGTAGAACGCTAGCGATCTATGCAGCTGAGCCAAACGGGCGCAGTCGGGTGTGAGATGGGTGACCGCTAGTGGCAATAAATTTCATGCGCGTTTCCGTGCTTCGGAGGGCACGTTAAGCCGTCGGTCCCGGTTGTTGTCGATAGAAAACAGTCGTCAAACCTTGTCGGAGGCCTTATGGGCGGTTTGAAAACATCCGACAGCGGGTTGGCCACTAACCCGCATCTCCACCAACCCGCATTGGAGCAGCGTGGTGGAGTAAGCTCCAGGCTTCCCCAATAAGTGGGCGAGACCCGTGCCCAGCAGTGGGACGCAAAAAGGGTTGCAACCATAAGTACCTACGGTACTGAAGTGAAGTCTTTGCAGCCCTTTTGTTGGATACGTTATGATTAGTATTTTTAGTCATAGAGTTTTATCTCAATATGTAGTCTTTATTATAGCTGCAACCCTTTTTGCGTTCCACTGCTGGGCACGGGTCTCTCCATATTATTGGGGAGGCCTGGAGCTTACTCCACCACGCTGCTCCAACGCGGATTGGTGGAGATGCGGGTTAGTGACCAAACCGCTGTCGGATGTTTTCAAACCGTCCATAAAGCCTCCGACAAGGTTAAACGACCGTTATCTATCGACAATAACCGAGACTGACGGCTTAACGTGCCCTCCGAAGCACGGAAATGTAGTAGTAGGAATATTTTAGTTGTAGTCTTTATAATAAAAAATATTGTAAGTTCCACTTCACGTAGTCTATACTTTTGCACGCTTTAACCGGACCCGTAGCAAAGGAGTCTGAACTCTGAAACTCCACTCAGTTATTAGTTGATTTTATCAATGGTTTTATAAACATAAAATATTATAAATACATAATATTACGTAATTGAATTTTATTTTATTAAGTACTAGTCTTCCGCCAGCGGCTTCGGCTTTAAAACGGGTCCACGCGGGACCCGTTTTAAAGGTTCCCGTAGGATAAAAACCCTGTGTCCTTTCCCAAGGTCCATTCTATCTGTGTTCCAAATTTCATTAAAATCGGTTCATTAGTTAAAGCGGGAAAGCGTAGCAGACAGACAGACAGAGTTACTTTCAAATTTATAATATTAGTATGGATTTTAGCCAGAGTCATACACTTTTTAATTATTATTATTTACTTCCTGTCTCATAAACACACACACCACACACCACAGTTTCTGTTAAAAATGATTTACTTATTTGCTATGTTTAACGAATATCTCAACCTTTGTAAAATAAAAGCTTGTAGAAATGAGTGTAATGAGAAATTACATGGAAGGCAATAGCTGTACATAAATTTTCGAGGTGACAACGGCTGTCGCCAGGGTTGCCAACTTACACTTGGTGTTGTATTAAACAGCGTAGCGCGACGCTGAGACTTTGTTTTCGGAAAAGCCACTGCATAAGGAAACTTATTTAGGAGTACAAAATGTTGTACACTTTTTTCGTGTTTAAGTATGACATCATAAAAAGACTTATAAAAGAATTTTACATGGGTAAATTACAAAAAAAATCCAGTTCATATTTGTTTGCTCAATATACTCGTAGTTCTGATTTATTGAAAGAAGTAACGATATACGTATAGTTTGTAGTTTAATATAGGTTAACACCATTTATAACTCAAGAACGGCTGGGCCATTTTATTTGATTTTTGTGTTTGTTCTCAATTTTATTGATATTTTAACAATTTCATTTTTCCATGTGAATGGTCCGTCTATATTTTTTTGTTCGTGCTTCCATTCATCTAAAAATATAACACGAGGTGTCTATCATTTCTTTTTTTCTATTTTCGAGTCGTATTTTGGTCTTTTCACCAATTTGCCATAACTTAATATTTAATATTTTATTTGACATGATAAAGACACATTAATTACTTCTTTCAATAGATATACAAATTGTACTTTAATAATTTTCTAAATTAAATGTATCTTATTGACTTTCTTATTATTATGGCTATTGTTTATGTTTTTAAGTTACTACAATATTTAACGTATGCTTGATTCGCTAGTATTTGATAAAGTAAACACACAAATAAAATAATATAAAAACTTAAACTATACCTAATATATGTTTTTGTTCCCTAAAAAAATAAAAAAACACTAACACTCATAGCCCCACAGTAGGGTATATATACCCTGTGTCGTGGGTACCATGGACATATACAAAACACAAACACCCAGACCGAGAACAGAAATTTAAACTCATCATTCAAATTTCTGTTTCGCCGGGAATCGAACCCGGGATCATTCGATTAGAAGTCTGACATGGTAACCATTCAGCCAAACGGGTCGTCAAGAAAAATAAAGAAAAATATAAATAAAACATTTTTCGTCACGATAACATTGCTTTTTGGAATTAGAAATTGATTACTCGTGAAACATTAAAAGGGGGAAAGAAAGCGCACTTACATTTGAAAAGTAACTTATAAAATGAGTATTAGTATTATTACAATTTAGAGGGTGAAACAAAAAAAAATCTGAATTCAGAAATTAAGAGGGGAACAAAGAAACTTTTTTTTTATTACTATATTACTATACAATTACTATATTCCACATTATAACTACATTCCACATTATACTGCACTTTTATCTTGAACTTTTATACTTTATCTCATTTCATTTTCCCTTAAGTTCACTGCAATGTGTTGAAAGGTTAAAAATAATGCGCAACATTTATAAAAACATTATACAATTGCGGTTGGTAAAGATTTTATTACTTGCAGGGTGAAGTGAAGAATTTGCGAATTAAATGAAAAGCGACACTAAGACAGATGTTAAGAGCCGGAACAGTAATGAAGAGGCGGTTGGTTTGGCACCACTTCGTCGCCGAGATTTAATTACAGAGGAACAGTGCCGCAGTGTGCACCTCGCTTCAACAACTAGTTATTGTCGACGAATCGACAATAACACAGAGCAGTAAACAGCATTTTTTTCTACATGGGGAAATTTGTTTTGAAGCTGAGTTATAGTTGTTTCTATTTATAGTTGTTTCGTTAAAGTTGCTAGGTGAACAATATTTAGTAACGTGTATTTGGAAACCTGAGGCACCTATGCAGGAAATAATAAACTCCAGTAACAATGATTTACTGTCCCTAACAAAAAATGATTATGTTGTTGTGATCGGGGGAACAAATGATACCAACCCCTTTAAATTTAATCTAAGCGTCAATAAATGGCTCCAAGATAAACAAAATACCAACATCATTCTCTGCGAAGTTCCGTACAACAAATATCTCAATGAGAATAAGCTAAATTACGACCTCAAATTTGCCTGCACTAATTTAGAACATGCATATTACTTAGATCTGGAGTACAAACGGTTTAATAATATGCGAAACAGAAACCAATTACTTGTTAATGTATGTAGACTTATTCTCAGGCAAATACTCCACAAATTATAAAACAAGATTTTTAACGTTTAACCACAAAAATAAGATAAATATTAAAACTATTTCCGAAACAAAAGACAATAGTACTCAGACAAGCTGTTCTTATGTCCATATAAAGTCTGAGAAACAAACACAAACAGAAGACTTGACACAATCAGAAAATTTTTTTCGTGTATAAAAACATTAATATATTGCATCAGAATATTAATGGCTTGATAAATAAATCGGATGAATTAACTGTTTGCCTGAATGATCTATGCCTTCAAAAAAAAAGGTGTCGATGTTCTTTGCGTCACGGAACACAACATGATCGTAACTGACATTAACTTCTTGAACATACCAAATTTTAATCTCGCTTCGTACTGCGTAAGAAATAATAGAAATGGTGGATCGTGTATATTAATTCGCAAAGGTCATAAATATCGTAATATACATGAAATTACTCAATTTAACGTAATAAATATAATAGAATGTAGTGCGGTAGAGTTAACTGAACACAGAATTGTAGTTATTTGTATATATAGATCGCCAAGAAATAATTCGACTTCCATTGATCTTTTCTTTGAGAAATTAAATAGCCTTCTAAATAATATTTGTTTTAAAAATAAAAAGATAATAGTGTGCGGGGATTTTAACATAGATATTCTAAAACGAAACAAAATAACATCCGAATTTGAAGAAATATTTGACTCATATAATCTTAAGCTGTCCATTAAAACACCAACGCGACTTTGCAGTAAAACTTGTATTGATAATTTTGCTCATAACATTCGAAACTGTAAATCTGGCGTAATTGAACTTGCATTATCGGACCATACCGCTCAGATATTGCAATGTCCGGTAAAAAGAAATTGCCTCATTACGCACTGGTACATCTATCGACGCGATTATTGTATTGAAAATATTAAAAAATTTATCGACAGTCTTAAAAATTTAACATTTCAAGACGTTTATTTAAGTACTGATCCAAACGATGCTTTTAATGTATTTCACGAGTTATTCCAACTATTATATAATCTTTGTTTCCCTATTTTAAAAGTTAAAATACTTACGAAAAAACGACCAAAGTGGATTTCAAAAGGTATAAAAAGGTGTTCCAAAATTAAAAGGGGTTTACTTTGGAGGTACAGGATCTCTCGCAGTATGGAGGCAAAAAATAAATTTAAAAATTATTCAAAAACATTTAAAAGAATAATAAAACTAACACAAAAATCTCAAAATGACTATTTTATTAAGAACTCTAATAATAAATCGAAAGCTGTCTGGAAAGTAATTAACAATAACACTATAAATATACCTAAACAAGATATTAATGAAATCAAAGTGGGGAACCACATTGAAACAGACCCACAAATTATCGCCAAAGAGTTTAATGACTTCTTCTTAAATCAAATTGAAGATAACTGTAATATAAAGATTAATAGTGATATACATAAAATTAGTTTTAACTGTCAACACTCATTTTTCTTAAAACCAACCTCACCCGACGAAGTTATAAAAATAATAAATAATCTAAATAATACAAATAGTACGGGGTATGACGGTATATGTACGAATATCGTTAAACGGGTATCAAATATAATTGCACCAATACTAGCTTATAATATAAATTTAAGTATTGAAACTGGCATATTTCCAGAGAAACTTAAGGTCACAATTATCAAACCAATATTTAAGAAACAGGACAGACAGAACATGGGATGTTACAGACCTATAGCATTAATACCTATTTTTTCTAAAATATTTGAAAAAGTACTCCATGACAGATTATATTTTTACTTCGAAAAGTTTTCTATCTTTGCTGATGAGCAGGTAGGGTTTAGGAAAAACAAATCAATAAACGTAGCAATTTATAATTTTTTACAAAAAGTAATGACAGGTTTAAATGATAAGAAACAGGTAATCGGGCTCTATATGGACATGACAAGGGCATTCGAGTATGTAGATCATAAATTGCTGATTAATAAGTTAGAGAAATATGGAGTCAGAGGCAATGCGTTGAACTTAATCAACTCTTACCTAACTGACAGAGAACACATAACAGAAATAACAAAAATTAATGAAATCACAAAAACTGAAGAGAAACATCATTCTCTCTCTAGGAAAGTACTGTATGGAGTGCCTCAAGGAAGTATTTTAGGCCCTTTACTTTTTTTAATTTATATTAACGATTTTCCTCAAGCAGTAAAAGAACCGATGATACTATTTGCTGATGATAGTACAGTAATATTTACAAATGAAAACACAGGTTCCTTTGAAAGTAATATAAATAATTGTCTTGAATCACTGATAGAGTGGCTAAATAGTAATAATCTTAAAATTAATCTTGATAAAACAAACATAATGACATTTAAAAATAGAGTATCATACGGACAACCAGTAAATATTAACTATAAAGGAAAGTTGATATCTGAAATAGAAACAACAAAATTTTTAGGACTATACATAGATAGCAGATTAACGTGGCAGTCACACAAAGAACACGTTTGTAAACAATTAAATAAGTTTTCTTTTGCTTTATATAAATTGGCCAAAGTTGTAAGCAAAACGGCGGTTCTAAATGCCTACCATGCGTACGTAGGTGCAACATTAAGATACGGTATAATATTCTGGGGAAACGCGACTGGAATTCAAACTGTGTTTAAGGCTCAAAAAAAATGCATTCGAGCAATATGTCAATTACAACAAACGGATACTTGTAGGCCACATTTTCAAAATTTAAAAATAATGACGCTCCCTTCCTTATACATTTACGAGATCTCTTTAATGGTCAAAACAGAAATCACAAAATATGAAACCCTTAAATCAAAAAGACATAACAGTAAATTATGTTCAATCGCTTCCAAAACAAAACAATATCATAACAGTGTCTTTTGCATGGGACCAAAAATATATAACGGTCTACCGGAATTCCTCAAAATTAAAACGGGCAACGAATTTAAAAAAGGACTTAAAACGTATTTACTGAAAAAGGCGTATTACTCAGTCACTGATTTCATAAACGATAAAACGGCATAAAGGAATTCCACAAAAACCTGGGAGGTTTTTTTTCCGCCGGCTTTTTTTCCTCTCAGTGTACAAACACCCTGTGATATGGGTACCCAAAGCTGACGATCGGAACCGATCCGAAATATAAATAAATAAATATTTTTATTTTTATTTATAAAAGGCGCAATATGGGACAAATAAAAATAATATTAAAATATATGTAAATGTACATTTCGTAATTGTATTATAGTTTAGTTTTTTTCCTTTTATATTTTTATCATTGTATATTTGCATACCTCATGAAGGTAAATATGGCGAACTAAATATATATAAACAACTTTGTAAACACCCATATTTGTGCAAATAAATGTCTTTGTCTTTGTTTTTTGTCTTTGTCTTTGAATCTACCACCGATGAATTAAATGGTATAAAGTATGCAAGACATTTATAAAGGTCTATTAAACATCCAAAAAGAAAAGAAAAGAAAAGAAAAGCGATACCGAGACAGATATTAAGAGCCGGAACAGTAATGAAGAGGCGGTCGGTTTGAAACCGCGTCGTCGCCGAGATTTAATTACGGAGGAACAGTGCCGCACTCAGGACGCCATCTTGTGGACTATTTGCCGACAATAACTCTCAGTAGTAAAAAACGACACAAAAACTTACATAAAAAACTATAAAATTTTTACTGAATCAAAGGTACTTACCTTGAAATGTAGGAATGTTCAAACAATTGTTTTAAGACAAAAAGGAGTCTTAAAATATGGAATTTTGTCAAAAACCACTTGCTTATAGGTACATAGTTTATAGTCGACATTACGAGTACTTCATATATAAATTTTTAGTACCATTTTTTAAATCTATAAGTTCTCATGCATAGAAAAGTATTAAGAATGCACTGTAACGATCTCCAAAAGTGCACAATGAAAATTAACATTATAGGATAAACTTAGGAATTTCTGAATTAAATGAAAAGCGACGCAAAGACATCTGTTAAGAGCCGAAACATTAATGAAGAGGTGGTCGGTTTGGAACCGCGTCGTCGCTGAGATTTAATTATAATTGTCTCGCCGACCATTTACCGACAATGACTTTTAAAGGTAACTTACGAATGTAGGTGGTTTACCAGAACCTGTCTGATGATGTTTGGCACTGTTATTTTATTCTACAACACTCAAACACTGTAATTACAGGCACGGGTCTCTCCCCATTATTGGGGAGCCCTGGAGCCTACTCCACCACGCTGCTCCAATGCGGGTTGGTGGAGATGCGGGTTAGTGGCCAACCCGCTGTCGGATGTTTTCAAACCGCCCATAAGGCCTCCGACAAGGTTTAACGATTGTAATCTATCGATAACAACCGGGACCGACGGCTTAACGTGCTCTTCGAAGCACGCGTGAATTTTTTTGCCGCTAGCGATCACCCATCTTACACCCGACCGATCCCAGTGAACATGATATGTCTTAAAGAAATTCTTCGAACTTGTAGCCATGTACGCTTAAATTATTTATTGATTAATCTTTACGATACTAAAGTTAATATAATAATGAACATTTTACTCGTGAACTTCCCGCCTACATTCTACAAAGAGCAGCCGGCAAATGTGTGAAATGAATTTGAGCCAAGAGAATTTAATTAGTGACGCCGGACATTTGCGGCCACTGTATTAATTCAGGAAGTAAACTTCGTTTTATTGTATCATATAAATTGTATTTTTCCAACGCCAAGTTTTGAACTGAATAGAAAAACAATAATTTCCACGCTAATATTGCGCCTTTTCAGTTTTTAATTAATATCGCTGATACATTAGATCGTATAAGCTATTACTCATAAGTAATTAATGCTTTCAGTTATTTTACTACCCATTCCTAACAAACTTTTGCTTGTCTATTTGGTAACGCGATTCCAAATACATTTATAACAAACGTTTCTTTAGATTAATGTAAATCTAATATTTTCAATGGACTTATTGGATTACACTAATCTAAAGAATGGTTAGTCTATTTTTTAATAAAAAAAAACTTGAACTACGTACTTGAACCAAATAATTATTGGTAAATCGAATAATGTAGAGTGATTCTAAAATTACTATTCATGAATCAATATTTGTACTAGAAAGGCCGGTCACCCAATACCCTGGTAGTGAAGCATAAAATAAAATATTGATATTTATGAACTCCGTCGTACGGGATAAAAGTTATGGGTATCTATTGGGTTGTCTTATTAAAATGTGATATGTTTCAAAAAAAGAGTCCGAGAATACGACACGTCTGGGGCCGCCAGCAAATCCGATTTCCCTATCTCCCATATTTGTATTCGAAGCCCGATCCGTCTAATATCCCTCCGACTTCGCTATCCGCCCTCCCCGTGACACTGAATCTAATCGGAATAGATATTAAAACTTCTACAACCGACTCGCTGTTTTTCCGCATTATACAAATAAGAATTCAAACATACGTTACCTGGAAGAACAATTTTAATCTTATCCCAGTTTGCCTATATTATGTGGATTACTTTATATTATATTCTTTAGCATTGACTATTTTAACATATTATATCGTCTTTCATTTGACGTTCAAGAGGCCGATACGAAATTTTGCCGATTTTGCTGATTTAACTAATTTTACACATGAGATTTTGCAGTTAAAATACCTACAGTATTTCCATAAGTTTTATTGCACAATATATCAAATCATATCAATAATAATCTAGTGATTAATTTTCTAATATGTGCATAATATCGTCCAATTACGATAAATCTTTATTGTCCATTTCTAGATTTTATGCTTGTTTCTGTTCTTTACCTTTTAATCGCTAAGTATGGACTTTACAAAACTTTATAAGCCTTTGGTGATTACACCACTGTAAAACTTCATCCAAATGCATTCACTTAGTTTGTCATCCATCAATGTTTAAAAAAATCACAGATCCGTATTATCTTATTTAATCAGTGAAGAAACTTATGTTTGGAATAAAAGAATCAGAGTGTTTATCGCACCCTGATCACTAATGTGTCAACTATACATACACATAAAAGTGTTGACAAAGCAGAAAGTTGCTAAGTGCCTTCGTCGGCGTGGATACTGTTTTATCTAATTTATTTAACTGTTAGCAGAGTCACATCGAAAACAAACATCGCCTTTTCTTGCAGGATTACAAGAGGGGTGTTTAGTGTTTGTCATATACTCATTTTGTATACGTTTCGTATTTGTACCACCCCATTTCATTTAATTAATTTATTACCAGACTACGTGATTTATATGTTAACAAATAAAGTTTTGGTATTCATTTTACTTCTCATTTTCAATTTCTGCCAAACATAATTAATAGGCACTGCTTCAGTTTTTTTAACATAATTATATGAATCTAGTTTTGAAATTAATTAAAATTGGCCTTAAATATTCATAATAGTAAAAGTTGCCTTACTGCTTTTGCATATACCATTATTGTTTTGATTTTTTGCGACAAATTATCAATTTTATTTTTAATTTTATTTTATTATTTAATCATAGCATTATGATTGGTGGAAGCTAAAAAGAAGTTGTAGGTACGTTTTTGGACAAAAACATTTGTAGTTCATTTTTTATACAAATATAGTTGGTAGTGGGTGTGTATATTATTATACTTTTTGGTTCTAGGTGTTATCTTAATATATATTTCTTGTGTTCATGTTTTTTCTTGTTCCTGTTCATGTGTTTACTGAAGTCCTCCTAAACGAATGGACGAATTATGATGATGTCTTCTGTGTGTGTTCTTGGGGATTTGAAAATGGTTTAGAATCACAATTTGATCCACTGAAAAATGTTTTTTTTAAATAAAATTATTCTTTACTTATAAGTAGTTTTCCCATATAAATTGTTCCTACCTGTCAAACGTATTTCGTGCCGTGTCGTTTGTGGTGTCGTTCTAAACTTTCACACAGTCAGTAAACTTCAACGCAGTCAGAATAATAGGACAGTTCTTATATCATTATTTATTTTAATAGTTTTGTTTCACAGTAACATGAATTCTTTTTAAGATAATAAAAAATAATCCTCGTTCAATACTTCTAATGCAGGACCCCGGGCGGAGCTGGGCCGGACCAATAATACCTTATCTATATGTAGTTTATAAAGAATAATACAATGGAGATTAGTGCGAAATCATAACCCTATGACTTGGCTGCAACCCTTTTGCTGCTGGGCCCTATGGAATGGGTCTCTCCCCATTGGTCAAAAATCGTATATCTTATGGGAGATCTGTAAATATCAATTATAGAGGTAAAACCATATGTGAAATAGAAAATATAAAATTTTTAGGCTTGTATATTGATAATAAGCTCACATGGAGACTACACATGGAACATGTATGTAAAAAACTTAACAAATTCTCTTTCGCTCTTTACAAATTGTCAAAAATAGTAAATAAATCAGCGGTATTAAGCGCGTATCATGCGTATGTTGGTGCAACTCTTAGGTATGGTCTTGTATTTTGGGGTAATGCAACGGGTATTGAAACAGTTTTTAAAGCGCAAAAAAAATGTATACGGTCAATGTGTCAACTACGACAGACAGACACATGCAAGCCACACTACCAAAGTTTAAATATATTGACGCTCCCTTCGTTATATATCTATGAAATATGTGTAATGGTCAAAAACGACATTTCTAAATACAACACGTTAAACTCAAAAAGACATAAAAATAAACTATGCGCAATAGCCTCTAAAATCAAACAATATTATAATAGCGTCTTTTGCATGGGACCAAAAATATATAATAATTTACCAGACTTTCTTAAAACCAAAAGTTATAACGAATTTAAAAGGGAACTCAAAACACATCTAATTAAAAAAGCGTACTATTCGGTCACTGAGTTTATTAACGATAAATAAATAAATAAATAAAATATAAGAAAATAAAAATAACATAAATAAAATGACTAATAAATAATTTTGTCCGCGACATAAAAACCTGGGAGGTTTTTTTTTTCGCCAGCTTTTTTTCCTCTCAGTGTACAAAACCCATCCTGGTGGGTGCCCAAAGCTGATGACGGCGAACCCCGTATGGTTCAAATAAAATAAATTATTATAAAAAGCACAAAATTAGGTTTAAGTGTAATTAATTAAAACTGTAAAATTTTAAACTACTTTAATGTTTCTTATGTACCCTTTTGTAATAGTCATTTTAAGAATTTATGTTTACATTTTATGTTTGTGCAAATAAAATATTTTCATTACATTTTCATTTCATTTCATTTCATTTCATTTCATTTCATTTTTGGGAAGGCCTGGAGCTTACTCAGCTGCTCCAATGCTGATTGATAGAGATTCCTATCCTTCCTAAATTAAACGAATATTTAATGATAATATAATAGTAAATTTTAAAGTAATTCTGATCTATTTTTACTTAAATATTTAAATAATTCAAATCTGATTCACTGTTGAAAATAGTATATTATAAGTATTTACGGGTAAATTTGTAAACGCGTAGGACTACCCCAATGGGACTTTACAATTTCTATAAAAGAACCCTACGTACAAAAAATAAGATACAAAAAACACCTGGCATAAATGTATATCCTTAGGTAAAAGGCTCGTTAGTAATTCCTTTCGTTCAGATAAAATCAATCTGTATTTTGCCGAAGACGGAATCACCACTTACAAGCCGCCACAAATTCCCGCCACGCATTTCTTTATCCGGACTTTCTTTCAGCCTGACCCTCTCGTTTTTGTAATCCGCCCTCCTTTTCAAAACAACTTCACAAAAATTACGGGACTTGTAAACCCGGATTAGCTAGGACTTAGAAAACATAGTAATATATTACATTGAACGGTAAATTTGTCACAGTTAGAATTATCTCTTCGACTCCTTTATTTTAACGGGTGGCAAGATCTTGATTGCAAAACTTTTGTTTGAAGATACGATACTATTATTTGTTGTAGATTACATTTGGATAGAGATCAAACCACTTCCACCAGTTTGAAATGACCTTTGCTCGAAAAAATATCTGACAAGTGCCTAATTTACATAACGAAACTACTTGCATAAAATCGATTTCATGTCACTAATTTCACATGTAAAAAATGCATTATAAAACATTACGTTTACTATAAATTTCACTAATTTTAGGTGAAATTCATGAAATATAATGTAACTGGTTTCATAATGTAAATTAGGCATATCTAAGTAGTAAGTAGAGTCCAACAGTAGAACTGAGTGTAACGTGCTTGTTATTTTAAAGTACAAAAAAAATCTAGTCCATATTAAGTCGTAAAAGCTTTCATAACTCTCGGTCAACACAAATATTCAGCACAAGTAGATGATTTCCTTAATCTCTTTGAAATACAAATCCCTAAAAATAGAATGCAAGTAATTAAAAATTAAAATGTGCAGTAAGAAATAATTTATTGAGCGATTTCGGGCTTTCAAAAACATATGCTAGCAATTGGCCTTATGGGCAGTTTGAAAATATTCGACAGAGTAATATAATCATAATAGTATGACGATGACACAATGGTTAGTGCAGTAGAATAATGATAACGTTTCAATTAAAAGATCAAACGGCGAGGTACGGCTCATCGTAGCAGCGGAGCGCTGCAGTCGCATTGTTTGCTGAATTTTTTGCCGTAACTCACTACGTAATGAATTTACTGCTCATATGCCCACTGCTCTACTAAGAAAATTCCTTAATGCTTAATAGTTCCATTAAAACTCCATCCAACAAGGATTCCTTCTTCCTTTTAAGGTATCTAACTCTAAAACTCATCGATTATTGTTAAAAATAATATTAGTTTAAGTAATACTCTTGACGCATAATAACGGTCAGCGCAGTGGCGTGTGCAACTTGTTTCAATTGAAAGGTTAAAGGGTGGAACATAGTTCAGCGGAGTGGTGAGCGTGCTTTGTGTGCCGCACGCTTGCTCTGACTCGATACGCAGTGAACTCACTGCACACTTGTTCACGAATGCATCGAGCATTTTATATGGTATATTATTAGAAACAATAACAGTCATAGTAGCACTCATGACGTAAGAGTTGCAGTTGCAGTAACAAAAAAGTCAGTGCAGTGTCGTGTGCAAATTGGTTAAATTGAAAGGTTAAGAGGCGGAACTTTGTTCAGCGGAGCAGCGAGTGCGCAGCGTTTACTTTGTATGCCGCACGCTTTCACTGACTTCCTACGCAGTGGACACACTGCACACTTGCTCACGCATGCATTAAGCCCTTTGTATGCTAATTATAATTACACAGCAGAAGGGGCTAAAGGCATAAACGGCTATAATATTTCTTTGGCTGTCTGGCCATTCGTGCTGGTGTTAAATAGAAATTAAAATCAAATACGAAAGCAAAAGAAATCTCAAAAGAACTTTGAAATCAATGAGAAATAAAAGACATCCATAGTCACAAGTTGACAGAAGGCTGTGTAATTAATAGGAGCTAGAACATGAAATCTACCTTTGAATTCTACTGTCTTAAGGTTACAATAAAGAAAATTATGATTAAAGAAGTACACTGTTCTGTTGTAATAAATATACGTATAGTATATTTGAAAGCTGTAAGTAGGAAGTAAATGCTGATAGTTGATAACAACCATGAGACTCCTTTACTCGAAAATGAAAATATATAGTTTGTTTTTGACTATTTACAAAAGGTACAAAATTTAACATAGTCTAATGCTGCTTATTTTTGGACGTAAAACAAGTAAACTTTAAACTAGCAATGTTTTCTAACAAATTTCTCACAAATGAGTACAAAATCTGAACCCTATCAAGGAGTACTAAAGTTTTTTAGATACAAACTGCAAACGGAAGTTATTGCACGATGCGATGTTTCAACGCAGAAGTTTGTCGCCGAGAGTTCGCTCACTGTTCATCTGCCCTCTTCGATTAAAGTTCCAGGAATAAATAAATGTATTTTGGATATCGCATCCTCGGACCGAATGAAAATGCAATGGAAAATACGGTTACATTTTCGAACAAGCTCATCCTCTTTGCGATGGATACCTATCTACGAATAAATATGCAACCGTGAAGTAGACTGAAAGCTTAAAGAAATCTTATTTATGCATCTTACTTATAAAACGTTGCTAAATGCTATTTATTTAATGGTATATTTAAAACACTAGTGGCCGCCCGCGACTTCGTCCGCATGGACTTTGGTATTAGTCATAGCATGATGTTATATAGCCTAAAGTCCTCGGATGGCTCCCCTGGGGTTGCCCGTGTCCACAGGTGACTGTGATCGCCGATTAACACCCCGCGGCCTGTCTGTCTTTAAAAAAAAGCCTTCCCCTATAAATGGACTATCCAACACAAAAAGATTTTTTCAATTGGAACCAGTAGTTCCTGAGATTAGTGCGTTCAAATAAACATACAAATGAACGAACGAACAAACTCTTCATCTTTATGTATAGATTAAAATATTGATTAACGGGCTAATATAAAAAAATATGAATAAGCCAAAGACAATACTATACTTTATTAATCTATGAAATAAAATGAAACATAAAATTTTTCTTTTCTTTTAATATTGAATGGCTAAAAGGATTTTTATGCAATGCCGTAAAACAAATAAAAAAAATAAGTAACATAAAAGACAGACATGAGAATTTTGATAGCTGCGTCAAAATGTAAATAAACAAATACAGAAAGTAAATAATTTTGTTAAGATATAATAAAAGAAAAGCAAAGTATAAGAATAAAACAAAAGGATATAAGTTATAAAATACGATAATGGACGTGAATGAAGTAAGTAATAACATGTAGTGTATTTATAACACTACACGGCGCATTTCATTCATTTCATTTGCTTCCCGTGGGAATGAAATATTTTCCCGCGGTAAAAAGTAGCCTATATCCTTTCTTAACGTCCTTTCTATGTTTATGCCAAATTTCATCAAAATCGGTTCAGTGGTTTCAGCGTGAAAGAGTAGCAGACAGACAGACAGACAGAGTTACTTTCAAATTTATAATATTAGTATGGATAAGAGCTTGAAGCTTACTTGGGATGCCTGTCAAAGTTTGACTTACAGTTATTAGATAAAAGAGTGACCTATACATTTAATTCAAAAAGTAAAAACAGTCTCCTAATAAAATTGCTGATGTCGGACGGCAAATTGTAACGTTATAACACCTCCGCTAATGAATTTTGGCTACAGAATCGCAAAAATGTGTGGTATATATTTATAGATACAATACATAGGTATGTATATAAGTTTATACATTAATATATCTCGTATAAACTTTGCATCTCAATCAGATCATGCTTTATTGCTTTTTGTATTGAATTCGAGGGTTGGGAGTCTATCGTACGACGAACTTGAAACTTTTTAATTAGTTCAACAAGCAATAGACGACGGTCATGTTACTTGGAATTATCGCTCCCAGAACCTTTCAATAGAATCTTATAACAACGCCCCAAGTTTCCTGTTCCTTCCGATTCCCAGTTGCGACAATAGTTGTTGCAACACCGATAGTTCGAATTGCGCTACTGAAATTCAATGGAAGTTTGGCACAATCGTTGCTGATCTATAATTATGTCATGAAAATATTTGAGTTCTACTATTTTAACCAACTTTAAAAAGAGAAGGTTTTAAAATCCGTCACTCCCTTTCAGATTTATTCTTTTTATATTTATTGGTAAAATTCTTCTGTTTGGTAAAATAAATAGTAGAAAATTGGGGAATGAAAAATAAATTTTTAAAATATATTTTTAAACAGTAAATTTGTAGTACAGAAAAAAAAACAACGGGTTGCACTCCGGTAGTGCCGGCAGAAGTGAAAACTTGAACATTAACGTTGTGCATTTTTGATATTTTTTGGAATGGTTAGGGAATAATTTCGCACGAATTGCTTTTATTGTCAGTATTATTTTTCAGCTAGTATTTTCAGTAGATTTTATCTAATATTTTTATAAAGAACTCACTCATTTTCTTTCACTATTTCTTCGTCACTTTTTTCATTAATAGATGCACTTTGTTCAATGTCCGTATTTTAAATACTTGATACTATAGACAGTCGAGCCGTCATCAGCTGTCACCCCTCCGTGTAACGAATATTCGATCAGGCTACGTGTCCTGACGCGAGTTTAACATTTTTTACCCATTCCAAAAAAAGTGCACAAAGCCGCTAAAGAAGTTTTCACTTCAAAAATGTGCATCACTCAGAACGAATTAGTAAAAGAACTAAAGCATCTATATAAAAGGTAGATTTTTAAAAATAGCAATATTCTTTCTGTTGAATCCTTTAAGATAATCGGCTCCAAAAATAATCACGATACGCAGTAAAACATAGATAATTTAATTTTTAAGAATTTAATGAACATCTTAATTTAATAAATAAATATTGGTTGCCTGTAAAGTCGGTTTTACGGGCGAAGATTTTACGTGACAACGTCTTTTTTATTGATATGAATATAATTAAATTGCACAATAGGAACAAGGAATTGAATGAAAATAAGAATTGCACAAATTTTAACTATAGAAATATATTTTGTTTACCAAAACATTGTACATGTAAACTTCGGCGGGCCTCTCTCTCGTTCGGTGACTCATCGTTACGTTACCGAGCGTTACTCTTTTTCATAAGTGACTCCCAGCCGCAACCTAATTTAAGACGTTGTCACGTCAAAAGTAAAAATAAAAAACAAATAAAATTTTTCTGTTTGTGACATTAATAAAAAAAATATAATTATCAAAAAATTTAATTCATTCTTTCAATTTCGTGGGGTTAAAAATTTATTCCACAATCGCCAGTGTTACGAACATGACCGGCAATGAGAGCCCATCGGAAAGTCATCAGTTATGGAGGGCGTATCGCCGCGCCATGTGGCCGGCAGCCACTTCTGTGCGTAATTTTTCTGCAGGCTATTTTTCGCAATTTTCCCAACAACCGCGGTCACCCTTTATGAATAAAAGTCAAAACAAAGTAACGTTAACGAGGAAAATTGTGAGTATTTAGGGTTTCGTATCCCAAAAGGAATGAAAGCACACCTTTTAGGATCGCGTTGACTGACTGTCTAACAAGATCCTGATTCTCAAAAATGCACCAAGATATCGATATCGAAGTTAAATTATTATTAAAATATTCAATATGAAATCTTGGAGCTGAAAAATTATCAAATTTCTAAGTCAAAGGATGTTTCTGTTCTGTGGGCGGTGTCAGAACCTTAAAATATTGAAAAATTCGGACTACTCCTATTCCACAATCGCCAGTGTTACCAACACAACCGGTAATGAGAGCCCATTGAAAAGTTATCAATTATGGAGGGCGTATCACCATGCTATGTGGCCGGCAGCCACTTCTGCGCGTAATTTTTCTGCAGGCTATTTTTCGCAATTTTCCCAACAACTGCGGACACCCTTTATGAATAAAAGTCAAAACAAAGTAACGTTAACGAGGAAAATTGAACGTTTTTAGGACTTCGTGCTACAAAAGGAATGAAAGCAAACCTTTTAGGTTCGCATCGTTGCCTGGCGGTCTAACAAGATACTATTTCTCAAAAAGGCGCAAAGGTATTAAAGTTGAAACAAATATTTAAATACTTCCAATCAATGGTATGTGAAATTATCCAACTTCTAAGTGAAGACAACCATTATTTAAGATGTATCCGTTTTGTGTGGAAATCAATCTTTAGAATCATGAAAAAATGCAATAATTACTTCACTTTACTACTTAAGTACAACAAATAAAATATTTGTTTTTTTTAGATATAAGATTTTCTTCCCTGCTGCTTATTATATTAATAATTTAAAAAATCTAATACAGAAACCAGATTGCCGGGTAAACCAACAAACATTTCCTGATACGAGTTATAAATAATGTTATTTCATTACAAATGAATTAAAACGGTGCTTTTTAATCTTTCCATCGATGTCAGCCTCGACAGTTGTCCACACTGCATGTTCATAAATGGATAGAAATAAAAAGTATCCGCAAAAACTAAAAGCAATAAATGGCGAAAGCCAGGCTTTCTGCATCCCGCTAAAATTAATGCAAATTGAACGAAATATATTGATAGCACTTGGAAAATATTTTGAGCGCCAGACTGACATTTAATGTGTACGTCGAAACAGAAATTAAATCAAAACATCTCTAAATACTGGATTGCAATAAGTACCTACTCATATTGTTTGATAGAATTTGTTATTGATAATTTAGTAAGACCAGTTAGTTTGTTTGTTTGTTAGATAATTTAGTTTAGACTGTATAACTTATCAATCAAATCTGTGTCAACAACGCAGTGAAGTGTTAGATATAATGTATTTTTTTAGATATAATATGTTTAGACCGATATAATGTGGTTACCGTATATTAATTATTGTATCTTTAGTATATTTCATAGCAAAGTTGTCCTCCTTCATAGCAAAGTTGTTCCCCTATTCATAGCAAAGTTGTTCCCCTATTCAAATCTGGCAGTAACACAGACCCCTCCAATTTTAGACCGATATCTATACTGCCTACATGTAGCAAAATATATGAAAAAATAATACTCGAGCAGCTCTTAGCACATTTTACACTTAATAACCTTATACATAATAATCAATTTGGTTTTATAAGGGGTCGCTCTACGATTGATGCGGGTGTAGAGCTCTTTAAGGATATTGTAGATGCTTGGGAGGACTCACAGAATGCCATAGGCGTATTTTGTGACCTTTCTAAGGCATTTGATTGTGTCCAACATGAAATTTTAATCAGGAAACTCAGTCACTATGGCATTAAAGATACCGCCCTTCGGCTTCTGAGATCTTATCTCAGTGATAGGACTCAAAGAATCGAAGTAAATGGTAAAAGGTCGTCCGGGTCAAAAGTGGAGATGGGGGTCCCACAGGGCTCGATATTAGGACCGTTCCTATTTTTAATTTACATTAACGACCTTCCTTATATGGTACAAAATGGTCATGAGATAGTATTATTCGCGGATGATACTTCTTTGATATTTAAAGTTGCCAGACAAGCGTATAATTATGACGAAGTGAATAATGCTCTCTCTAAGGTTGTTAGTTGGTTCGATGTAAACAATTTATTGCTAAATAATAAAAAAACTAATTGTATTAAATTTTCACCACCAAATGTAAAACATATTGATGTAAAACCGCAGTTAAATGGTGAGGAAATCAATTTTGTTGACACAGCTTTATTTCTTGGAATAACTATTGATTCAAAACTTCAGTGGGGACCCCACATTTCCCGTTTAGCGAATAGACTTAGCTCTGCTGTTTTTGCCATTAAAAAAATTCGCTCACTTACTGATGTCGATACAGCTAGATTAGTGTATTTCAGCTACTTTCATAGTATAATGTCCTATGGTATCTTGCTGTGGGGAAATGCTGCTGATATTGGCATAATATTTACCATGCAGAAGAGGGCTATTCGCGCTATTTATAATTTTAGCTGTAGAGAATCTCTCAGAGAGAAATTTAAAGAGATAAATATTCTTACACTTGCATCGCAGTATATTTATGAAAACATAATGTACGTATATAAGAATAAACCGACATTTACCACATTTAAGGATTTACATAGTTCGAATTGTGCTTCGACCAGGAACGGCCATAAGCTTGCATTCCCAAAGTGTCGGCTTCGTAAAAAAAGTCACTCTTTTATTGGGATGTCTGTTAGGATCTATAATAAAATACCAGAAAAAGTGCAATCCTTGCCTTTACACAAATTTAAGAAAACTATTAAGCAAGTCCTATGCCGCAAGGCCTATTATGAAAAAGGCTTGGGATTAAACTTAACTCACATAAGGCTGTTTCTACATACCATGTAATAATTTTAACATTTTTAAAATTTGTGAGCGGATGGCAGTGTGATAGCATTGACATACACGATAGCTGTCTCGTGTGCTCCTTGTCGCCCCACAGTCATGCTGCATAATAAATACCCATTGTACCTGAAAATTTATTTAAAACAGGGCTGGAGTTTTTTTCCGCCCGCTTTTTTCTCCTAGCCCATATAAGCCTTAGCGCACCCAAAGCGGATGACGGTCAGCTGATGACCGTAGAACAATGACAAACATCAAGTGTATATTATTACCCAGGATGTTAATAAACTATTTCATTTCATTTCATATTATATAGGTATATTATGTATATACTATATATATTTGTTTGTATATGTATATTATTTATAGTTGTTTATTAAACTTTCTATATTAGATTCTACGATGTTAGTTTACGGTTTTGTATCTCCTACCACAATTTATCGCCATCATGAAGGGTTAACTGGCAGAGAGGCATTAAGTTCGCTCTTGTAAACTGTAGGTTTACAAAAGAGTGAATAAATATATGAATAAAAATAAATATATATTCGTCTCGCCTGCGTTTTGATTAATAAGTACCTACCTAACTTCCATTGTGCGACCGCAGAAATAACACCGCTGTTAGCACGCATTTCAGCCATGAAACAATTGTGTCGTGTTCGGTGGAAAAGTGAGCAAACACTTACATGAGACGACGACCATCGCCTCGGGAGAAGCTGCGCAGCTTCATACGTACGTCAAAGATAAAATTCGTGGCGCGAACCACATCAAACGGCCATGGACGTAGGATATTGTTTCTTTTTATAATCATATTATTTGTGGATGCGGCAGCTAAGCTATACAGACGTCGCTAATGTTAGTGTGTGAGTTTTTATATTTTCTAAATAACAATCTAAAAAGTTATATAATTTTCATATCAGTTCAATGCCAAATTGTTGTCAATTGCTAACTGTCAACGCTATTGTATATTGCGTATTGGTTACGGTAGGTAGGAGTCTTCTCAATTTAGACGTTTATAATGGCAATGTTGATTTTTACTTTATATAATTTCGTATATCAAAAAACCTGATATTAGGACTTTTTGGTAGAAATTATGGAAGGGCTTGAAAAACAGACTAGGTACTTTGAGTAATTATTGTAACAGAATTACGGTCCTTATTGGATATCACTAGGTGATTTGTCAATACCTATTTAAATTTAAGTTATTAACCGTAACTGTAACTACTATGTACTACTTTGTTGCACTCTTTTTAAATTTAATAATAAACCGGTATTATTAAAAATATAATATTTTCCTTCACGTGCTCATAAGAGATAAGCGATTTAGTAAATCGGGTGAACTTATAATAGAAGTGGAAGTGCTCGCAACAAAAACGCCTATAAAAAGTTATGCTCCGCTTACTTTCATCCGGCCACCTATAGTTTAGGGAGCCGGTGCAACATATTGCCAAACAAAATTAATAAAATAGGAAAATGAAAAATATAACGTAGACATCCTGTAAACCTTTAACTATAACTTTGGTTCATAAATAACCAACGTAGCGTAGAATAGAAAACAGAAATCTATTAGAATAAATAGTAATCAAAAATTAAGAGATTAATGAAAACATCTGTTGAAACTTTCACTCACTATTTCTTCCTGAATTATCTTTTCCTCTTGGAATTTTTTGCTACGTTTTTGGGAAATGTGTAACTGATTTTTTACCGCAAATGAGAAGAGACGTCGATAGTATTCTTACGGGAGAGTTCCGACTACAAAAGACGTCTAGAAATTTTAAATATTCAAATTATCTTGGAAGTTCAATCAAGTTTTTACTACAGTAAGTTAATAAAGATTTAAAAAGAAAAGTAATTTTATAGAGGATGTCTAGCCTTTGTACTCTTTAAACTGAACTGAACTAACAATAAACTATTCTAACAGCGGACTTAAAGCATTTTTCGTTGCAAAGACAGATAGGTATTTTAAAACCTCTATCATATATAATATTAAGTATTTATTTAATTAACTAAATTCAATTACTACACATAATACTACAGATTCACTCACTACGCAGAAAATTCATTCTAATGACTTAGCTAATACACAACTGCTTAATTGACATTGCCAAATTAAAATGAAAAACATTTCATTTAATTGTCCTTGCTTATTGTTTTTTCAGGAAGTTAATAATATTGGAGAAAATAATACATTTTTACCATTTTTTTTAAATTCCATAACAAGCATAGCTGTCAAAATATTTAATAACATTAATTGTTAAACCAAACACTCCATTCCGAACCAAGGTCCACTGAGGAAAACCCAGGTATGGTCGAGGTAGATGCAAGATAGTGTGACAAATCTAACCTATTCTATCGATAAAATCAACATAAATCAAACTTTAACGAAACATGAATATTTTCTAAAAACGCCTCTATTTATCCTCCCAAACCCTAACTTCAGTAAATTGGCGAATTGTGATTAAAAGTTCGGCACTTTGTGTGCGGACGCGTGTACTTGGTATTGTTATGTAATTAATGTTAATAAATTAATCTCCAGTTGAGCAGACAAATTAGACGCAGGCTGCTCGACTAACGACGGACTGTTGGATTAAATGGGGGGTTGATGTTTATGATTTACGGGAGCTGTGTAATTGTGGCGCCGGCCGGTCGCGCCTCGCCCGCGCTCTACAGGCGCACACCTCTACGTACTCGTATCTACACCCACGCCTGATGCTCTTTTTATTTGATTGGAGTAACATATGCATAACATGCAGGCCACGTGGTGATAAGTGGTCGCTGCAGCCGACAGATATCTTCAATATCTGCAACCTCAAATAATATTAAAATAATAATGCAACCTCAAGCAGGCATAGGTATGTCTTGTCTGAGCTCGTATGCTGTTGCCCTGCTACTCCGGTGGCTGGTGGTCGCCTCATGTATGTCTGATCGGTAGCTGCACCTTTTCACTGTGACACAAAAGAATTGATTCACGGCAGAAGTGGCTGCAGCGGTGGTACATCCCCGGGCAATCAATAAAATATCTACCACTTGCAGAACCTACATCTTTTAGCCTTTAGCTCATATTCTTGCTTAGATTAGGCTGTTCTTTTAGATTCAGTTACATTTGTAAACATGTAGGTGCTTGAAATTGTGAAGGTGTAAATTGTAAAACATTTTATTAATAACCAGTTGTGCCCGTGGTTTCACCAGCGTTAGAAAGGATCAAATACATTATAATGGATCTTCCCACCCATAGGAATATTGTGAAATGAGATGTTTTACCGCGATCAAAAGTAGCCTGTGTCCTTCTCCAATCTCCTAAGACTCTCCACAAATAGATTTCATTCCATAATATCACTCCGCAAAGACGTGAAAGGAGAACAAACAAACAAACACACTTTCGCATTTATAGTATTAGTAAGGAGTTCATGTAAATTTTGTATATATCTGAAACCTATTATTTTTTTTCAATTAAGTACCTAACGATAATTATGATTTCACTAATTTCAATTGTTATTGAAATAGCTTAACTCGCAGAATTATTTTTAAGGTATTCCTTATTTGTTGGTTTCTTCACAAAACGATAGAATTTTGCTTAAGTTGTTATATTTCTTTTTTTTTCACCTTTTTTTAAGTCCCAGTGCTTGACCGCTTAGGTCATAGTCCACCACGCTGTCCAAGTGCGCATGGGTGCCTCGAGAAATTATGAGTTTTTCTGAGACATCCACGGTGATGGGAAACATCACAATATTTATTTATTAATTAAATTTCACAATATTTTTCATCGCCGCTTCTTAATGAATGAGATCAATTCAGTTCCAGTTCTTGTTTGATACTAAACAAAAAAATCAGAGACACCGACTTAACGTAATATTCAGTAAAGCTTACCACCTGCGTGCCTTTCCATACAACGTCTGTAGAACCTCCTTACGAGGGCGCTCTCCGTAATGAACAATTAATTTTCGCTTAGCTCTTCATTACAGAAAGGTTATTCTTAATGTTTCCCTCCTATAGTGTACGTCGGATGAAAATAGATGACGATGGTAATAAAACAATGATCAAGTTCACGGCAACGGGACGCATGTTGACTATTCATTATCACATCTCGCCGCAGCGCAAACAATGTTATTAGATTTCCTGCATAGTAGTGAATCAGCTAACGTTGTAACATGTGTATATTATCTATAGCCAATAATTGTGTTTTTGTAGCATAATTTCAGCTTAATACGCTCAAGCTTTGATTTTAATTATAGGTTCAGTAGAATACTTTGTCGATTAAACGTATTTATTTATTTATGTATTATTTCTATCACCTTAAAATAAGGGTGACAGGGTAAGACTTAATGCCTAATGGCATTCTCTGCCAGTCAACCCTGGGTGATTTTGAAAAGTTACGGTAGGCAGGAAAATGTATAGTTAAAAAGTTATAGGAAAAAGAAATAGCAATAAACGAAGAAACTTACTTACTTTAGTTATCAGGGCATATGTTTTAATTGAGCCCCGTTATAATTGTGACCTGTGTATAGCAAAGTACTGCCATAAACGATAGGTACTACAACTACTACAGTACTTCGTTTTGAAGCTGGTGCTAGAATGACCAATAAAATATTTCACACTCAAAAGGTATCCCGCACCACTGTAAGGTGCCTACCCTGTGTCGAGCTCCTCGCGCGTTCACGCCTGTTCCCGATCAAAATCTTTATTTGGTCTCGCGACAAGGATGTTCACGCGTCACATTCACGGTGCGCCCGCAATTTAAGTTTTATTTTCCATTACGATGTATTTTATCTTCTTCTTCTACGATGCTTTCTGTTTTTTTTATTTTGAAAATACAAATATATTGTCAATTATCCATACCTACTAATATTAAAAATTCGATAGTAACTCTGTCTGTCTGCTACGCTTTCCCGCTTAAACTACTGAACCAATTTTAATGAAATTTGGAACACAGATAGGGTGGACCTTGGGAAAGGACATAGGATGGTTTTTATCATACGAGAACCCATAAAACGTCCACGCGGGCGAAACCGCTGGCGGAAGGCTAGTATTATTATATATTGTCTACTGTGACAATATATAATAACCAAACCAAAATATAATAACAAAACCAAAGTAATTGCAGTAGCAACTTCCACGTCCATTTGGCGACAGGTTTCAGTCACGTATGTGTTAACGCTTGAATGTAGGGGGGGGGGGCGATTTGTGCCGTGAATTAACCCCATGTACTCGTATTCTCGGCGATAATGTGGGGCCGCCATTATGTATCATTATAAGTTATGTGAAATGCAAAACTTGTGACACTGTCGATTGGTATCTCTTGTGTGAGTAATGTTTATTTAATTTATTGTAATTTAAATAATTTAACTTAATGTAATTTAGGCATTATAATTTAGAAAAAAAATAACACTCAGCAATCCCCCTACGTGTCAACTTTAACTGCGCAAAATTTCTTACAATACTTACTTGAAAATCGGACCTGGTATGACTGACTTATTTTACAGCAAATCACCTCTTAAAAGGAATTTCACCTATTATAAATCAGCCTGTATAGATAGATGCAATTAATTCTTACTACAAAGCATACCTTCCATTTCTTTTTATTTTCATATCGAAATATTTGTAGACGTAATATAATTATGAAGCATTATAAAACTGATTTTACATAATAATCTTTCTGATTATAACTGTTTTTAATTAAAGTATTTTTAAACATTCATTCCATTTGTTCCGAAGCAAACCGATTTATTCATACCAAACCTATAAATACCATCGCACTATGCAATAATGGATGGCTAAGAAACTACGAAGATAGCTTGTTTGTCCTCGCAGACTAATTAAAAAGTTTGTTTTCAGAACTTCCCGGCGTAAGTGGCGCCTAAGTAGAACCGACTTTAATTTGATGAAAACCAAATATAGATTATTCCGTTTGTGTAACAAAGTTTATTACATTAATAACCTTATTTTCTGTAATAGTAATTTAGTATTGTAAAGGTGTAAACAGTAGTACCTATTATGGAACTCTGTACACATGAAGTTGCTTCTTAAGTTACTGCAAATAGGCTTTGGGCTGTTTCAACTGTTTAAAATTTTGTGCTTTAATAACCTTATAATGTAATCCGTGTCTACTAAGAAGTTATCAAACGAACTCATTACAAATGCACATGGCCGTATATCAATGGTCACGAATATTTTTAATGAGACTAAACTTTACAAACAAAACCAAATTGAAAATAAAACTAGATAGAAAATACCGATCAAATACAATTTAGTACATTATCTTCCTTTTGAGCAGTCGATTAAAAAGAAAAGTATATTCATAGTACTATGGTATCGTCATGTAACCGAGATACCTCATCGAACATGATATGAATATTTATGGGCGGGTTGGCACGATCCTTCAGATAATGGAATATGCAGACCGAGCGTATATCCGATTTGTCCACGCCACAATTAGCGGACATACTCGTAGCACAAAAAGATTTAAGAAAACTCAGCATGCAGATACAACAAGTATACTGGGATTATCTAATACTTTTAAACGAGCAATTCTTGTATGTATCTAAATATATTTTTTGAATCTCGGAAACGGCTCCAAAGATTTTGATGAAATTTAGTACCCTGGTTTCGGGGATGATAAATCGATCCACAAAATTTTTATTGATGGAAATTTTTAGCTGTATAAAAAAAAATTCAATGAAAATCAATTTAAATATAAACTGAAAAATACGACTCTTCTTGACATCTATTGGAGAGTATTAATAATATTGTGGCGTAAACGCTGTCAAACTGGGGAGCCCACAAGGCTCATTGTGGATTTCCTCAAGCGTCATCAGGACCTTGTGCTTTTTATAGGTTGGGTGGTAGTAAGATTAAAATATTATATTATTTAATATTATTATACTTCATGACGTTTTGCGTTTAACCGGTGGAGAAAGCGCCTATAGGTTTTCAAAAATTTTATACGAAAGGTCCAGGTAAAATAGTAGAATAAATTAAATGCATGCTTAGTCATATTTCAGTAACTTAAATGCATGGTAAGTCATATTTCAGTAATCTGAAGATTTTAGTATGAATGTATACAAAACAGCGAAATAAAAAACGGCATTTTGGCAAACTCTTAAAGAGTTCGAATTTTTATTATTTAAAATTCATGGCTCAACGGTAACGGGGTTTTCTAATCTGACCATTTTGACATCCAGAAGTAAGAAAAAAACTGTACCTACATAGAAGGTCTTTTTTAATCGTGGCAGCACTGAACAGGATGCAAGCTGTACCCCATATCTTAATCTGACGCGCTCGAGTAAATCCGTAAATCCCCTCTTGGGCTCCCCTATTACCATACACCAATCCGACGTTCAAAGAAATGACAATGTCACTTTGAAAGAGCTCTATGAAAATTTCGTCCTTTGAATTAAAGCTTTCGTGGTCGAATGGTTGCGTGAGTTGACTGCGGAACTAGAGACCCGGGTTCAAACCTCAATCATAACCATATTGTGTATTTTTTATTTTTATAAAAATAGCTTTTTATTAGGAGCTATTTCAGATGGCGTTGTTAAGTAACACTAAGCAAATCAGTGTTTCGTTTGAGACTAAACCAAGAAAATAAATTGTTTTTATCCGAGCAACGCTCGGTCGTCCAGGTACTGTCATATTTAATTTCATGAAATGTGAGATTTAAGCATTTTTTGCTTCATCAGTAGTATCATCATCAGTACAAAAAATTTGCACACTACATGTACGTTAATATATAAAGCTGAAGAGTTTGTTTGTTTGAACGCGCTAATCTGAGGAACTACTGGTTCGAATTGAAAAATTATTTGTGTGTTGGAAAGTTTATTTATCGGGGAAGGCTTTAGGAAAGATATAACACCATGCCACGTAGGCGAAGTCGCGGGTGGCAGCTAATACTTAATATTTTGTAGTTAATAGGTAATGGTAATATTTCTACTAGTGTCAAGTTTTACGTGTTTAGTGCCAGGACTATCTAGTCTATTGTACTTATTTCGAAACGCTGAATGATCTCATACGATAGAATGGCAAAAATCAACTCTGAAATTTCGCAGATATTTTTCATCGATGGATCAATGATTTTCTATATTCTCATTGTAGAGTAAGGATAAAAAAGCTTAAAGGATAAGGTAATTTAGTTTAAAATATTATTCATAATATTTTTATTAATCCATTTTAGTAAAAATACAGAAGTAATTGAATATTTTCGTGTATTTTTTAATTACACGAATATGACTGGAGTGAAATTTTAAAGCAGGCTCTGCTTTATGTACAAGAATAAAAGCAGAATTTAAGCTAGCATCTATATATTTGTCTCTGTCGCAACAAAGTTCCATTGTCGTTGCCCATACTTCAATATGCACGTACCTTGTTTTGGTACAAAGAAAAGAAACAAGCCGCGGAGGGTGCACTTGCAGTAGGTACGAATGTACGTGCTTATGACAGCGTTGCGCTATCGGCATCTCCAGGCGCGGACCCGCTCGCAAATCTTTGTTCAAACTCATATTTATTTACTTTGTTTACTTGCCCTTCCACGCTCCCTTAAAGGGTTGTCTATTAATTACATTTATCGGCGATTTAACGGCTTCGAATAGTTTAGTTGGTGAATTTTGAGAAAACGCTTGCTTTGCTCTTACCTACCAGTAAAACTTAAGTGTTAAAAAGAGAAGCTTCGAACGATTCTAGAAATTTCCTTTTATATCACAGCTAAACGATTCAGCTAAACTAACAGTACCGTACACATATATTCGATTAGTCCACGCAACAATTGGCGCACACAGGGCAAAAAAATAAAAGGCGAACCTCGCAGATACAACGAATTACTCGTGCCTAGGATTTTCGTTCGTTTAATATCATGTTTAATATGACTCGTGTGTAATTTAAAATCGGACCTACCTTAAGTACAAGAATAATAGCAGATTATAAGCTAAAGTCTATATATTTGTGTCTACCGCAACAAAATTGCATAACGATTTTATAGCTTCCATTCTGAAAAAAAAGATCGTTGTCGATCGATCGAATGTCAATTGGTTGCCCGTACTTCAATATTCACGTATCTTATTTTGATACGACAAAAAGAAACAAGGGTTAACTTAAAGGGTATAAATTACATTTATCTATTAATAATGACATTTATCGGCGATTCAACGGCTTTGAACAGTATAGTTGAAGAATTTTGAGAAAAGGCTTGCTTTGCCCTTAGGTATCAGTAGAACTTAAGTGTTACAAACAGTAGGTTCGAACGATTCTAGCAGTTTTCTTTTATATCACAGTTAAATGACTCAGCTTAAATGTGATATAAAAAGAAAGTACAGCGAAACAATAAATATAAGTATTTAAATAAAAGATGAAGATATCTGCACTCGCTCATTACGGATAAAATGTACGATCAATGCAGCACCAATAGACATCCATTGCATTGACCTTAATTTGTTTGCGCTGTCCCAAAATATAGTAAACAGACTACAAGTATATTTTAACTTAGTTAACTTTAGGCGTAAATTGAACATGTATGTTATAGTATTCGAGTTTTAATATCCCATTAAAATATATTCAACCTTTCTCACTAAGTATATCTTTCTCTCCCTCTCCAGCCTGTTTTAGATAACTGCTCAAGATACATTGATCTCTCCCAAGAGGCGCCACCTTACATTTAAAAATGTAAACTTAACGTTTGTTCTATTTCATATAGTATTCAATTCACTTCTTAAACCATAATTAATAATTTATTTTGTTAATGAAAGCAGACACGGTGCACGTAAAAAAATTAATGATTAATGATTGTAATTGTTTACGCGTGACAAACGCACGAATTACACGGCCGATTATCCGGCTATCCTCAGCCCGGAGCATGGCACAGTACTTAATACATAATATTTAATAATAATTGTTAACCTTTATGTTTGTTCTATAAATTAAGTTTGTTGTACGAGTCGCCCGAGCGCCCGTCCGTTATTAACCAGCATAGCAAAGGTACAAGGAATGGTCATTTAGTCAATTAAAGAGATCTTATTTGATGATCTTATAAGATGAATGATTTTAATCACACATACAGATGAATGATTTTAATTACACATAAACACGAATCGCCTTGATCGCTGGCCCACCTGACCGGTCAACACGGCAAGCAACAACTATTATTTAAACTACAATGTTACATACATTCGATCAAATACAAAAGCCAAAGAATTATTCTTAAAAAATAATCGAGTATAAATTAATGCCAAGTGAAAAGCTAGGTTAGAAGTCATCTCATTCACTTATTCTGGATTCACTTCCTTGTGTCTGTGTCTCTTTTAAGTGTTCATTTTATATTTTTTTACTTAGTTAAATCCACTTTTATTGGTGATTCAATATATTTAAGTAACGCTTCTAAACTTTAATTTTCAAATATTTGCTATGACTTATACTCAGTATAATTTAAAAATGTTTATTTATTAACTAAAAGCATAAATTAGGTGCACGAGATAATATGAAAATGATTTGAGTTGTTTGAGCGATTGACAAACACTACAAACCATCTGGTAACGTGGCAAGCACAGATAGCGAATAACATAACTACAATACTCATATTTTCGTGATTTCCATTAAAAAGGTCAACTAAATTATTATTATTATGACAAAGGTTAATGTTTCCGTTCTTTAAGCATCTCTACTTGCTTGCTACAACCATTCCAATAACTTAATCGTACGTAAATTATTTTAAATTTTTTATATGAGTCGATTTTTTTATCAGAAATAGCTCTTTAAGAACACGTTGAATGATTTTAGTTGTTTGCTTGGTTGAATGACCCTAAGCTGACCGCTCGCCCTTTCTGACCTATACCATCGTAGCTAGCACTGATATAACAGCTACCGAAACCATAGTATAAAGTACAGACACATTAATTTATAACTTGTATATATTTAATATATATTATCACTATTCATTTCATTACGTGTACGCAATTGTATGAATGACTTTAGTTGTTTGGGTGGTTGACAAACACTTCTCTCACAATTCACCCGTTCTGATCCATACATAAAATTAATGGCCACTAACGGCCAACATAATTAATGAAATAATGAGTATCGGAACCATAATGTAAATTAATTATATGCATTTCTTTCTTAATTATTTCATTTTTAAATCAATATTGGGTGGCCGTTATTGAATGAATGATGTTAGTTGTTTGAGCGTGTGAAAAAGATTGTACAGTATTGATAGCGTGCCAAACAATAATAAATGTTATCGAAATCCTTTATATAGATATACATTTAAATGTGAAACTTTGTTTGTTTGGTTGGTTGCTTTAACGTCACAACGGTGCCACGGATTGTTCTAATTTTTAGTGTAAAAATTGTTGCCCTAGTGGACGAAGTCACGGGCGAAAAACTAATAATGTAAAGTTGCTATGCTACTCTGCTATTTATTTTTTCAACTATACTGCTGCTGAGCATAGGTCACCTCTCGGGGCTGAAATGAAAATTAAATATTAAAAAAACAATAATAAATGGCTATGAGACAGATTATGTCGTGTAATCAATATATGCTGTTTAAGCGATATCTGGCAACGTAACGAAAGCGAACTCGACGATGTGCTCGTGCTCGCGCCGCAGGGCGGGCGGCGGTTGCCGACGGCTGATGACGCGTCGAAAGTGCCACTTTGTTGACGACAAACGACCTCCTCACATACACGCTCGAATTTTACGCCCCGGTACCCCGCTTTATTGTTATCGATGGATGCGTGTAAGTTTTCAAATTACTATTCATTAGAAATTTAATTTTAAGATTGTTTACTTTAAACATGATTGATGCTCAGAGATATTTAATTAAAATGAAGAACCTCAATTTGGACTTCAATTAAATGGAAACATTTTAATTCTGATAACGCTGTAATGAAGAGAATATCTATTTACTTTAATTTACCTAAGAAAATTTTGTACAAAAAATTAATCTTACAAATCTGAAAATGGAAAGGATTTTTATTTCCATTCACATGTTTTTAATATGCCTTATACATTTCTTACTACTTTAAGGGCTGATTTTTTAATCCCCAGATAAAATGACTAGTTAGTTAATATTATATTTTCATACGCCAAAGAGTACGATGACAGTGCTAATATTTATTTAGCGATGGAAAAATAAGTCCTAACTATTACAAAATCCTCTTCAAACATTGTACCCACGAAGTTTTCTTATTTCACACAAACAGATGTTTCTTGTAAGTTTGTACATCTCAAAAGTCATCGGTAGCGGCAAAGAGCGGCGGCGGGCCACACGGGCGGTCGTCCCGGCGAGCTAAGCCCGCTAGAACGCCCTAATAAATTGCGATTTAACTTGTCTCTCGGATAACGCCAACTTTTCCGCGTTTGTTCCGCACCCGACACTTTTTTCCGCCTCTTCATTTCCTATCTCTTACTTTTGTATTTTCTGCTCCTTCCTCGGCGAGATAAACAGGCGAGAAACGCTGAAAGGGGCTTTACAAATTCAAATTGAACTTATCACACAACTTTTTACATTTGTTTCTGGTCTTGAGTTCGAGGGAAAGGAGCGAAGAGGCATTTAATAGTACAATCTCGGGCAAGATTGATGATTTTGTATCACACCTCGCTTCGGGCGGCTCGTAACGAGTTGGATGGCTCGACGTGGGTCTTGCTGCGTCTTATCTGGAATAGGATGCCGCTTTATCTCAAATTACATATTTTACTTGAAACGTTCTTGAATCGCGGTCTTTTCGATGTATTAGTAAAAGGTTTTAAAAGTTTTACTGCTCCAAGAGAACGTTATCAGAAAATTGTTCCCATTCCTTTGGCTATTAAAGTAATTACCAGCCGGGACACGCGTAGGCTACGGCGCTTCTGTCGTTTTGTTCCTAGCTTACAGAGTAGATAGATATCTTTTGGAATTTCTTAAAACTTGTGTTCGAGTATAAATTTCATGAATATTCTCATAGATAACTTGATTTACGTAATATCTGTTTGAAACAATCCAAGGAAATCGCGCGTGCGTCTCTTGCGTGAGAAAAAGAAAATGACTTAATCGAATTACTCGTACCATCTTGTGTTGCACAAACCCACCTTAAGTGAGTTCAATCCACTTAGTGCAATAAATAATAACACTATATAGGTAAAAACTATTTAGTTAATGGACTGAGAAAGGAAGTTTCGCCGCGTGCATTACACAACGCTTGCTTAATTTAAGGGCAATGTGTGGGCATAAGCAGCATATTCATCCCCTTATGCGCGACACGGCGGCCGCGGCGATGCGAGTCACGTCCCTGAAACGAATCGCATGTGACATTATTTGTGAAGATCGTGCTCTATCTTCGTCGGTGACATGACCGGGACGTGGAGGGATTACTCACAAAGAAGTGCGATTTCAACGGTACGATAAAGAAGCGAGAAGTAACGCAGTACTTTTTTTAGGGATTAACGCATGGTTAAACGACTGCCTTTTATATTCGAGCTATGTTGATTTCATTTGTTCCTATTTTCGGATGGCAATACGCTGAGGGGTTACCGCTTTACTAAGTGCTACTGTAAAATATCAAAATCTCAAAGCTTCTGGGCATTTTAAAATTATGTACATAAGCCTGAAGTAATTGTTTCGAGCCTTCTCGTAATCACATTGATGCGTATCAAGGGAACTCTCTTTTGAGACCGTAAATAATAGTATTGTATATTAAAAACACAATTAAGTAAATGAAGCCAGTAACAAAGATTCGCCACGTGCAGTAACCGCACTCGCTTAATTTGAGGGCCATGTGTGGGCATAAGCAGCATATTCATCCCGTTATGCACGATACGGCCGCCGTGCGATGCGAGTCACGTCCATGAAACGAATCGCATGTGACATTATTTGTGAAGATCGTGCTCTATCTTCGTCGGCGACATGACCGGGACGTGGAGGGATTACACACAAAGAAGTGCGATTCCAACGGTACGATAAAGAAGCGAGAAGTAACGCGGTAAATTCCTCAGGGATTAACGCACGGTTAGACGACTTCCTTTTTTGTGCGCTATGTTGATTATATTTGTTCCTGTTTCCGGATAATAAAACGCTGAGAGTTAGTACTTATCTTGCGAAGAACTGCGTTTATTTATGATGTTGATTTTTGTATAGTTTACGTTTTCAAAAAACATCAGATCTAAATATTATCAGGCTGTTAATGTAAAATCATAATATAATGTACTGTTTGCCTTTTCACTTCTTTTTCTTTATTCACTTAAAGTAATTTTTTACAACCTTTTTATTTCCCACTGCTGGGCCTGTGCCTAGAGACCTGTATCTTCTCTAACAAGTTCAGAGGGGTTTCGGGTTTAGGCTAAGAGGATGTGAGGATTGGTGGACATCATGACTTCGAGAAATTATGAGTTCTCTCGATGGAGATGTAAAATATCGTTATCAATTAAATGGAAATGGAAAATATTGTGTATTTTCCATCATTGTGGAGCGTACGATGAGATGCGCACACTACAAAATTATTTTGTCAGCGGTGCGCGCCAAGGATTTGAACCCGGCATTTCCCGTGTCGGAGACCACGGTCCTTACCATTCGGCCATCGCCGCACACTTAAATAACTTACACATAGTTATCTTAATTAAAATATTAATTTACCAAAATTACTGTCTCATTATTAGTAGCGTAATGCTCCAATAAATAAAATAAATAAATATCTTTGGACAATTCACACAGCGCCATCTGATTCCAAACTAAGCAGAGCTTGTACTATGGTAATCAAGAAGCTGATGAACATACTCATATAATTCTAAATACATACTTTAATAGATAAATTAACACCCAGACACAGAACAAATAGTTATGTTCATTACACAAATATTTGTCCTGGGTGGAAATCGAACCCACGACCTCACGCTTCGCAGTCGTCTCATCGCCCACTACGCCACGGAGGCTGTCAAACTCCAATCCATTTACATTAAATTTGGAATTAAAACTAAGCTGCCTCTAGCTGTAATTGAATATAAATAATAGCTGTATAAGAATGGGTTCATAGGGGTCAGGGTTAAACTTTGCTCAAGAGATGCACGGTATGCCCAAAAACCAGCACAAAATTACATTATATAATAAGAGAAATACAAGAGCATCTGACTAAATTTAAGCATGATATTTTCTTTGTTCAAAATTGTAGTAGGTATCCATCCATTATACATACGATCACATGATTTGAATATCAAAACAAATTACTCGATCACAAATCACATCATACTTGAATGCAATTCAAATTATAACAATCGCTATGATGGAACGGTATTCCTGTTATGTTAATAAATTTACCGATGCACCACTTTGCATATGCGTATTAATGTTAGTGGCTCGCAATCATTTAATTATGCATAATATTATTATAGTAATATCGATAAAATATTATGCACAAATTACAAGACAATAATTAAATAATCTTAAGTAATTATTTATTTAACAACATTATCATCAAGACTCTCTCTCGTATAGGCTTCGGACTTAACATGTGTTTGGAAAAATTTATTAACTCTGTGATAAATATATTTAATTAGACAGATAGAGAGTAAAACCACAATACAAGGAGCGCCTGCCTTTAAAACAGATGAAAATTCTTACGTCACCACAAGACTAAGATATACGCATACATTTGTTTCTTCTCAATACAGAACTCGATAATAAAAAAGGGAAATAAATATTTCATAAAGTAACTAAAAAAAATGATTATTTGGGAAAGTCAAACGTATTTGTAAGTTATAAACGTAGTTAGCACCTATTACAAGGTACGTAAAAATTATGACAGTACGACATGATGATATTTGTTTTAATAGTAAGTACGCTTCTCGTACGTAATACATTGTTATTCCAATTTAATAAGATCAGCGTCGAAAACATTTTAATTAAATAGTAGGGCTCGCTAAAAGAAAGTAAACCAATAAAAGAGCATTAGGGGTCGTGTGTGAGTCAGCACAATATTAGCTGCTGCCTGCTTGATATTCGCCGCGTGTCCAGCCGTCGAGCCGCGCAGCTCGCGACTACACCTAACCCAACATTATCTATCGTGCAAGACGCTGCGCAAAATTTGTGGATTCTTTTATTTACATCGATTACGTTGAAGATTACTTTACTTTTACATGCCTTATTATTTGAAGGATAACTGTTACTATCCTCGTAAAATATTTTTTTTCAATTTCTGAAAAGATAAAGATAATGGGAGGTGAACTTTCACTTGATTAATAAAAAAATTAAGTTTTTAACAAAAAAATAGAACCGACTTCAAACGGTAAAAAATAAAATTGTTCAGTACCTACTTCTTCTTGCTTATGGTAATGACTCTTAAAACTATTTCTGGAGTCGGGCCCTTAGTAAATGTCGTACCATACCATTCGTTCTAAATTGGCACCGACAGTACAGACAGTGGGACAGTACCTACTTCTTCTTGCTTATGGTAATGACTGTTAAAACTATATTGGAGTCGGTGCCCATTCAGAACAAAAGGTACACTATATTTACTAAGACAGGACATTTCACTAAGGGCCCGACTTCAAAAATAGTTTTAAGAGTCATTACCATAAGCAAGAAGAAGTAGGTACTGAACAATTTTATTTTTTACCGTTTGAAGTCGGTTCTATTTTTTTGTTAAAAACTTAATTTATTTCACTCTTTTTAGTAATTTTAATAATTCTGTATGTATTAGCATAATTGGAAAAATTTTCACTTAACTTCTAAACTTTAAACAGATTTACCTTTTATAATCATGTTTATCTAATAGCCATCTAAAAGTCTGAAAGACATACTATCAGTCCACCTGAACGTATAAATTAAAGAAAGAATTTGCTCTCAGCTCCTAAACGTTGAGGAGTTGTACCTTCAATTATCAGTTAAGCAACAGCAGGTGATAATTACCAGACATAAATATTTGTATTATGTTAAAAATATGACTAAAAGCATGTGTGTGCCTATTAAGTTTCAGTGTTTCCCTCGATTTCCCTAATATCACATCATCAGATTTTGACATGGTGACAGTTGGACCACCTCAGGAATGTAAGATTTCGAACAAAAAACCATTTATTGAAAGAATTTGCTCTCAACTCCTAACCGTCGTAGTACCTTCCATCATCAGTTCAGCAACATGATATGACGATAATTATACACAAATGTCTGTTTTGCTTTGTAAAAATATGAAAATCATTTGTTGTGCTATAAAATTTGAATGTTCCCTTCGATTTCTCTGGGATCCCCTCATCAGACTTTGACTTGGTGACAGTTGGGCCATCTCGGGAATGTAAGATTTCGAATAAAAAACTATTTCTTGAAAGAATTTGCTCTCAACTCCTCACTGTCGCAGTACCTTCCATCATCAGCTCAGCAACATGAGATGATGATTTCTATGCGTAAATATCTCTTATGCTTCAGAAACTATAAGAAAATCAATGTGTGTGCCTATAAAATTCGAGAGTTCCCCTCGATTTCCCTGGGATCCCATCATCAGATCCTGATTTGGTGACAATGGGACCACCTCGGGAGTATAAGCATACGAACAAAAAAAGAATTATGAAAATCGGTTCACGAACGGCGGAGTAATCGGTGAACATATATAAAAAAAAAAAAAAAATACATACAGCCGAATACAGTACCTCCTTCTTTTGGAAGTCGGTAAAAAATAATAATGACAACTTGGCATCGCTCTTGATCGCAGTCTTTCATTATAGCAAAGTAATGGTCACCAAGTTTAGTGAGTTGGAGCACAGTGAGCACCGATATCATAATTATACTTTGTAGGTTATGATAACTGATTAGTTTTCAGTCTTTAAAAGCACGTGCCATCATGCCAAATATCATGATTCATGACATAAGTACCTATTTCATTTGACAAATTTTCTTAAACTGTACCCATCTACACTAATAATAAAAAGCGGAATAGTATTTTTGTTTGTTTGAATAGGAACAACTGGATCCAATTAAAAATTATTTTTGTGTTGAAAAGTCAATTTATTGAGAAATGCTATAGGGGTAAATAAAACTTAAGTGCACGCGGACGAAGCCGTGGGCGGCCGCTAGTCCCCTGTATTGAGACGTAATTTAAATTCAATAAGACTACTTGAATGGATTTTTTTTAATGAAAATTCTTAAATTTGTCGTTTTACCAAAGCGGTGGTCAACAAACTTTGTAACTAGAGTAACGGCAAGCACGGAAATGGTATGCACAAGTACGCATCCCATATAGTATCGTAATTTAAATTCAATAAGACTACTCGACTGCAATTTGATTAAAAAGTAAGGCAAGCTAAAAGAAACATAACCCGATAAAACAGTATTAGGGGCCGTGTGTGTGTCAGCACAATATTAGCTGCCTGCTTGGTATTTGCCTTGTGCCCGCCGTCCGGCCGCGCAGCTCCCGACGACTCCTAACCCAACATTACCTTTTGTGCAAGACGATGCGCAAAACGTGTGGATTCTTTAAAACGCCTCAAATACCTCCAAAATTAATTGGTACTTTACCGTAAAGGTTTTTAATGGAAATGCTAAAATTACTCGATTTATCAAAGCGGTAGTCACCAAGTTTTGCAATAAGGTAGAATACAGCGAACATGGACAAAGTATGCACAAGTAGGCATCCCATATTATGAGGCCGTAAACGAAATTTTGCCGATTTCGCTGATTTAGCTCATATTATACAGGAGATTTTGCAGTTAAAATACAGTATTTCCATAAGTTTTATTGCACAATATGACTGATCATTTCAATAATAAACTATTAAATGAGCCACTTTTTAATTTTTATTTCGTTATTTTGCTTAATAGACCTGAAGCCAGTGATAGTTTTGTAAATATTACTGTAATAGGTATAGAATATCACATATTTCTGGATCATTTTAAAGTCTAAACAGATCGAAAAAATGCCATGTATTGCTGTAAAAATCACATACATAGTGTACGAGTCACTTTTTGCCACTCTCATACAAAAAATATTAGTAAAAAAACTTTGAACTTAGTAAATTTTGATAGAAAATGGGCCAGAAATAGCATTTGATTTCGGCAAAATGGAATAATCTTTCGTAAAATTTATTTGACATAAATACTCTTCAGTGTATAATCAATCCGTTTCCTGAAAAAAAATCTTATTAATAATGATGATTCGGCATTAAACATCTTTTAAAGTAACCTAGATCTCGCATTATAATTCTTGACGCAAGCTATGAAAGTGTCTAATTTATTAGATTATTAATGAAATGAAAAGTTATATTGTGCAATGATACTTGTAGAAGTACTGTAATTTATCTGCAAAGTCTCATGTGTTACATCGGGTAAATAAGCAAAATCGGCAAAATTTCGTATACGGCCCCTTAAATCGTAATTTAAATTCAGTAAGACTTCTCTACTACATTTTAATTAAAAAGTTGAGCTCGCTAAATAAAAAAACAATAAAACAGCATTAGGGGCCTAGTGTGAGTTAGCACAATATTAGTTGGTGCCTGCTTGATATTCGCCGCGTGCCACGTTTGGCCGCGCAGCTCACGATTACACCTAACCCAACATTACATATTGTGCAAGACGCTGCGCAAAATTTGTAGAGGTAGATTCGTTAATCCACCTCCATTACATTCTTGATTCATTAACCTTAAACTTAGCTTGTCCCTCTATTGATACCGGGTAGCGTAATAATTTATTTTGTTTTAAAATTCCTAAACGAAGTAGTTAAATACTGCGTTGCTAAATGTTTACGTTAAATCGAGAACGATGGTCATCGACACGGAGATATCGAATTCAAACCTCTGCCGTGCGTCTATGACAAAGTTGTTAAGTAAATATGTAAAAGTACATAATGAACCATGAATAATGGTAACGAAATCGTTAAGAAAGAAAATATATTTAACCAAATCAGGACCCTTCAAACGATAGTCCGAAGAAACAAATGCGCCATAGGAATCGTAACATCAAATTTTAGGGTAAAAAATTTAATGAAATAAACATTTCCGGTAAAATATTCCAATTGACAATTAGAAATACGGTTACAAAATATCAATAAAAGCCGTAGCCATGAGCTGTCTGACTGAGGCCGCAATTATTGCAAAATAACCATTCATTTTTCCGTCGGCTCGCAGTGCGCTCAACCATGCGTGATTTTGTTTTTGTGCGTTTGTTCAGTGTCTGGATGCTTTACTGTGGTTATTTTGTTGTTTCGAAAACCATTTGTCGTGAAATAAAACAGTTTTCTGATATTTGATCAACTATTTGTACGAAATTTTCCACGTGTGTTTTATGGATTCGTTGGGATGGATTCATTATAATGAACATCGGAAGAACGAGCGAGTTCCGATACAAACAAATTAATGAAGTTGTGGAACGTTTTTACGTTCATGTGAGTGGAACAACATGATTGAAAGATTCAATAGAGCGAATCCCCTAGTCCCAAATTAAATCATACGTCTGCGCACCTGCCGACTGTACGGCAATTGCCTGGCTTTTAGTGAGATCTACTTTGATTCTCTCTGAAGTCTCTAAGAGACTTCTTTAAGCTTCACAGTTGAAATAAAGTTTTTTATGTAAAATAGTTTTTATGCTGCATTACGTGTATATATTTTCTATACTAATATTATAAAGCCCTGCCCTGCCCAACTCGGTTGGGCAGCGTTCGGGAAATTACAAAGTGTTTTCTCGTCCAGAATACCGCAGTGCCTGAAGTCGAAAGTTTTCGAGCAGTGTGTGTTGCCAGTGATGACCTACGGCGCTGAGACGTGGTCTTTTACAGTTAGCCTTTTAGTTTTAGGTCGCTCAGCGAGCGATGGAGAGGGCTATGCTTGGTATTTCTCTACGCGACAGAATCCGTAACGATGAAATCCGTAGACGAACGAAGATTACCGACATAGCTCTCAAAATTTGCAAGCTGAAGTGGCAATGGGCAGGCCACATAGTTAGGAGGATTGACAACCGATGGGGAAGAAAGGTCCTCGAATGGCGACCACGTCTCGGCAAAAGGAGCACAGGCCGCCCTCCAACCAGGTGGCAAGTACCTGGGAAGCACAATAACATCACAGTGCGACCTTGATGCCGAAATAAACAGTAGAATCGATGCTGCTTCAGCCTCTTTCGGCAAAATTAGAACTAAGGTCTTTCGTTCGCATGATCTGAAACTGGCTACAAAAATTGCAGTTTACAGAGCTATTATCCTGCCAAACCTATTATATGGGTCAGAGACATGGTGCCTCTACCGCAGGCACACAAAGACATTAGACCAATTCCATCTCCGATGTCTGCGGGATATCATGAACATCCAATGGACGGACCGCATCAGAAATACTGAAGTTCTTCGACGCGCTAAGATCTGCGGCATTGAAGCATATCTGATGCGTCGTCAGCTACGGTGGTGTGGTCATGTGTTCCGCATGCCAGACGAAAGAATAGCAAAGTGCATCTTTTACAGCGAGCTTCAAGATGGCAAGCGTGAGCACGGCGGGCAGCTCTTGCGATACAAAGATGTACTTAAAAGACATATGACAAGTTGCGGTATTGACTCTTTGACGTGAGAGTCATCTGCTGCAAACCGCCCGGAATGGAGACGTCTTATAAAGCAGAAGACCGATGCCTTTGAAAAATCACGCAAAGACGAGCTCGAAACAAAAAGAGACGAGCTAAAAGCCAGACCACCAAAGGCTTTAGAGTACCATTATAGTGGCGGAGTACTCACTTGTCCGAGATGCTCAAAAACATTTAAGGCCAAAATAGGCTACAATAGCCACATGAGAGCACACGACCGCGCGGACCATCGAGACGCCAGCTGCTGAACCAGTCTAGCAGTCGCTGTGGCCGAAATCGGCTAAGAGGAGATATACATTATCCCTATAGGCTAAAGAATATTTTAAAAAACAATAGAGAGCCGTATGAAAACTTCGATAATGTAATCCCAACGTGTAAAAAAATACCAATATAAATCCTTACGAGTACATTGTGTACGTTTTTTTTAATTATTTGAATGGAGTAGCAGACGAGCATACAGACCACGTTGTGTTAAGTGGTCGCTGCAGCCTATGTACATCTGCACACAACCTCAAGCAAGCATAGGTAAGTCTTGTCTGAGGTCATATGCAGTTGTGCTGCTACTCCGGAGGCTGGTGGTCGCCTCATGTAAGTGTAGCCGGTAACTGCACCTACGCACTTACTTCCCCGGGCGAACCATAATAGTTCTACCACCTACAAGACGTTGCAGAAATGATGAACATGAGAGTAGCAAAATAATGATTTTGATGCGGTAACGAGGTCGGACGGTGACACTGACAAATGATGATGAATGTTTTAACCTTAAAGACATAAAATTTTACGATGATATGTTATCAGTTATGTTACTTCCATAACTGTTGCAAAAAATGCATATAAACTCTAGCACTAATTTTCAATATCCGCCCGCGGCTCGACCCATGTCGACTACACGTTTTTTCTCATAGCAATGAGATATTTTGCCCAGTTAAAAATAATATCAAAATAAGGTCAATCAGTAATACTATGGTGAAATCGGTGAAAGAAAGACAAACAAACAAACAAACAAATACTTTTACATTTATAATATTAGTATGGATATCTTAATGATATGGAACTTAATGTAATGTTAAAAACATCAGAAAATTCTCTTGAAACCTCTTAAATGCGTAAAACCATGGAATATAATTCGATAAAAGGGTAAAATATAAAAAGCTTGTAAGTTACAACAGCTCACATTGTCAGTTACGGATTTAGTAAACGCATTCATTGGAAGGGACTGCTATCTCTATCTGGTCCATCGAATGTGAGAAAAAGCTGCGGCTTTAGTGGAACCAAATCTTTTCGATTCAGTCACGTAGGGACAAGATGGGCCTCTTAGCAGATTTTCTAAGCGTATGTTTGAGATTTCGCGTACTATTTATTGAAAGGAACTGAAGGTAACTTGTATTTTGTAACTGAAGGTATACACCATTTTTATATAGAATTGCGATAAAAAAATTATGTCTTGTTCCAATATAAGTAAAAATCTTTACATTTATTCAATAATAATATTTGAACAGTAATTAAAATACATCAGCCCAACTTATGCCTTTGTCTTTCATTTGTTTTTCATAAGGCAAAATGATAAAAAGAAAGATCTTAATTAAATCTTTAAATTACAAAGTAGTACAAAATAGATTAATAAAGAATAAACAACAGCGGTATGAAAAATGTGCAGTCAAAGTACTCGTATGACTACAGCGCTATTGAGTTTTTGACTACGAGTGTAGAGCAATTGTGTAGCAGACTACGGCGTTACAGGTCGTAGCTCGTAGCTGTAGCAATCGTTAGTATTAGTAATGAAATTCATAATATGCATTTATATTTTATTCTGTATTAATTTTGTTTCTCATTTAAAATGAACACCAATCCATATTATTGGTTGCCCTTCAACCCACTTGATTGATGACCTGAAGAAGATATCAGAAATCTTTGGATTCATAGGCCTAAGGACCAGACATAGTGGCGAACATTCAGGGAGACATTATGTCCAAGAGTGAACCTCCAAAGGCTGATGGATTAATTAATTATATTATGCCTGTAAAAAAATTCGCAGTTGTAAATTATTAATTTAAGATTACTCTTACAAACATGCATAGCATGATATGGAATATATTATGTATGTATTTGTACCCATATAAAACTCAACGTGTTCCTTCATCCATCCATTCAAGTCCCTTTACTTGAATGGATGGAAAAAGCGAAAAATTAAAATTAGATAACATCACTTTTTTTCATATTTTGTGATGTATTTTTTAATTATTAGTGGTAACTTACATGGTTTCTTATTTTGCAATTACCTTTGGCGACTCAATTTCAACTTGACCAAATGGTCAACACTTTTTGTAAGATTACAATTTTACAAAAAGGTTACAATTTTTGTAAAATTACAAAAATATTTAGAAGTAACAACGTCCGAGTTCTATTTAACTATGAAGCACACGCGCGACGACTAGTTGTGTGTCATTTAGGGTGTAATTGTGACAGCTGACGCTGGCTGCTGGCCACATAGTTTGTAATATGGTTGGCCACCGCTCGTGTTTACATATTGAATGTCGCCTAAATTGTTGTACATTCTTGCAAAAAGTTACAAAAATTAAAATTAAAATTCGTGCGAAATGTATTTCTGTATAAAATAATGTACTAAAAGACTAGATTTAGATATTATATACATTACTAGCGATCTGGCCCGGCTTCGCTGGAATGATTTGAATTTTTATGATTATAATATACAATCAAATACGAGTAATATTGCGACTGTACACTACGATATAAGCTATCTTTTCTTTGAAGTTGGATTAACGGTGTGCAAATTTGATTAAAATCGCTTCAGTAGTTTAGCAGTGCATAGTGGACAAACATGACGCGTAATTTATATATATTAAGATTGTCATTGATGATTTATCACGAAAATTTATAAGGTTGTTTTTAAGAGATACAGAGAAGAGGGCAAAAATCGTGAATTTGTGACAGCATTACAAAAACTTTTATTCAATATTTTGGTCTTGAAAACTGTGTAATCAGAACTTTTGGCCAGTTTATTTATTGGCAACACACGCGCGACTAAATGGCTAGGTGTGCGTCATTTAGCCTGTAATTGCAACAGCTGATGCCGGCTTTGAACCGCTGTTCACATATTGAATATCGCCATAATCTGCGTACATTCTAACAAATTTAAAAGTAAATTTAAGTTCCAAAAACCGGTAAAGTGCGAGTCGCCCTTGCACATGAAGGATTTGTATCATTCTCTATAAACAAATGACCGTAGGTATCATATTGAGTATAGCACTTTATATTTAATTGATAGAGTTTCTATAGGTTTCTTGTAATCTACAAGCAATAATAAAATTTATATATTCATAAATTAAGATCCTCATAATGAGTCTTTTTCTTTTGATATATTATTATGTCAAAGTAAAAGTATTTTTGTGTGCATTTTCATTTCGGTCACTGATTTTCTAAACGATAAAGCGGCATAAAAAATCCATAAAAACATGGGAGGTTTTTTTTTCCGCCGGCTTTTTTCCTCTCAGTGTACAAAAACCCTGCCCCCCCCGACGATCGGATCCCATCCAAAAAATAAAATTAATCAATTAAAAGGCGCAATATGGGTACAAATAATGATAAAAGTAATATAAATATGTATAATAAAATAAATAACACTATTTCAATGTACATTTTCATATTAGTAATGTGTAATATTTAATTAGTTAAGTTTTTAATTATTGCAATATTTGCATACCTCATGAAGGTAAATATGGCGAACCAATTGTACAAAAACACCTTTTGTAAATACCCATATTTGTGCAAATAATAGTCTTTGTCTTTGTCTTTCATTTTTATCATTCATCATCATCATAGCAATGGTAAGTTTTAATGCAAGTGAAACTGCGGTACACTGTGTAGTAGTTAGGATGAAAATTAAAGAATCACTCCACCGATATTTTTGACCTTTTATTATTAACTAGCTGTGCCCCGCGGTTTCACCCGCGTTAGAGACGATCATTACCATAAAGTGAAGTCCCTTTTGAAGTGTCGTGGACCGGCTTTTTTGTAGGACTAAGTATTTAAGATAAATATTTCCTTCATACATTACGAAAGTGTAACTCTAGCGGTTTTGGCAGCGCACGCGAGAATAGCTCGCAAATGGTAAATTTTTTCCTACTTACTTGACACTTATCGTCATATTTTGGACAATTCACACAATATCTTTATAAATTGTAGCCTATGTGTTGTTCTAATGTATAAGCTATATTATTGCGAAGTTTCATTTAAATCCATTCAGTAGTTTTTACGTGAAAGAGTAACAAACATCCATACCTACAAACTTTTGCGTTTATAATATTAGTAGGATTTTCCAGATCATTTGAGAAATTTTGGAACTTTCTCGAACATTCTCAATTTGAATTAATTGAAACTGTTTGCAATTATTTTAAAAAACTTCAGATCATTCGAGAAGTTTCTGGAACTTTCTTGTTAAATCTTAAGCCTAATATATATATATATATATATATATATTAGGATTAAGATTAATATTCATCAAAATTCATTACGACTAACATGAAATATTTGTGCAGAAAATACTTAAAATTGGTCAAATTCTTATTCAATCTGCGACCTAATCGATATGTGGATGTCGTTTAGCCGAGAACTTGGCATCTCGCCGAACATGCACTAAAGCAGAACCTCAATTTAATCAACCTGCGCCACTTTAAGGCATTTCTGTGGTAACTGTCATTATAAATGACTCTGATTTCGCTTCACACCTACTGTTACTGTTGTAAATAAATTGCATTAAGGTAAAAAAAAAACATCGGGTTGCTCCGGGAGTGCCGGCAAAAGTGAAAACATTAACGTTGTGCATTTTTGATGTCTTGGAATCGTTAGGGAATAATTCCGCACGAATTACTTGAATTATCAGTATTAATTTCTATCTAGTATTTTTATAAACTGCTGACTCATTTTCATGCACTATTTCTTCGTCACTTTTTTCATTAATAGATGCACTTTGTTCAATGTCCATATTTTAAATACTAGATCGAATTTTACAAGTATAGACAGTCGAGCCGTCATCAGCTGTCACCCCTCCGTCTTACGGTTTTTCGATCAGCACACGTGACCTGACGCGAGTTTCACAGTTTTTACCCATCCCACAAAAGTGCTCAACGCCGCTAAAGAAGTTTTCACTTCAAAAAACAAAATAAAATTGCTTTATGGCATTAATGGGAAAAGAGGTTGCAATTCCTTGACCGAACCATGTAAATTATGTCACCTTTAAACAGGACAGTGACACGAAAATATGGTACTATATTATACTTCAGAAGAAAAATAATGATAGTTGTGCAGTACTATCTATCTATTCTTTCTTATTTAAAGGTTTCATTACAAGAGAGCAAAGTTCCTAAAATTAAGTTTACGTTTGTATAAAGAAGCAGACAAAACCCAAAAGATTTTACAGCTTTATCCTGGCTCACGTACAACTATGTAATAAAATCTCTGCCATCACATGAAGAAATCGTGCATGCGCGTCCCCCTTACAGGGTGGGAAGTTAAAGCTATATAATCGTTGCGATTATTCTACGAAATTCCGGTTTACATGTTAAAATCACAAGTTGAGTGACTATTACATTGTATGGTGACTTGCGTTTTATCGAGTGTTAGCGAGATTAATGGCAGTTCGTCGCTCGGCAATTACATACGCAATGTGGCGGCATCATGGTTTGTTGTTGCCGAACCTATGTTTAACAGAATGACGCGTGAAACGGAACGCGATTCGTTTTATGACGGACGTAAAATCACGCGTTTATTCCTTACAGTAAACCACTCATAGATGATGGAAAGAATTGGAGATTTATGCGTTTACAAGTAATATTTAAGGTATGTAGGGAGTTTACTTTCTTTGTTTGAGAATAATCTAGGTATTTCTTAAAAACTACTCAATCTTAAGTAATATTTTAACTTTGATACTGATAGATGAAACAAATTGTACCTATCGTATATTTTCTAAATTTTTGTCTTTTCAAGATGAAATGATATCTTTTGCTTCTTTTGCATTTATAATTATATAACTATATTTACATCGTTACTGAAAACAGTTCCATTCAGGTTTTGGCTGTCTGGTGGATTCTTTATAGTGATACATTGAGCACTTATTCTTACATGTTACTTTTATATCGACAGTTAGTTAAAGGGAGAGGGAGTTAGGTTTACAATTAAAATACCGTAGATATACTATATTTAATTAATATTTACTACATAAATAAAAACTTACAAGAGTCTTATTTCATACATACATCACAAGTTTCTTAACTGTCGCTAGAAAATTATTTATATTTTTTATATCACAAAACTAGATGAGAATGGCAAGCATATACAATATGTTATACCTAGCTAGGATACAAAGTTAAAATTTATTTTTCCTTACAAACACATTCATTACTGATGCAAATTTATATCATGTTCATCTAGTAGCCATGTCCTCATACATATGAAATATTCATAAAATATTCAAAATGGTTTCATGCTTCTTAATTATCTATGTTTGTACTGCGACAGAAAGTTTCGCGTGTTCCTGCAAATTCGTTTTGGGTCTGCATAGCTTGAATTATGAAATGTTGCATTTAATTTTTTGTCCACTATTTGTAATGTACATAACACAGGCTAATTTGAACCGAAACTAAACGTTCTGTTTTTATCTGAGAACAAGTCGGATACATATTGCTGCAAACTTTTTGCCCCCCGCTCTAATTAAGGAGACCTTAGTCCAGCACACTGCTCCTAGCAACCTGCATAGAATAACGCGCTATCGGATGTTTTTAATCTGACCTTAGGATGACTCGAGGAAACCGTGCCATGAATTAACTTCCCATCCGAAGAATCAAACGCCAATGAAATCATTTACCGCTAGCGGTCACCTATCTTAGTCAGAATAGCGCCCGTTTTACTTAGCTGAATAGATCGCTTACATTGTACACCAATTATTAGAGTCAAGTCAAGCACGTTACTGACGCAAAACTGACGAATACCTGACATCCAATTGTACTAAGTGGCTATCCAAAGTATAATTGTATATAGTGAGAAGAAATAGCACTAGAATAATCTCCTGGATTGTATATAATCAGGAATATGTCATAGTAATTTACGGGCACGTCTACACGGAACATCTAAAATACATATTCTTTGTTTAAGTACAGAGTACAGAATGTTACACTAATCTAATAAATCATTTAATACGATAAATGGGATTATAACTCTGTGTGCGTGTGTGTGTGTGTTTGTGCGTGTGTGTGTGAGTGTGTCTGTTACGTTTTTACGCCTTAAGTACTAAACCAAGTGTAATGAAATTTGGAATACAAATAGAGTGAACTTAAACCGTGAGAAAGGGCATAGGATAGTTTTATTCTTATATACTGCTCCCACGGAATAGATAATTGTAATCATAATAAACTCAAATCACTTAAACTTTGCTGGGCCGGATCACTAGAATACTTACAAAGGTGTTTCGTAATAGTTACGCTGAGGCAAATTGTTATGTAAACGCAAATTACACCTTAACCTTACCGTGTACTTATAAGCAATAATATTATATAGGCTTAAAAATAGGTAAGGCGCTCGCTCCACACGCGAGGAGCATTCGAGACAAATTCAATTTGAGCGAACGCGGAACGAGCCAGTTTGCACGGCTAACTAGCTGCGACGTGCACGCCGGCCCTTTCATATTGTATCTACTTACTGATTGAACACCACCCTCCTTTTCCTGTTATTTGCTGCTGTATGCATTATGCTTGATTGAGGTTTGAACCCGGGTCTCTGGCTCCGCATTCAGCCTTCGGACCCATTCAGCCAAGGAAGCCTTAATCCTTATAGAGCTCTTTCAAGTCGACATTATCATTTTGTTGGAACGGCGAGCGGATGACGTTTGATGGCTTTCAATATTATTATAATACTCTCCAATAGATGTTAGGAAGAGTCATGTTTTTCAGTTTACATTTATGTTGATTATCGCTGAAAATACGAATAATGAAAATCTTTGGAGCAGTTTCCGAGATTTGAGTTATATATTTAGGTATAAACAAGAATGCTCGTTTAAAGGTATAATAACAGGCTCAAAGAGAGGTAAGGCACTCGCTCCACTTGTGAGGAGCATTCGACACAAATTGAATTGGAGCGAACGCGGGACGAGCCAGTTTGCACGGCTAACTAGCTGCGACGTGCACGCCGGCCCTTTCATATTGTATCTATTTAGTGATTGAATATCATCCGCCTCCTTTTCCCTGTTATTCGCTGTTCTACTATAATGGTAATAATTTGTGGAAGCTTGAAGCGTTTCCAGAGAATTCTCTTTGGAAGAATTAAAAAAGAATTTGGAGAATATTCAAAAACCTTTGGGAGCACGAGTAAATGCAGCAAATAAAATTTCTCACACATTAGCCCACACTCATCTTGAAAAGAATCGTAAAGAGTAATCACATACTTATGTATATGTCGCAGTCGGATTGTATATTCCGCCGTCCGGCTAGCCATTTCCCAAAACAGGGCTGTTTTGTAATGCGGCGCACTCTCGTTCAGCCGGATTGCAATTCAGCTAAATTAGCGAACGCCGTATTGTATGAGCTCTTCGCATTCGTCAAAGCGGCGTAATATCTTACTTATCGTTACAACCAAAGTAATAAACCCGGATATTATTTATTATCTAGCCATTATTTATAATATCTACTCAATTTAGATAAAGTGATAATTGACAATGAATTACTCACATTAACTAGCAATTTTATATAATACGAGTATCTTCCAAGGCTTGGATAATGTAATAAAACAATGGCTCTGTGACATCTCCGGCGCTGCGGGAAGACCACTCCCTCCGCCCCAGCGTAAGAAAGCGCGGCACCTGCGCTTGTCTTCGCAGCTTTGGCTTTTTGGTCGCCTTCGGCGACCAGCCTCAACCGCTATGGCTCTCTTGATGCCTGCGCTTTCCTACGGCGGACGGGGAGTAGTCCCCCTTCGCGCCTCCAGCTTTTTATACACACTCTAGGGGTAGTACAGACAAGACCACGTGGATAGTGGGGTGTTCTGATTCGGTTTGGGTATTTTTCGAATATAAATAATTATAGTGAAAATGTGTAGGAAAAAAATAGGCAACCCAACGTTTGTATATTTTACAGGTTTCATACTTTCGATTGGTATTAAATTTATTCGTTAAACACATGAGTGAAATATTTAATAAAATGTCATTTTTCAATTTTTTATTAATCATAGACTTGCCAGGAATTTTTAGCAAGCCACTCGAGATATATTTTCTTATATATTAAATTTGATATAAAATACTTTTCATCTATTAAGCAGATGGGTGAAGGTCGTTTCTAGTTCGTATCCTTTACTAAATGGGGTACATGTATCATTTAATTTAATACCATAAATGTACCATTAACTATTGAGTATTGAGCGTGTTTACTGATAAAAACTCTCATAATACGTTAAGGAGCTAAAGTTCAAAAGCACAGCGGGCGATGGGCGCGTGGCGTAATATACGCTAACAGGCCAAGACAAGACCAATGTGTTTTATCTACCGCCATTTAAAACTGTGTCACGGTTAATATAATATTACCGTGACTGTGTGCACTTTCCTCACACTATGGGCTAGATTGAAATTGATAGTTGAATAAGCTTTAATCCGTTATATATGTATGTCATCACATGACAATAAAAATTAGCAAAGTATTTAGTAATGTATGTTCTTTCCTAAAAACATTGCACACTAAAGCTGTCACGTTTTAGTTTCATTAGCACTTGCACTCATAGCGCATTGACTGATAAATGCCTTTCATACTAGGTTAAAGAGCGAAAGTTGGGAAGCACGGCGGGCGATGGGAGCGCGAAGTAATATTATGCTAACAGAACACGAAAAAACATATGTATTTTCTCTGCCGCCATTATAGGGTGTAAACACTTTTCTCGCTCTATGGCTCGATAGAAATCATTAGCATTTTAAGCTTTTATTCTTCATATACCTCATTTTATGAGATAAATAGTGGGCCCTGCAGACGTTGTCCTGCCTTAAAAATATTGAAAGAGAATTTGTTTTCTTATTATCTAAAGAGATTTCATGTTAATGTCAAAATAAATATAAATAGTATAATATAAATATAAAAAAATGACACTGTCCTGTTATTCTGACTATGTCAAAGTTTAGAACGGCACGGCACGAAATATAAGTGTTGGACAAAACAAAGACAGTAGTATATTGTGTGGCAAGGAATGAAACAAGACGATTTCTGACGAGGGCGAGAGGTGACTGCCCGAGCGAAGCGAGGGCTGTCATCGCCCTGGTCTGAAATCGTGTTTCATCCCGTGCTACACACTGTATTTTTCATATCACATGTAATGAAACAACGAGTTTTGATTGCTGTAGCCAGTCTAAGTAAGACTATTTCAGACAAATAGCACAGTAATATCTTTTGACAACGATTTGACGACAGTTGTCAATGCGATTCTGACAGACTTGAAATAAAGACGTAAATAATAAATAAATGAAGGTGCCGGGTAGAAACAACTGACTGACGCATTCGCATTGGTTTGAAATTGTCTTATTTCGACTTGCAAAACAGAAATCAAAACTCGCTGTTTCAATGCATGTGATATGAAAAGACTTTTATTTACACAAATATGGGTGTTTACAAAAGGTGTTTTTATACATTTGGTTCGCCATATTTACCTTCATGAGGTATGCAAATATTACTTACAATTATTAAAAACTTAACTAATTACAAATTACAAACATAAACATGTACATTGAAATAGTGTCATTTATTTTATTATATGTATACTACTTTTATCTTTATTTGTACCCATATTGCGCCTTTTACTTTATTAATTTTATTTATTTTTACTTTTCGGATCGGATCCGATCTTCGGCTTTGGGTACCCATATTGCAGGGTTTTTGTACACTGAGAGGGAAAAAATCCGGCGGGAAAAAAACCTCCCAGATTTTTATGGAGTTCCTATATGCCGTTTGACAGGTAGGAACAATTTATATGGGAAAACTACTTATAAATAAAAATAAAATAAAAACGTTTCCAGTGGCCCAAATTATGAATCTAACCATCCTCGAGTCCACTTGAACACACACAAAAAAATCATTAAAATCGGTCCAGCCGTATAGAAGGAGTTCAATGTAAACACACGTACAGAAGAGTTCTATATATAAAGATAATAAAAATTTGCAAAGCATTTAAGAATTTATGAACGCATCTTCTACTCTTAAACTGTCTTACATATTAATTTCATTGGCATTTTCACTCTCCACGTGTTTACTGATAAAAGTTTCTCGTACTACAAAGAATGTTCAAGAGGGAAAGTTGGGTAGCACAGCGGGCGATGAGAGCGCGGCGTAATATACGCTAACAGGCCAAGACAAGACAAATGTGTTTCTATGCCGCCATTACACGCTTGGTGCACATTTCCTGCACTTTGGGCTCGATTGAAATCAATAGGTTATTAAACTTTCATACTTGATATAAGTACGTCATTTTTAAAGACATAACAAGAAAGTTTAGCAAACCATTTAGAAATATGTCTCTTCGTACAAACCTTGTACCCTTAAACTGTTTCACATATTTTAATTACTGATAAAAACTTATCATTATACGTTAAAATAATACACGCTAACAATTCAAGACAAGACAAATGTGTTTTATCTGCCGACATTAAACGCTAAGTACACTTTCCCCGCACTATGGGCTATATTGAAATCAATAGTTTATTAAACTTTCACCCTTGATATTTGTGATATTAAAAAATATAACAATAAAATTAAGCAAAGCATTTAGGAATATATATACCTTAGTAAAAACTCTCACACTATATAAATTATTGGATTACTTATAAGACTTCTCGTAATACGTTAAAGCGGGAAAGATGGAAAGCGCTGTAAAGGCACGCGGCGTACTATACACTAACAGGCCCAGACAAGACAAATGTGTTTTCTCTGTCACCATTATAAGATTCAAATCTATAGCTTATTAAGCTTTCATCCGTTATAATTATCATCCTTGAAGATAACAATAAAAATTAGCAAATTAACAATGAATAACCTTCGCGAAAACCTTTTACTCTTAAAATGTCTTATATATTACTTTACGGATAAACCTTCTAATAATACGTTAAAGTGGGAAAGTTGGGAAGCACAGCAACCTCTAGAAAAATAAACTGTCTCATTTATAAATTTCATTAGCATTTCGACTCATAGCGTGTTTACTGATAAAAACTTCTCATAATACGTTAAAGCGGGAAAGTTGGAAAAAACAGCGAGCGATGGGCGTACGGGGTAATATTCTCTGCTGTCACCATAACAAGCTAGTTCCAATTGCCCCACTTGATTGAAAATTAATATGTAATTTTTTTTCCTTGGTATTCGTTATATTTGCAGATATAACATTAAAATTTAGCAAATCGTTTAATATGGTATGTGCCTTCGTAAAATCTTACCCTTAAACCGTCTCACGTCTAGTTTACAGGTAAAGCTAACAGGCCAAGACAAGACAAATGTGTTTTCTCTGTCACCATTATAATCTGTGTGCATATTCCACGCACTATGGGCTCGATTGAAATTGATTACTTATTAAGCTCTCATCCTTTATAAAATAATATCATCTTTGAAGATAATAACTTAAATTAGCAGAGCATTTAGGAATTTATGTACCTTCGGTAAACACTTTCTATACTTAAACTATCTCACATATCCACTCATAGCGTGTTTGCTGATAAAAACTTCTCATAATACGTTAAAGCGGGAATGATCAGAGCCCTTAGTGTAAGTTTGTAAACGCGCAAACGTTACTACTGCGTCCGAGTTAAAATTGGACAGATAGATCTTAACCTGAAAAGAATAAGGTCGATAATTAAATTCTTAACGCAAACGCGATAGTAACATTTTCGTGTGTGCAGACTTACACTAAGCCATCAGAAGTGCAGCGGGCGATGGGCGCACGGCGTAATAATTATACGCTAACAGGCCAAGACAAGACAAATGTGTTTTCTCTGCCGCCTTTATAAGTTGTGTTCACTTACGCTGCACTGTGGGCTCGATTGAAATCATTAACTTATTAAACTTTTATCCTCCTTACCAACCGACCCCAACATTCAAACTTAAGATGAAAATTTTAAAATTTCAAACCCAATTCCCTTTCGATGCTAAATTTTCAACTTTAATTAATAGCAAAAAAAACTTAAAAAAAAAGCTTTTATTTATGTGCCCTAAAATGAAAAAAATGCTTTAATGATCATATAAATTGTGTATAATGAGGTTATATTATGTTAATAGTTAAAATTGTAAAGGAAATTTTTATTTTATTTTTAGGGCATTTATTTAAAAGCTTTTTTTAAAAGGTTTTTTGCTTTTAATTTATTTTTCTCTTTTTAGTTATATAATTTATCTTGTATGGTCCGCCATATTCATTTAGAATGACGTCACACAGCTTATCGTGTATTGTCATCCAAAATAAACGTGTACCTATACAAAATTTCAGCTCAATTTGTTGAAGATATCTGAGCTCTTAGTGTAAGTTTGTAAACGCGCAAACGTTACTACTGCGTCCGAGTTAAAATTGGACAGATAGATCTTAACTTGAAAGGAATAAGGTCGGTAATTAAATTAGAGTAACGTTTTCGCGTGCGCAGACTCTCTGGCCTCTGCTTCAAAATTGAGTAGAAAGATTCCTCCGGAACAAACATATTACGTACATTGCAAGTTAAATCAAAGCTTTTGAAAATATAAATTATACAAAATACTTATGAAGTTATTTTTATGTAAATCATGACAATGATATAGAACTTAGGTACTTACTCAGGTATTTTGATAGAATAACATACTTTTCTGTGTCTCGAAGCTAAGCAAATCAGTACTTCCATTTGAATCTTGAAAACAGAACTAAGAATTCCCATTACGATAAATGTGAACAGTTTCTTGAAGTGTTATTAAGTCAGACGACAGCGCAGCAAGATGTTATTAATATTACGAGTTTGTAACTTATCGCAAGCTTATTTTTCGAATAAGGAAATGCTGTCAACCTTTTCTGACTTCTGACAACAAGTCAATGAAATTCGAAGTAAAATTATGTTTGCAATTGAAGAATGTTAAGGAAATCGTTGTTTTTGTAATTTCAAGTAGTTATCGATGTCTGAAGCGTACATAGCCGGTTAGCGTAGAACGAGAGAAAAACAAAATCAGCCCACTATTGGCTGGTTTTTAATTCTGAAAGAAATTATTTCAATCAAAGTAAATGAAATAATTTCTTTCAGAATTACAAAATCAGTGGGCCGGTTGTTGTCGATAGATAACAGTCGTTAAACCTTGTCGGAGGCCTTATGGGCGGTTTGAAAACATCCGACAGCGACAGTTGGTGGAGATGCGGGTTGGCCACTAACCCGCATCTCCACCAACTCACATTGGAGCAGCGTGGTGCGGTAAGCTCCAGGCCTCCCCAATAATGGGGAGAGACCCGTGCCCAGCAGTGAGACGTAAAAAGGGTTGCAGCTAGCCAATCGATGTCTGATGTAAGTAATGATGCACTAAGCGTCTATAAACAAATAATACTTCTACAATTTGTATAGTATCACTAGATGTATACCAATGCACACGCAGCGTAATGACACTGATTTGTTTACAGGAGCGATTCTAAATACTTTGCTATATTCCAAGCAGCTTTTTCAGGTGCAGCTTAATATATTTTATATGTAAAAAAGTGTTACTCTATTTCTTTATATATGACTGTAACTACCTGTAGTTTCAAAAGGCGGTCTCTGCGGCACCGCTGGGGTCTCGAAACTTAAGCGGCTTACGCACGATGCACCCTTTCGTTCGGAGTAGAGGACAAAGAAATCAATACAATGCAAACTATGTCATCGTATACTCTACGCGTATCTATTTATTAAACTATACGTACTGACGATAAATTTAAGTTGAGTCTGAATTGCGTACATAGTCTCTGTATTGAGTTGAACAAAAAAGTCGTAAATAAGGGATTTCTCACGAGCCCTATTTTGTTGCAGAATGTAATAAAACATTAATAAAAAAACGTTTAGGTAACAAAATCGTAGTGTAGATATCAATAATTTGTTTCATAATATTTCAGGAAAATCACAAAGACAGCTGGCATTGTTCAAAAAATATAAATTTCAGTCGCCGTAGCCGTTTTCCTTTATTTTGCCATCGTCAGCGCTTATATTTTTTGAATTATCGTAAGACACAACGAATGCATGAAAATAATAAAAAAAAGTCAATGAAGCGTTATTGGCATTTAACAATAACTTGTATAACTTAAGCCTAGTTGACCAGCTTGTTTAGAATGTAACCGGTCTTACTGATAAAAATACAGTTTTCCTTCATAGCAATCACAGCAATTTCAGATGTTTGTAAAAAAATCCTTTTTGTAAAATATACAGGTATATTTTTAAATTTACACATCTAATAACCGAGAAGTCGTGTCGACGATCGTTCGTTTCCGAAAGGTAAGGTGGGTGACGGTTATGACAAAATAAGTACGTTTCCGGCGCCACACAGTCTACTCACTTTTGTCCCCTCTAAATCTTGTAGCAACACGGTGTCATAATGCAAGCAAGGCACAAACATGTCTACGTGCGCCAAGCTTGTTAAGTGGTTTGGAAGAAAAACATCACAAAAACTTTTCTTATTGTCGCAGCCCATTTAAGGCATATGTATTACTACGGGAACACACTTACGAAAGGAAAGAAAATAGTCAAACAACAAGTAGCATGTATTTATATAATAACTAGCTGTGCCCCGCGGTTTCACCCGCGTTAGAGAGGATCATTAGCATAAAGTGAAGTCCCTTCTGAAGTACCGTGGACCGGCTTTTTTGTAGGACTATATAAGGTAAACATTAACATCATACATTACATAGGTGTACCTCTAGCGGTTTTGGCGGCGCATGCCAGAATAGCTCGCAGATGGTAGATTTTTTCCTACTTACTTGACACTTATCGTCATATTTTGGACAATTCACACAATATCTTTATAAATTGTAGCCTATATGTTATTCTGATGTATAAGCTATATTGTGGTAAAGTTTCATTCAAATCCATTCAGTAGTTTTTACGTGAAAGAGTAACAAACATCCATACATCCATACATCCATACTTACAAACTTTCGCCTTTATAATAGTAGTAGGATAGATAGCGTTTTACTAACGATGACTAAATTAGTACTGATTAAAAAGGCAGTAATAATCATGTTTTTAAATATATTAACAATTATCCCGCTTTCCAAGCATGGTTTAGTGCAAACTTTTTAAGGTATACACATTTCGATATATTTTGTATGTAGTGTCCAATACTGTATTGACAAGATCAAAAAATTTTTCGAGCTTGATTAATATTAAGCAATGTTGATATTAACGGCAGTACGTTAATAACCGAGAATAATAACCAAATTGTTAAAGAACGGCAAAAAGCGTCCAGTAGCGCCCTTTACGAACTTAACAAAACATCCCTCGTCTCGGCCCTCAGGTTTTGTAGCTGAGACTTCGTAATAATAACCTTTGTAATTCTTCAAGCAAAACTCCACAAGTTTTTAAGTGTACCTCAAAGCGAGTTCACCGCCACTCTTCATACATTATGAAACGATCCGTTTTTCTTACCACTCCCCTTATAAAGACACTTAATTACTTTCTTGGAAGTATGGAATGGAATTTTATTTTCATGCGTATGTCGGTATGTGAAAAACCAGAATACAATTTAAATCTTAGTATTATAAGAATAAATATTTGTTTGTAACTCCAAATATTTTTCAGTCCAATTTTTTATATAATATAATATTTATATAGGTACCTATATCAAGGTATTATTTAGGTATATAAAATGTATATAGGCATATAAATCATATATAAAAGCAAGATGCATCTCAGAATATTGCATTTGAATCGTTATTCAGTTCAAAAGGTAGTTAGATAGATTATTATCATAGTTATGACATAGGTTATCATCATTCATTCTATTCGTTCATCACAATCATTTTACAACTAATAGCAAAAGTAACACAACGAGTGTTGAAAGAATCAAAATCATTGCGCACTTTTGTTGACGATAACTTAAAAATTACTGGAATGCATAAATCTAATACCTGCAAACGAGCAATTCTTGTATATGCCTATATTTTTTTTAAATCTCGGTAACGGCTCCAACGATTTTCATGAAATTTTGTATCCAGTGATTTCAGAGGTGAAAATCGATCTAGCTAGGTTTCATTTTAAGAAACTGTCGTTTTATCCGTGTTTGTAGCCATAATCTATAAACTGAAAAATATGACTCCTCCTGACATCTATTGGAGAGTATTAATATTTTGGCGTACAACGCCATCAAATGTCATCCGCCATCCACCGTTCAAACAAATGGCAATGTCGATTTGAAAGAGCTCTATAAAAATTTCGTCATTCGAATTTAAACTTACTTAGTCGAATGTTTAAGTAGGTTAACAGCGAATCTAGAGACCCGAATTCAAACCTCAATCAAAAGCACATAGCGTTTTTTTGTGACGATTTTTTTGTTTTCGATGGCGTTGTTAAGTAACACTAAGCTAATGTGTTTTGTTTAAAATTAAACCAAGAAAATCAATTGTTTTTATCCGAGCAACGTTCGGTCGTCCGGGTTCTTAATGTATTCAAGCGGCAACTTTCCGCAGTACATATTACAGACTTCCTCGACAACTTGTAGGGACGAACTATTCGCCGGATGTAATTTTAAAACTGTTTCAGGAAAACGTTGACGTACAGTCGTACACATAACTGTTCTGGAGACGTGTGTCTCTTTTGGAGTCTAGAGCACGTCTACGCAACCCAACCGACCCCCCCGGAGACGCAACCCTCGACCCTAGCCCCGGTACGAATATTTTTTGTGGGGACATCATAATAATAGCTCTGTATTACTTCAGGAGAAATTCCAAGAAGTTTATAACTCGAGATGAGTTTCGTGTTCCTTGTCATAAATAATAAAGCGGTCGTCGACTACAACGTTGTGCAGATTTTAAGTGAAGTAAAAATTCAAGAAATAATTTTTCATTTTCGGGTCTCGAGTCAAAAGAAAATTGTTGGAAGTTTCTTAAATTAATGAAGATTTCGTGGAACTTGTGCAGGGACTTTGAATTGGTTGATACGGAAATGTACAAGTTTATGACAATGTAAAGATCAGTACCTACTCCCAGACTAAAGGCAAACGCTTTTATAATAACAGTTAACGTTAATAACAATTGAGAAGTAACCTAGGTAGATAAAGGTTATCTCACCTCTTGGTTTAATTTCTACTGCGTAAACCTTGTTTTAGCCATATATGATATTATGAAGGCTTCTGTAGGGATTATATTATGAAGGTTGAAAAGCTACATACACACTTAGGCTAGCTGCAACCCTTTTTGCGTCCCACTGCTGGGCACGGGTCTCTCCCCATTATTGGGGAGGCCTGTAACACTTAGCATGTATACTGCTAAGTGCAGAAACAAAAACATAGTAGCACAAAAACATAGCAGCACAAAAACATAGCAGTATATAATATGAGCGAATTTTACCTGACAGAAGACTAGCAAACATGATTTGATCTCTAATGGAGAATCTTAGAGTAAGCACACACAGACTAGAATTCGCTTGATACATAGCTATAATTACTGTGCCTATGAATAGGAAATGAAAGTTCATATTTCAAGTTTAATTTTATGAGTCTGAAAATATTGGTTTTCAAGACTAGCGTTTCTCATATGATGAATCGTCAATGAACTTTGAATGATGAACACATTTGGACAAACAACTGGACAGTTGTGCGACTATTACAAACAAATACACAAAATAATGCTATACAACATATGTATTCATTGTCTCAAAAAAGATAAGAGTTGTTGTATTGTGGGCACGCACAAAAACTATGACACTAACACTCTGACCTGGCAAATCAATTTAAATCCAACACATATTTATCTGCTAGAACTAGAAACAGAGAATCGAATTAATTGGACGATACACTACTCGTAGGAGTAGCCACTACGCTATGCAGGTTGTTATGATCGCTTATGAGTACAAATGTTCACAGGATATTATTTCGCACATAAACATAAAATGAAACCGGCATCTCTATGAACAGTTGGAACATGTTCCGCGTGATCGAGCCGTTTGTTATTTGTCGCATAATGTAGAAGGGTGACTCGTCGTTATTTGCCGCGGCGCTGTCGCGGCACCGCATTCCTTTCATACGGCCTACATGATAAATTGCATAGAATAAAAAATACATGTTGTTTTCAATTCGATGACTTTGAATCGAAAAAGCCGAAGTACGTATCAATCTAACATCATAAATTTCGCTTAACGTTCAAACTACGAGCTAACACGACGCCAAAGTGGAGGCACTATTCTCTTCTGTGCTGTCTACAGATTCTACTTAAGTTAATGGATAAGTTACGGAGGCACGGAGTTTACTTTGTGTTTTCAGGTAGACGGACTTGATCGCGAAGTTTTCTTCGTTAATTTGAACAAGTCAGGAGATTCACAAACCTGTCAGTTGAGTTTATGGAACAACGGTTTTATCGCGTTGATTTATAATCTTATTATGTATAAATTTAACACCACTCAATTTCTTGTAAATCTTGCTTAATTTACACGTTTCTGAAAAGAGCTTTTACGTTCTTATACTTCGTAGAATTGTAGAATACCTGAGAATGTGTACAATATGAAACATGTGAAGGTTGTGATTTGTCAAGCTGGCATTCATGAGGTGTCGTAACAAATTACGACAAAATTACAAGTTGTTCCCAAAAAAGCAACTCCACAAAACTTTATCCGCCTAAAGAATTATGAAGATTAGCATAACAAAGTAAACTGAAACTGTGTTCGAGAAATGCTTCACCTTTTTGCCGTACCAATGGTACATCTGTGTAATTTAAAAGTAAAAGTTTTGGTATTTTGATGTAAATAAGTGCGAGGTGAGGGCTTAAGTTATGTGAACAAAGATAGTCCCTAAATGACTTTTAATATTATACGATAATAATACTAACATGGGTTTAACAATAGTTGGAAAAGTTATTCCATATATTTAATAATACTGAAGACCAAAGAAGCTCTGGGTTTGGACTCCCACGCCGGAGACAGTAGGTTCTATCTCAGTTCTCTACATAACTAAGAAAACTTGGATTGTATGTATTTATCTATTGCTCTGCATCAGAAGTCATCGTGGTTTTTGTTAGTTTTACTACACTAGCGTTAATTGTTTTCGAGAAAAAAGACCTGTATCAAAAACTGGGATCTTAAGTTATTGAAAGGAAATCTTAAGAGTTTTGCTTACAATTTTTTTTAAGTTTTAATGCCTAGTATTTAATGATAGTGCACCAATAGTCCTATTGTATATCTATCAGAAGGTATGTACATGTGACAGCCCTGTTCCCCCAGCCCTGCGTCGAGCGTGGAGTGTAGACGCGCCGCGGCCGGTCACTCGCTACCACTACCAATTACGCTAATGGAATTTATTTCATTTCAAACTCATACTTCTTCCTCTGCTGCTCCCAATGTGCACTTAGAGTGCTCTTGTATTCTCAACAACTTGGTAACTTAATGCTGCAAGATACAAATACTCGGTCACAGCAAATTTACAGCTATGAAAAGGTACCATAGTTCATACAATTGTGTTTACAGTGACCTGTAAGCGTTATAAAATCATTTTTGTGGTGCTACGCCGTAGACGATTAATATCTGATAGCCTCTTACATTATTTACATCGTAAATAATGGAGATTGTTATAATTTTTTTAAAGTCTAGTTAAATATAAATTTCTGTGTAAAATTTTAAATAGCCGACTTCAAACTTTTTGACCTCAAAGATGTAACCCGGAGGTAACTGAACGCGTTCTTTTTCCCGCCGCTGAAAAGTTTTAGAAAATGACCTTTTTCTTGTACTTCTCTGCCAAGGAGCACAGCCCTTCGTCGAGCGTGCAATGCCGACGCGACGCGGCCGGTCACTCGCTTCCGCTACAAATTACGCTAATGGAATTTATTCCATTTCAAACTCTGCTTCTTCTACTGCAGCCCCCAACGTGCACTCTAAAGTGCTCTCGTGTTCTCAACAACTTGATAACTTACTACTTCAAGATACAAATTCTCGGTTATTGGAGTTTGGTCCTTGTATCATATGATATCAAACTTACATCAATGACAAGGTATTTTACTTATCCAGTGACCAATGTTACAAGCCGACAAATAACTGAGCTGTTTACCATTGGCTTCTACTCGTATTTTATTACTTACTTACTTTTATATTATACATTTTTAAATTGATATTTTATAAGGTTGGCAGTAATACTGCCATCATTTGCTGCATTATATAATTGAAAATAGTTTGAAATGCACAGAGCACGTTGAATTGTTAAAAATATACACAAATGGAGTCGCTACATAAGCTTGTAGAAAAACATTAACCTTTCGTTGCTACGGCGTAGACAGGCTAAGGCAAATAAATACGAGTACTTTCTGAATTCACCGGACGTTTATCTGATAAACTCTTTTATTACTTACGTCGTAAATAACGCCAGTTTTTTAAATTTTATTTTTGAAGTCGATCCGTCGAGCGAGCAGCCCCGGGAAGGACGGCGGTGTGTGCGTGACCGCATGCCGCCGTAAGCGTCGGAAGGTGAGCCCATTCTATGCGCCGCGCGTGGAGGACACAGGTGCGTTTCACTAGATATCCCGTAGTCCTCCCCAAGCGCAGAGGCAGGCCACTGAGAGGTTTTAGTGCGAACAAATCCCACATAACCCAGTATCCTCTCCCAATGCTACAAAAATACAGTGATACAAAAAAATATAATCATGTCTAAATTCATAATTATCGCTGTCTAGAAGCTTTTTGTTTCAGAAGAAGTTATCCGAAACTGACTAATATGAATCAAAAATTTATATTTAGATTGCGCACTGTTTTTTCCAGCGTGGAGTAACGACGCGCCGCCTCCGGTCACTCGCTTCTGCTACCAATTAGGCTAATGAAATTTATTTAATTTCAAACTCATATTTCTTCAACTGTAGTTCCCGCTCAAGTCTCTAGAGCACTTAGAAGCCTCTCATATTGAGACATGCCCGCTTTCTACTTCAAGATATACAACAGATTGCAATAGTTGTTATTGCAGTAGCTCATTTATTAATCTTTGTGTCTTCTGTTGAGTTATTTATTAATAGTATCAAAAGAAAGGGAATGACATACTTTATTACATTCAAATAAGACTGGAATTCCCGTTAAGCTTATAAGAAAATACGAGTATTATCCGTTGCTGCGCCGTAGCAATATAGCAAAGAAACATTTTTGAATTCATAAGATTTTGATCAGTCAAAACTGTTATATAAAATGTACAATACAAAAAAATCTAAGAAAAAAAGATTTACTTTCTAAGGCGTAAATTAATAAAATTATCTTTAAAAACTGGGCGGCCCCTAAACGGTCAATTATATTGCACAATATTGCGAATTGTGCAATATTATTGACCGTTTAGGGTTAATATTGAAGACTACGTAATGATTGACCAAAAGTTCGAGCGAGTTTAATTTTTATTGCACAATATTTTTCCATTGCATCGTGTAGGGTCAGTGTCAGTATTGCACAATTATTTTCAGTCTGTGGTTCGTCGTCACGAGGAGTACACGTACAAAAGATAATCCAAAAGAAAAGGAAAGTGAATTTATAAGAGACTTTTTTTAATTCAAATGTATTTGAATTATTTCAACAAAACTACAGCTGCAGCTTAATCTTGTTCGGACATGTTTTTTATTTTTATTTGTTTGTATTACTTACAAAAGCTCCTCTGGAATGACCAGAGAACTTGATTGCTATAACATAATATCTGTAAATAATTTTAACTAACAATAAATTTCGAACAACACAAATATGTAACAAAATCCCTAATAATAGTAGTGCATAATAATATAACAATAACATTCAAAAATTTTACATCCTACATGTCACAAAATTTCTAAAATCCTTAATCGGACATGTTGCTTCGCACGGTGCACACGGGTTCAATACTATTTTCCGATTGAACACGAAAACATTGTGCAATTAGTATTATTGTGCAATATAATTGCTCGTTTGGACTCATAACGCCTTTCAATCTTATTGTACAATAAAAACTATTGTACAATGTTATTGTAGATCTAGGGGCCGCCTAAGTGTATCGAATCTCAAAACTCAGTCAACTCTAAGGAAATCCTACTATCCACTAATATAAGTCAATCCGGTCTTGGATTACCACATCAATTAAGATACTTTTAATGAACTTTCAAAACGTGACATCCTAAACATTTTGTATCAGAAAATAACTTGTGGCGTCACAAATCATTTATAGTCTATTGACTAAATTTTTATTGATTGAAACGGCAATAAAAAACATGTATCTAAATGAATTAATAATTATCTTGTTTTCCAAGGATGGTATAGTGTAACCTTTTTAAGGTATGCATTTTAATTTGTTTGTGCATAATGTCCCTACCATATTGGATATTCAAAACGCTCGCCGCGTAGCCCGTGCTTATTCGGCAGCCTCTTCAGATTATATTCTCTTCTGTGCGTAATATCTAACATTGTATTGCGGCTAGTAAAAATTTAAGGTAGAAAGGTAGGTGTACTAGTTATTTCATGTAGTTTTTTCTGCTTAAAGGTATTGGTGACAGCCATGTCTCTCGAGCCGCATCGAGCGTGCAGTGACGGAACGACCGGTCGCTCGCTTCCGCTGCCAATTAGGCTAATGGAATTTATTTCACTTCTAACTCATGTTTTCTTAACTGCAGTTCACGCTGTCCACGCAAAGTGCTCAAATGTTAAAATTTGGTCGCTCTCAAGATACAATTCTAATATAGGTACTAAGGCAAAAAAAACAATGGGTGCACTCCGGTAGTGCCGGCAGAAGTGAAAACTTGAACATTAACGTTGTGCATTTTTGATATTTTGGAATGGTTAGGGAATAATTTCGCACGAATTGCTTTTATTATCGGTATTATTTTTCATCTAGGATTTTCAGTAGTTTTCCATCTAGTATTTCTATAAAGTACTCACTCATTTTCTTTCACTATTCCTTCGTCACTTTTTTCATTAATAGATGCACTTTGTTCAATGTCCATATTTTAAATACTTGATATAAATGAATTTTACAAGTATAGAGACAGACGAGCCGTCATCAACTGTCACCCCCACGGTCTTACGAATATTCGATCAGGCCACGTGTCCTGACGCGAGTTTAACATTTTATACCCATCCCAAAAAAAGTGCACAACGCCGCTAAAGAAGTTTTCACTTCAAAAACTCTTTAATATTTATTTCTTATCTTTAGGGCTTTTTCGCCCGAGTACGGTGAAACAAAATGGAAGATCATTATGCTGTCTTATTTGTAGCCAAGGAGCTACTTACTCTATCACTCTCAACTAAAGATCTTAGTATAACATAAGCTTTAACAGAAACATCACCCTTGCGCTACTACTACGTAATAAAAGCAAAAAAGTATTTTGTGATATGCATATAGCAGTTTTCAATGTAAACAACTGCAAGAGTTATATTTTTAAGTAAGGTAACATTTTCGTGCAAGTCTGTAAGTGCTCCGGTCTCGAAACTCGCCCACCTCTATGGAAGTCCCCCCGACTACTAATATTAGTCAATTAGGTATTCAGAACGCGCGCCGCTCACCCTGCGCGTCTGTGGCGGCCGCTTCGTCTTATAATCTGTTCTGTACGCACTAATGATATTGATTTTTTTTTCAGGTATTACCACACTTTTTTACTCTGTCTCACTTGATATTAGACGATGACATTGAATTTCTATAAGATTTTTTTTTAAATTGCTATGTATCCAAGCTGATGATATTTTGATAAGCATGTCAAAGAAGAAAGCTTGCCAAAGAAAAAATGTAATTAATTTAAAATTAATTTAAAAAATATACTTATGTAACTGGAGTTTCAGCTGTGCACTTGGAGGTGAAGGAAAATGACGCTCGTATTAAGACTTCACCGCTAACTACTACGATATACATAATGAATGAAACACCCGTAGTGATTTCGCATAGACTAAAAATTTTATTTTATATTTTGATCAACTTGACGTAGTCAAGTCATAATAAATATATGCAATCAACTTATGTAATCGTTGTCATTGCATGTTACTATTTGAATGTTACTATGTGTTGATACGTTGACCCCAACGCATATACATAGCTTAAATAGCTAAAAAGATGGGGGCCGCATCCGACCACGCACAAATTCGCAAGCTTCGGAATTACGTTACGTTAAATTACGAAAGAATATGAATTTGCGGCGCTTGCGATAGAAACTATGGGTCCATGATCGGCTGATATGAAAACGTTCCTGAGAAACATATCGACCAGACTAATTCTAGCCTCCAGGGGCCAGAGGGCTGGCACCTATTTTTTCTAAAAAAAATGAACTTACTAGTTTAGAGGGAAAATGCTGCCTGCGTTCTGGGCACAATGCCGCAACTACTAGATGTTTTTTTTATGATTAACTTTATATATTCAATTTATCATTATTGTGAAATTATTGTAGTATTTAGTTTGGTATTTTTATTTCAATGCTACTATTTTATATCATTATATTGGTGTAAATTGCATATAATTGCTTACGTTAATTGTTTAATATCTTCGAAAATGAAGGACTTTGTTAGGGAAAACTATTATCCCTTTTTGCTACGCTGTAATCAAATTAAGACATATTTTTAGACATATTCTTCATAATATGTTTAAAAAAGTAGACCCAATAATTTCAAATATAGTGCAACTAAATGTTGGAACAATATCCCTCCACCACTTCGTCACCTGCAATCTGAAGCGAGTTTTAAAAGACAATACAAGATATATTAGACGACCCGTGTGGCGCAATGGTTACCATGCCGGACTGCCAATTAGAGGGTCCCGGGTTCGATTCCCAGCGAAACAAAAATTTGAATGATGAGTTTAAATTTCTGTTCTCGGTCTGGGTGTTCGTGTTTCTGTCTTTGTATGTGTCCATGGTACCCACGACACAGGGTATATCTATCCTACTGTGGGGCTATGAGTGTGAAACGTTATTTATTATTATTATTATTATTTATTGAAATTGCAGAAGAATATGTAAGACACAAACACACACACACACACACACGCTCACACACACACACTCCCACACACACCACTCACACACACATACACAAAAACGCACACGCGCTTGCGCAATCACATACTCTCACACACACATGCAATCAAATACATACATCTATATACAAGAACATATATGTACCCACACATAGTTTATTTTATTATCTATTATCTTTCAAATCCTGTACGTCTATTACTTAATTTCCAGTGTTTGCAATCTTTATCCTTCAAAATTATTTTATTTTTCCGCACAAGAATACGATCCGGCACTGTTTATGTTCATTTTAACTTTAAAATAATATAATATTAAGAGGCCGTATACGAAATTTTGCCGATTTCGCTGATTTAGCTCATTTTTTACAGGAGATTTTGCAGTTAAAATACAGTATTTCCATAAGTTTTATTGCACAATATGACTGATCATTTCAATAATAAACTAATAAATGAGCCACTTTTTCATTTTTATTTCGTTATTTTGCTAAATAGACCTGAAGCCGGTGATAGTTTTGTAAATATTACTGTAATAGGTATAGAATATCACATATTTCTGGATCATTTTAAAGTCTAAACAGATCGAAAAAAATGCCATGTATTGCTGTAAAAATCACATACAAAATGTATGAGCCACTTTTTGCCACTCTCATACAAAATATATTAGTAAAAAAACATTGAACTTAGTCAATTTTGAGAGAAAATTCGTTCGTTATCCATCCGAACTGCACGAAAATGTGGTTCACGCTGAAAATCAGTGGCCGTGGCTTGCTGCGGCATAGGCTGAGCGTGGACCCGTTTCGTCATACAATTGTTAATTATATTTGTTATTTGTGTTTCTTGCTGTTATTTGTGTGACGAAATAAATTTTCTTCTATTCTATTCTATTCTATTCTAAAATAACAACTGAAACATACTTAAAGAAGATTATAAGGAAACACAGTGTAACAAAGACTAAAATACTTAACCTACCGAAAGACGACTGGATCAACAAGAGCGTTATAGAAAAAATTAACACAAGGAACAATCTTTGGCAAGAATTAAAGCAAGATCCTAAAAACGCAGAGTTAATTACAAATTTTAATATTAAGAAAGTCGAAACTGCAAAGCACATCAGATCTACGAAGAATAGCTACACTACTACAATGCTTTTAGCAAATGCTTAAATAACCCTAAGAAAACCTGGGAGCTTATTAATACCCTATCACAGAATCAATTTAAGTCAGTAAGTGTTCCTTCAAAACTTATAACTTCAGCGGGTCCCATTTCTAGTAAGAAAGATATTTGTGAAGCATTTAATAATTATTTTTCGACGATAGGCTCGCAATTAGCTCAAAAAATACCATCAAAATACCATAACAACCTCACAAACACATTACCAAGAACTAAACAATCTGATTGTACTTTCACAAATTTTAAGCCTTGCACTAAAACTGAAGTGTTAAAACTTATCAATGGTCTTGATTCAAACTCCAGCACAGGATTAGATGGAATAAACACCAAAGTAATAAAGTGTCTTAAAGATCATATTGCCGAAGAAATAACGCAATGTTTTAATAAACACCTAAGAATCGGAGAATTTCCTACTAGTTTTAAAATGGCGAAAGTGACTCCCATACACAAATCTGGAGTTAAAACTGATCCTGGGAACTACCGACCGGTTTCAGTGTTGCCAGTTCTATGCAAAATTTTTGAGAAAATAGTACGAGATCGTTTAAATGCATACCTCAGTGAAATCAACTTTCTTTACGAACGGCAATATGGTTTTCGACAACTTTCTAGTACACTCTCCAGTACAATAGATCTGGTAACGAAAATACGAACTAATATTGATAAAAAGCAAATTGTTTTGGGAGTTTTTGTCGATTTAAAAAAAAGCTTTCGATACCGTAAGCCATAAAATCCTGCTAAATAAACTAGAAAGCATAGGAATAAAAGATACAGCGCTGAAATTTTTCCAAACTTATCTTAATGGTAGAACTCAGGTAGTGCAAATAGATGGAACTCAAAGTAACTCTGTCACAGTTAATTATGGCATTCCACATGGCTCAGTCTTGGGGCCATTGCTATTTTTGATATATGTAAACAGTATACACGAAATTAGTCTAAATGGTCAAATCACACTATATGCAGATGACACGTGTTTGTTTTATTTCGGAAACTCCATTAACGATCTAATAAATAAAGCACAAGAGGGTCTTGATAAATTAAATACGTGGTTCAAATATAACCTCTTGACAATAAACGCTAATAAGACCAGTTATATAATTTTAAAAACTAAAAATAAAAAAATACCACCTCACAAGCCACTTAACATAGATGGTGTAGATCTCGAAGAGAAGTCAGAGGAAAAATATTTAGGCTTAAAAATTGACAACTTTCTTACTTGGGGGAAACATATTGAACACGTAAAATCAAAACTTGCATCACTAACAGGACGACTACGTAATATAGTAACTTGTCTTCCCCGTAAAATTCGAATCTCTATATATAACTCCCTGGTTAAGTCGCACTTAGTGTATTTGATTGAAATATGGGGTAGCGCTACAAAAACTAAACTTAAAGATTTGCAAACTGCTCAAAACAAAATTATTAAATTATTATTTCACTACGATTATTTCACACCTACACACAAAATTTATACTGAAACAAAACTTATGAATTTAAAGCAACTATATACTTGTCTTCTAATAAGGAAGATACTAAAAAATACAATATATTCTGAAATAACATTTATAAAACAACATAAAATTCACTCCCGAATCTCTAGACGGTCTGATCATTTAGTCGTACCAATGACTAGAACTAAGTTTGGAAAAAGATCAATAACTTTTGAAGGAGCACGACTGTATAATAATCTTCCAAAGGAGATAAAAAATGTAGAATCATTTAATGTCTTTAAACTAAAACTTAAAAACCATATTTTAAATGATCACAAACTTTTATCCTAACGTTTACGTTTACTTACTGCATTTCATGTACACTGTGGCGCATAAACGTTATCTTGTTCAAGCGAGTTATTCGTACGTAATTGTTTGAATGTGCAACTACCTGTAATGTAATTATTTTTTAAGCGTGTCCATTGGAGTTGTTATAACTAACAGATTGTAAATTTTTATGTTTTCTCGCAAAGTGAAATGTAAATTTCTTTGAGAAAATAAATTCTTTAACCACAAAATAGGCAGCATACTACCTGGCACTTTTATTATATTAAATAAATGAAATAAATATTTCAAACACCATATATTTCTTAAAATAAAATTAATAAAATAAGATGATGATTACCGGAAAATTATTATCAAACTCAAACTAGAAGGTATATATTGTATAGTGTAAGTAGATAGTTTTTTTATTGAAAAGTACACGTACCGTGGCCTGGAAATTTTTTCACCATAAGGAAGTCCCCCCGGCTACTAATATTAGTCAATTAGGTCATTGTATTGGTGTTAATTGCATTTAATTGCTAGCGTTGTTTCATATCTTCGAACATGAAGGAATTTTTCAGGAAAAACTATTATCCCTTTTTGCTACGTTGTAATCAAATTAAGACATATTTTTGAGACATATTCGTCATAATAATATGTTTAAAAAAACAGACCCAATATAGGTATTATACTACCTGGCACTTTTATTATATTAAATAAATGAAATAAATATTTCAAACACCATATATTTCTCAAAGTAAAATTAATAATGGTTACCGGAAAATTATTATTCGTCCATTACTATATGTATGTATATTTAAATTTTTTATCTATGTGCACCTCACCCACACGCTACCTTACCGACTTCTCCTCTACCCTAAGGTAGTCTGGAAGAGATCGCTAGAAGCGATAAGACCGCCTTTTGTCCACTAGAATTAAAATGTATAAATTGGTATGTGTTGATTTTACTGTTATGTATGGTGTACAATCTATACATATAATAAAACTGTAAGTAGGGTCAATTCTGTACATTGCATATAAATTTAAAAAAATACTTCTAGGGGTCTTTTTATAAGTAACAGAAGCTAAAAATATAAGTTTTGAAATTATTGTCTGTCTGTCTGTCTGTCTGTCTGTCTGTCTGTCTGTCTGTCTGTCTGTTGTTAGCTTTTCACGCAAAAACTACTGGACGGATTTTGATGAAACTTTTTTGTTTTATATATATTGGTCCTCGCTAACATTTAGGCTATAGATAATTTTAAAAATCACCCTTTAAGGGGGTGAAATGAGCGATGAAAATTTGTATGGTAAACTTGGATTTTTTCAATAGATTTTTTTGAAATTTGGTATAAATATTTTCTAACCAAAATAAAAGAATACGTGTTTCAGCATTTCCCGAAATTCACCCTTTAAATGTCAATTTTCTTTGAAACTCTTTGAAAATTGAGTGTCGAAACTTGATGTACAGAATATTTTTGTGCAGAGTAATATACTTATAATTTTATATTTGTAATCTTTACTAACATAGTAAGAATTCTATTTAAGCTTTTTTCAAAACTACCCCTCAATAGCAAATAAAATGGATTCGAAAGTTGGTATCTCAAGCGTACAATAATTAACCTTAACTTAATATTTCATTCTCAAATTCTTTTCCCTTCTTTGAATGATGTGTTTACTGATATATTGTTGAATGAATTTCCGTAACATTAGTGTGTACTTCATATCAATCGGGTGATAAACAAAAAAGTTATTTTCATTTATACAATACGCGACATAAACTTAAAAGGCACTTTGGGGAATTTGTATGAAAGTTTCGGTAACAGCCCATTCAAAACCATAAATAAAAGTTTAAATTTAAGTACCTAAAATTATTTTGAACTCTCACTAATATTGTCGACTATATTAAATATACTTAGATCAGCTTACTGTATTTTCTTTCGTTGGCCGAGAATGGCTAGACTATAGGTACCTAATAAGTGCATCGCGAGCCTTACCGCCGCCGAACCTTACATCACAGGCTCCATTGAGTTAGTTGCTCAGCTTATTAGTCTTCTTTTGCGGTGGAAGATTATGAACAAGCTGCAGCTGAAACGATTATTATCGCTACATTATATCAAGCTGCAACCTTTTTAGCAATCCACTGCTGAGCATGGAGCTCTCCCGATATTGAGGAGGCCTCTAGCTCCGATGAACCGAAATCCAAATCTTACAATCTCAATGCATCCAACATTAAGGTTGTAAAATACGGAATCTAAACCTTCATACAGAATTTGTACAGAATGTACAAAGCCTTAACAAAACGAGACTACTGCAGACATCTAGGTGACGAATAGTTAAACTTTTAGTGAACCAACTGTTAATCTCAATACCTACCTATTTGGTAATTTGACATTCGATTTATCAACCACAAAGTTTACATGTCATACGGTAGATGGCGTTATTGATTTCTTCTCCAAAGTGATTCGATGGAGATAATTTCAAATAAAAGCCTTAAGTCTAAAATAAGTAAGTACATAGTGTAAAAAAAATAACATTTCACACGTATAGCCTCACATTAGGGTAGATATACCCTGTGTCGTGGGTGCCATGAACACACATAGAGATAGAAACACAACAACCCAGACCGAGAACAGTTTAAACTCATCATTGAAATTTCTGCTTCGCCCGGATTCTAACCCGGGACAGTTCGATTAGCAGTCCGGCATGGTAAACATTGCGCCACGCGGGTTGTCCCATCGTTGGTATACGTATGATGCTGAACATTGTTAATTGGACCAATGATAACTTAACTCATTTTTTGCGTCTCTTTATTGCGTACGGGCTGAGGGCTCATCCACACACGTTGATTGATGGAGATATTAAGGATTCTTTAAAGATTCTTTATAAAAATATTCTTTATTCCCAAATACAGATAGCACACTGTGTAGAGACCCTGCCTTCTGCTTTAGTTTTCAATGTGTTATATGAGTTATGACTTATGATCAAACTGCTGTCCGCAAGTTTTAAACCTATAGTTTATTAATTGACCTTACAATTATTATTCCGATTGTTTAATCCTAAGCACGTGTATGTTTAGAAATTTCATCTCCCAACTACAAGTAGTTGTATAGTGCACCTCTTTTCTGCAGTAGGTTAAAGCTATTCATATAGAATTCTTTGCAGTATAAATTCACCCAATTTACTAAAGATACTATTTTTAACATAGATGAAGCCACGGGCACAGCAATATCTCTTAACTTTAATAAACGAGGTACATATTTGTAAAGAGAATCTGATTGCGCGAGAAAAGCGAAACGTGAGAAAAGTGGATAGTAAGATCAGTACAGTAAGCATTCCTTACTGTTTTAGGTTTGAAGGATTTAGAAAAAATACATTAGGTTTCTTCTGAACATATGAACATTGTATTATAAGTGATTTCACTATAATGTAAGAATAATCTACCTACTACTTATTCAATGCAAATAAATAATCTTTAATTTTTAATCAGTCCATTTTATAAAAGTCTTTATACACGCGGACGACGTCGCGGGCACAGCTAGTAAAGAATATTTGTATTTGTACTATGTCGTAGTCAAGAAAATATAACTATATACATACATACCTACCGTTTATTTACGAGTGCCTCAAGCTAGAAGGTATATTTTGTATAGTGTAAGTAGATAGTTTTTTTCATTGAAAAGTACACGTGTCGCGGCCTGTAAACTCTTTCACCGTAAGGAAGTCCCCCCGGCTACTAATATTAGTCAATTAGGTATACAAAACCCGCTTCTCGTCCCGCGTCGGCGGCGGCTGCTTATACTTATAATCTGTTATGTGCACACTAATGATAATTATTGAATTTCCATCAATTAGTATTATTAGAAAATTTCTGTAGGTTGTACGTGGAGTGACCTATGTGGGATGAATTCATGTTGGTCCCGCACGCGGACGCTCCGCTCGTGTGCTCTCCTGTACCTTCCGATGCTTGGCGGCATGCGGCCAGGCGGCCACGTACACACCGCCGTGCTTCCCGGGACTGCTGGCTGGATGGATCGAGGTACCACTCTCACCGCCCACTACCTGGAAACCCCCTTTTAGTCGCCTCTCCGATTATGCAGGGGATACCGTAGATCTATTCTTAATCCCGAAGCTATAGGGACTCGATCAAATAACTATCTCCGGTCTTGTCCAACAAATAGATGACAGCGACGAGTGACTTCCAAAAAGATATTATTATAAATGTTTTTCAAACCTTTACATAAAATGTGCATTTAAAACGGTTTGGGAATCTTTCAGGTTAAAAACTAAGATAAAACAGTGCCTGAGACTTTCTTCCTCTGGGTTTTGTCTGACCCAGTAGTGAATGGGCATTAAAAGCCGTTGATCTGTTAAGAATTTTCTTAGTCAGACTGATAACTGGTTATATTATACTTTATACATCAATTTATCAAATACAAATGGTCAGATAATACCTAACGGAGTGACCAGTAAATGGTACAATTTCAAGTCAGTAACCTATTTCCTGCATCGTTTTATTATTTTTATGTTATTTATTTTAAAATGTACTGAAATATCAGAACATGTTTCTTATATTATCCAATTAGATATTCCGAGCACGTTCTACATCCCCTGCTGTATTTGCAGACTGCGGCTTGCTTGCCATAGCTGCCACCACATTCAGCGATATTAAACTAACCTAACAGTATTATTTACCTACATTGTTATTTATTAACTCACACCCTCTTTACCAATTATGAGGAATAACCAGCAATGCCAGCATATATGCTTGTAACCCATATCAAATATAGGCTTCTAATAATTTATAAAGGAATTAAATCAGAAAAAGTAATTACAAAATGGATTCCCAATTTTACACGATTATTCTGTGTAGCATCAATGGTAAAATAAACTGATATTGACGTAACTGAAGTAATATTAATTTTAAGTGGATATATTTGTAATAAAATATATTTGTCAACGGTTCTTTCGTAATCACCAATTACTTTATGTCTAATGATTTCTTTTTTTACAAATTTCTACTACAACAAGCAGACAGTGTTCTAAAAATCTTTATTTAATTTCATATGTTCGTGAATAGGTACTGAAAGAAATCTCCATCACCCCACATTGGAGCAGCGTGGAGGAATAAACTCCAGATCTCCCCGATAATGGGGAGAGACCCATGGCCCAGTAATGATACACAAAAAGGATTGCAGCCACTGAAAAGTATGTCAATTAAATAACATTAGTACAATACAGAACCACTTTAAAAATAATCAAGTATCTCATAAGAATGACTATTAATTACTATTTTGGTTTGAAAAAGCGAGAACAGAATGTTATTCTCGCAAACTATTATAACATAGATTCGCCGAGTTGTTACCAGAAATTTAGCCTGCAAGTTTCGCAAAATATATGGCAGCAAAGCAATATATCGTATAAAACTTCACTGTATCAGACAATGAATATTTTTCTCTTACAAAAGACGACGATCCTAATCTCAGCTTGTTTATTATTTTAATGCACACACTCTACTAGTAACAATCGAGAAGAAAATATTTGTAGTTTATTATTCATCTAACGTTTTGTATTTTGAGTTCTAAATCCTACGATGCGTATAATGATGAATATTTTCGACTCAAATATCAAGTATTTTCTAATTTAGAGAACAGACAGAGTTTCATCGAAATCGGTTCAGATTTTATTTTTATTTTTTGGATTACGTCAAGATATATATAAAGTATCTATGGTAGGGAACATGTCTAATGTAAAAAACACCATCCAATATAACCCGGTAAGTACTCTCAATTACGATGTATTTCATACATAATTCCTTCGAGACCTTTTTCCGTGTAGTCACGCTTTTTTAATCATCACTTAGTTCATACTCATTAAATACTATCTGAGAAGTAAAGTTTACATTATTGACATCATAGACTAGCCACTACCATTTATTCTCGAAGGGAGACTGGAAGTCGATGCGAACAGAGAATAGACGGCCGAGGCGGCACAGGGTGCACCCCGCGCCCTGAATACCTAATTGACTAATATTAGTTGCGAAGGAACTTCTTAAAGGTGAGTACAAAACTTTGACAAAGAACACGTACAACCCTTATAAAGCCTCTTTTAGTGTGGGTGAAGTCCATGCTTCATACCACGGTACTTTATGATGTACCTAAGTATTTTCAAAAACAAAATTCCTTTTGTGAAAGAATTCAAGTCTAGCGTTTTTATTGAAAACTTGGGTCTTATCTTAATAAAAAAACAAAATTTATTTTTTTAAGAAAACTTATCCTAATCAATGCTATATACCTGTGCGCCAAATGGTTTGGCTAGCAAGTATATTCCAGTGAAACGTTAAAGTCGCAAGTGTCTCCTGTGCGAAGGTACCTATGCGTCAAACTAACCTACTAAGATGCGAAAGAGATGCGATGAGAAGTGGAGATGACGTTGCATTCCAATTTATTGGTAGGTAATTGAGGTGGGAGACAAATATGCAAATAACGAATTGTCTTGCTCAGAAGTGCGCACTGTGTGCTCCTTCGTGATAATCTTGACCACAGCGCAGTAATAGGTAGGTATACTTACTTTTTTTATTTGAATGAAGTAGCAGACGAGCATGCAAGCCACGTGGTGTTAAGTGGTCGCTGTAGCCCATGGACATCTACATACAACCTCAAGCAAGCATAGGTAAGTCTTGTCTGAGGTCGTATGCAGTTGCGCTGCTACTCGGGAGGCTGGTGGGCGCCTCATGTAAGTGTGGCCGGCAACTGCACCTTTCCACCGAAACACAACAGAATTGGTTCACGGCAGAAGTGAGAGCAGCGGTGGTACTTCCCCGGGCGAACCATAATAGATCTACCACCTACTTACTTATTTGATATCATTGTTATCTAAAGAAATTCTTGAAACCACAAAATAGTACGATCAGCTGTATAAAACATTAAAAAGAACAAGGCACGAAACTCGGCATCGAGTAGGATTAGCAAAACACTAGGTTATGTAACTCCCTTCAATAACTTCAATTTTGGACTTACTCAGAGATTAGATGTTTCGTAGTGAAAATGTAGAACTTCTATTTAATTTTGTAATCACATACATTATATCTTAATATATATATATATTTCTTGTGTTTGTGTGTACCTATGTTACTGAACTCCTAAACGACTGGACGGATTATGATATTTTTTTGTGTGAAGCGTTATATGCTTAGACTAAGAATAATGTACTTATAATGGTTATATGCATTAAATAGTTCCTACCTGTCAATCGTTTATATTTCGTGCCGTGTCGTTCTAAACTTTGACACAGTCAGAATAACAGGAGAGTTCGTATGTCATTATTTGTTTTATATTTTTGTTTGACAGTAACATGAAATCTCTTTAAGAAAATAAAAAAAACAAACCATCTTTCAATATTTTTAAGACAGGACAACTTCGTAATTGGGCCTGCACCCGGGCGTATTTGGGCCGGACCACCAGTAGAGATATAGGTTAATTCTGTGGTTGCGTGCCCTCTGAGGGCACGGAAGCAGTTGGTCTCGGTTTATCAGATGGCAGTCTTTAAACCTTGTTGGTGGCTTTATGGGCGATTTGAAAATATCGGTTGAAAAGCGGTTTGGAAATATAAGTTAGATAAGAACACACATTTGAGCAGCTTACTCTACAAGCTCTAGGCCTCGCCTACTGAGTGGAGAAATCGAACGAGACGAACATTAAGCCCACGTTGTTTTAAGTGGCCGTTGCTACCCATGAACGACTAGATAAAACCTTAAGGATCTTGAGCATTGACTCAGGTCGCCTCATGTAACCTCATATAAACTTCCGAAACACAATAAGATTGTTTGGGTGCAACAGTGATACTTCCATAGTTAAAACATGAAAATATTACCACCAATATGTTAAGTTGAAGTAGACAATAAAAATAAAGACTTGACAAGATAACGTGTAAAAAGTGAAGGTACAATCGCACAAGTAATAATAAGTGAACTTACAGACCAATATCAGTGCATTTGTTAAGATGACCAAGTGACGTCACTACAGAGTAAACATCTCGGTTTTTAACAATAAACAAAGTATTTTAATTTTATTTTCGTATTTTAGATGAGATAACAATTACAGCGTGCTTTTTTAACATAAATTATTTATTTAAAAATCTCCTTTGTCCATGCTACATTAGTTTCATTGGAGATGTTTCTTACACACACTAAAGTAGAAGCTCCCTTTAAAGCACTCTTGGCCGTTACGACTTTTATCGCAGGAAATCTCTCTCCTCCCTGCATAATTCATCGCTATGAAGTTGAAACCGAAGTCGTAAAAGAAATCGCTCTATGATTTCATGTCTTCGGCGAAAAACTTTCAACTTGCCTTTCTTTGAACCAAAGGCGGACATGGATATGGTAAACTACTGCAGTCAACATTTATTTAAGTGGTTAAAAAAATATTGTTAAAATGGACTTTGCTTAACATTTTTATTTAATTTAAGAGAAATGTTTACGAGTAGTAACCTAAGGGGGAAAACTTGATTTTAAATTTACCTTAGACAGAGCAAACAATTCATGTTGCTTTATTTTTTATATATCTACATAACTATATTTTGTCATGTTTCTTTATTTTTTATTTATTATTATTACAGTAATCAGGCTATCCTCATATTTTATTATGAAACATTTTTTAGTTAAATACTGGTAATTTTTTGGATAGTTGTTTGATTACATAATCAGGCGATAGGCTGATAATAAAACTAGATCCTACTTACCCTTAGAGCATCAAAGCTACTGCCTCACCCTTCAGTAGAGACGGCATAGCGCCTCGCTTCGATACATATTTTTTATGCAAAATCTGGTGCGGGAGAAGAACGCACACATTTTAATTTTGTCACACATTCACAAATATTCTTTCATCGCTCACGACGCATACATTTCTAAATATGTCAATTTCAGTTAACAACGTAATTTTCTATGCACCGTCAACACTGACACCGACACACACAGACACACTAGTTGCATAACTAGAAGGCACATTGTGGACGTTGGGAAGAAGGGTTCGCCCGTAAAGGCCACTCCTCTCTGACGGGTGTCATACCTGTCATACTTTGATGCTCTAAGTACTTACCAAATTCATACTCAAGTATAATTTAGATTTACCCGACTAACTATTCTTATGACCACAAAATATTTTGTCATGTAATTTAATGTCATCAAAGGACTTTCTACAAACATAAAATGATATCAAAGTTGAAACATTAAATTGAGGTAAAACTAGCGTTCGGCCGAGAATAATTGCAAAGGAGTGTTTCTTATGAACTTGTTTTTGTTTTTTGCATCTCCGGAGTCCGGCGTTTTGTCGGAAGCTCTTTTACAAGAAATGCTTTAAAGCGAATTCCAAAAATATTTAAGCAACATCGGGTTTCACGGCTACTTTTATTAATTTTACCACCGTGCTTCTTTTTGTTGAATGTTTGGCTCGTCGCTACAATGATATCAGGGAAAACGAAGCCATTATGAAGATTCTTTAGTTACATAAATCTACAAATTAAATTCCATATGACCTGAAACGTGCGTTTTGGAGAATGTAACTAAATAGTACGATATATAGGTATGTAGTGGAAGTATGATACTGGAAAACCACCACATATGATTTATTAATAACTACGCACAAACAGCTGCTTGTTATCTAAAATAACTGCCCATTTCTAAGTTAAATTTATCCTAATGTGTATCCAAGGAATAAAATTAAATCCATCCATCCATCAGCCTTTTAAAGTCCACTGCTGGACATAGTCCTCCACTAATGTTCGCCACTCCGTCCGGTCCTGCGCCCTCTGAATCCAGCGGTTTTCCGCTATCTTCTTTAGGTCGTCAGTCCACCTGGTTGGAGGGCGGCCTGTGCTCCTTTTGCCGAGACGTGGTCACCATTCGAGGACCTTTCTTCCCCACCAGTTGTCAGTCCTCCTAGCTATGTGGCCTGCCCATTACCACTTCAGCTTGCAGATTTTGAGAGCTATGTCGGTAACCTTCGTTCGTCTACGGATTTCATCGTTACGGATTCTGTCGCGTAGAGAAATACCAAGCATAGCTCTCTCCATCGCTCGCTGAACGACCTTGAGCTTATGGAATAGGCTAACTGTAAAATACCATATGTCATCACTGGCAACACACACTGCTCGAAAACTTTCGACTTCAGGCACTGAGGTATTCTGGACGAGAAGACACATTGTAATTTCCCGAACGCTGCCCAACCGAGTTGGATTCTTCAGGAATAAAATTAAATACTTGTATCAAAGGAAAAGTCCAAAATTGGAAACTTAGGCCAAACAAATTCACTCAAAGGAAAAATCATTATTATTATTTGATTGTTACTTTAAGAAGTCCCCTAAATTGAAAATACAAGTGAGTCCTCGTCATATCATAAAGTCGCCTGCGGGAATGATTAATTTAAAATTATAATTTGATTAGCTTTGTCTTGTATACAGATTTAAGATGGTCTGTACAGCAATAAATAATTATTAAGTACGATACAATCCCCAAGATAAAGAGAAAATTCTGGCGACTGACATTTTTGTTAAATAATTTGATTATCTCCGACTTAATTTATGGTAACGAAAAAAGCATCCATCCATTTAAGCAAGCTGCTACCAATATTAAATTCTTAAACCTTCGTAGAAAGGTACTGTAGGTAAAAGAAATTAAGTTTGTGAATATTTCAGGTTTGATAAATTTTATACTTAAGCGCTATCGTGTAACAAATTGGGCAATTCTTTTTAGGTTTTTTAATAATAAATCTATTTACTTTTCATACTTACGAAAATAGGCTACTTTTAAAGTGTGTATATTTTTTTCTATCTTTTATGTCCTACTATGGGCACAAGTGAGAGGGATTTAGGCCGTAGTCCCACCACGCTAGCCAAGATCGAATTGGTGGACTGCGTGCCTGCGAAAGAGTGTATAATAATATGCTCTAAATGTATAATAATACAGGAGGTCTGTAACTATTTTGCTATGGCTTTTAGATTTATAAAAAAAATTGCTTATCATACCACATCATACAACACAAGAGGGACCTAATAAATGGGTGATAAAAATAATATCTACAAATTATACTGCAGCTGCGCCTAGTTATATAAGTTCATAAATTACATATCATTACAAAAAATCCAATGGATCCACTTATTCTATATTTTTCACGTTATCACTTATTGCACAACAAAGCCACTATCTTAGTGATTAAATCTAAGTAAGGTATTATAATACAAATAAAGGCAATCTCCCCATGAGGCGGGCCATGTGCCTGCCTAATCCCATAATAAATCATGATTTGAACGAATGATCATCATAAGCCAGCCGTGGAGAGCGACGATGGCCGATCGCTCCATACATCATGTTGCGATTACATGTATCAAATAAACATTACCCCGGCTCGCCTCCTCGACTTATGCGAAGGGAACTTCTGTGGTTTTAGCAATAACGATATCGCTATTTTGGCAAAAAAAAATACAATTTCATATGTCCGCCTCTGGACAGAAAGAAAATTGACAGATATCCGATTTATTGTCGTTAATGTAGGACGATGCATTTTATTAATATTTACGCAGCTGCTCTTCGAAACAAATTTCAAATACAAAAATGATGGCAACTTTATCCCCTAAAGACGTCTTTTACACATAGAAAATAAATTCTAATCTTAATCATTTAATACTAAAACCAAAATATGTAATTGCCTATAAGATCTTATTATAGGCACACTATAGTACTTAGTTGTATCTTTGTGTACCTAAAACAAGTTCTTATCAAAAATTATTTAGGTAGAGATACAGGACGTGAATATAAAGGTCAATGTTCCAATGTTCCAATGTTCAGATAAGATATTATATATTCCAAGTACAAAACGTACTATACAGCAACGCATTTGCGTCTTATAAAAATTATAAAAACAAAAGATTCGAGAATAATTATGGCTTTCAGTAACATAAAATTGCATTTAACAATACTACCTATGACTGCATCGTCTACATCGAAGTAAAGAACATATTCAGAGTGCACATATTTCATTTTAATATGACCGTAGCATCTTGTTATGTCGAATACCTACATATTAAAATGTAACTTTCGGAGACATGGTTCAGAATTAATGGAATAGAATATGATAAATTAAAATCTGAAAGTCATTTGAAAACTTGATTTTTTAAAACTACTTCAATGTTTAATTTTTAAAACTAAGTTATATTTATACTTAGATAACACTTCGTATAATTACCACGTTGTATTCTCCAGAAATTACAGACAAAATAGATTAAAATAGTAATATGTAACTTATAAACTCATAGCGCTAAAATATAATTTTACAGTTTCAAAATTATACAATTGACACACAAACAGGCAAGGACACAACTACCACCCGGAGGCGGAGAACAGAAATTTAAATTCATCGTTCCAAATTCTACCCCGCCGGGAACCGAACCCAGGAGAACCCTTTGATTATATGGTATAGTAACCAATACACTATACGGGTTATCAACTAATGGATGGCTGGCTGACTACAACGTTTTTTTGCGTCTCACTGCTGGGCACGGATCTCTTCTTTATTGGGGGAGGCCTGAAGCTTTCTACACCACACTACTCCGATACTGGTTGTTGGAATGGATAATACTTTTCTTGCTACTGTTACCTTTGTTATTGTGTCATAACATTTTTTAAAGTTCCGGATGTTGATTTAAACGCTCGCGAAATTTAAATAAAGCATCCAAAGAAGCACCATGTAGGAACAATAACATATATATCTACACCCCATTCGACAGGGGCGTTCGAGGATTTTTCGCTTCCGTTTCCCATAGGGGAAAGGTGCTGAGTACCTCAAAGGAATTTATATTAATGACATCTTAAAATACTATTTAGATTATAAATTCTCTGGATCGCTATTTACATTAAAGTCACCTTACTTGAACATTTATCTTCAAACTTTATTTGTTGTAATGTTCATAATATTGTTATTGTTAAGTTTGTATCTACTCTAAAATTAAAATAAATGATTATCACTTATTAAACACGCCTTCTGGGCCTCCTTAATGTTACATGTTTTATAGTGGTATACAAATAGCAGGAAATAACAAGAAATTCGCCACAATAACAGGAAAGCTTAAGTTACAGAAAAATACAAATATATACGCATCATAAACCTTAATAATTGTATTGATAGCTACAATTGCTAAATAATTGAACACCTGTAAATGCCTGTCAAAATTGCATAATAATCAGTAAAGTTCAAAATACGTTGACTACTCGTATAACAAACTATTTTCCCACCCCTTTAAAACATAAGTTGGTTACGTTTTCCTCCATTTGTATTGTTTTCGGTGAGATTGTATGTGTGTTCTTAAATTATTTATAATTCGTTATTTGATATGTTGTACGGATCAAAGCGTTGCACAGTGGCTGCGTATGTAAATTCTAATGAGGGTGGAAGTCCCAGTGCAGCCGCGGGGCTTGCCGCAAGCAACAACACATGAAATGACAACAGCTGTGATTAAAAAATCAATAGGCTTCAATTTTTAATCTCATTCATAAGGTAAAGTAATTTTTACAAATATTGTTTTCGTACTAATCCAGCCGTTAAGGAGGAGTTCAGTGACATACACACTCACACAAGAATTATATATATTAAGATTATATATTATAAATTATAATATTATAAATTCGAAAGTAACTCTGTCTGTCTGTCTCTCAGCTACGCTTTCCCGCTTAAACTACTGAACCAGTTTTAATGAAATTTGGAACAGAGATAGAGTGGACCTTGGGAAAGGACATAGGATGATTTTTATCCTCCGGGAACCTATAAAACGGGTCCACGCGGGCGAAGCCGCTGGCGGAAGGCTAGTAATATTATAAATTCGAAAGTAACTCCGTCTGTCTGTCTGTCTGCTACGCTTTCCCGCTTAAGCTACTGAACCGATTTTAATGAAATTTGAAACACAGATTTGAAATAGACGACGTAAAAGAAAAATTAAATTAATTAGTAATTAAGTCACATAGGCTAATTGTATTTTTATCGACTTCCAAAAGGAGGAGGTAATGTCGGTATTCGGCCGTATGTATTATTATTTTTTCAGTTATATATATATGTTCACCGATTACTCCGCCGTTTGAAAACCGATTTTCAAATTATTTTTTTGTTCGAAAGCTTATACTTCCAAAGTGGTCCAATTTTCCCCGTTTTTGCAACATTTTTTACTAATGCTTCGCTCTTATTGATCGCAGCGTAATTTTATATAGCCTAAAGCTTTCCTCGGTATTTACCGAGTACTGTTCGATAGTCTATTAACAAAAAAAAACAATTCGGACCGGTAGTTTCTGAGATTAGCGCGTTCAAACAAAAAAACAAACGCTTCAGCTTTATATATTAGTATAGATTTGGCGTCGTTTCTGCTTAAAAACAGTAAAGGAGCCCCATAGCGCGCACCCTACAATTTACTCATAGTACAAAAGCCCGAGCCCCGCGGGAATACGTTCGTTCGAAGACGCTCGCTACCGTGGAAAGAATTTCGAAGTGTGTTTTCATGGTACGTTAAAAAAACCGGCCAAGTGCGAGTCGGACTCGCGCAGCGAAGGTTCCGTAAAATATTGTTAATATGATGTACTAAAAATTTACGGTTTTCACAATTTTTCCTTTATCTAAGCTATAAGACGTTGCTTTGCACCAAATTTCAAGATTCTGTGTTCACGGGAAGTAACAGGGTACTTCCCGTAAGGTTTTGATACCCTTGCGAGTGTCGAAAATTTCCAGAAATTTGCGTCATAAACGGCTGTATTTTTTGATTGCGCTGGCTTAGAGGTTTGATGTTTTCACAGCTCCAAGGGACAGTAGACCTGAGTATTTGACATAATTTCCAGCTTGATCCCTCCACGTATTCGTGAGAAAAAGGGTCTTGACAGACAGACAGTTGTTGTCCCTACAATAAATTGATCCTATCCTAGGGTTCCGTTTTTTCCTTTCAAGGTACGAAAGCCTAAAAATCGAACTTTTATGAACCTTCATTGGCTTTCCAATACATTCATATTAATCATAAATTAACAATGTGTTTGGCGCAATAGTTATTATACCAGACTGCTGATCGAGAGTCCCATGTTTGATTCCCGAACCAGAAATTTGAATTTGAATTTAAATTTCTGTTTTCGGGTTAGGTGCTTGCGGGGCAAAATGGGATATAGTCGATACGTAAACAACGCTTGACACTCAGCTCTATCTTTGGATACCCTGTTTGGGTTTCATAGACTCACACAAAGACAAAGTCATCCAAACGACTAGAAAAAGACATTAAAATTCATCATTTACTCATATATATTACCCGCTGGGAATCGAATCCACCGGCACACCGGTGAATACCGTTGCACCATGCGGCCCGTTTCCGACATACCAATATTAGGTATAGGTTTAAATTTGAGGTACGAAGTCACAACCACAAGTAAAATCTTCGAGCTTATATCTGGAGATAAAATATTGATTCGAACATAATTTAAAATTTTATTTTTGTTGGGAACGGTAGTTGCCCCTAATGCTTGCAAATTAAAAGGCGGTGTTCCCGGGGGACTCCTATTTGCGTCGGTAAAGATTTGCGGAGGGTCCCTTGTGCTATTCTGTATAGTTGACAACTCGGAATCGATCATTAATTACATTTAGCATGTAATATTTACGCCACATGTCGCAACGTTAAGTCCGTGGCGAATCCCCGACTTTTTGTACATGCCTGGTGATTAAAAATACATGACTTGCTTATGTTTGTATCGAAATAAAAATATAAGACGAAATTCATGTGGAAGTTCATTTTCTAAATATTTCTTACCTATTGTGTGTCATACTTAGCAATGATTGCAAATTATTATATTAAGAAAAAAAGTTGATGCCTATAAAGATAGCACGCCTTATATACCTACATGTAGTTACATTAGTTAAAACTTAACTTGATAAACACATTTAACTTTTATCGATCTTGTTTAATATTCTACTGATGCCCACAACGACTCAAAAGGATTCTTGTCATAATCCACACGGTGCCCAAAGGAGCGAGATGGTGGAAATTTCTTACAAACATTAGCCATGTGGTGAAGTAAAATATCGTTTTAAATTATAAAATATTTTCTTTAGTCGTGTTTTTAGGGTTCCATAGCCAAATGGCCAAAAACGGAACCCTTATGGATTCGTCATGTCTGTCTGTCTGTCTGTCCGTTCGTATGTCACAGCCACTTTTTTCCGAAAATACAATATACTGTTGAAACTTGGGAGGTAGATGTATTTTGTGAACCGCATTAAGATATTCACACAAGAATAGAAAAAAAACAATAATTTTTTGGGGTTCCCCATAATTAGAACTAAAACTGAAAAAATGTTTATAGGGTATCTATGAATAGGTAGGTCTTCAAAATGATATTGAGGTTTTTAGCGTCATTTTTTCCTAAACTGAATAGTTTGCGCGAGAGACACTTCCAAAGTGGTAAAATGTGTCCCCTCCCCCCACCTGTAACTTCTAAAATAAGGGAATGATAAAACTAAAAAAATATATGATGTACATTACCATATAAACTTCCACTGAAAATTGTTTTGAACGAGATCTAGTATGTAGTTTTTTTTTAATACGTCATAAATCGTAAACCGTTTTACGGAACCCTCGGTGCGCGAGTCCGACCCGCACTTGGTCGGTTTTTAGTTATTATTGTAAAAACGCATATAACCAATTTTCTTAGTCTGAAGCGCGCGCCAAAATTGAAATCCGTATCTTAACCACGCGGATAGTGCTACTTTGTTACGCAGCACAACTTAGTTTCCAACAATTCACTTTACCTATCCCAAGCCACACATTCGATTCACGTAAATTCCGTAACGAGAAATGTTTGCACAACGCTAATTAGTCAATAGGTGCAAGCGATGTATTCCACGAATAGTTACCAGTCAGGAAAATGTAATAATTCTGTGTAATCATACTCGTACAATAGATAAGACTAGACATGGAAAACGAGCATAGAGCACACGCAAAACGCGTTAACTCATTAATTTTAACACATCTTACTGCGCTGATTCGTTGTGCTTACTTAAAATTACGCCGTTGTGTAAGTATAATAGTAGTAATAGTGTCAACCATGTAGCACGGTTTGTGCGTGGTGTATGCGTACATTTCGTTCGATATGTGAGTTTAAATGAATTATCATATATCGAGTCAAAAGTGTTTGAGAGTTATTTTCTCGTTCGTTAAGTAGTGACTCAAAAGGTCTTACTAAATATACAATGTAACTTAGGTTTTTTATAGCCTAAATAAGTCTGTTTAATTTCGAAAAAGTGAGTCGACGGCGCAGTGTGTGTCGAATCCTAGGGCAATTGTGCGGTGTGGCGCATGTCGAAACGGAATATAACGCGTGTGTTTTTTTTTTCATTTTTAATAATGGCGTCGCAAACTTGGTGAATATTGCCATCTGTCATGTATAATTTTTGCATCACTTGGTAGTCTTAGAAAAAATCAGTAAGTCTGGTACCAGTCAGTCTAGTCAGTCAGATGTTCAAGTAAAGTGATGGCTACTTTACGTGAACGTGTCCGAAGGAGTTTTGGAGGCATTCCGACAAAACATGTTTTCGCACTGTTATTTTATGTCACAACACGCGTGCACTGTCATTAACCTATATTGAAAAAAATGCCATCAACTTTATCCGATATAACTCAAAAATACACCAAGAAAATGAAAATAAAACAAGAGCACAACTTGTCCCTTCAGACTTCCCGCCAAAACTCCAACGCGTGTGTTGATAAGCATTTTAAAAAGTACAAGCGATTGTCAATTTTTTTTTACAAATAAAACCCTTTAAGATGTTGTCATTTTATTAGTGTTCAATAATCCTGGCAAATCATAATATGAATTCTATTGAATGCCGTCAGTGCTGCGCTGTGCACCAATTAATTTCGAAAAAGTGAGTCGACACATAATAAGATTATTAAGGAGCAGAAATATCCCAGCGCAGTTGTGTGGCGTGGCACACGTCGAGACGGAATGGAACGCGTGTGTTGATAAGCATCTGCTGAGTGGTCCCCTTGTGTTTTCCGATTGGCGCGTACCTACTCTCGCTATTAATTCCTGAACCCTGTCACAAAGCTAATACAAGCTTGGACGTAATGTGATGTATTTGCAAGGGAAATGTTATAAGTATCGTCAACTCACTACCGAAATATACATATTCATAAAGAAGATATTCTGCAACAATAAGTAGGCAGGGGATATCTTTTGACGTGATTGTCTTGACTTGGGTATATTTTGTCTGTGGATTATACTCGTATGGTACACATTCACGCCAGATAACATTAAGACTCGATTTTATTATACCAGAATAAAATTAAGATTTTCTCTAGGCCTGCTTTATTTACCACATGAATTGCCTTTACATTCACTGTATTTCTACTTACTGTAATAATCACAACAGCCGAATTACGTACCTAATTGAGCTCTTAATTTTGTAACGAATTTTATACAGGAAGATCAATTTAAAAACATTAGCCTTTTTTATTCTAAATTATTAGAACTAACTTAATAAAAATAGTATATATTATATCCTGCGTATATCGTAGGGATAAAATAACGTGTATGAGTTATAGTTAGAAGCAGGTAGAGGGATAAACCACAATAATTCGGCATGTGACCCGCGGAATTCACAATATTGATAGCTATCAATACATTTCGCAGTTTGTATGCAGTTGGTAATTAACAAGTTTAGAAAAGTACGCAAAGGGGAAATTGTACGGAAATGAAATAAAGTCTCCTTCCTCACCTTGACTTTTAACGACAGTCGGCCCTAAAAATGTAAAGTGAGGGGAATCGTTAATAAAAATTCCGGGCTGAAACAACAAATTAAACGAAGCCGAGCCACTCGAAAAGCCATAAGTACCTACTCATCTCAATTGCCATCGATAAGAAATCCAAGCCGTGGCAATGTATTCCGGGCACGTTTCGGCTCACGGTTTTTTCTCGCGATGCCGCTATGGCCTTTAAAACGAATTGACTCTTAAATTCTTCAGAATGAAATGTTGTCTGAGTTTTATTAAATCGAGTGTAACCATTCCTAACATTACGCAAATGGCGGGTCCTCCCCTACATCTGTCGCAGGGATGCACCCCCTTAATAAGTGTTAACGCTCGCCGGCTGCGATGAACACTCCGTCCCGGCTCAAGCTAAATCTCTACAAATTCTTGATACAAATTAATGCCGTGGGAGGACTCCGTCTCTGTAATTTCATTTTGTAATGCCACGTTGCCGGGTCGCCCCTACGAGCCAGAGAAAACATTACAATACGCAGAATTTACTCAACATACTCCCGACCAGCTCAACATTTCCTGCACAGAAACATCATTTCATTTGTTGTCGTTTCGTTTTATGTTTATAACTTCTAAATTAATTGTGTCGTTATATTTATTCACAGGTGGTATTCATTAATAAATATTATCATTATAAACTAATATGAATTCTTTGAGTCGTGGTACCATACACACACGCACAGACCGAGACAGGAATTCGAACTCACCATTCAAAATTTCTGCCTTGCCAGGCGTCAAACCCGACACTCTAGATCGAGTCCGGCGTAGTAACAATTGCGCCATCCCGGTCGTTCAGAAAAATAATAATAATACGACGGAATATTATTAAATTGATTAACCATGAATCATTATTGCAATAGTAGGTTATAAATTCCAATGTATATATTATTCTCCACCAACCCGCATTGGAGCAGCGTGGTGGAGTAAGCTCCAGGCCTCCTCAATAGGGTGGAGAGACCCGTGCCCAGCAGTGGGATGCAAAAAGGGTTTGCAGCATATATTATTAATTGTAAATACACCTTACATTCAGCAAACAAAATTCAGCATTAATCTAAATTAAGACACATTAAAACTGATGTACTGCAACGCCATCGTAGATATAGCAATACGTTTCCATTTTTCAGACCATTAACTCTGGACAATAACACGGCTACGGAGCGGGCGAGTAAAATAAACGCCGGACGAAATAGTTCGAAACTGGTATCATCGTTGTATGTAAATGAACAATTAAAGCGTTCACCGTGGTGGAGGACAATGATGATAATTATTTTAGTTTGCTGTCAGCGCGGTTGTCAGTCGACGCGGGAGTCCGCCCGCCCGCTGGAATGCTCCTCGGACCCCTATTTCCGCCATTAAAGAGCGACACTTCTGCTCTTCGTAAATTATTATCAGCTAGCGCTTTCATTACTTGGCTCTGTAACAAAGGAACTCTACAAATCGAGGCACACCCAGATTCAACTTCAACAAGTTTGATTCTGCAACGCCGCCACCTCTATTGTTCGCCAGCAATGGTTCATATTAGATTCGAGGTGAAATTTTGATTTATACATTATACTATTATCGGCAGCTGTGAACAAAGTTAGTAAATGAAAGCCTAACCAGACTTTAGAATGTCGCCTTTTGGTACATTTCCTGTTCAGGCTAATTGCATATGCAAATGCACTTAATATCACATTACTGTTATCGATCATACAGGCAGGCTGATGTACGTTATAGCGTGAAACACAATTTATGAACTCGGTTTGATTTAATTACCATAAATTATTTCAGCACACTTCATGGAAATTCACTACAACCTATTTATGAATGGAAGCAATCCAACAATTTCTTTTAGATCTATGATTTCAGTTTGGGGGGCTTGATTTTGGAGGAGGCCAAAAATTTGTCAACATGTCTGATGTATGTCGTGTACTCGGACCGCGCCTGGTTTGATTTTAGTTTGGGGGGGGGGGAATTTTTATTTTCTCTTTCGGTGGAATGTGACTGCTGTCCCGCCAATAAGAAACAAGGGTTGAGATGCCTATTATAACAAGAAAGCTTGGCTACACCTAAAATATTTTATTTATCACCATCAACCACTCTTTTCAATGTTCCACTGCTGGAAAAGTATTTCAGTCGTATAATTTGGGCCTGGAACTTATTTCACCACACTGCTCTACAAGCAAGTTGATAGAGTGTGCACCTTCGACAATAAGACGAGGTGAGGGAAGGTTACTACCTTCCCTCACCTCGTCTTATTACTGACAAACTTCCAAAAATACAATTAATATTTCATAAAAGCGTCGAACTTAACAGCTCTCACTTAGAAAATGACCCGTTTCCTATAGAGGGACATCCAAAAGAGTCGTTATGTGTGTTGATGGTTATAAATAAAATAACTTATTTTTTAGGAAATGTTGTTTGTAGGTTTGTTAGTCAACTAAGACCCTCACTTGGCTAACTTAGTTGTTCGTACATTTTAGCCATCGTCCACACAGGCGTTTACTTTTACCTTGCCGTAGCTATTACAAAGCTTTTACTAAATGTAAACTTGCATATGGCGTTGCACAATGCCTTTTTTGCCCCTTGTCTAAAATATCTAAATCTAAAATGTCTAAAATTGGTCAATGGCAGATCCCATAATCACAATATACCTACACAATGAAGCTCTGTGTATTGTACCATAATAGTTATGACTCCTCTCCCTGTTTATGAATGAGTTTTGTATGAGAGATCTTTTTATAATAACAATATTGTGCTAAGATGCCGAACGGCACTTGCTAAATTGACAGTGCAGGCAGCTTTTCATCTGTCAATTCTGTTACTACTGTCAATGTCTTCGATCCAGACAATTGCTTCGTTAACTTGACGTTGACCGATCGTATTGTGACGGTTACCGTTAAGGTTTAAATTTTCATCAAAACAAAACGAGGGTTAGTTGACACTATAGCTGAGTTATATTGAACTTTAATCGATAGCTATGTTTTAGACATTAAATCATTGCAATTATAGCTGCAAAACTAAAACTACGTTTTACCAATTCAGAGCTCATTCATTGCATTGAATGCCTACATACGTGAACGTAAGTTGCGGGAACGCGGTTGGTTCGCATTCGCCAGTAGAGGGATACTTGCAGCGCGTAATTCAGTTAAACGCGTAATTTATGGCTATCCAAATTACTGCCATCACTACAGCCTGTCTAATGTAACGCTATAATGAAATGTACTATTGTAACTGAACGAGTAGATAACAGTGGACTCATATGAATTTATATAGTACTGTAGAACTTGTAGTTATTTCATTATCTTTCACACACTCAACCCGACCAAGAACAGAAAATTTATATCATCATTCAAGCTTCTTTCTCTTCCTTTTTCTTTAAACTTTGACACAGTCATAATATCAGGACAGTTCGTATGTCATTATTTGTTTTATATTTTTGTTTGACGGTAACATGAAATCTCTTTAAGATAATAAAAAACAAATCCTCTATCAATGCTTTTGGCAGGACAACGTCTGCACCCGGAGCCGGGTCGGACCACTAGTAAATTGTAATGCTATTCTTAAAAATCAAAATTTTCATATATATTTATATGTGGCTTCGGGTAAACATAGATTTGCAGCCGGTAAAACATATAAACTTGTCTAGCAACTACGGTAGTTAACAGTTTGCTTGATTTACGTAGACAGGTTGAGGTATCCGTCATCAGGAATGATACCTAATACGGAATTAGGTGGGTTCGAAGCCTGTGGGTTAGAAGTTCGAATCGGAACGAATGCCCACATACGCGAGTTTCGGACCGAGAATGGTTAGCATTCACCAGTAGAGGGATGCCGCGCGTAATTCAGTTAAATGCATAATTTATGACTATCCAAATTCCTGCTATCACTACAACTGACCTTATACGATATGATACACTACTGTGATGCAATATCTTAACTTGCCTTTATAAATGCAATTACATACTCATAATGTACTGTACGTCTTGAAGATTTTGTGGTACCTAGTTGTGATGAAGATCTCGTTACATTCATTAGCTTTTCCTTTTTCAAGTATAAGCATATTATATGAGCCTCTACGTGTATAACACATGACTGGAATAACAATGAAATTATTTCGAAAGGTACCGTTGCGTTTACAGGTGTTGGATGGGTGATGCGTTATCTTAATGTTACATGACAATTATCTTGTGTAGACTTTGTTTTTACCGTAGCCAATATTTTTCCCCATGAGTACGTTAGTAATCGTTAGTATTCTGTGCTATGAGATAAAAATAAAACAACATTCGCGAAATTTCAAATGGATCACACAGAAATTTTTAATGCATTTATCTGGCATGAAACTAAAATTTCGTATTTTCAATTCAGAGCACATTGGAATGAATACCTACATATGTGGATCGAATTGCAAGAGCGGGAACGATTCGCATTCACCAGTAGAGGGATGCATTCAGCGCGTAATTCAGTTAAATGAGTAATTTACGACTACCTAAATTACTGCCATCACTACTACTACAGCTAATTCAACAATGAAACATTTTTCGATTATGAAATTATGTGCCCAGCTATCAATCTTACTAGATTGATACATATATATATGAACATAGTCAGTGTCGTAGTCAACAAAGCTACGCGGGGTGCTACGGAAAAAGTGCAGTAGCACCGTAGTCGTAGTTAGCACCGGAGTCATAAATAAGGTAGCAAACTTTGATACCTTATTTATGACTCCTGGAAGTCGTCAAGTAAGTAGTATCTTGCAACTTTTATTAACTTACTACTGATAAACTTTTTAAAATCACAGGCTGTTAAAAACAGCCTTTTAGGATAAAGCAGTGTTCACTACCGCCATCTATTGTCGAATATCGTTTGTACTGCTTTATCCTAAAAGTAGGTACCGAATCAATTACATTTAAAATTATTCTACAAGATATTCGATTGTAATTTTTATCATAAAAACAATTAGGTATTACTGAAAACAATATTTTACAATCAAGTTCTTAATTATTTTTACAATATTTTTATTTATTTGTTAATTTATTAGATTTAAAATATATATAACTAGTGGACCCCGCAGACGTTGTCCTGCCTTAAAAGTATTTTTTTTTACGCTTCACACTCATAGCCTCACAGTAGGGTAGATATACCCTGTGTCGTGGGTATCATGGCCACACACAAAGACAGAAACACAAACACCCAGATCGATAACAGAAATTTAAACTCATCATTCAAATTTCTGTTTCGCCGGGAATCGAACCCGGGACTCTTCGATTGGCAGTCTGGCATGGTAACCATTGCGCCGCGCAGGTCGTCGTAGTATTGAAAGAAGATTCGTTTCTTAATCGTCTCAAAGAGTTTTTACGTTACTCTCTACGCAGACAGAACAAAAAAAATAACGTTCACTAAGAGTTTGTAAATGAACCGTACAGTGAATAAAGAATATTTCATTTAATTTCATTTCATTCATTTCATTTCATTTTATTTCTTAAATAAAAAACATCGGGTTGCACTCCGGGAGTGCCGGCAGAAGTGAAAACATTAACGTTGTGCATTTTGATGTTTTGGAATCGTTAGGGAATAATTCCGCACGAATTGCTTGAATTATCAGTATTAATTTCTATCTAGTACTAGCTGACCCCGCGAACTCCGTATCGCGTTTAAATATTAAATAATAATAATAATGGATAGCATATAAACCTTCTCCGTAAAAAAATACATATACATACCAATTTTCATAATAATCGGTCGAATAGTTTCTTAGTTTTGCGATGTCATATATACAAACATCCTTTTTTATATGTATACTAGATGTGCCCCGCGGTTTGACCCGCGTTAGAAAGAGAAGTGAACCAAACTTTACAGGATTACTCGTTGGACCAATCTGAAGATTCTCCGAGAATTTCATTGAAATCGGTCCAGCCGTTTCGGAGTCTATAAGGAACATACATACACACTTTCTCTTTTATAGATATGATAGATTTTTATAAACTGCTGGATTTACCCGTACGTTTTACCAAAATGCTGGATTTACCAAAAGGCTGAGTAGGATGGAGCCTAGGGCGGCAGATTTTGGGGGATTAAGAGGTCAGTAGAGGGGGGGTATGCAAGAATTTTATACTACATCCGCCACTTCGTATATAATGTAGCTTTACAACTTTGAAAAATAAACAACGGCACGCAATTTTAACAAATTTACTTGGCTCACACGTTAGTATTTCATCAAAGTGGTAAAAAAATGAAAAGTAGTGAAAGTAAATGGCAATAAAAACTGAATCTTTTCTTAATTATAATATGAGATATATTCATATCCATTATCATCATAGTTTTATTATAACTTACACAAAATATGGCAGTTAAATCGTAGAAATCGTTCCATCATTAATCAAAGAATAAAATTATTAGTATTAAATTAAATAGAGACTAATCTACTACTTTCATCCAGAGAGTCCTTAGGTGTATGTATTTACTCTAAATTTATTTAATTTTTCACTTAAAACCACTTAATACACAAACACACCTCATTTAACAAAAATACAACAGGCAAATAATTTCTTGACTTGTACCTTTCATAAGAAACACAATCTAAGTAGGTGTTGTTCTAATTCGTCAACGCCCACCAGTAACCTCAATAAAATAACGGAGCTATATCGTAAAGTCCCTTTAGATTAGTTTAGATTGTGCTATTTTCGGGAACCATTCACCATTACACCATTCTACTAAATTAATACAAACATAATGGTTTATAAGTTATATACTTAAATTAGGACACTCATTAAAACATTACACTTGACTAATGCCGTAAACATAATATTAATTTAATAATATCATTATAAAATTTATCTTAGTAAAGAATAGTTTTTTTGCTCTTAACTATTAGTGTATGTACTTTAAAATGCCCGAACTAATTAAGATAGACTAATCCATTATTTATTTTTATAAACAACATTATCATAATATATACAAAAGTAAAGGTATAGAAGAAGATAATAAATTTGAACTTTTTGTTTTATTCTATTATTTATTTATGTTTTATTGATATTATCGTATTTATTCCATCACCATTTTATTAACTAATTAAGTAAATATTAGTTAACATACAAACTAAAAATACAAACTAAAACCTGCCAGATGCTACAAGAGAAATTTCATCTTAGACCCTGTAATTGTATTGAAGAAACTCATGCAAGCAGGTAAGCATTAAATGTTTTAAATCAATAATTATATTATTTTCCTAAAGATACTAAACATTAAAATAAAAAGCAGCAGATTAGGTAATCTAATCAAATCACTTGAAACTTCCATTGCCGAATTCGAACCCCTATCATACACATACTGAATTTATGATGGCCCACCGTGATGAGCTATTATACATTTCAATAGCTATAGATGGAGCTAATTGTTGAAATTGCTTAATTTTATTTAAAAAATTGTAAGGTCTTCTCTATTTTATGTGAAAAGTCTCTACTCAATAAGATAGAAAACATTACAAGAAATCTTATTTAAAATTACTATGTAAACAAAGACGAAAGAGTGTAAACGCAAGGTAAAGTTCGTTTTAAGTACATTTGTGTAGTTTTGTTCTACTTTGTTTAAATAAATATTAAATGAATCAAAACGTTTCTAGTCTCCTCTAGTCTAAATAAGCCACTAGTAGGTATACAAATTAAATTGAACGTCCAAAAATATTAATGTTAATCCATACTGAAAAATAAATCATTAAAAGATTTTATGAATTGGGGTTATGTCCATATCTCCTTATTATTATTTAGTAATTATTACATTAAAGAAATTTAAACATCGAAATGTTACAAAACTTTGTATGTAAATATAATATAGGTTTAGGTAAACAGAAATAACTACATATTATTATATCAGTACTTATCAACATAATTTATGTCATTCCTATATTTACACAAATTTGGCTGACGGAGGTCAAAGTCATTTCTATATATGTATAGTATTGATAGTATAAGTTTACGTCGACGTTGCAGAGATATAGTTTGAGTGACGTAAAAAATAGTTTGAATCAGGGAGAGGAAACTTACCTGAATTAGTGAGGGAATTATCACCGAGCCCCGTGGAAGTGTCGACATCGGCGTGCGCGTCAGCCGCAGCGGCCACCAGCAGCGCGCATGCCCACGCGCAGCTCGCTACCGTCGACCAGACGAGATGCGCGCCTCTCCAATCTCTGTGCTCTCTACGCTGACCCATCTCACATCACCAAATTAAAACTTCAGTCCGATAAACATAAATCACAAAAAGTTTAAAATTTACCTTTTTTCATTCTAAAGTTCAACGCAAAGTTTAGAAAGTTATCTTTTGTACTTTGGAAGTTTTTGATAGTAATAAGAAAACGTAAAAAGTTGCTTTTAAAACTATGAAGGCGTCTACGAATTACTTTGCGAGTCGGAGCTTCCCGTCGGCACAAAATAGAGCCGTTGCAAGCACGAGATGGTTGCGGCGCGGTCGCGGCAGCACTGGCCGCGGGTCCACATTGCGGCCACGACCGGCTCCTTCGGAGTCACATCGTCTCACACCCGGCTGCGAGGAGGGCCGCTGCGCGCGCATACACTTCGACAACCAATCGTGCCGTGGGGGAGGGACCGCGCGTAAGACGCACGGAAGTATGTGCGAAGGCCTATGTACAGTGATGATAGCGGACAGGTGGTTTCACGGCCGTAATTAGGCGTTTGATAAGTTATTGCCAGGTACGTAAAAAATGGTAAAACCCCTAAGTGATTAAGATAAGCCGGAAGAAGCATCGCTTTTCCACATACGTACTCTCTAACTCCTTTACTTACTATACTTTACGAAGTAACTTTTAGGTGTGTTGTGTTACCGCTGTAGTGCGTAACTTTCAGTTTGGAGCTTTAAACGGCAACAATAACAGGAGCTTTGCTACGAAGCGCTATTCGTAGCGTTACGAAACATGTTCATAGAATCTGATTAATAATTATTGTTTATTTTTACCGACTTCCAAAAGAAGGAGGTACTGTATTCGGCTGTATGTATTTTTTTTTTTTTTTATATATGTTCACCGATTACTCCGCCGTTTGTGGACCGATTTTCAAAATTCTTTTTTTGTTCGTATGCTTATACTCCCGAGGTGGTCCCATTGTCACCAAATCAGGATCTGATGATGGGATCCCAGGGAAATCGAGGGGAACTCTCAAATTTTATAGGCACACACATTGATTTTCTTATAGTTTCTGAAGCATAAGAGATATTTACGCATAGAAATCATCATCTCATGTTGCTGAGCTGATGATGGAAGGTACTGCGACAGTGAGGAGTTGAGAGCAAATTCTTTCAATAAATAGTTTTTTATTCGAAATCTTACATTCCCGAGATGGTCCAACTGTCACCAAGTCAAAGTCTGATGAGGGGATCCCAGAGAAATCGAAGGGAACATTCAAATTTTATAGCACAACAAATGATTTTCATATTTTTACAAAGCAAAACAGACATTTGTGTATAATTATCGTCATATCATGTTGCTGAACTGATGATGGAAGGTACTACGACGGTTAGGAGTTGAGAGCAAATTCTTTCAATAAATGGTTTTTTGTTCGAAATCTTACATTCCTGAGGTGGTCCAACTGTCACCATGTCAAAATCTGATGATGTGATATTAGGGAAATCGAGGGAAACACTGAAACTTAATAGGCACACACATGCTTTTAGTCATATTTTTAACATAATACAAATATTTATGTCTGGTAATTATCACCTGCTGTTGCTTAACTGATGATTGAAGGTACAACTCCTCAACGGTTAGGAGCTGAGAGCAAATTCTTTCTTTAATTTATACGTTCAGGTGGACTGATAGTAGTTTTCTTTCAGACTTTTAGATGGCTATTAGATAAACATGATTATAAAAGGTAAATCTGTTTAAAGTTTAGAAGTTAAGTGAAATTTTTTCCAATTATGCTAATACATACAGAATTATTAAAATTACTAAAAAGAGTGAAATAAATTAAGTTTTTAACAAAAAAATAGAACCGACTTCAAACGGTAAAAAATAAAATTGTTCAGTACCTACTTCTTCTTGCTTATGGTAATGACTCTTAAAACTATTTTTGAAGTCGGGCCCTTAGTGAAATGTCCTAACTTAGTAAATATAGTGTACCTTTCGTTCTGAATGGGCACCGACTCCAATATAGTTTTAACAGTCATTACCATAAGCAAGAAGAAGTAGGTACTGTCCCACTGTCTGTACTGTCGGTGCCAATTTAGAACGAATGGTACGACATTTACTAAGGGCCCGACTCCAGAAATAGTTTTAAGAGTCATTACCATAAGCAAGAAGAAGTAGGTACTGAACAATTTTATTTTTTACCGTTTGAAGTCGGTTCTATTTTTTTGTTAAAAACTTAATTTATGTATGTTTATAATCTCTCAATCATGAAGTAATTATTAAGTACTTAAAGATTTTAATGATGTGTACATGTATAGAAATTACACTTATAGATGGAATTATACTAACACGCATAAAATATAAGCGTCGCTTGAAAAAAAAAATTAAAAACAATTAGATTGTAGTACAAGATTTCAAATGAGATAATAAAAATAATTTAATATAATTGAGATGTTTACTCTATGTACAAAAACCTTAATAAGGTTGCACAAAATTACGCTTGAAAACCAGGATAACATTTTAATATATGTATTTATAAATGATTTTTATTGCCTTTTATCAATAATAATTTAGGGAGTTTACTGTACTGGTTTGTGACGTCACACACATTCTAATCATACTTACAAAATGTATGAGGATGTCACGTTTTGACAGCTTGTTTATTTTTACGGTATATATTTTTTTGTTTATTTTTTTAGACACAATTTTCTTTATGGTAACTTACATAACGAAAACTCACTTAATTGGACTTCAAAGAAAATAATACAAGTTATGCAGCCTACATATAGATTCTAATGCATAACTGTAAGAATGAATATATAGAAAGGCCATATTCTAAAATGATTCTCGCAAAAATTCTGTAGAGATTTGTGAGGACAACATAGAATAAAATCAGAGAGACTTACACGAATTAAGTTCTTAATAATTTAATTAGAAAATAAATGTGCAGTGCACTCATGTCCGTTGTACTACTAGTGCAGAGTCGAGTTCTTTAAATAAATAATTTTGCTAGTTAAATCACTTTTGCTTTAGCGTTAAAAAATTAAACTATTATAACCTTCAATGTATATTTAATTTTATATAAGTACTCACGTTATAAGAAGACTATACTATATTTACCTATCTGTGTACCCTTAAAAATATGAAATATTTTTTATACAATGGTACTTATTTTACTGACAAGTAAAACGTTTACCGATACAATATCACATCAATTTCATCTTCTTTATAAATTCAGAAATTGCTACTAGTAGAAATGGGAAAGAAAAATACTTTAAAGGATTCCACAGAATTCTTATTAATTACCTTACTTAACACGTAATTTTTACTCTACACATTTATTTGATTAAGAAAACGTATTTCTAACAGAGACAAATAGTTTTGTAGTTTCTTAAAAAAGTCAAGAAAACTGTCTACTTGAAGAAAATTATAATATTATATTACTTTCCAATGGGGTTTTAAGGTTTATTTTATTTGTCAAAAGAAAAGCAAATCTGAGATATTTCTGTACTTACTGAATTTATTTTAATAAACTTTAACTTACCCTGCAATGCTAATAAATAGTAATACATTTCAAAGACAAAGATTTTTATTTGCACAAATATGGGTGTAAGTTACAGGGTTTGCCATATTTCACTCATGAAGTAGGTATGGAAATATATCAAAAGATTAAAAACTTAATTTAATTGATGGTTAAAAAGTTTATACTTAAATTATTTGGATACGATACGATATATTTGGTACGTAAGTACTAATTATTTGGATTCGTTCCCATATTGCGTTTTACGGAAACTATATTTTCTAATTTTTATCGTCTCCAAGAAAAAGAAACAGGTTACTTATCAAAACATTTTATGAATGTTACCTATATTTTCTGGTAAAGAAGCCATCGCTTTACTTGAATGTCTGACTGACTTGACTGACTGATTACTGACCACTTACTGACTTTACCTATTATTACTCGTTCAGTTTCACCCAAACTGGCAAAAATGTGATGCAAAAATTATACTTGACGCTGGCAATATGCAGAGTTTGCGATGCCATAATTGAAGAAAAAAAACTAACATAATATCTAATCTATAAGTCAGGCCAACGAGACGAGATAAAGAATGTAAACAAACGGACCGTTACCAAGTTACTATTGCGAGAGCGAGCAATTATTATCTCTGTCCTTATCATTCATACGCAGTAATGGCGTCAGTTAGTCGATGACAGCTGTTGTTGCGTGTTTCGTGGTACAGGAAGGCAGTCAATACCGCAGTTGTCAACATTTGGTCGAGTTTTGACGGGAAATCGAAAAAGACAATATGTTGTGCTCTTGTTTTATTTTCATGTTCTTGGTATATCTTTGAGTAATTGTAATTGGGATTTAGAAGACGCAGTGGTATAAAGCCACGCACTCATAAACATAGTTAAACATACAACTAATCAATTCATTCGAGCAGCGATTGTCGAGCGGTTAAGACCGCGGATTCCGACACGGAAATACAGAGTTCAAACCCTCGGTGAGCACCTTTGGAAAAATAGTTTGTTATGTGCGTATTTTTCGCTGCTCCAAAAATATGATTTTTAGAATTGGGTATCTAATATTGGGGATATAAGTATCTTAGAGCATCAAGGTATGACAGGTATGACACCCGTCAGAGGAGTGGCCTTTACGGGCGAACCCCTCGTCCCAACGTCCATGCACATGTGCCTTCTAGTTATACAAGTAGTGTGTCTGTGTGTGTCGGTGTCAGTGTTGACGGTGCATAGAAAATGACGTTGTTAATTGAAATTGACATATTTAGAAATGTATGCGTCTGTAGCGATGAAAGAATATTTGTGAATGTGTGACAAAATTAAAATGTGTGCGTTCTTCCCCCGCACGCAAGTATATCAAGTATCTATAAAATCAATGTGTGTGCCTATAAAATTTAAGAGTTTCCGTCGATTTCCTTGGCATCCCATCATCAGATGTTGACATGGTGACAATGGGATAACCATGGGAGTAAAAGTTTTCGAACAAAAATAACCTTTATTGAAAGAATTTTCTCTCGACACCTAACTGTCATAGTATACTATGCACAAATATCTATTTTGCTTTAGAAAGTATAAGAAAATCAATCTGTGTGCCTATAAAATTTGAGAGCTCCCCTTGATTTCTTTAGGATCCCATTAACAGATCTTGACTTGGTGACAGTTGGACCACCTCGGGAGTTTAAGTTTTTAAACAAAGGATCGTTTGTCAAAAGAATATTCTCTCAACTCCTAACCATCGTAGTACCTTCCATCATCAGCTCAGTAACATGAGATGATGGTTACTATGCACAAATATCTATTTTGCTTCAGAAGGTGTAACAAAATCAATGTGTGTGCCTATAAAATATGAAGAATTTTAAAAATCGGTTCACAAACCGATTGGTGAACATATATAAACATATAAAAAAATACATACAGCCGAATACATTACCTCCTCCTTTTGGAAGTCGGTAAAAATCGAACTCCTCTTTTAAAAATAAAAAGAAAGTTAAAAACTAAAGACAAAGACAAAGACTTTTATTTGCACAAATATGGGTGTTTACAAAAGGTGTTTTTATACATTTAGTTCGCCATATTTACCTTCATGAGGTATGCAAATATTACAATAATTAAAAACTTAACTAATTACAAATTACAAACATAAAAATGTACATTGAAATAGTTTTATTTATTTATTTTATTTATTTTTATTTTCGGATCGGATCCGATCGTCGGCTTTGGGTACCCATATTGCAGGGTTTTTGTACACTGAGAGGAAAAAAAGCCAAAACAAACCTCCCAGGTTTTTATGAAATTCCTTTATGCCGCTTTATCGTTTAGAAAATCAGTGACTGAGTAATATGCCTTTTCCAGTAAATACGTTTTAAGTTCCTTTTTAAACTCATTGCCCGCTTTTATTTTGAGGAATTCCGGTAGGTTATTGTATATTTTTGGTCCCATGCAAAAGACACTGTTATGATATTGTCTTGTTTTAGAAGCTATTGAAAAAAGTTTATTGTTATGCCTTTTCGATTTAAGCGTTTTATATTTAGTGAATTCAGCTTTGACCATTAAAGAGATCTCATAGATAATTATAAAGAAGGGAGCGTCATTATTTTTAAATTTCGAAAGTGCTGCCTACAAGTATCCGTTTGTTGCAGTTGACATATTGCGCGGATGCACTTTTTTTGGGCTTTAAATACCTACAGTTTGAATTCCCGTCGCGTTACCCCAGAATATTAATCCGTATCTTAGAGTTGCACCAACAAAAGCATGGTAGGCATTTAAAACCGCCGTTTTACTATCAACCTTCGTTAATTTATATATAGAGCAAATGAAAACTTATTTAATTGTTTACAAACATGTTCTTTGTGTGACTGCCATGTAAGTTTGCTATCTATGTATAGTCCTAAAAATTTTGTTGTTTCTATTTCAGATATTATCTTTCCTTTATAGTTAACATTTACTGGCTGTCCATATGATACTCTGTTTTTAAATATCATTATATTAGTTTTATCGAGATTAATTTTAAGATTGTTACTATCTAGCCAGTCTATTAGTGCTTCAAGAGCGTTATTTATATTACTTTCGAAAGAACCTACGTCTTCTTTTCTAAATATAACTGTACTATCATCAGCAAACAGTATCATAGGTTGTTTTATGACTTTAGGAAAATCGTTAATATAAATCAAAAAAAGCAAAGGGCCCAAAATACTTCCTTGAGGCACTCCATACAGTACTTTCCTAGAGGGAGAAAGGTGTTTTTTTTTGAGTATTTGTGATTTCATTAATTTTTGTTATTTCTGTAATGTGTTGTCTGTCAGTTAAGTAGGAGTTAATTAGGTTTAATGCATTACCTCTGACTCCATATTTCTCTAACTTATATATCAATAATTTATGATCTACATACTCGAATGCCCGTGTCATGTCCCCCGACAATGTCCTAAAAATATACCGACTAAAAAGGTATTGAAATGAAATGAAATGAAATGAAATAGTTTGAAATGAAATAGTTTATTAACATCCTGGGTAATAATATACACTTGATGTTTGTCATTGTTCTACGGTCATCAGCTGACCGTCATCCGCTTTTAACATCAACATCATCATTCAACAAGATTTTATAAAAAAAGAGGTTATCAATCTCTTAATTTAATTACGAAATCAATAAATATTGATTTTTGTAGAGCCATAGTCACACGTAAGTAACCTCGTGAAAACTTTCCATACCGTATGTATCAGTACCTACCTATCACATTTATGGTCGTCAATCTTTTAATGAATGAGATTAACACTATCTTTGACTAAAATACTAAAACGTGGTATGTAAATTTTTAAAGAAAAAAAACTACTTTTGGTAGCTATTGACTCTATTTTAACCCAGTTCAACAAAAAGGAGGAGGCTATGTCGTGTGAGGTATACCGTGACCGTAATCCTTACATATAGTAAGGATCAAGTCAGATAAACGGTTTTCTCATGTAGGTATGTTCACCGGATTTTAACGGATAAACCATATCCGATTTGAATGTTTTTTTGGTATTATTTTTGATATTAATTTAGTTAATTTCTGACCATGGGAGCCCTGAGAAAAACCACTATAATGATCCGTTTTACAATTATTTTACATGTCTAAATTAACTATTTATGATATTGTGATAAGGTTCTAAAGATGAAGCCCATAGAAAGTGGTTTAAGTTGTATTCGAAAGCTCAACTAGTCACATGTTTATGTGTGCTTCTCTGCTTTCACACTTTTTAAACACTTACAAAAATATATAAAAAAAACAACTTCAAAAAGTGGATATCAAAACATTTTTTGCGTATAGTATCTTTTCTTTTTCTTTTTCAACCTTTTTTATCCCTCCTCTAACAAGTGAGAAGGACATTTAGGCCATAGTCCACCACGCTGACCTAATGCGTATTAGTCCACTAATGCATCATACCTTCGAGAAATTATGAGTATTGGCATGCACGGTGATGGAAAACATCGTAATCAAATAAATATCACAATATTTTCCACCATCGTGGAGCAGCGATGAAAATGCGCACATTACAAATTTATTTCGTAAGAGGTACGCAACGAGGATTTGAACCCGGCATCTCCCGCATCGGAGACCGTGGTCCTTACTACTCGCCCATCACCGTTCTTTACTTTTTTACCGACTTCCAAAGGAGGAGGTACTGTATTCGGCTGTATGTATTTTTATATATATATATATATATATATATATATATATATATATATATATATATATATATATATATATATATATATATATATGTGTGTGTGTGTGTTCACCGATTGCTCCGCCGTTTGTGGACCGATTTTCAAAATTCTTTTTTTTGTTCGTATGCTCCCGAGGTGGTACCATTGTCACCAAATCAGGATCTGATGATGGGATCCCAAGGAAATCGAGGGGAACTCTCGAATTTTATAGGTACACACATTAAACTTTTTATACTTTCTGAAGCATAAGAGATATGTGTGCATAGTAATCATCATCTCATGTTGCTGAGCTGATGATGGAAGGTACTGCGACAGTGAGGAGTTGAGAGCAAATTCTTTCAATAAATAGTTTTCTATTCGAAATCTCACATTCCTGAGGTGGTCCAACTGTCACCAAGTCCAAGTCTGATGAGGGGATCCCAGAGAAATCGAAGGGAACATTCAAATTTTACAGCACAACAAAATGATTTTCATATTTTTAATAAAGCAAAATAGGCAATTGTGTATAATTATCATCATAGGTATCATGTCGCTGAGCTGATGATGGAAGGTACTACGACGGTTAGGAGTTGAGAGCAAATTCTTTCAAGAAATGGTTTTTTGTTCGAAATCTTATTTATACTCCTTTGGTGATCCAACTGTCACCATGTCAAAATCTGATGATATGATACTAGGGAAATTGAGGTAAACACTGAAACTTAATAGGCACACACATTCTTTTAGTCATATTTTTTAACATAATACAAATATTTATGTCTGGTAATTATCACCTGATGTTGCTAAGCTGATGATTGAAGGTACAACTCCTCAAAGGTTAGGAGCTGAGAGCAAATTCTTTCATTAATTTATAGGTTCAGGTAGACTGATAGTAGTTTCAGGCTATAAGATGGCTATTAGATAAACATGATTATAAAAGGTAAATCTCTTTAACATTTAGAAGTTAAGTGAAAAAATTTCCAACTATGCTTATACATAGCTATGTACAGAATTATTAAAGTTACTAAAAAGAGTGAAATTAATTAAGATATTAACAACAAAATAGAACCGACTTCAAACGGCTTGGCTTGGCTGCAACCCTTTTTGCGTCCCACTGCTGGGCACGGGTTTCCCCCCTTATTGGGGAGGCCTGGAGCTCACTCCACCACGCTGCTCCAATGCGGGTTGGTGGAGATGCGGGTTAGTGGCCACCCGCTGTCGGATGTTTTCAAACCGCCCACAAGGCCTCCGACAAGGTTTGACGACTGTTATCTATCGACAACAACCGGGACCGACGGCTTAACGTGCCCTCCGAAGCACGGAAAAGCACTTCAAACGGTAAAAAATAAAATTGTTCAGTACCTACTTATTCTTGCTTATGGTAATTACGCTTAAAACTTTTTTTGGAGTCGGCCCCTTAGTAAATTTTTTTTGTTAAAAACTTAATTAATCTTACTCATTGTGAAGATTGCCAAAAACGTAACTTTGAGTTAGTGCCCATTTCTAGAAAGTGAAACCTTGGTCTAATGGTACCTACTAAAGTTTTTGTAGTAAAAACATAAACTACAGAAGTAACCTAACTTATGCAAAAAAGCTTTATATCGATTTTTTGTTTAAAATAATTTTGTCGTCGTGCACTTAAAGGTTTTATAGTGGTATTTTATATTTATATGACTAAGTTTTTCAGAATAATAAGTTCGCTCATAACTAAAAAAATGCTAAATGACGATTAGACATCTGCATCCAACTCGAAGACCCGAAGCAAGTTCGTAGGCTTCTTTGAGATCATTTGTAATGGCTCAAGAGCTTACAAACCACATTACCTGAATTTTATTCCAGAGAACATATCTTTAGGACTTTTAAACTGAAACATTAACTGCTCACAAGCGTTCACTGATATAAATTTATATATAATACCTACCTACCTACTTATAACTTTTTGTGTTTGTAGTTAGATCTAATGAAGAGCCAAGCCCTTAAACCCAACTCTACTAAAAATTCCTTTTTGGAAACTTGGTGATCGTTAACTTCTGTGCCTAGAATGTATGTACCTATGTATGTCGTCAGTTATTTTCGGATTATGTGTAGATTGATTTCTTCGTCGAACCTTACAAGAAATCTACTGCAACACGATCAAAGATCTCGGAGTTCAGAATTTGAACAAGTGTTAGTTGGCGTTTAGTCAGCATTAGGCGTGAGTCAGCGTGACCGTTGACTTTGATATTAAATGTAATGTAAGAGGCACCATCCGGTGAGCTTCGGTTCCTTCTCTGCTCTGTGGTTGTTAATCACAAAGATATCATTCAGTATCAACCGTTTGTCTGCCAGAATGGAGTTTGTCTCGCTTTTAATTTAACCATTAGAACTTGTCAAAGTCCACTTGCACTGTGGCTTCTTCTTCAAGGAGTTCATCATATCATCATAAACAATAAAGGATCTGTACCATGAAGTAATAATATATTATGTAGAGTTTTTGGCGGGAAAACTGAAGGGACAAGTTGTGCTCCTAAAGTGGATAAAGTTGATGGCATTTTGTTCGATATAGCTTAATGACAGTGCACGAGTGTTGAGAAATAAAATAACAGTGCGAAAACATTTTTTTCGGCTTGCCTTCAAAACTCCATAAACACATTCTGGTAAAGTAGCCATCGCTTTACTTGAACATCTGACTAAATAGTCAGACTAATACCTGACGACTTACTAATTTATTCTATGTCTACTAAGTGATGCAAATATTAGACGCTGGAAATTTGCAATATGCATAAGAAGTTTGTAAACATACTCGGGAAATTTTATAGAATTTAGGGGCTTATATATATATATATATATATTTTTACTTTGCTATTCCCTTACTATCGAAATCTAATCTAATATAAAGATGATATCATCTAAAAATAAAATCTAAAGATGTATTTATAAATATATATAGGTTACGATAGGTATATTTTAAGGTAACGATATACATATTTGCAATTCGTTTCGTTTATTTGAGTTTTATTTGTTAGAGTAGCGAAAATTCACATACCTACACCGTTTTTTTACCTTTAATCAGCGCGGAGAGAAAGAGACCTCTATGTATACGGAATGTAAGTAACAACATGGAAGGAAAGGTACTCTAATGGTAAGTTGATGTTGCTGATGGAACTCAAGCTTCATTTCCTTGGTCGCTAGGTGGCGCTGTGCCCGGTAAGAAGCTACGTAGTCTAAGTACATACGTAGTTTCTGCTGTAGTACAACCTCAGCCAAACCTCAGCCATTTAATTTTGCAGAATCTGAGTTTATAGGAATAACTGTGTCCTTTGAAAATGTTAAATACAGAAATAAAATTCCATTCACAACGAGGGACAACGAGGAGAACTCTGAAACTACAAGACTTCATGTGGCATGTCAGTGCAGTCACAAGTTGAATGGGTGGCACTTTAGTGCACTTTAGTTCAATTTTTATTAGCTTTAGCTAATAAACGGCGAGTGCAGCATAAAACCGTCGATGCTTCATAAGCATTAAGTCACACATTTTTTAATTGTTAGTTTAAACTTTTAAACAATAAAAAACTAATTAATTCTTGGTTGCAAGTTTCACAACTAACAATTTACAATTAAAATTTTAATTACAGTTAAAATTTGCCCAACACTGCTGGTTTGTTTGTCTGCTACTCCATTCAAATTAAATAATATGGTTAATAGAAGTTAAATAAAAAACCATAATTTAATAACATTACCATTTATTTCATATTTAAAAAGTAGTAATAAGGTATTGTTAATTGTAAATAAACTAACTTAAGATTTTATTAATAATTAGACTAATAGTGACTTTGAGAAATTTTAGCCTCCCTTTTTCCATTTTTCCCCAGGAGTATATTCAGTCATTGGCCGCCCTGAAATTCCACAGGTTCCAATGCCCACTCTTCCTGATAGATTATCTGGTGAAGCAAATATACTCTTTCCCCGCACCCCTGCTTTCTTAGAGGCTTTCGAATGAAAGGACAACCACTTATTTTTCTCACTTTCTCTCTCTTCTTCTATCTGCTTGAAACGCTGTTGCTTCTTTTGTTTTTTCTTTTTTAGATATTCTCGGTTGTAACCTTTGCCATGCCTGAACATAAAGCGAGAATAATAATCAATAATTGCATAAATTAACTATAAAACATAATCACCACAGTTATAAGTGAAACAGTCCAGCTACTGCATATAAAATGTTTTCAACGGTTCTCCTGTTTAATTTTAATTTGCAGAATAAACATAGAAACAAACAAACAAAGATACAAACAGTATCCAGATACAACAATATCTGGTGTTAATACACCACAGTATATGGGTTAACCAATAAAGGTGGTTCAAAAGGTTCACTGACCACATTTTTTAAGGCTATCTGTATGGCAAATTGGCAATAGAAATGCCAGTAATGTTACTGTTATAAACAACTACACAAATTTGTCCTACGTAGTGCCAATCACATAAAAACAAGTGTTTATTACGTGTTTTACATTTTTATGTTCTGGCAACCTATTTGCAGACCTTGATGTGTGAGGAGGGATTAATGCATGTAATGGGCTGCAGTTTTTGGAGGGCATAGAAGTAGTATTTGTAACTTGCGGCCCCCCGCGACTTCATCCGCGTGGACTTTAGTTTTAGATTTTTTCTAAAATGAAAGTAGCCTAAGTTACATCTTATTACATCATCTACCTACCAATGAAAGTCCCGTCAAAATCGGTCCAGCCGTTGCAGAGATTAGTCTAAATAAACAGACAGACAGAAAAAATGTTAATATATGTTTCTTATATGTATGTAGTAAAAAACGGTTATTTTAATATTACAAAACAGACAACCCAATTTTATTTTTTTGTATAAATAATTTATAGAGATACAACGATGTTCGGCCGAATATTCGTATTCGGCATATTTTTTCATGTTCGTATTCGGCCGAATGTTCGGTTGATTTGCCGAATAATTACCGATCTGAGCTGGCCACACCACGTGAGAGTAAGAGCAAGAAGCCCCATCATGCATGCATGCCAGTTATGCAAAACTCCTCTCAATTGGACGCTATGCCGCACAGGCCACTCCGTCGGGTCGGGTCGTGTCGCGTCGGGTCGCGTTGGGTCTTGTTCTGGTTCTTGTTTGGTCGGGTCGGGTATATACCTAGGTACTTTCGAAATACTACATAAACCCGTTCGTCAAAATATCCAGTCATAATAAACAGATCCACTGTCATCACTCCTGTACTTTATAATTTAATGTCAACAATCTAACGTTCACATAATTTCGGATTCCGCTCTTTTTGTGGTGCTGTAATTTCAGTTTTTTACCATTTTTTTCTTAGATATATCAAATACTAAGCAAGCCATTGAAACACTTTTATTCTTAATTTTTTTTTTATATTAGAGTTTTTGAAAGAGAGATAGAGTTTGTATTATTTTCTTCAATTAAGTTTTAGACAATTTCACTATCAAACTACTGCACCATAGAAAAAGCTCTGCCCATATGTACACTAAATGATAAAATGCACATAATACCTTCGTGTTTTGAACTCTGCTCCTGCTAATTGGAGTGGCCTGTGCGGCACAGCGTCCAAATGAGAGGAGTTTTGCATAACTGGCAGCCATGCATGATGGGGCTTCTTGCTCTTACTCTCACGTGGTGTGGCCAGCTCAGATCGGTAATTATTCGGCAAATCAACCTAACATTCGGCCGAATACGAACATGAAAATATATGCCGAATACGAATATTCGGCCGAAAATTCGTTGCATCTCTATAAATTATTTATACAAATAAATAAAATTGGATTGTCTGTTTTGTAATATTAAAATAACCGTTTTTTACTACATACAGTACCTGGACGCCCGAGCGTTTCTCGGATAAAAAAATTGATTTTCTTGGTTTATTTTTAAGCAAAACATTCATTGGCTAAGTGTTACTTAACAAAGCCTTTTCAAATACCTAGCACCCAATTTAAAAAAAATTGTCACAAAAAATAAAAAAAAACCAACTTGCCTACTTGAGGTTTGAACCCGGGTCTCTAGCTCCGTAGTCAGGTTTCGTAACCATTCGACCAGAAAGCTTTAATTCCATTGACGAAATTTTTATATAGGTCTTTTATATCAACATTGTTATTTGTTTGAAGGGCGGATCGACGATCGACATTTGACGACTTTCTACGACACAATTTTATTAATATTCTCCAATAGATATCAGTAAGAGTAATTTTATATTTAACGGCATAAACATTAAATAAAACAATTTCTATCAATAAAAATTTGCTGGATCGATTTATCATCCCCGAAACCAGGGTACTAAACATCAAAATTTTTGGAGCAGTTTCCGAGATTCAAAAAATATATTTAGATATATACAAGAATTGCTCGTTTAAAGGTATTAGATATATGATACATATACCAAAAAATTTTTTCTGTCCGTCTGTTTATTTAGACTAATCTCTGAAACTACTGGACCGATTTTGACAGGACTTTCATTGGCAGGTAGATGATTTAATGAGAAGTAAATTACGCTACTTTCATTTTAGAAAAAATCTAAAACTAAAGTCCACGCGGATGAAGTCGCGGGGGCCGCAAGTTACAAATACTACTTCTATGCCCTCCAAAAACTGCAGCCCGGAACATTACATGCATTAATCCCTCCTCACACATCAAGGTCTGCAAATAGACACGGCACAATGACACGACAAGACACTGCATTTTTTATAAATAACGAAATTTCTATGAAATTAACAATTTTAAGATAACTGCTTTGAGTAAAAACTATTGTCATAAAATGTCTGGCCAAGGCTCTGCCAGATATTGTAAAATTGTATTTAATTAAATTAAGTTTTTTAGAAGTGGCTGCGGATAGCTCGCGGGGCAGTGGTATTTATTATATATATAGCAGTGTTTATTAATACGAATGATTCAGCCGCATATTCAGTTTGGTACATTTTGGGCTGAATATTTGGCCAAACATTCATATTCAGTTAAACCTACATTCGGAGCATTTCTAATAAATTTATGAAAATTTTTTATTTTATTTCTTAGCAAGCCTGTTTCCCGGTGTTAATGCCCTCCTAAAGAATAAAAACATAAAGTAACATAAGTAGGTTCATAAGGACATAGTAGGTTCTAGCCAAAGATACATTTTGTAAGTTATTAAGCAAAGAAATTAACTTAAAGAACTTACTTTCCCTCATCACCACTCAGTGGTCTCTTTACACCACCGCCTACTGACTTCACATCCTGTATTGAGACTACTTCTAATGTAGTGTACCCATCAAACTTCACTTTTAATATGTCATCTCCTACTTCCTCTACTACTGCATCATAATACCTGAAAATTCATATAATTTCATTATTGTAAGTGAAGATAGTTGTATCATCTTTGGTATAATATAAATAGTGTAATGTATAGAAACTATCACTGAATAAAAATATCACTATAAAAAGTTTCACGTTGAACAAAAGATACACCATGATATACAATTTGTAATAAACATTTGATTTTGGTTGAGTATTATTATCATTTAGATTGCAATGATCTATTTGTTTGATTTTAGTCAAGGTACTTTTGAAATACTATAATTTACATACATTAACACAAAACCTCTTACAATGAAATCAGTCATAATAACCAAAAAAATGTGCTGATTTCAATGTTGATTATAAGAACAATCTTAACACATACATGCCATCAGCTCTCCATTTAGCTTGACATTTGTCACCAACATGCCACTGGGGAGTAGAACTTTCTTGGAACTCTGCTTCCTCCGCTGCCAGCAGGGAAGTTGTAACATCATCATTATTACTAGAACTATGAACGTGACTTAATTTCGATTCACCCTCTTGAGTTTTAATAAGATCTTGTGTCAACTCAATTACTTCTTCTAAATCTGCTTTCAATTTCAGAAGTTCTTCATTTTCAGGATCAGTCAGTAACGCTGCCTCCACCTAAAGTATAGAAAACGTTAGATGTTGTTCCGTAACAAATCCCGAATGGGAAACCAAACAAAAAATAACACAACCTGCTGCAACTGCAATTTGTAGTTTCTAAGATCTTCCGCCATTATTTCGCAATTCCCAAAAGAACTATGAAATCTTTCAATTTCAAACAAATATTCCACTGTCCCACTAAACAAACTTAATTAACATTATTTTTATTTAAAATAACATGAATTTTTATTTCATGCAACCAGAAACCCGTAGAAACCAGACAGAATCAATCAAAATGACGCTGATTGACGCTTGATAATTGACAATTGACAACTCACGTCACGTCAAGCAAACCATTTTTTTTTAATAATTTTGTTTTACGGCATTGGATAAAAATCCTTTCAGCCATTCAATATTTACTTTTCAATTTTAATAATGGCGTCGCAAACTTTGTGCATATTGCCAGCGTCAAGTAAAATTTTTGCATCACTGTAGTCGTAGAAAAGTCAGTTAGTCGTCAGGTATCAGTCAGTCTAGTCAGTCAAATGTTCAAGTAAAGTGATGGCTACTTTACCAGAACATGTCCGATGGAATTTTGGAGGCAAGCCGAAAAAACATGTTTTCGCACTGTTATTTTATTTCACAACACTCGTGCACTGTCATTAACCTATATCGAGCAAAATGCCATCAACTTTATCCGATATAACTCAAAAATACACTAAGAAAATGAAAATAAAACAAGAGCACAACTTGTTCCTTCAGACTTCCCGCCAAAACTCCTCAAGCAAACCAGTTCAAACCACAGACTACTTAACTGCCTGCAGCAGTATTATTTATTCTTATGCCTGCAACCATAAGGGTCTATTACATTGGCCTGCATGCAGGGTCCGATTTGGCATACATTGCTGGTTATCTTGAGTATTTTATTACAATGTACTCAGATAACCAGCAATGTATGTCAAATCGGCCCCTGCAAGTTGGCCAATGTAATCGCCCCTTAGACTTAGAATAATATACTCACGTACTACTGCCATAACTACTACCCGCAACCATCCTGCAACCCATAGAGTATTATTTTATAACCCGGGTAACCTTAAAGCATCGAAGGTATTGACTTCCGTCAAAGGGGTAGCCCACGAATAAAATCCAATACCTACCATACTAACTAATAACTATACGTTACTAAAGTATATATTACTAATTTAATAGTTACAAATAAATACCAATACCTTTGAAGTATTATTACCTATACACATTTTACTGGGTCCAATGGGCAGGATTCCATGAATCCATGCCCGCTACGTGTACCGCTTTTTGTAATAGGAGTAGGTATTTTTGTAATAGCATTACTTAAACAAATTAATACAAATTCTACTGGCGAAGGCCGAAGGAAACTGAAGGAAAATTTATGCTTGATTGAACCATTACCTACGTTCTTCGCAAGTATCACTGTAGGATCCTCGTTCATATAATTAAATTACACAAGCAGGGCCTTTTTAAGTCTATTCTGCGCCGGGGTGCGGGACTCAGCCTGCGCCCTCGTTTTTTTTTTACACTGCAGCGTGGCACGTGACCGACGACACACTGCAGTATGAAAGGGGTCCTAGTCAACCAAGAAAACACAATACACGTAATTTTGATTATTTATTTATTTATTACTCTAAAAAACAAAATTAACTTAAAACTTCGATTACTAAATATCTATTTATCCTGTATCCAACCGGGCCACTTACGCGCCAAAACACTCTTTCGACCGGGGGTCTAGAGATTTTTTGCCGCGATACGCACTACGAGTGTTATTTATGTTCCTGCGACCAGATGTTTACACTTACAACGACTCCAGTTACATTTCTCGGAAGGGAATGAAACAAGCTTACACCTTATAGCTATTAAGTATTTCTACGATGTGTTTTGTTTTTATAATCATCGTTCAAAGCCAAACAAAGAGTCCGCATGTTTAGATTGTTGTTCTGCTTGGTATAAAACGAATGTAACATATAATCAAAGAAAAAATGTGGCACATTATATATATCAGCACTGGCAAACATCTCACATCAGACTGCCAAAAACCATCAGACGCGAAAGCTAAGTGTATTCACTGTGGGGACGCCCATCCCGCTAACTACAGAGGGTGCATGGTAGCAAAGGAAATGCAGATGATAAAAAACCGAAACCTTAAGAAGACGAAAATATTTGATAGTAAAAACGCTGAACCCGAATCCAAAAAACAAATTAACACCACTAACGCTAAGCATACGGTTACCAAGCAGAAACACATTAATAAGTCATACGCACAAGTAACAGCAAGTAACATTAAAACTGCAAAAATAAGCACAAAACAAAGTTCAGAGACAGATGAAAAGTTAGACAAAATCCTCAAGTTCATGAACTCCGTTAATGAACGGTTGAATAAGCTTGAGAAATCAGTTCCAACATGTACAAATTGAGCAAAATGCATCGTCCATTGAAAATAATGACATGGAACTCAAATGGGCTATTACAACATCAACATGAGTTGCAAGTAGTTCTAGTTACAAAAAACATAGATATTTGCTTAATATCAGAAACTCATTTCACTAGACAATCTTATGTACACTTTAGAGGGTACACAGTATATCACGCAATCCACCCAGATAATAGTGCTAGAGGTGGAAGTGCTGTTATAATTAAAAACAACTTGCACCATTTTGAGCATTTCAAACATGAAGAACATAATATACAATGTGTTGCAGTAAAAATCCAAGCCAACGATTGCATGATAACCCTATCTTCTATTTATTGCCCGCCAAAATACACTCTTAAGAAGGATGAATATATAAGACTTTTTAAGCAGTTCGACCATAGATTCATCATAGGTGGTGACTTTAACGCCAAAAATACCTTTTGGGGCTCCAGACTAACTACAACTAAAGGAAGAGAACTATTCAGTGCAATAAAAGACTTTAAGTGTGATGTAATATCCACAGGAAAGCCGACGTACTGGCCTACAGATCCAAATAAACTACCAGATTTAATTGACTTCTTTGTTTATAAAAATTTGTCAAGAAACCATATGAATATCGAAGGCTCGTATGATATGAGTTCAGATCATTCTCCTATATATCTGACCATCAATCATCGATTTCATGTTAAAAGAAAACCACTCATGTTAGTTAACCGCTATACTGATTGGAAAAGCTTAAATATAACCCTAGAAAAAAGCATAAATCTGAATATTCCCCTTAAAACTCCAGAACAACTGGATAACGAAGTTGATACTTTCGTAAAAAACATTCAACAGGCTGCCTGGGAAAATACACCACAGATCAGAATCAGAGAAAATCAGATGACGTATCCGAAAGAAATATTAGATCTCATAAAAAATAAAAGAAAGCAAAGAAAACGATGGCATGAAACGAGGTGTCCTGGAGACAAAAACGAATTAAATAGAATAACAAAAGCCTTGAAACGAAAAATCTTAAAATTTAATGATGACAATACCAACACTTATCTTACTGGTTTATCAAATGAACGTAGTACAGAATATTCACTGTGGAAAGTCACCAAGAAACTGAAAGGTCCCGTCAAACAATGTCCTCCAATTAAGGAAAATAATGGAAAGTGGGCAATAAATGACCAACAAAAAGCAGCTAGATTTGCCTCGCATTTAGAAGAAATTTTTAAAATGAATGAAGCTGAACAACACAGCTTAAATAGCTTCGATAATAATTCAAAGCAACCTGAATTTTGCATAAAACTTACTACACCCAGAGAAGTAAGACGTGAAATAAAGCTAAATATCAACCCTAAAAAAGCACCAGGGTTTGACCTTATCACTGGTGAAATAATGCATAACCTACCAAAGAAAGCTATAATAAAACTCACAACATTAATTAATGCCGCATTTAGACTCCAGTACGTCCCTGACCTGTGGAAAGTGGCGGAAGTTATAATGATACCGAAACCAGGAAAACCACCCAACGAAGTGACGTCATATAGACCTATCTCGCTACTCCCAATCATGTCAAAAGTGTTTGAGAAACTCTTATTAAAAAGAATAAAACCCGTGATTGACGGCAAAAAGCTAGTACCAGATCATCAGTTCGGCTTTAGAGAAAAACATTCGACAATAGATCAAGTTCACAGAATAACAAACATAATAGAGAAAGCCCTAGAGGAAAAGAAAGTCTGCTCTGCTGTCTTCTTAGATGTAGCGCAAGCCTTCGATAAAGTCTGGCATGAAGGTTTGACTATAAAATTAAGAACAATGTTACCTAAACAACTAGCAAACATTTTAGAATCATATCTTTCTAACAGAGTATTCAGGGTAAAGCAAGGAGAAGCTTACTCGGATCTCAAAGAAATAAGAGCTGGAGTACCACAAGGGAGTGTACTAGGACCGGTCCTGTACCTACTATACACCTGTGACATTCCAAAAACAGAAAATAGCTTTTTTGCAACTTTTGCAGATGATACAGCCATATTAGCCATAGGCAATAGTCTCGAGCAAGCTGCAGAAAAGTGTCAAACAGCAATTAATAAAGTTTTTGACTGGACAAAAAAGTGGCGGATGAAACTCAATGAGAGTAAATCCGTACATATAAACTTCACCAACAAAAGTCAAATTTACCACCCTATACATATAAATAATATATGCATTCCATACGCAAACACAGCAAAATACTTAGGTATGACGCTTGACGCGAAGTTACGCTGGAAGCATCACGTCAAGAAGAAACGAGAAGAGTTAGAGCTCAAATACAGAGCTATGCATTGGCTGCTTGGGAGGTATTCCTCACTGTCCATTCAAAACAAAATATTGTTGTATAAACAGGTCCTAATGCCGGTTTGGACCTATGGCATACAGCTCTGGGGCTGTACCAAACAGACTAATATAAACATCATACAAAGGTTTCAAAATAAAGTGCTTAGGGGAATTGCAAATGCACCTTGGTACATACGAAACGAAGATCTACATCGGGACCTAAAAGTAGACTTTGTAAAAAATGTTATTAAGAAGTATGCAGAAGCTCACCATGAAAGACTTCGTCATCACGTGAACGTTGAGGCTGTCCAGCTCCTTGACACCACGGACTTAGTGAGAAGACTCAAACGGACAAAACCCTTTGAATTAGTATAGTGATAGTGATAGTGAAAAGTGACTAAAACAATTATTTAGTGACAATTACAACACAAGAACAGTGTGTTTATACCTTTATGTGCAAAAACAAAGAAGTGCTGTGTCAGAGGACGCATTCTTCATGACTACTTTATTAGCAAATTAAGTTAGAGTAAAATTACTCATTAGCCAAACAAATTAGGCTAGATCGTAATAAAAATAAAGTATTATGTTATACTTTATACAAAAAAAAAAAAAAAAAAATTATATATATATTCAGAATCTACATGAAAAGACCTTTCTAATAAGGTATAATACAAGTATTTTTTTATTTTTTGTTTTTTTTTTATTTTTTGGGTTGAAGTTACGTAATGTTTTTTTCGCGCGCCGCACATGACGGTGTATTGAAAATTTAATTGCAATGATAGTATTAGTCGTATTCATTTAGTTATTCCTTTATTCTTTAGGTAAAGTATCTCGAAACGTTGTATATTTTTTTCAGGTTCATTGAATGAAAAACATACTTCGTAGAAGATGAAAAACGAAAAGTCGGAAAAAATATGAAAAAAATTCGAGGTCACGTTAAAATTCATTTAACGAATTTTATAATTAATCTAATTAAAATCAGGGGGCACACTCATAAAGAATAAGAAATTGCCTTTCCTGCAATATAATTTTCATTGACACTTTTCATACACAAATAGACGTAAAAATGCCAAGAAAAGTAATGAAATTTTTTTTCATTACTTTTCAAATCACGCAAGCAACAGAGTTTGTCAGTGCGCATTACTTATTGTAAAATTAACCTTATTGCGTACTCCATAAGGCGTCGACGGATGCACGGTAAAGTCTGTATTCGTTTGATTTTATATTCAAATTATAAAGAAAACTAATTACTAATCGAATAATATAAATAAAATATAGATTCCCTGATAAATTATCTTTATACTATTAGTGATTGTCATGGTTTTGTAACGTAATAATAGCAGAAAAAAATATAACTTCAATGCGCAAAATTCACACACAGAATTGATCTTGATTCATTTGTATAACAATGATAAAATATAGCAAAAGATACAGAAACGGATTCCTTATAAAATAACCTTTCTACATATGTATGACAGTAATGGTTTTTAATCACTAAATTGTGTAATAATTGAGCTAAAACCAAAACAGCGCCATTGTTGTGGCGCCGCGCAATTCCACTTCATTTTGAAAACCTATTTTACCAAAAATTATGACGCGCATCAAACTTCTGGATATTTGTTATTACTAAAAACACTATAAATGAAATAATTATAACACTTTACTTACGTTTTCAGTAGAAAAATCCACATAAATCAGGAAAAAACCGGCACTAGCACAAACTGTCACTGAGTATTACCAAGCAAATTTGACGACTGAAGGAGTGTCAATTTTGCAACAGAGATTTCTTTTTATTTCACTACCAACCTACAGATATTAAATGACCGAATGAACGGAGAATTTATTCCTCTATGAATTTAAAAATACACCAGACTAAATAGAGACTTATTTTTAAAGCAATACAGATTTAAACAGCGCGAGGTCGAGAGGACATCTATTGATGTCACCGGTCCTTTGGAGGATAACCTCCTAGGTTGATGTATGTGTATGTACATGTACATACACATACATCAAACAAACTCAATTTTTCTTGCTTTTGAGTTGGCAAAGATTTTAATTAAATCATTTATTTTTATAACAATTTTGAATTCTATACTTATAATAGCTAAGTTTGTCAGTCAGTCTTGGGTCATGGTTGAACGAAGATAATTTTTTATTAATTTTAATTTTGAAAAGGATCTTTCACCTTCTGCTACTGTTACAGGCAGTGTTAAATATATACGCAGAGCTGTTGAGATATTGGGAAATGAGGAAATTAAATTATTAGAATTTATATAGCTTAAAATATCAGTGGGAGTACTTGTTGATGCATTGGGAAAAAATATTGGCAACAATTCTAATTCATTATATAAATCCTCCCCGTTAATATCAAATCTATTTTTAAATGTTAGTTTTTCTTGGAGCCGATAACACTGAGATTTTTTTTCTTGCATCTCTAATTTATTCCAGCATTCAATGTTTTGGAAGAGTGAAAAAACTGAATTGTGTTCCGTCAGCAAATCGAATCTCTCATTTAATTTCGAGATAGCAGTGTCCAGTAGAAAAAAATAAAAACATACTTTAAATTTGTTGGTTGGGTCTAAAATGGGCTCATCTGCAGCCTCGTAATCAAAATGTCTTTTTCGGGGTCGTGGACGAGCAGTTTCTTTAAATTCTGTTTCGCATTCTAATTCTTCAGCAATTAATTTTGCATCAGATAACAACTGTTCAAACGCGCTATCGGTGCGGTATTTCTCCAAATCTTTTTTAACCAGATTAATCATTTTGGTAGCTTCTGAAATAATTACGTCCGATTTTTGCAAATTTTTGCTTACAATATTAATCTTTAGTAAAATATTGTACCATATAACTACTGAACATATAAATCTATAAGACTTTAATTTGGCTATTATTGAACTCGCTATGTTTTTTGTGTCGCTGTCATACTTGTTATTTGTAAAAATATAGTATAATGCATCGTAAATTTTATCCATGTTAAAACGGAGTGCTCTAAGAGCATCAAATCTACTTTCCCAACGCGTATTTGAAAGAGGTTTTAATGTCAAAGTAGGTATCTGCTTCATAATTACATCCCAGCGTGATGTGGATGCTGAAAAAAATACATAGATTTCTTGGACAATACTGAAAAAGTTTGTAATTTCCAATGAGCTTTTAGCGGCGTCATTTACTACTAAATTAAGGGAGTGAGCAGCACACGGTACGTAAAAAGCACGAGGATTCATGTCCAATATTTTTTTTTGAAGGCCTATATTTTTCCCCCTCATATTGGCCCCATTATCATAACCTTGGCCTCTCAAATCATCTAATTCAATATCGCATGATTTTAAGAAATCTAACAAATATGTCGCCAACCCTTGTCCGGTAGTATCAGTTACAGGTAAAAAACCTAAAAAATGTTCTCGTACCTCAGCGCGTTTTGTCGATGGATTTAAATAAATAAACCTCACAATAACAGTAAGTTGTTCTTGGTGTGAAATATCAGGTGTGCAATCTAGAATTACAGAGTAGTATTTACATTGCTTCAGAAGACTAATTATAGTCGTTTTAATTTTTTCAGCAATTGTACTAATCAGTTCATTTTGAATGTTATGACCAAGATAATGTGGCATGCGATGCTGAGCTCTTTGAATTCGAGCAATGTGTTCTGATAGTGTACTATCAAAATTAGATATACTCTCCACCAACTTTAAAAAATTACCATTATTTGGGTCATACAACTTCTCGGTTGTGCCCCTAAATGCTATATTTTGACCTGCTAAAAATTTTATAATTTCGATTATCCTTTCCAAAACTGCCGTCCACCTTTTTCTTTCGCGGTCTACTTCAGTTTGATTTACCGAGTCTACTGTTTGCCCTTTCAATAAGTCATTTTTTAGATCCAAATATTTTTTTAAAGAACATATGTGCCCTGAACTTTTTTCATGTCGTTCTATATTTCTCGACAAATGCCCCCAGTCTTTGTAACCAGTGGGGGCATTAAATGCAGTGACATTATTATTAAATAGCTTACAGTGAAAACAAAATACAGAATCAGTAGATGTGGAATATACAAGCCAAACTCGATGAATAATTTCGTTGTTTTGTAACTTTTTACTGTAATATGTATCTGAAAACGACCTCATGTTACTATCTGAAGGATAGTTGGTTTTTTTTTATCTGAATCGGTCCACGTTCTGTTAAAAATAATCTTAAATGATCGGGTATTACTTGCGGCCAGAGAGCAGGATCATTCGCGACATTTTCACAAAATCGTACATCTGGTTCTGTTGCTGGTTGGTTAACAATTGGAATTGGTTCACTTGGAGATAGCGAGCTAGGCGAGGTACTGGTACTAGTATGAGCTGGAACTTGTGAAATACTCGTAGAAGTTTTCTCTTCCAAGTTGACTGTCTCTTCTAACTGTAGGGTGGATGTTGACGATACTTAATACTTAATATAATACTTAATATTAATTAAGTTAAGTTAATACTTAATATTAGTGCTAATAAAGTAGAAGTTTTGTAGAAGCTCAATCAGATAAACGTCCGAATACCTATATACTCGTACATATTGTACTGATCTTTTAGGGAAATTCACGTTTTTTAGTGTTTTTGAAACTAGTTGAGACTTAAAATTACTCATCTCTTTTTAATTTTGATTACCTACCCACGGAAGTTTGTGGAAATAAAACTTTATAAAAGAAACGAAAGCATTTTTATTTTTACACTTTTAGGCTAGATCGTAATAAAAATAAAGTATTACCTTATATATAACAAAAAATCCTGTAAATTAACTAAACCACAGGCTATCGTCCACTTGCTTGCTAACTTCTTGGAGAAGGAGAACCTCTTCATGATGAACTCCTTCTTCAAGAAGAAGCCTCATCGCAAGTGGACTTGGATAAGTCCCAACGGTTCCACGAAAAGCGAGATAGCAGACAAACGGCACATATTTAATGATGTCTTCGTGATCAACAGGTTTAAAACCGGAAGTGATCATCGAATGGTACGAGGCACATTAAATATCAACATCAAGCTGGAACGGTCACGCCTAATGAAGTCTACGCTCCGACCAACACCTGTCCAAATCCAGGGTTCCGAGAACTTTCAGCTTGAGTTGCGAAATCGTTTCGCGGGACTAGAAAAATGCGAGTCTGTGGACGAATACAACACCAGGATGGTACAAACCGTCCACGAGGTAGGGTCCAAGTTCTTTAAGGCACCCACCAGTAGTAGACCCCAAGTGCTCTCTGAACATACCCTCGGTCTTATACAGGAAAGGCGTGAACTATGCGTTCGGTCCCCGTCTTCAATGTCGAAATCCAGGCGGCTCAACAAACAGATCTCTTGCTGCAGACGACGCGATCTGCGTGCTCACAACACACAGTGCGTCAAAAACACTATTGAGCGCAACCGTGAAGTGTTCACAAGAGATCTGAGTGTAAGCCAAAGCCAGTTATTGAGATTGAGGACGGAGTCTGGCTCTGTAGTTTCGTCTAAGCCTGAGGTTCAGAGAGAAATTGAGAGGTACTACGGACGGTTGTACAGCTCCTCGAAAGCTCCCGTTACCGATGTGGTAAACTATAAGAGAGTCAAATTGACCCGACACTATACCGAAGATATCACGGACGTCAGCCTGTACGAAATTAGAAGAGCCCTTAATCAGCTGAAAAACAACAAAGCACCGGGAGATGACGGTATCACATCAGAGCTGCTGAAGGCTGGATGGAAACCCCTCCTAGTGGCGCTCCAAAAACTGTTCGATACCGTCATCAGTAGCGGAACTGTCCCGGAGGGGAGCGGAAGCGTGGTGGTTTTGTTCTTCAAAAAGGGTAACAGAGCCCTTTTGAAGAACTATAGACCCATCGCGCTTCTGAGTCACGTCTATAAGCTGTTTTCAAGGGTTCTTACTAATCGTATTGCGCGCAGGCTAGACGACTTCCAGCCTCCCGAACAAGCCGGATTCCGAAAAGGCTATAGTACCATGGACCACATACACACGCTGCGACAGGTTATACAAAAGACCGAGGAGTATAATCTGCCGCTATTGCGTATGTGGACTATGAGAAAGCCTTTGATTCTATCGAGACCTGGGCGGTGCTAGAGTCTCTCCAGCGATGCCAGATTGACTATCGGTACATCGAGGTGTTGAAGTGTTTGTACAAAGCCGCAACTATGACAGTCCGAGTCCAAAACGGAAGCACTGGACCTATTCCACTGCAGCGCGGAGTACGACAAGGGGATGTTATATCCCCGAAGCTGTTTACCGCTGCACTGGAAGACGTGTTCAAGCTGATGGAGTGGAACGGGCTGGGTATCAATGGCGAACACCTCACACACCTTCGATTTGCCGATGATGTAGTAATCTTGGTGGAGAACCTGGAAGAGCTCAGCACTATGCTAGGTGACCTCCATAGCGCCTCACAAAGAGTGGGTCTTGAGATGAACATGGACAAGACGAAGATCATGCCTAACGTCCATGTCACACCTATACCTGTCGTTGTTGATGGCGCTACTGTCGAAGTTGTCGATGAGTACGTATACCTAGGACAAACGATCCGTGTGGGTAAGTCCAGCTCCGAGAGAGAGGTAACTCGTAGAATCCAACTCGGTTGGGCAGCGTTCGGGAAATTACAAAGTGTCTTCTCGTCCAGAATACCTCAGTGCCTGAAGTCGAAAGTTTTCGAGCAGTGTGTGAGTACAGGATGCCCTCCAACCAGGTGGATTGATGACCTGAAGAAGACAGCGGGTAGTCGCTCGATTCAGAAGGCCCAGGACCGGGAGGAGTGGCGAACTTTAGGGGAGGCCTATGTCGAGCAGTGCACTATAAAAGGCTGATGGATGGATGGTATGTGTCCATGGTACCCACGATACACCCGACCGTTGATCGGCAGTCCGATGGTAACCATTGCATCACACGGGGTCGTCTAATATAATACCTAGTTCCGAAGTCCATAAAGGTATCCACCGGGAGGGCCAACCAAGGTGGTTTCTCGTTCACAGATCTCATGAACACGACGTTACGCAAGTCGTAAGCGTAATGTAAATTCATAATATCAAAACGGTATTCATTGACACTGATTCACTAGTTAGCCATATTGGCCAAGCCACTAATTTTGATAAGGGTATAGTGAGTTTGCGAGGTTAGGGTTTAAGATTTATCGCTATGTAAAGTTATTCTGGACAATGTGAGCCATATAGTCTCGTCTTGGCAATATTATATATGTTTTTCAATGTGATCTATTTTTTTATTTGAATGGAGAAGCAGACGAGCGTGCACGCCACGTGGTGTTATGTGGTCGCTGCAGCTCATGGACATCTACATACAACCTCTAGCAAGCATAGGTAAGTCTTGTCTGAGGTCGTATGCAGTTACGCTGCTACTCCGGAGGCTGGTGGTCGCCTCATGTAAGTGTAGCCGGCAACTGCACCTTTCCACCGAAAAACAATAGAGTTGGTTCACGGCAGAAGTGGGTGCAGCGGTGGTACTTCCCCGGGCGAACCATAATAGTTCTACCACCGACAAATATATTTAGTGAGTACAATCTATGGGGAAGAAAGGTCATCGAATGGCGACCACGTCTCGGCAAAATGAGCACAAGCCGCCTTCCAAGCAGTTGGACTGACTACCTGAAGAAGACAGGGGGAAGCCGCTGGATTCAGAGGGCGCAGAACCGGTCGGACGTAGTGACGAATATTAAGAAGCCTGTACAGCAGTGGGCTAAATTACATTAAAATAATCTTTACAACAGTGTCTTGTAGTCTGGGTAGAGGCATAAGAATAAATAATTATTCTTATTATGGTAGAGGCTGTAGTTTTATCATCTCTTTTTACAACAGAAATAATTTTATTACGAAGTTTTGGGTCTCTCGGCACGTTAACAAATATTTTTTCTGGCATTTTAACGATCGTATTTTTAAATTTGTCACTATACAATATTAATACATAGTTGAAAAGGTGAATTAGATACCAATCGGACACTTATTTGTTTTTAAAGTCAAAATTAACCACACAAAACACTGCGCGCCATACCGCTGCTAAAGCCTAACGGTAATTGTAACGTCACAGCTATCGCGGCGGCCCTCAATGTATTTTCGTTAGTAATTTGGTCATAACTTCGTCAATTTTTGTCGTAGAACAAAAAAATTTGCACTGTTCGTTAAGGATTTCATAGCTCTATAAATCTGCATTCTCAACTAAAAACGTTACTGATCCTCATTACTTAAAAGAAGAAATCAGATCAATCACTGACCGACACTTACATAGGCGCCGCGCGCCGCACTGTAAATTAAAATGAACTTACACCTAATTGTAGTGGTTTAGAGATCATTTCTCTTTAAGTGCGAGCGCCCGGGCGGCTATGTCAAAGGACGCAACAGACGTACAGGTGCCTCGCCGCGCGCCCATTTCAAATGAACTTACACTCTATTGACTTAGAGATCATTTCTCTTTAAGTGCGAGCGCCCGGACGGCTATGTCAAAGGACGCAACAGAAGTACCGGTGCCGCGCCGCCCGCCCATTTCAAATGAACTTACACTCTATTGACAGAGATTATTTTGCATGCTTCAAGTGCGGGCGACCGAGCGGTAACGTGTCAAACGTACATAAACATACACTCTGTTTGGATTAGAGATTTTGCCGCGCGCGTGTTGTATTAAATAAAATTGTTATTTGTGTATGTTATGTAGTAATGCGGCATAACAAGCGCCGAACTCCGAAAGCGTAATAAAAGTAAAAAAAATATTATTGTTGATCACTATTTTTTTTTTTGCTTGCGCATACATATTTGTCGTAAGTAACTTAAAAATTCAGGGGTCGCCAGGCGCCCCCGGGCGCTCCGCGCCCGGGTGCACCGCACCCCTTGCACCCCCTGGTAAAGACGGCCCTGTACACAAGTACACAATCTACATCATTATTCTTCAGGCTTCATTGACTACGACATTTTTTTGTGATTTTTATATATGATAATTTTTGTGGTTACCATGCCGGACTGACAATTTATTGTCCCGGGTTCGATTGCCGGCGAGACAAAAACTTGAATGATGAGTTTCAATTTCTGGTCTGAGTGTTTGTATTCATTCCATTGTGTGCCCATGTTATGCACGACACAGAGAATCGTAGTGTAGGGCTATGGATGTGTAGCGTTAGCGATCATTCAAAAAATATCAGCACCGAAGAAAACTACATACATACATGCAGTGTTAACAGGCCGTATACGAAATTTTGCCGATTTCGCTGATTTACCTGATTTAAAACATGAGATTTTTCACAACACATGAGAGTCTTCGTCTATTAAGCAAAACAATGTAATAAAAATGAAAAAGTAGCTCATTTATTAGTATTTTATTGAAATGATCTGGCATATTGTGCAATAACTTATGGAAATACCGTATTTTAACTGCAAAATCTCCTATCTAAAATGACCTAAATCAGCGAAGACGGCAAAATTTCGATATACAGAAAATGACTTTTTAAATTGATTTTTCTTGTATACGTGTCCGTTTGAGCGCACCATGTAAATTTTTCCAACAAACTTTGCCGGAATTTGTTACTCCATTTAAGAGTGGGTTACATTGCGGTACAAACATCCTAACCAGCCGTACTACGAACGACAACCGTTTTTGTAGGACAAGGGATCGCGCAGGACATCAGGAATAAAACACCCAAAACAAAAACATTTTAGTTAAATTATTATATTATAAAAAATATGCAACAAACATCACTGACAAAAAAATAAGTACCTAAGTGAGTAAATAAAAATTAGTGGGTAGGGAGGGTACCTACAGTTTTGGATGATTGTCTGAGCTTTTTTGTCGTGTAGAATTTCAAACATTAAAAAATACAAATGAAGCAAACCTTATAACCATATACAGGTGAAGCAAACCTTAAATCGTGACTAATTTTTCAATCCAGACGCCACCAATTTTCGCTTATAGCACATGCGCATTGCACAGAAGTCGCAGACATTGTTGCCAATATCAGTGCAAATAATGCTATATATATACAACATCCGCCACTTGACTGATTGACTGACCAATACGACTGGATCAATAAAATGTTAATAGGTATACTCACTAGCGGATCCAGTTTGTGGCTTGATCTTAGTTTACATCCCAATTTTTGATTAAATCCCAAACCCCTTGATCAAATTCGCTTAAATTTATAAACTTTTATCGTTTTTGATATTGACCCTATCGAAACAATCAATCGTTGCTCAATAGTAATTTTTTTTATAATATAGTCTATGTATATTTTAAGCCCAGCAAACATTCATATTTTTAAAAGAGATCATTTTTATCACTTTTTTACAAATTACCAATATTGTGGTCAATCTTAGATGCATGATGATAGCTTTTGTTTATAACGATATCTTTTTTCTTAGTGCAGGATATGGAATGTAATTTGTTTTTTACCTGTGGTACAAGTATTAAATAAAATGCCAATTCTCAACTCGACTGAATACTTGATAGTCTTGATACAATAATGTATCAAGTATCAAGTACAGGTTGATTAAAAATGATGTATTTTAATATGTCTTGTGTTTAAGCTAGGTTTGAAACTTTTGTGTTACTCAGAGCAATCAAAAATCTGACCTTATAAAAAATACATGATACGAAACGAAAAATACAAATATTTTGATATCAGTACATCAAGTAAGCAACAGTTTTTATTTCTAAGACACCATACCTAAAAGTTTATATCAGTGTCAGTCACTTGCAGCAGTTGCAGCTGCCATTATGCTATCAGTGTAAATCAGTATGAAAACGAAATTAAACTTATTTTTGTCTGAATAAATCCCTAGTTATCCAAAAAAAAATGCATATTCTTTCCTTGAACCCCAAGTGCGGTTTTCAATTAGCATATTTTTCGGCGCTTATACCGTCTTTTCGGAAAACGCGCTTACACGCGCGCGATTTTTTGTACCGGAAAATGTCATTTTTTTTATATGTAAACCGAACAAAAAGGCAGACGGGCCGCGTGGTGCTAACACCAGCGATCACCGTCGCCTATGGACACGGACAACCCCAGGCGAGCCACTCGAGCATTGTCGGCTTTGTAGAAGAGCTCTTTTTACAGCTTTCTTGAAGAACCCCATGTTATTGGTCCACTGGGAATGCCTCAGCTGGAAGGTTGTCCCATAACCTATACGTCCGTGGTATAAAGGAGCGTGCAAAGCGGACTGTGGGGGACCACCACGAGTCCAGATGGTGCCGGTGGAACTTTAACCTTCGCCTGGTGGTATAATCATGCAATGGTGATGTAGGCATGAGTTTGAAAAGTTCCTCGGAGCACTCACCATAGTAAAGTCGGTAGAGGGTCGGTCGGTAGACACGCAGAGCGAGCCTATGTCTCTTCGCAAGCTGAGCGGTTCTAGCTTGTCAGTCAATCTTGGGTTGTTGACGATTCGGACTGCGTCAATGTCAAAATGTCAAATCTTGACATTTTGACATTTTTGCGACAAACTTGACGCTGCAGCTCGCTGGTTTGAAACCGCTCAAAGATATGAGGATCAATCCCTTTGGTGCTTTTAAATGTATACAATAATTGCCACAAGACTTGAACGCCACGAATTTATATTTTTACTTATTTTAAATTTAACAAACAACAGTTTTTGATTTGAAATTATTTCCGCAACATATTTAAAATTCAAAGAAAATAGATCTCATGCTCTTCAGTGCAGCCAATAGGCTTGTAGACTCCTTAATAGTACGGGGTAGGGCACTAGAAGTACTGAGGGCTGATTTTGTAATTCTGAAAGAAATTATTTCATTTACTTTGATTGAATTTATTTATTTCAGAATTACAAAATAGGCCCACAATTGGCTGATTTTTAATTCTGAAAGAAATTATTTCAATCAGTTAATGAAATAATTTCTTTCAGAATTACAAAATCAGCCCCCTGATATCCTGGTCAACATACATACATAATGAACTGTAACAATAACGCAATACATAATAAATGACATTTATATTGATTTGATACTAAATAAAAATCATGTTTTTAGTTAGTTAAATGTCAATTTTTAAAGCTTTAATACATTATTACTCCCAATTGCTGCTAGCAGTTTCATTTAGCTAGTACCTACTATATACCTACTTACCTACTTTAAATTAATAAAAAGCTACAGTTATGAAATAACAATAATTTACGTAACATAAATAAAGTACAAAAATATTGCCCTACAAGATCCTTACACAATTTACTAACACTACATTATTTATATACATATTAATATGTATTAACAAATAATGTACAGAGTATTGACGACACAATGTTGATTAATTTGTAGAACATTTCATTTATTATATCACTGCATCACTCTATGAAGACTATTGGAGATTATTTCTTTTATGAACTATGGATTTTATGAACCAGGTTTATTTGATTGATATAAAAAATGATTTGCTTCCATCTAAATAGTCGGTTTCTGTCATATGTGCGCTAAAACAACTCATTTTCGACATATTAAATAAACCTAATCTCTTAATAGTGTAGCAATACTCAATCGATATGTCATTATTAGGTAGATCACAAGCCTAACAAATTATACGTATTATATTCTTAGTATAAAAAGCAATATAAATCAATAATCGTACTATCATACTAATATTACAAACGCGAAAGTTAGTAAGTATGGATGTTTGTTACTCTTTCACGTAAAAACTACTGAATGGATTTTAATGGAACTTTACAATAATATAACTTATACATCAGAATAACACATAGGCTACAATTTATTAAGATATTGTGTGAATTGTCCAAAATATGACTATAAGTGTCAAGTAAGTAGGAAAAAATCTACCATCTGCAAGCTATTCTGGCGAGCGCTGCTAAAACCGCTAGAGTTACACATATTTAATGTATGATGGAAATGTTTATTTTAAACAGTCCTACAAAAAGCCCGCCACAGTATATATCTATATCTCAAGTTATAGCCAAAATAGAGAACCATATCTACAATAAAAATTGTAAATTTACTGACCCTTTCTAACGCGGGCAAAACCGCGGGGGGGGGGGGTCTCTAGAAATCGAAATAAACTCTAATAAAAATAGCAGTAAGTAAAGTAAATTACACTGATCTATGCAAGAATTAAATAAAAACTCAACAATATTGGCCAATATTATCAAAACGGCACGCCGACGTGCACCCGCACTCCCGAGGTAGGGAGGGAGGTACTATTGCGTGAAAAAGTATACACCATCATACATTCTGATTGCGGATTGTTGCAAAGTAGTTTTTACCTAACTTTACGAACCATATAGTTCTACCACCTGTAAAACGTTACACGTCAGTAATGGACCTATAGCGATGGTTCAGAATTAAGTAGTAACATTGACAAGATGACTTTGGAGAGCAGTGGATTGGTGGTACCGGCGTCGAGACGCGAAGTCCTCGTTGTCGTCGTTCAGCCTCTCCTGCTCCATTGCGATGTCCGCATGCACCGGTGTCACTACAAGCTGCTCGTATTCCAACGGCCTTTTCCTGTAAACAATAATAAATTCAGCTCAAAAATGTTTTCAATAACTATGGTCACTATGATCTTCAAAATTATAAAAAAGCTTTCCGCCCGCGGTTTCGCCCGCGTGGAATTCGGTTATATCGCGCTTTTTAGATTTTCCCGTGGGAATGAGAAGTTCTGCCGCGGTAAAACATTGCTTTTCCAGGACACAAACTACCTCCATACCAAATTTCATCAAAATCCGTTCAGCCGTTTAGGTGTGAAAGAACAACAGACAGACGGAGTTACTTTCGCATTAGGTACCATAAATACCATATACCATTAATAAAGCAAAACTATAAGAAAACTTCTCAACCCACGGGAAAACCTAAGAAGCGCGATATAACGCTGGATACGATGAGTTGTTAAACCAAAATTGAATGGTAAACTATATTAAGTTTTACCTTGGGGAGCAAAAACATGCAGATTTTGGGCACTGTATACTCGGAAACACGCTACATAGAGCTGACCATGCGAAATACAATGTTTTTCCAAGTGTACTCCAGCAACCCTTAGAGTTTGGCCTTGTGCTTTATTAATGGTCAATGCAAATGAAACCCTTACCTATAGGAAATTGAAGTCTTTTAAATTGAAATGAGAGGTCTGTTGGAATAATCGGAATCCGAGGAATGAGTACACTTTCACCCTTTACTGCGCCATTTAAAATAGTTGCTGTAATAATATTCCACCCAAGCTGAGTGACACGCAGCCTGGTACACAGTCTAGAGTCTAGTCTAGGGGCATCGAGATTACGCATGAGCATCACCGGAACCCCTACTTTTAATTTTAATTTATGAGAAGGCACCCCAGATAATTCCAAAGAATTTAAGAACTCTATAGGATATGAGACTATGTTCTGTTTCTATCACTGTGTCTACAGATTCAGTGGTTTCTCCCATAACTTCATCCAAAATATTTTCATTATTCATATTTCATTACATTTTTGATTAATCATAACTTTTGTTAACCCTCTGGAACAGTCTATTATACCAGGACAAAGGGTAGGTAAATAAGTACATAAGTTTTTGCTTAGCTGCAGTAAAAAAAATACTACGTAATTAAACTTATAGCCGGTCAAAACCACTTTTGACTGTAAAAATTAGTCAGAACTGTTTTTAACTGAGGGCGTTGGTCCAAACTTGATTTTTGATTTTTGCAGTCAAAAGTGGTTTTGACCGGCTATAAGTTTTGACTGTGACAGACATATACTGTCGCGGACATTTTTAGATCATTTAAATAGGAATAATTCTTTCATACATATTTTTGGATAACTTGAACCGTTTACGCAGCCCACGCAATGGAAGCCCTCAAATATTAATAATTTTCCCCGTTTTCGCAACATTTTTCACCGATACTTCGCTCCTATTGGTCGCAGCGTAATGTTATAAGTATTATAAGCCTAAAGCCTTCCTCGATAAATGGACTATCCAACACAAAAAAAAATCTATTAGAACCAGTAGTTCCTGAGATTAGCGCGTTCTAACAAACAAACTCTTCAGCTTTATATATTAGTATAGATGAAATATTAGACTTAATTTTATGAAAGTGAAATCAGTACCTACCTATTCACAGTCATCCACGATAACATTTTTGTTATTTTTTTAAATCGATTAAAATAAAACTAACTAATAACCATAATGGCTAATCTCGTGATTAGGTCGCTGAGCAACAGAGTAAATAAGTAAGTAACCACAATGTAAAAAAATGTGACTATTGAGTTTCAACTAACTTTTTACGATTCTGTGTTGGTTTGTAAACATAACAATAGTGAAAATAACGAAAATAACTAACCCAATAGCTTGTAGGAAAGAGATCTTTAACCAATGAAAGAAGCGGAACTCGGACGCTCGTCCCGGCTTGACGGCGGGGTTGGCCGCTCCAATGTAGAGCCACAGCAGCCACAGAATGGACAGGCACCCCAGCGCGTATATCCAGTCGACGAGGAACATCAACAGAATTTTAACAGCCACCTGTAATTTTTCATCAACTTTATGAACAGTACTTTTATACCTATGTATCATTCAAGCATTTTTGGGTGCCTATAATTTTTTATTAAGATAAACTAGTGAGTTATTCTGGATGACAATTAGTTTGAGGCAGTTCCGAATTACGAAATTTCTTCCACCTATAAAATTCATTTATCCATCGAGCTACTCGACTAGAATATTAACTAACGTTAATATTAATAAGAACCAGCCTTGGTTACGACACTTTTGCGTCCCACCAGGCTTAAGACGGGTCTCTGCCCTTTTTTGGGAAGCCTTGGAGCTTACCACTACGCTGTTCCAATGCAGGATGCCGGATTTACGGGATAGTGGGCAACCTGCTGTCGGTCGGATGTTTAGAAACCGCCTCGACAAGGTTAACGATTACCATTTATCGATAAAAACCGGGACTGATGACTTTACGTGTCCTTCGAAGCCAAGTAACTCGCTAAAAAGTTTTAACGAGAGTATCAATACCAATACCGGGTATCAATTCTACACCAGTTTCGCTTATGGCCAAGCCACACTACCTACTTTTAGCATCGGTGGTCCTCGATTTTGTGTCCTTTGCATCGCTACTGCATCTTATCAGAATCGCGACTTTAAGGATGCTGCATCGCGATTTCGTGACTACCTAAATTCGAACGCGGTAGCGGGATCGAGCGTTTCAGCGTCGTTTCAACAGCATCGATGCACACGCAAAATCTCCAATCAACCATGTTAAAAGCAGCTAGTGTGGCTTGGCCGTTAGCTGCATATAATATAATTTGCCACACTTAAATAAAACTCGAGTTTATGGCGGGAAGTCTAAAAGACATATTGTGCTCTTGTTTTAATTTTACTTTCTTGATGTATTTTTGAGTTATATCGGATAAATTTGGCGTTTTGGCATGGCATTTTGTTCGATATAGGTTAATAGTGCATGAGTGTCGTGAATCAAAATAACAGCGCGAAATCCAAAATTCCATTGGTCATGTCATGTTCTAGTAAAGAAGCCATCGCTTTACTTGAATGTCTGACTGACTCGACTGACTGAATACAAACGACTTACTGACTTTACCTATTATTATTCGTCCAGTTTCACTGAAACTGGCAAAAAACTGATGCAAAAATTATACTTGACACTGGTAATATGCAGAGTTTGTGATGCCATAATTGAAGAAAAAAAAAACTCCCAGTCCATATGATACTATAGATACAACCATAACATACCCCCGCCAGCGACAACCATCGGTTGCATAGATGAGAATACCAATTTTTGTTCTTGGAGTGCACGCTCACACTTGGCCTCCGACCGGTGTCGCCGTTCGCCATTCGCCCGTTCATTATAGCCGAATCAGTGGGCGACGGGGTGAAATCCTGAAAATTTAAGTAAAAAGAAACATTAGAGTATAATATATTTGAAAGTACTTACGTTAGCTACTGCACATGCTGGGTGGTATATGGCTAGAACCTCCTCAATTCTTACTATGACTGCCTGAGATAGTTTTGAGTAATTCTAAAAAGTACGTCATTGTGAGCAAATAGTCAAGAAATCAGGAATTCGATATTTTTACGAATAATTTACGATGTAGCTGTTTTTCAGTTTTTTTTTTTTTTTTTTTTTATGGCCACTAACTGTACACGCACAGGTATATCTCAACAAAGAGAGCGCCTACGCATAATATGAGAACGAATTTATTCAAGCCGTTCTTAAGGAGCCAATTTGAATAGCGGCTATAACTTACATATTTTCACTTTATACCTAATACCGTTTTGTTATATAAACAGTTACACCGCTAAGACGCCATAACTGTTGCGTTAGACACATCTGTTTAATATATGTAAGTCTAAAGGCCACTTAGACCATGTGGTATTAAAACCACACGTGTTCATCATTATACAAAACAAAATTAAATATTACTAAGTATACCTATTATAGGTACACCTCATAACTTCTCACACAATTTATTAATGAAATTAATATGTTGGAGGCTAAAGCACTCAATGTCATTTTCAACTTAGTGTTGAATGTGGATAAAGAAGTATGTCAACTGTAAAATGCATGCATTACTTACTCCAACTGTTTTGTGTCGTATCCTCTCTGGAAATAGCAGGTCTAAGTCACTTCCAGTAGCCCCATAAACTTGCGTATCTCTTTGAGTATGCCCTTGGAATCTAAGACAAAACATTTTATAAATTGCAGTTTAAGCATCTCATTTGCTGTTTTACAGCAAAGCCAAACTAGCTACTTTTAGCAGCAGCGATCGGCACTTCTAGCGCAGCGCAGGGATTCCTATACCTTGTCCAAGTGCCAAAATACGATGCACTATCTATGCACACACAATTCGCTGATGCTAAAAGTCCAGTTGCTTAATACATAACATACCTACTCATTTAAGTAAGACTTACATTATTGTTGATTTATTACATTTTCGTCCATAAATAAATTTATAGTACTCTGATGGACGAGCGTTGCTCGGATATAAGCAATTGATATTTTTCAGAAACTCATTAGCTTAGTGTTACTTAACAACGACATCTACTGAAGTAGCTCCCAATTAAAAATAGTATTACATATACTCTCTAACAGATGTCATGAAGAGTCATATTTTTCAGTTTATGTTTAAGTTGATTATCACTGATCAAACAATATTTTCTACACAACGATTTATTTACCCCCGAAAACCCCTGCATACAAAATTTCATGAAAATCGTTACAGCCGTTTCCAAAATCCACATTATATATATAGGTATGTACAAGAATTGCTTGTTTGATAGGCAATACTGTCATGCAATGATTAATGAAGGTGTAAAAATAATTTTATGATCAAACAAAAAAATAAAAATCATACCTCATTTCACGTTTGTGTTGTAAATCAAATGTTTGCGCAAGAGCAAAGTAAGAATAATCAATGCTAGCATATGTGATAAGGAATGGCATGGTGACAATCGGTGCTAATTTGTTAATGTCACCAATGATGATAAATGTAACTGTCACTATTGCTACTACCACCATCGAATATATAGGCACCTTGTTAGGACCTCTCTGTTGGAACAGAAAAAAAGATGATTGAAATTAAAACCAAATCAAATATGGGATGTGAATGAATACTGATTACTCATAAAAATCTCAGAGAAGTTAAACAATTACTTAAACATTGTCAAAACACTCAAATTAGTTTTACAAAACCCTGCAGAAAAAAGTTAGCTTAATAGAATAATTAAACTTACCCCATGTCCCAATGCATCCAATCCAGGTATCACTTTTTCATTAGCAATGCTTTGCAGGACCCTTGGTGTACCATACATAGCCCCCAGACAAGAACTCATAGAGCTAACATACAATCCGGCAAGTAGAAGAACAGTCACAGCAGAAATTTTGGCAGTTATTGAAAAATTTGTTAACAATGCCTCCCTTGTTACAGTTGCTGCCAATGTTATTATAAACATTAAGTATAAAAATGTCCTACAAAAAATTAACCAGTAAGTAATACAATGTTTTTATCATTTGATTGGAAAATAATCAATTTTACAATGTAAATTTCAACAGTTTAATAAAATCAATACTTAACAACTGTTTAAGTTCTCATTTTATTACTCTAAATGCCACCTTATATTTTATAGAATCAAACTAATTTTCCCCCTGTAACTCCGCCGTTTTGAATATTTTTATTTGTGTTTGTTTTTTCCCATAGGAATGAGATATTTTGCTTAGGGAAACAATGCAACGAATATTCATGTCGCATGCGCGCCAGGTACGTGAATATTCATTGCTCTGTGGAAAAATCTGATCAATCTGTAGCATCATTTATAATATTAAGTGTTGATTGCATATTACAATAGCACACATTCTTACCCAGTACTAATGGCTGCTAACGAACCATTTGGTATATTCATAGAAGGATTCCTCAGATCTCCACTCATATTAATTCCTGCCAGTATGCCAGTGATGGTTGGGAAAAACACACCAAAACATCTGAACCATGAGTAGCCCTCCTGATAATTGGACCAAGTGTTATTAGCCATGGTACCACCAAGCCAGCCCTTAAATTGGTCATCTATAACAAAGGAATGCTTATATTAACTCAAAAATGTCAGTCAGAGAATATCTGGCAGATGTGAAACATCTTAATTATTTTACATAGATAGGTATTATGCATAAAACATATATGTACATTGATATTATGCATAAATGTAATGGCAAGGGGTTGCCACACTAAACACTTCCCCAAAGTGATCATATTAGATGTTACACATTAAAACCACATTAAGATCTTATAACAACTTGTTGTACAATGCCAATTAACACTAAAAATGTATATTTACCAGGTACAGCAGTAAACGAGCCAACAAAAAAGTCCAGTGCAGCTAGCAAGATTACTAAGAGTAAGATAAACTGTAGTTTAATCACCCATTTGACACCAGCAACATTAATGGTGCCAAGCAATAATACTGCAGCCACAGCGAATCCACGAGCTGCCCAAGTATTGTCAGTGCCAACCAAGCTTGCCATTGATTCTCCGAAGCCAAACACATTTAATGCACAACCAACGGCCTGAAAAACATTTTTATACAATAAACTATAAAATGGACACCAAATTTCAATAATAAAACATCCAAAATATAAGTTAACAGCTATATAAAGAATGCAACTGTTTAGTTTTTGTGAGTTGTTTATTTATTATGTTTGTTAGTATGCCAATGGAGGCTATTTTTATTTTACATTTCAAGTAAATTTAGAACTTTCCACAAGCTCTGCACACTTACATGGTTTAGTTATGACTGTGCCTGTTCAATTGATTTTCCTATAAATTTAGTAGTATAAAATTTGCATTAATTGTTGTGTGTAACTTACTGTTAGCAACTCGGAACTATATTTACCTGTCCAAAGCAGTAGACCATACCCAGAGCTCCTCCCATCCTTGAGCCCAAGGTATGCGCTAACAGAAAGTACACTCCACCACTTTCAATCCTGCATCTCTCACATATTCCTACCGCTGAGAGAACTGAGATTAATGCTACAAATACTGGAACACAAAATATATTGTAGCAATAAAGATATCTTTATCTAAATTCACAGGTATTACTGTTAATAATCAATAATTGATAAACAGGAAAGTATAGCATTTTATAATCTATATGCAATGTGAGACATTCAGTAAAGAAGTAGAATTTAATCATTCAGAAACAATTGCATTTTATTTATATGGTAATAAATACATGGTATACCTGTGAAAATCACTATAAATATAGCATTGACTAGTCCAGCCTGACCAACAATCCAGCCTGATCTAAGAAATACAATAACACCAAAAATGTTTATAAGGCATGATGTAAATACTCCATCCCACGTTCCAAATAAAACTGGTTGTGATATGAAGAAATTAGATTTCCACCATGGTACATCCCCCTAAAATCATAAAATAAAATTACCGCCTTACAAACACTTAGTAGAGCAAAATCAACAAAATATTACTTATAGTATTTTCTGATAGATGGATATACTCTTCAAAGTTCCTTTCCATCTTCAAAAGATTTCCATTCAAAGAAGTAATGATTACCTGAATGTCCGCAAATATTTCGTTTGCTCCAGAAGCTTGATGTCCACCCGTTCCATATTGTGATTCATTGCCCAAATCCACAAAGCCACCGGACTGCCTCCTCATACGAGCCCGATCATAACCAGGCTCATCTGATCGAAAGCTATCTACATCTAACTCGTTTCTCCTAGCTCGATTGTTTTGATCCATAATAAATAAAAGGAGAAAATTATTATTTCACTACAAATTCATTATCATAAAAGCAAATTTTATACGAAGCAGCTGCACTGCTTCCGGATATTCTGTCTGTTCTGTACTTTTGATTGCTGTCAGCACAGCAATTTGCTGATGACATATCTGACACTGACAGTAACAAATGACCATGACAATGACAACACATTTTTTTTATTCGTTTACGACGTTGGATAAAATCCTTGCAGCCATCCAATTTTTTCTTTACATAATTCAATAATGGTATCGCAAGCTCTGTGCGTATTGCGAGCGTAATGTAAATGTAAAAAAGTGTAATTTTGCATCACTTAGTAGTCAGAAAAAATCAGTAAGTCGTCCGTTATCAATCAATCTAGTCAGTCGATGTTCAGGTAAAGCGAATATGGCTTTATCAGGAACGTGTCTGATAATAGTTTGGAGGCAAGCCGATTAAACATGTTTTCGCACTGTTATTTTATTTCACAACAATTGTGTTGTGCACTGTCATTAACCTATATCTCAGACATGCACACCCTTATGTATAATAATAATCAGTTTGTATTTTCTGTACGCCTGCTGTTATTTAAGTTTGTATTTAACATAGATTTCTCAGTAAGTGAATTATTGTTAATTCTTTATGGGAAATAATAAAGCTCTTAAACCATATTAACCAATGGCGATGTTATTATAAAAGCTGAATAACCGTACACTTTTCTGCCATTTTCTGCGGGAGGAGAGGTATACACGTACAGCACACTACAGCGATTTACACTACGCTCGGAGAAATGCTACCTGAAATTATAAACTCACACTAACAAAATCAATTCTCACTGCCAAAAACACACACACATCGTTAAATCAGCGTGTATGCATTCAGTTAGCTTATTTCCTCAATTTTCCTCTAATAAAACAGCAAGTTACTTCCACACGCATTGAATGGGATTACAATAATCTTAATGAATGAGCAAATTCCAGATATTAAATAAAAAATGACAATAATGACGATAACAAAATCAATTTTGTTTTTATATTACCTAACCCTTAATTCAACGGATTTTTAATTTCATTATATTCGTGAAATCGCTACAGATTGAGTTGTTAGCTTCTAAGAGACCCTAGAAAAAATACCTGAAAAATTCTACCTATCTCAGTTTCCTGAAAAAGGTACGTCCATTATACTACACGTTATCAATTATGTAAGACTCCGGTGCGCCCCAATCAGTCCAACCACGTGAAGTATACTTCACACTGTCAAAGGTATTTATTAAAAAAATCCAAAGAAATTTCATAGAATTACATAGAATTTCATAGAAAAATAATAGAAAAATAATCTTCTGAACATAATATGAATATTGTAATATAATATAAGTGATTTCACTAACAATAATCTACCTACTACTTATTCAATGCAAATAAATAATCTTTAATTTTTAATCAATCCCTCATATCCCACAGCTAGTATAAAATATAACTAAACAATGAGAGTTTTTTTGCCGCCTTTTTGAAGTGAAAACTTCTTATGCGGCATTGTGCACTTTTTTGGATGGGTAAAAAATGTTAAACTCGCGTCAGGACACGTGGCGGAGGAGAGGAGACGAGTAAGATCAAACTTCACCGATCTGATAGCTCGATGAGACATAATTATTTAATTTTTAGTCGGGCCTGTCTATACTTGTAAAATTCGTTTATATTAAGCATAGACTAAGGAATATTATTCTAAGTCTAAATTATCAATATTAATTAAGTTTTTAACAAAAAAATAGAACCGACTTCAAACGGTAAAAAATAAAATTGTTCAGTAGGTACCTACTTCTTCTTGCTTATGGTAATGACTCTTAAAACTATTTTTGGAGTCGGGCCCCTACTAAAATGTCGTACCATTCCACCGATAATACAGACAGTGGGACAGTACCTACTTCTTTTTGCATATGGTAATGACTGTTAAAACTATATTGGAGTTGGTGTCCATTCAGAACGAAAGGTACACTATATTTACTAAGACAGGACATTTTACTAAGGGCCCGACTCCAAAAATAGTTTTAAGAGTCATTACCATAAGCAAGAAGAAGTAGGTACTGAACAATTTTATTTTTTACCGTTTGAAGTCGGTTCTATTTTTTTGTTAAAAACTTAATTTATTTCACTCTTTTTAGTAATTTTAATAATTCTTCACATATGTATAAGCATAATTGGAATTTTTTTCACTTAACTTCTAAACGTTAAAGAGATACCTTTTATAATCATGTTTATCTAATAGCCATCTTATAGCCTGAAAGAATACTACTATCAGTCCACCTCAACGTATAAATTAATAAAAGAATTTGCTCTCAGCTCCTAACCGTTGAGGAGTTGTACCTTCAATCATCAGCTTAGCAACATGAGGTGATAATTACCGGACATAAATATTTGTACTATGTTAAAAAATATGACTAAAAGAATGTGTGTGCCTATTAAGTTTCAGTGTTTCCCTCGATTTCCCTAGTATCACATCATCAGATTTTGCCATTGTGACAGTTGGACCACCTCAGGAATGTAAGATTTCCAACAAAAAACCATTTATTGAAAGAATTTGCTCTCAACTCCTAACCGTCATAGTACCGTCCATCATCAGCTCAGCAACATGATATGATGATAATTATACACAAATACCTATTTTGCTTTAATAAAAATATGAAAATCACTTGTTGTGCTATAAAATTTGAATGTTCCTTTCGATTTCTTTGGGATACCATCATCAGACTTTGAGTTGGTGACAGTTGAACCACCTCAGGAATGTAAGATTTCCAACAAAAAACCATTTATTGAAAGAATTTTCTCTCAACTCCTAACCTTCGAAGTACCTTCCATCATCAGCTCAGCAACATGATATGATGATAATTATACAAAAATGCCTGTTTTGCTTTAGTAAAAATATGAAAATCATTTGTTGTGCTATTAAATTTGAATGTTCCCTTCGATTTCTCCGGGATCCCCTCATCAAACTTTGCCTTGGTGACAGTTGGACCACCTCAGGAATGTAAGATTTGGAATAAAAAACTATTTATTGAAAAAAATTGCTTTCAACTCCTCACTGTTGCAGTACCTTCCATCATCAGCTCAGCAACATGAGATGATGATTACTATGCACAAATATCTCTTATGCTTCAGAAAGTATAAGAAAATCAATGTGTGTGCCTATAAAATTTGAGAGTTCCCCTCGATTTCCCTGGGATCCCATCATCAGATCCCGATTTGGTGACAATGGGACCACCTCGGGAGTATAAGCATACGAACAAAAAAAGAATTTTTAAAATCGGTCCACAAACGGCGGAGTAATCGGTGAACATATATAAAAAAAAAATACATACAGCCGAATACAGTACCTCCTTCTTTTGGAAGTCGGTAAAAATATGGACATTGAACAAAGTGCATCTATTAATGAAAAAAGTGACGAAGAAATAGTGCAAGAAAATGAGCGAGCAGTTTATAAAAATACTAGATAGAAATTAATACTGCTAGTTCAAGCAATTCGTGCGGAATTATTCCCTAACGATTCCAAGACATCAAAAAATGTTAATGTTAATGTTTTCACTTCTGCCGGCACTCCCGGAGTGCAACCCGTTGTTTTTGTTTTCAAAACGTCGTCGCGTCGAGGGACCGCTATACGTGAGGGCAGACGACGTTGACAGTTGTGTTGATTTTGCGAATTTTTAGGAGTAAATTATTTTGTTGCAATCTGTGACTAGTCACTGCCTACACCTGTTTTTTTCACTTAGCGGTCCCCCGACGCGACGCCGCTTGGAAAATAAAAATGTTTGAACTTGTATATTATGTGACGATAATAATTATAATAGGTTTAAAATATTATTTGTTAGTTTTTAGAGTTTATTTTTGGTTCGGGGGTTTCTAAAATTTTTAATTTTACTTTTATTTTGTCCTTTTTAAATTAGGTATAAATATTTATAGTGATTCTTTAGTTGAATTAGTAACATAGGTAAATGTATTTTTCGAGTTTTAGATTTCATTTCGTTAGTTAATACATCTAATTCCCTTTCAGTACAATGTACATTATTCTATTATTCAAGACCTTTCATTTGATATCCATATTTAGGGATTTGTTAAAAAATATATATTCCTCCATTTTGTGGCGGCGGCCATCTATTTTCATCAAATATAGCTAAGAACACTCCCGACTAACTCACATTTCAAACAAAAAAAAATCAAAATCAAAATCGGTTCATCCATTCGGGAGATACGATGCCACGAACAGACACAGACACACACACAGACATGTCAAACTTATAACACCCCGTCGTTTTTTCGTCGGGGGTTAAAATAACATTTTTTACAATGTTTGTCTGTTTGTCTTTCTGTTCGTTCCGGCTAATCTATCAAACGGTTTTTGAATTGCAACGCGCAGTCCCATCTATGTTCGTCTAACAATAAAGGAAAATTAAGTGAAAATCCGTGATTTAAAGACATTTTCTTAGTGTGTTTCGTAATAAGAGTGGCCATTCAAAACGAGAAACATCAAAGAAGAAACAGGACAGAAATGACCGGCAACCCACACCGCGTGTTAAGTCCTTCCAGCAAATTATCCTGTGTCTACCTATTCTAGATCTACAAAACCTAAAAAACCACAATCGAACCAGCGCCAACACCGATTAAGACGATTTTGAAGGAACTCAAACAGGGTAATACAAAAATTTTGTTTTTTATATGCATTTTAATATTGCATAATTCTGTGGTACTTATTATTATTCATCTAGTAAAGCCTGTTTTTCATAAAAAAAATGTTATGCATTACCTTGAAGCGAACATGACATAGAAAGTAGAACATATGCTATCTCCGCCGCAAAACAAACGGGTGCGGTCGAAAGTGAGATGGGTGACCGCCTTAAAACATCCGACTGCACGTTGGCCACTAACCTGCATTTACCAACCCGGAGTGAAACATAGTGATGGAGTACGCTACAGACAGACCTCGTTCAATAATAGGGAGAAATCCGTGCCCAGTAGTGGAACGCTTGATTGCATTGTAGTCATGGATTACTTTATGTGCAGAAAAAATCAGAAGTCCGTAGTCACATTGTCGTCCGCCGTAACACGAGAGTCTGCCGCTTATGCGCAATTGTTCGTAAATATCATATAACTGAAAGTGACGGGCACGTGTACACGATTGATAGCTCTGATTCAAACCTTACAAGTATAGTAGTAAAACAAGTATAATATAAGCAAAAGCAAATCAGTTCACGATTAAAGTGTATTAATATTAATAAAACCTTGAGGTGACTGCATTCATTACTGTAATCCTTGCTGGATCCAATTTTTTATTACGAGTAATGACGCTTCCAATCTACCATGAATTTTTAATTATGTGCTTTTGAGGTCATGCGTGTCAAATGGTTCGCCATACCTATAGTAGCTGTTTCATGCCCACGAGACTAAAAGATATTGACGCTTTATATTTACCTCGAGTAAAATGTCAGATTTTCAGAAATAGTACATACATATTGTTATTTGCTATTAGAATATATAATAAATTACCCATAGATATAAAACAGTTATCAAATACTAAATTTAAAAAACAACTAAAACATTGGCTTATAAAAAAAGCATATTACAATATAAACGAACTTTTTGCAGATAAGACATCGTAATACGTGCAATAAAAATAGTTTGGGGAGCCTCCGCGTAAAATACATTATAAAATAAGTATAACTCTAAACAATGCCTGAGAGTTTTTTTTTCCGCCGGCTTTTTTTCTCTCATTGACCCAGCGGTGGATAGGCATCAAAAGCCGATGATCCGTTAAGATTATTCTTATCGGATCTTAAAACAAAATATTTTTAGTTAATTTAATAATATTGTATGCCAGAACATGGTAGACTGTTTAAAACTCCAATTATAATTTTAAACATCTTATTCTATGTATGTAAACAGTCAACTATTAAGTATTTTCATTTCATTTCATTTCATTCATACAAGCATGGTTTGACTGGTTAAGATACCCTTTACAAGGATACAATTAACAATTTTATAGTATGAACTAGGTTGCGCGTGTTGCGCTCGCAGCAAGCTGCTCGCGTGGCATCCTTTTTGTCGTATTTCGGTAGCAAAATTTTTAGCTATTTATCTATACTAATATTATAAAGCTGAAGAGTTTGTTTGTTTGTTTGTTTGAACGCGCTAATCTCTGGAACTACTGGTCTGATTTGAATGATTCTTTCAGTGTTGGGTAGTCCATTTATCGAGGAAGGCTATTATGGGCTTTTTTTTCAAAATTAGGGGTTTTTTCAAAATTAGGGATCCATAATAAAATTGCTATTTTGTAACACAGGGTGTAAAATCGAAAACCTATTTTTGCGTGCGCTGCAAAAACTATTGACAATAGAACAAAATGATGTACTACGGGTTTGTAGATCCCATTAGACCTACAAAAAAGTCCGCGAGAACATATATCTTGCTATCATGGTTTAATCGCAATAACCAATTAATAAAAGATTTTGTGTTCAAAATAATTATTAAATCGTCTGAAGAAAAAAAACTACGTTAAATATATATCGTAATATTAATCTGTATCGAAATTAAGCATTATGTTATCAGTATGTATCAGTATTTATGTAGAAGTAAAATACTTTTTGTTTCATCTCAATCGGATATTTCGTTTAAAAGTTATCACGTGTGAAAGATGTTAAGAGTTGGTATCTATTAATGAGTTATGGGGCCATAGAGTTTTTTATCAACATAAAATCCTGTAATAATCTTTTTCGAAATATATTTGTTGATAATTGTAAGTATAAGATCTTTGAAAAGTATAATAAATACATTTCTAAAATAACTCTGCTAAGGAAATCCACGCGCGCAAGCAAGATTTATTTTAACGAATCATTTGGAGAATCCTACTTCCTACTAATATTATAAACGCGAAAGTTTGTAATCATGGATGTTTGTTACTCTTTCCCGTAAAAACCACTGAATGGATTTAAATAAAACTTTACAATAATATAACTTATACATCAGAATAACACATAGGCTACAATTTTTAAAGATATTGTGTGAATTGTCCAAAATATGACGATAAGTGTCAAGTAAGTAGGAAAAATTCTACCATCTGCGAGCTATACATGGCGTGCGCTGCCAAAACCGCTAGAGTTACACACATTCGTAATGTATGATGGAAATGATAGTCCTACAAAAAAGCCGGTCCACGGCACTTCAGAATTGACTTCACTTTATGCTAATTATCCTCTCTAACGCGGGTGAAACCGCGGGGCACAGCTAGTTTATTTATGTAGCAACAATTGATATCTTTGTTTTCAGGCAAAGAACCAAGATGATCTACTCGTTTCGACGATACAAATTTTTCTCTATATATAATATCGTTATACCAAAGTTTAAAGAACAGTCAAAATTATTGTGTAATGGTAAATTTAAGTCTGGAAAGTCTTTTGCAGGTTAACCGGGTAGGTAGTGAGGTGAGGAGTATTCCAAACTGTGTATTTTATATAACCGTGTGACGCAATGTTAACCATGCCAGACTGCCTATCAGGGGATCCCGAGTTCGATTCCCTTCGAAGCAGAAATTTAAATGATGAGTTTAAAATTTCTGTTCCCGGTCTGTTTGTGTTTCTGTCTTTGTGTGGGTCCTTGGTACTGACAACACATGGTATATCTACCCTACTGTGGGGCAATGAGTGTGAAAGAAGCATGGGGAATACCGGAAACATTATTATAGGTGGGTACCTACTGTACCTTACCTGAGTGCAAAAATACAAACAGGAGTTCACATACGCCAATATATTATATTATGATAAATATTAACTACCTACCGCTAATTCAATTTCTGGCTGCAACCCTTTTTTGCCACTATTGAGCACGGATCTTTGATTCCCCATTACGAGGAAGGCGAGAAGCTTACTTCACCGTTCTGCTCAAAGTCGGGGTTTTAGATGTGTAGAAGCAACTCTGTTCTGTTGTGTTTCAGTGGAAAGTTGTGGGTGCCGGCCACGGTTCTCTCTGTGATTGTAACCTTTTTTTTGTATCGGGGGTGAAACCTTCAAAAGGTACCCAGCACCTTGAGAGAGGAACGCACCGGTGTCCTCCATACGCGACACCCTCGAACGGGTCCATCTTTGGGAGAGCAGATGTGCTCTCCTGCACCTTCCGATGCTTACGCGGCATGCGGCCACGCACACACCGCCGTCCTTCCCGGGGCTTCTGACTGGACGGGTCGAGCTCCCACTCTCACCGCTCGCAGCCCCGAAAGCTCCCTTTTAATCGCGTATTACAATCAGGCAGGGGATACCGTAGCTGTATTCTTAATCCCGAAACTACAGAAAAATACTACCGCTGAATCTGTTTCAGCTCTAAAGCAACTCTATTTTGTTTCGGTAGGCAGCTGCACTTGCTGGCCACACTTTTATCTGTGGTTAAAATCGAGAAAGTACTATCGCTGAGTCTTTCTGCTCTAAAGCAACTCTATTGTGTTTCGGTGGATGAAAGCGGCTGCCGACAACACTTTTATTTGTTGAAGTAACTCTATCGTTTTCGGTGGACAGGTGCAATTGCTGACCACACTTTTATTTGTGCATGTAACTGAGGAGGTACTACCGCTGAATACATTTCTCTCCTGAAGAATTTCTATTGTGTTTCGCCGGAAAGATGCGGTGGCTGGCCACTCACTATCTGTGATTGTATTGTGTTTCCGTGGAAAGGTGTGGTTGCCAGCCAAACTTTTATCTGTTGAAGCAACTCTAGTGTGTTTTGGTGGCATGGTGCGGTTGCCGGCTACACTTTTATTTGTGGTCGCATGTGCTTACGTAGAAGCACACTTTATCATTCTATTTATATTTGGGTTTTTAGATATTATGTAGAAATAATTTGAAGCATCTCTGTTGTGTTTCAGTGGAAAGTTGTGGGTGCCGGCCATACTTCACTTTGTGGTTGTAACCAAGAAAGTACAACCGCTGAATTCTTTTTAGCTCTAAACCAACTTTATTGTATTTTGTGGACAGGTTCAGTCCTTGGCCACACTTTTATCTGTGGTTGTGACCGAGAAAGTACTACCTGATAATTAGTGAGAGTAACTCTATCGTGTTTCGGAGGACAGGTGTAATTGATGACCACACTTTTATCTGTCGTAACTGAGGAGGTACCGCTGAATCCATTCCTGTCCTAAAGCATCTCTATTGAGTTTCGAGGGAAAGGTGCGGCTGTCGGCCACACGTTTATTTGTGGTTGTAACTTATGAAATACTACCACTTAACTCATTTCTGCCCTGAAGCAACTCTATCGTGTTTCAAAGGACAGATGCAGTTGCTTGCCACACTTTTATGTGGATGGAGCTAAGGACGTACTACCACTGAACCCATTTCTACCGTGAAGCAATGCTATTATATTTAGATCCTACGAATATTCATTTATAATAACCTACATAAAGCAACGTATACAAGTATGAACGCAACTGTATACGACCTCAGGCAAGAATGGTTTGGTTGAGATATATAGATGTCCATGGGCTGTAGCGACCACATACACCGCGAGGACTACAAATGGTCATTAACGTGTGAGATAGATGACCGCTGGTGGCAAATTTCAAGCGCGTTTCTAAGCTTCGAAAGATATACTAAGCCGTTGGACCTGGGCTATATCAATAGATATGTAGTAGTCGTTAAACTTTGTTAGGGCCTAGTGGCGGTTCGAAAACATCTGACAGCTGGTTGGCCGCCAACCCTCATTACAGAGCGTGGTGGAGTAAGCTCCATGCGTCCCTGATACTGAGCAGAGACCCATGCCCATCAGTGTGACACGAAAAGGCAGCCTTGCATTACGAATTACGTCGAGACGGATAAATTATATAAATAAAATATGTTCTTGAGCAGCGATGGCCGAGCGGGAAAGACCGCGGCCTCCGACATGGATATACCGTGATCAAACCCCGGTGCGCAGCTCTTACAAAGAAAATTTTTATGTGCGTATTTATTGCTGTTGATATTTATTTACCATATTTTCAATCACCACGCATGCCTGAGAGTTACTCATAATTATTCAAAGGCATGATATCCACCTATCCACTCTTGGCCAGCGTGGTGGACTATGGTCTACATCCCTCCCACTTTCTAGAGGAGATTTGTGCCCGGCATTGGGTCATACGAGGGTTGAAAAAATATGTATTTCAGGTAAATTATTAAGTCATTATAAAAACGTCTATATTCCGAAGTTTAAAGAACACAATGTATGGAAGGAACCAGAAATATAAAATAAAAAATGAAACTGATTCTATCATTAAAAACAAAATCACTTTTACGTGTATGTACTTTATAAAAGCGTTTATAACACTCTTGGCAGAAAGAGCTTAATATTCTCGAAATAATTTAATACATTAAGGTAATAACATAGTATGTAATCATATTATTTTATCTAGCGCAGAGCAACACGATTCAACTTAAAAATAATATACATATATTACTCTTGACATGAAATTAGTTTGGTATGTAAATTATTAAATTAGGTATTTGATTAATTAGTGGTCAAAGGTGAAATATGGCGAACAATATGTTAATTTTGTAAAATCTTTGTACATACCCAATTACTCTTCAAAATAAATGCCGAAAGTTATGCTTATTACGCGAAATTTAAAAAAAATCCACAAATACACATTCAAACACATTCAAATAAATCACTAATTGAAAACAATCCATATTATTACGCAAAATTTACAAAATGGTTGCGGGAATCAAAAGAAATTTGAGGCAACTATTTACCGCCAATTAATTTTAAATTTTGAACATGAGTTTTTTAATTCCAAATTTAGAGTAGGTACAATCTATAAGTGGCCAGTACAATCTTTAGATTATTTTTATATACAATAGCCGTACAGTCAGTAATGGTAAGTTTGAACTTGGTTAAATCTTGTTAATTTTTTTTATAATGTTTGACGAATTTAAATAAAAGTGACCAATAATAACTACATAATGTAAGATGGAACTACAGACGAAAAAAGCTCATAAAAGTTAGCATCTTACAATAATATTTGCTGTTATTGATTTTATACGTACTTTATATTTGAAAGTATTAGTTTAATAATTGTAATATAAATACTTAAAAGCATTTTAATAAAAAAAATATTCTGTCATATTAATCAAAATCACTGAATTGTTTCTAACTTTGAAGGGTATTCATATCAAAAGGAGACTATACTGTAAAATATTTCACACAAAAAAGCATTTGTACAAAAATGTATAATTTTTGTATAGCAACACAGAAATATTTTTGCAACGACATGTAAGGTGAATTGGTACCTAGAAATGGCCCATACATTACACTAAAATCAAAACGACGTAATAGCCTGAAAGTTACATTAAAAAAGCGTTTGCATGAAAATTATTATTTTTTGTATGACAACACCAGAGTATTATTATTATAATATGTACAAAATATTAGTACTTACAAACTCCCCATATATTGTAATGACCTCAAATGGAATACTCAGACCAAAATATCACATAGAAAAATGCCTTTGTATGAAAATTATTATTTTTTGTATGGCAACACTGATATTTTTTGGTACCAAAATAAACAAATTGTTCGTCCTCCCAAACGCCTCGAACATTTTAATGTTCTTAAATAGCACTGACGGACTGAAATGTTAAATACAAAATAACAATTTCATGGCATATTCGATACTTGAAAGATTTTGTAAGAAAATTTTAATTATTTGTATGGTAACCCTGATTTTTTTTTCAATAATATATACAGTATGATTGTATCTTGCAACGCTTCATACATTGTAGTATCGTTAAAAAGTGCCAACAATTTGAAATTTGACATAAAAATATATTTTTGTATGAAAGTCGATTTTTTTGTATGGCAACCCAAAAATATATTTTTACTGAAACATTAACATTATTTTTATCTACCATAAATTCAAAGTTATAATTATGCCAAATGTTGCCAACAGGCTAAAATATTCCATATAATACCCGATTTGTCGGGAAAATTTTAAATACTTGTATGAAAAAAAAATTTTTTTGTATGGCAACATTGAAATATTTTTGAAAAAACTTATACAGTGCAATAAGTTCTACAAACGCCTCATACTATTTGTTGACATCAAAAGGAGATAAAACCTGAAAATTTAACATACAAAAATTTGTTTGTATGAAAATCACTTTTTTTGTATGGCAACACGAAAATATTTTTCTACAAATATTTACAATTTGGGAGTGTCTTTAGATTCAAAGTAATTAAAATTACATTAAATAGTGCAAATAGGCTGTAGTATTCGAAGCTAAATTACTTATTTTCAGGCTAATTTGATAGGGTAAAACACTTGTATGAAAACTTTTATTTTTTGTATGGCAACACTCAGTGATTATTGCAATAATAAGTAAAGTAAAGTAGTAGCTTCAAACGCGTCATACATTGTAACAACATTGAAAGAAAACAAATGCGCGAAATCTTACATACAAAAATATATTTGTTTGGAAATTATTATTTTTGTGTGGCAACATTGAAATTTTTTTACATAAAAATTTGCAGTTTATTACTAACTACCAAATATTTACACACTTAATGGCGTTAGCCTGGGGCAACACACTGAAATATTCGATATAAAATTTCATTGGCATGAAAAACAATTTTTGTGTATGGCAACATTGTGATATCATATTTTTCCCATAATCACTATACTATAAGGAATAAATCTCCCATACATTGTTGATACTCCAGATCTACAGTTTTTGCTCCACTATTCGAAACATGAAGACCAGGAAAAAAATTGAAAAAAAATTCTAGCTCCCAGTGTTGCCAGGTGGTAAAGATAAAAATAGCCAAATGTCATTGAGACAGCCACTTTAAAATATCTGGGTCAATATTTTAATCAAAAATGTTTCTCCTTCTACTTTTCATGTTTTTGAATGGAAAGTTTACAAATTTGTATGAAAGAAAAAAAAATAACAAAACCTGGCAATACTTCGAGTCAAGTTACATAATCGCTCTGTACAAAGTAATCCGCTGAAATGTTGCCAACTACCAAATTTTTCCCATCGAAAAATTACATTTTTTGTTCTTTTTACAAACTGGCCACCACGGCGTCCGCCATCTTGAATAAAAAAAAATCCAATCCAATATGTCAAAATTGAGAATACACCAAAGCGAATAGATATCAATTGTAAAATGAAAGATTAAATTCCTTGAACAAAAAACTTCCGTAAAATTACCTCGAAAATTTAAAAATTTCAAATTCAAAAATCTCGGCGGCCATTTTGTTTTTTAATTTTTTTCTAATTTCATCGTATTTGTCGTCCCAATATTATTCGAAAACATGTCCAATATTGGGTCCATGCAGAAAACAAAAATAAAGTTGACCTGTTCAGCTCGGCCGCCATCTTGAATTTCTGACGTTTCGGATTTTTCCTATAGACACGAGGGTAAATAAAAAATATCACCCATACATTATTATTACCTCCCATGCTTACTTTTGGCTGTGTAATTCGAAATGTCGAAAAAACGGAAAAAAAATTCTAGCTCCTAGTGTTGCCAGGTGATGAAGATAAAAATGGTCAAATGTCATTGAGACAGCCCCTTAAAAATATCTGGCTCAATATTTTGATCAAAAAAGTTTCTCCTTCTACTTTTCATGTTTTTGTATGGGAGGTTTCCAATTTTGTATGAAAGAAAAAAAATTTGACAAAACCTGGCAACACTTCAAGTCAAGATACACAACCGATCAGTACAACAAGATCCGCTGAAATGTTGCCAACCTGGAAAAAATTAACGTCAAAAAACTCGATTTTTCGTATGTTTTACAAAATGGCCGATGTGGGTCAGCCATCTTGTTCAAAAAAATTATAGATTACAATTTGTCAAAATTGAGCATGTGCCAGAGAGAACAGTAAAAAAAGCATACTTAAATGTCAAAAACCCACAAAATGGCGACCCCGCAAACACACCTCGAAAATCGGAAAAATTCAATTTTTTGTATCTCGGCGGCCATCTTGTTTTTACAATTTTTTCATTTTTTTTCGTATTTCTTATCCCGCTTTCATTCGAAATCGATACCCGTCTTGGGTCGGTGCGAATAAAAAAAAAATATTCACCTGCTCAGCTCGGCCGCCATCTTGAATTTCTGACGTTTCGGATTTTTTCCATAGACACGAAAGTCAATCAATAATATCACCCATACATCATATTAACCCCCCACCACTCTCCGCTCCGTGGTAATAGACAATGTGTGAAATGGGAAAAAAATTCCTGCGGCCAGTGTTGCCAGTCGACGTCTTCAAAAATGGTCAAATGTCATTGAGGGCATCACAATGCGTCTGCCAAAAAATTATTTTCATTAAAAAATCTTCTCCTTCTACTTTTCATGTTTTTGAATGGAAAGTTCAAAAAAATGTATGAATGAAAAAAAAGTCGACCAAACCTGGCAACACTTTGAGTAGAGTCCCACAATCGCCTCGAACAAAGCAACCCGATAAAATGTTGCCAACCTCGAGATATTTCCCCTCGAAAAATGGTGTTTTTCGCACTTTTTACAAAATGGCCGCCACGCATCCGCCATCTTGTTTAAAAAAATTACTACCCTCTTTTCGCCAAAATTCAGGGCATTTCCAAGCCATTTTAGAAAAAATATCAAAAAGGTATCTAAAAACCACCGAATGACAGCTCCTCAAACACACCTCGAAAAGGGCAAAAATTTAACCAAACATATCCGCGCCGCCATCTTGAATTTCCAAAAACGGCCATTTTTTTCGTAATCTCCGCCCCAAAATTATCCGAAAACCACACCCATATTGGGCATAGAGAAATAAATAAAAATTTTGACATTTCAAACTCGGCCGCCATCTTGAATTTTTAAATTTCGAAATTTTTCCTTTATTCCCGAGAGGGGATAGGGGAAACCCCTCATACATCACTTTGACCGTATCAAGCTCCTTGGGGGAGAGGGGGGGCGGTGAAAAACGAATCCTTTTAAGATTATATAATATAACTAGGTTGCGCGTGTTGCGCTCGCAGCAAGCTGCTCGCGTGGCATCCTTTTTGTCGTATTTCGGTAGCAAAATTTTTAGCTATTTATCTATACTAATATTATAAAGCTGAAGAGTTTGTTTGTTTGTTTGTTTGAACGCGCTAATCTCTGGAACTACTGGTCTGATTTGAATGATTCTTTCAGTGTTGGGTAGTCCATTTATCGAGGAAGGCTATTATGGGCTTTTTTTTCAAAATTAGGGGTTTTTTCAAAATTAGGGATCCATAATAAAATTGCTATTTTGTAACACAGGGTGTAAAATCGAAAACCTATTTTTGCGTGCGCTGCAAAAACTATTGACAATAGAACAAAATGATGTACTACGGGTTTGTAGATCCCATTAGACCTACAAAAAAGTCCGCGAGAACATATATCTTGCTATCATGGTTTAATCGCAATAACCAATTAATAAAAGATTTTGTGTTCAAAATAATTATTAAATCGTCTGAAGAAAAAAAACTACGTTAAATATATATCGTAATATTAATCTGTATCGAAATTAAGCATTATGTTATCAGTATGTATCAGTATTTATGTAGAAGTAAAATACTTTTTGTTTCATCTCAATCGGATATTTCGTTTAAAAGTTATCACGTGTGAAAGATGTTAAGAGTTGGTATCTATTAATGAGTTATGGGGCCATAGAGTTTTTTATCAACATAAAATCCTGTAATAATCTTTTTCGAAATATATTTGTTGATAATTGTAAGTATAAGATCTTTGAAAAGTATAATAAATACATTTCTAAAATAACTCTGCTAAGGAAATCCACGCGCGCAAGCAAGATTTATTTTAACGAATCATTTGGAGAATCCTACTTCCTACTAATATTATAAACGCGAAAGTTTGTAATCATGGATGTTTGTTACTCTTTCCCGTAAAAACCACTGAATGGATTTAAATAAAACTTTACAATAATATAACTTATACATCAGAATAACACATAGGCTACAATTTTTAAAGATATTGTGTGAATTGTCCAAAATATGACGATAAGTGTCAAGTAAGTAGGAAAAATTCTACCATCTGCGAGCTATACATGGCGTGCGCTGCCAAAACCGCTAGAGTTACACACATTCGTAATGTATGATGGAAATGATAGTCCTACAAAAAAGCCGGTCCACGGCACTTCAGAATTGACTTCACTTTATGCTAATTATCCTCTCTAACGCGGGTGAAACCGCGGGGCACAGCTAGTTTATTTATGTAGCAACAATTGATATCTTTGTTTTCAGGCAAAGAACCAAGATGATCTACTCGTTTCGACGATACAAATTTTTCTCTATATATAATATCGTTATACCAAAGTTTAAAGAACAGTCAAAATTATTGTGTAATGGTAAATTTAAGTCTGGAAAGTCTTTTGCAGGTTAACCGGGTAGGTAGTGAGGTGAGGAGTATTCCAAACTGTGTATTTTATATAACCGTGTGACGCAATGTTAACCATGCCAGACTGCCTATCAGGGGATCCCGAGTTCGATTCCCTTCGAAGCAGAAATTTAAATGATGAGTTTAAAATTTCTGTTCCCGGTCTGTTTGTGTTTCTGTCTTTGTGTGGGTCCTTGGTACTGACAACACATGGTATATCTACCCTACTGTGGGGCAATGAGTGTGAAAGAAGCATGGGGAATACCGGAAACATTATTATAGGTGGGTACCTACTGTACCTTACCTGAGTGCAAAAATACAAACAGGAGTTCACATACGCCAATATATTATATTATGATAAATATTAACTACCTACCGCTAATTCAATTTCTGGCTGCAACCCTTTTTTGCCACTATTGAGCACGGATCTTTGATTCCCCATTACGAGGAAGGCGAGAAGCTTACTTCACCGTTCTGCTCAAAGTCGGGGTTTTAGATGTGTAGAAGCAACTCTGTTCTGTTGTGTTTCAGTGGAAAGTTGTGGGTGCCGGCCACGGTTCTCTCTGTGATTGTAACCTTTTTTTTGTATCGGGGGTGAAACCTTCAAAAGGTACCCAGCACCTTGAGAGAGGAACGCACCGGTGTCCTCCATACGCGACACCCTCGAACGGGTCCATCTTTGGGAGAGCAGATGTGCTCTCCTGCACCTTCCGATGCTTACGCGGCATGCGGCCACGCACACACCGCCGTCCTTCCCGGGGCTTCTGACTGGACGGGTCGAGCTCCCACTCTCACCGCTCGCAGCCCCGAAAGCTCCCTTTTAATCGCGTATTACAATCAGGCAGGGGATACCGTAGCTGTATTCTTAATCCCGAAACTACAGAAAAATACTACCGCTGAATCTGTTTCAGCTCTAAAGCAACTCTATTTTGTTTCGGTAGGCAGCTGCACTTGCTGGCCACACTTTTATCTGTGGTTAAAATCGAGAAAGTACTATCGCTGAGTCTTTCTGCTCTAAAGCAACTCTATTGTGTTTCGGTGGATGAAAGCGGCTGCCGACAACACTTTTATTTGTTGAAGTAACTCTATCGTTTTCGGTGGACAGGTGCAATTGCTGACCACACTTTTATTTGTGCATGTAACTGAGGAGGTACTACCGCTGAATACATTTCTCTCCTGAAGAATTTCTATTGTGTTTCGCCGGAAAGATGCGGTGGCTGGCCACTCACTATCTGTGATTGTATTGTGTTTCCGTGGAAAGGTGTGGTTGCCAGCCAAACTTTTATCTGTTGAAGCAACTCTAGTGTGTTTTGGTGGCATGGTGCGGTTGCCGGCTACACTTTTATTTGTGGTCGCATGTGCTTACGTAGAAGCACACTTTATCATTCTATTTATATTTGGGTTTTTAGATATTATGTAGAAATAATTTGAAGCATCTCTGTTGTGTTTCAGTGGAAAGTTGTGGGTGCCGGCCATACTTCACTTTGTGGTTGTAACCAAGAAAGTACAACCGCTGAATTCTTTTTAGCTCTAAACCAACTTTATTGTATTTTGTGGACAGGTTCAGTCCTTGGCCACACTTTTATCTGTGGTTGTGACCGAGAAAGTACTACCTGATAATTAGTGAGAGTAACTCTATCGTGTTTCGGAGGACAGGTGTAATTGATGACCACACTTTTATCTGTCGTAACTGAGGAGGTACCGCTGAATCCATTCCTGTCCTAAAGCATCTCTATTGAGTTTCGAGGGAAAGGTGCGGCTGTCGGCCACACGTTTATTTGTGGTTGTAACTTATGAAATACTACCACTTAACTCATTTCTGCCCTGAAGCAACTCTATCGTGTTTCAAAGGACAGATGCAGTTGCTTGCCACACTTTTATGTGGATGGAGCTAAGGACGTACTACCACTGAACCCATTTCTACCGTGAAGCAATGCTATTATATTTAGATCCTACGAATATTCATTTATAATAACCTACATAAAGCAACGTATACAAGTATGAACGCAACTGTATACGACCTCAGGCAAGAATGGTTTGGTTGAGATATATAGATGTCCATGGGCTGTAGCGACCACATACACCGCGAGGACTACAAATGGTCATTAACGTGTGAGATAGATGACCGCTGGTGGCAAATTTCAAGCGCGTTTCTAAGCTTCGAAAGATATACTAAGCCGTTGGACCTGGGCTATATCAATAGATATGTAGTAGTCGTTAAACTTTGTTAGGGCCTAGTGGCGGTTCGAAAACATCTGACAGCTGGTTGGCCGCCAACCCTCATTACAGAGCGTGGTGGAGTAAGCTCCATGCGTCCCTGATACTGAGCAGAGACCCATGCCCATCAGTGTGACACGAAAAGGCAGCCTTGCATTACGAATTACGTCGAGACGGATAAATTATATAAATAAAATATGTTCTTGAGCAGCGATGGCCGAGCGGGAAAGACCGCGGCCTCCGACATGGATATACCGTGATCAAACCCCGGTGCGCAGCTCTTACAAAGAAAATTTTTATGTGCGTATTTATTGCTGTTGATATTTATTTACCATATTTTCAATCACCACGCATGCCTGAGAGTTACTCATAATTATTCAAAGGCATGATATCCACCTATCCACTCTTGGCCAGCGTGGTGGACTATGGTCTACATCCCTCCCACTTTCTAGAGGAGATTTGTGCCCGGCATTGGGTCATACGAGGGTTGAAAAAATATGTATTTCAGGTAAATTATTAAGTCATTATAAAAACGTCTATATTCCGAAGTTTAAAGAACACAATGTATGGAAGGAACCAGAAATATAAAATAAAAAATGAAACTGATTCTATCATTAAAAACAAAATCACTTTTACGTGTATGTACTTTATAAAAGCGTTTATAACACTCTTGGCAGAAAGAGCTTAATATTCTCGAAATAATTTAATACATTAAGGTAATAACATAGTATGTAATCATATTATTTTATCTAGCGCAGAGCAACACGATTCAACTTAAAAATAATATACATATATTACTCTTGACATGAAATTAGTTTGGTATGTAAATTATTAAATTAGGTATTTGATTAATTAGTGGTCAAAGGTGAAATATGGCGAACAATATGTTAATTTTGTAAAATCTTTGTACATACCCAATTACTCTTCAAAATAAATGCCGAAAGTTATGCTTATTACGCGAAATTTAAAAAAAATCCACAAATACACATTCAAACACATTCAAATAAATCACTAATTGAAAACAATCCATATTATTACGCAAAATTTACAAAATGGTTGCGGGAATCAAAAGAAATTTGAGGCAACTATTTACCGCCAATTAATTTTAAATTTTGAACATGAGTTTTTTAATTCCAAATTTAGAGTAGGTACAATCTATAAGTGGCCAGTACAATCTTTAGATTATTTTTATATACAATAGCCGTACAGTCAGTAATGGTAAGTTTGAACTTGGTTAAATCTTGTTAATTTTTTTTATAATGTTTGACGAATTTAAATAAAAGTGACCAATAATAACTACATAATGTAAGATGGAACTACAGACGAAAAAAGCTCATAAAAGTTAGCATCTTACAATAATATTTGCTGTTATTGATTTTATACGTACTTTATATTTGAAAGTATTAGTTTAATAATTGTAATATAAATACTTAAAAGCATTTTAATAAAAAAAATATTCTGTCATATTAATCAAAATCACTGAATTGTTTCTAACTTTGAAGGGTATTCATATCAAAAGGAGACTATACTGTAAAATATTTCACACAAAAAAGCATTTGTACAAAAATGTATAATTTTTGTATAGCAACACAGAAATATTTTTGCAACGACATGTAAGGTGAATTGGTACCTAGAAATGGCCCATACATTACACTAAAATCAAAACGACGTAATAGCCTGAAAGTTACATTAAAAAAGCGTTTGCATGAAAATTATTATTTTTTGTATGACAACACCAGAGTATTATTATTATAATATGTACAAAATATTAGTACTTACAAACTCCCCATATATTGTAATGACCTCAAATGGAATACTCAGACCAAAATATCACATAGAAAAATGCCTTTGTATGAAAATTATTATTTTTTGTATGGCAACACTGATATTTTTTGGTACCAAAATAAACAAATTGTTCGTCCTCCCAAACGCCTCGAACATTTTAATGTTCTTAAATAGCACTGACGGACTGAAATGTTAAATACAAAATAACAATTTCATGGCATATTCGATACTTGAAAGATTTTGTAAGAAAATTTTAATTATTTGTATGGTAACCCTGATTTTTTTTTCAATAATATATACAGTATGATTGTATCTTGCAACGCTTCATACATTGTAGTATCGTTAAAAAGTGCCAACAATTTGAAATTTGACATAAAAATATATTTTTGTATGAAAGTCGATTTTTTTGTATGGCAACCCAAAAATATATTTTTACTGAAACATTAACATTATTTTTATCTACCATAAATTCAAAGTTATAATTATGCCAAATGTTGCCAACAGGCTAAAATATTCCATATAATACCCGATTTGTCGGGAAAATTTTAAATACTTGTATGAAAAAAAAATTTTTTTGTATGGCAACATTGAAATATTTTTGAAAAAACTTATACAGTGCAATAAGTTCTACAAACGCCTCATACTATTTGTTGACATCAAAAGGAGATAAAACCTGAAAATTTAACATACAAAAATTTGTTTGTATGAAAATCACTTTTTTTGTATGGCAACACGAAAATATTTTTCTACAAATATTTACAATTTGGGAGTGTCTTTAGATTCAAAGTAATTAAAATTACATTAAATAGTGCAAATAGGCTGTAGTATTCGAAGCTAAATTACTTATTTTCAGGCTAATTTGATAGGGTAAAACACTTGTATGAAAACTTTTATTTTTTGTATGGCAACACTCAGTGATTATTGCAATAATAAGTAAAGTAAAGTAGTAGCTTCAAACGCGTCATACATTGTAACAACATTGAAAGAAAACAAATGCGCGAAATCTTACATACAAAAATATATTTGTTTGGAAATTATTATTTTTGTGTGGCAACATTGAAATTTTTTTACATAAAAATTTGCAGTTTATTACTAACTACCAAATATTTACACACTTAATGGCGTTAGCCTGGGGCAACACACTGAAATATTCGATATAAAATTTCATTGGCATGAAAAACAATTTTTGTGTATGGCAACATTGTGATATCATATTTTTCCCATAATCACTATACTATAAGGAATAAATCTCCCATACATTGTTGATACTCCAGATCTACAGTTTTTGCTCCACTATTCGAAACATGAAGACCAGGAAAAAAATTGAAAAAAAATTCTAGCTCCCAGTGTTGCCAGGTGGTAAAGATAAAAATAGCCAAATGTCATTGAGACAGCCACTTTAAAATATCTGGGTCAATATTTTAATCAAAAATGTTTCTCCTTCTACTTTTCATGTTTTTGAATGGAAAGTTTACAAATTTGTATGAAAGAAAAAAAAATAACAAAACCTGGCAATACTTCGAGTCAAGTTACATAATCGCTCTGTACAAAGTAATCCGCTGAAATGTTGCCAACTACCAAATTTTTCCCATCGAAAAATTACATTTTTTGTTCTTTTTACAAACTGGCCACCACGGCGTCCGCCATCTTGAATAAAAAAAAATCCAATCCAATATGTCAAAATTGAGAATACACCAAAGCGAATAGATATCAATTGTAAAATGAAAGATTAAATTCCTTGAACAAAAAACTTCCGTAAAATTACCTCGAAAATTTAAAAATTTCAAATTCAAAAATCTCGGCGGCCATTTTGTTTTTTAATTTTTTTCTAATTTCATCGTATTTGTCGTCCCAATATTATTCGAAAACATGTCCAATATTGGGTCCATGCAGAAAACAAAAATAAAGTTGACCTGTTCAGCTCGGCCGCCATCTTGAATTTCTGACGTTTCGGATTTTTCCTATAGACACGAGGGTAAATAAAAAATATCACCCATACATTATTATTACCTCCCATGCTTACTTTTGGCTGTGTAATTCGAAATGTCGAAAAAACGGAAAAAAAATTCTAGCTCCTAGTGTTGCCAGGTGATGAAGATAAAAATGGTCAAATGTCATTGAGACAGCCCCTTAAAAATATCTGGCTCAATATTTTGATCAAAAAAGTTTCTCCTTCTACTTTTCATGTTTTTGTATGGGAGGTTTCCAATTTTGTATGAAAGAAAAAAAATTTGACAAAACCTGGCAACACTTCAAGTCAAGATACACAACCGATCAGTACAACAAGATCCGCTGAAATGTTGCCAACCTGGAAAAAATTAACGTCAAAAAACTCGATTTTTCGTATGTTTTACAAAATGGCCGATGTGGGTCAGCCATCTTGTTCAAAAAAATTATAGATTACAATTTGTCAAAATTGAGCATGTGCCAGAGAGAACAGTAAAAAAAGCATACTTAAATGTCAAAAACCCACAAAATGGCGACCCCGCAAACACACCTCGAAAATCGGAAAAATTCAATTTTTTGTATCTCGGCGGCCATCTTGTTTTTACAATTTTTTCATTTTTTTTCGTATTTCTTATCCCGCTTTCATTCGAAATCGATACCCGTCTTGGGTCGGTGCGAATAAAAAAAAAATATTCACCTGCTCAGCTCGGCCGCCATCTTGAATTTCTGACGTTTCGGATTTTTTCCATAGACACGAAAGTCAATCAATAATATCACCCATACATCATATTAACCCCCCACCACTCTCCGCTCCGTGGTAATAGACAATGTGTGAAATGGGAAAAAAATTCCTGCGGCCAGTGTTGCCAGTCGACGTCTTCAAAAATGGTCAAATGTCATTGAGGGCATCACAATGCGTCTGCCAAAAAATTATTTTCATTAAAAAATCTTCTCCTTCTACTTTTCATGTTTTTGAATGGAAAGTTCAAAAAAATGTATGAATGAAAAAAAAGTCGACCAAACCTGGCAACACTTTGAGTAGAGTCCCACAATCGCCTCGAACAAAGCAACCCGATAAAATGTTGCCAACCTCGAGATATTTCCCCTCGAAAAATGGTGTTTTTCGCACTTTTTACAAAATGGCCGCCACGCATCCGCCATCTTGTTTAAAAAAATTACTACCCTCTTTTCGCCAAAATTCAGGGCATTTCCAAGCCATTTTAGAAAAAATATCAAAAAGGTATCTAAAAACCACCGAATGACAGCTCCTCAAACACACCTCGAAAAGGGCAAAAATTTAACCAAACATATCCGCGCCGCCATCTTGAATTTCCAAAAACGGCCATTTTTTTCGTAATCTCCGCCCCAAAATTATCCGAAAACCACACCCATATTGGGCATAGAGAAATAAATAAAAATTTTGACATTTCAAACTCGGCCGCCATCTTGAATTTTTAAATTTCGAAATTTTTCCTTTATTCCCGAGAGGGGATAGGGGAAACCCCTCATACATCACTTTGACCGTATCAAGCTCCTTGGGGGAGAGGGGGGGCGGTGAAAAACGAATCCTTTTAAGATTATATAATATAATACGTGCATAACATAAATCTATAGGTAAAAAGTAATCAATTCCAGAGATGGCTTTGCAACGCGATACTGGATTTGCTCAAAATATTTAAATAAAATTGGTTGTCAGTAGAGCCTTCTGTAAATAGACGGTAGTTTAACGTGGCAACGTCATAACAAAATAATGAAAACCACAATAACATTTTACTTCACTTTATAAACAGTCAACCGTTAGAAGAACCGACAACCGATGGTGAAGAAAGGTTCTCGAATGGCGACCATGTCTCAGCAAAAGGAGTACAGGCCGCCCTCCAACCAGGTGGACTGATGACCTGAAGAAGACAGCGGGTAGCCGCTGGAGTCAGAAGGCCCAGGACCGGGAGGAGTGGCGAACGTTAGGGGAGGCCTATGTCCAACAGTGGACCGTAAAAGGCTGATGTATGGATGGATTATAAACAGTCGACGAACAGCGCAAGCCGAAAGCTAAAGCTTCAACGTAACGTTACAGTATATACATATTTATCAGTTGCCTTTATTAGGATGTTTTCCCTCATCGTTTCTGCTGGAAACAATATTTCATTCATCTTTCATTTACTTAAAAGAATCTGAACCCACCAGTGGGACAAGAAAATTAGTTAAAGGATTTTTATACTTTGATCGCTTGTCGCTAAAAGTATAAACGTTAAAAATAGTATATTTTGTTGTAAATATACTATTTTTACCGACTTCCAAAAGAAGGAGGTACTGTATTCGGCTGTATGTATTTTTTTTTTTTTATATATGTTCACCGATTACTCCGCCGTTTGTGGACCGATTTTCAAAATTCTTTTTTAGTTCGTATGGTTATACTCCCGAGGTGGTCCCATTGTCACCAAATCAGGATCTGATGATGGGATCCCAGGGAAATCGAGGGGAACTCTCAAATTTTATAGGCACATACATTGATTTTCTTATAGTTTCTGAAGCATAAGAGATATTTACGCATAGAAATCATCATTTCATGTTGCTGAGCTGATGATGGAAGGTACTGCGACAGTGAGGAGTTGAGAGCAAATTCTTTCAATAAATAGTTTTTTATTCGAAATCTTACATTCCCGAGATGGTCCAACTGTCACCAAGTCAAAGTCTGATGAGGGGATCCCAGAGAAATCGAAGGGAACATTCAAATTTTATAGCACAACAAATGATTTTCATATTTTTACAAAGCAAAACAAACATTTGTGTATAATTATCGTCATATCATGTTGCTGAACTGATGATGGAAGGTACTACGACGGTTAGGAGTTGAGAGCAAATTCTTTCAATAAATGGTTTTTTGTTCGAAATCTTACATTCCTGAGGTGGTCCAACTGTCACCATGTCAAAATCTGATGATGTGATATTAGGGAAATCGAGGGAAACACTGAAACTTAATAGGCACACACATGCTTTTAGTCATATTTTTAACATAATACAAATATTTATGTCTGGTAATTATCACCTGCTGTTGCTTAACTGATGATTGAAGGTACAACTCCTCAACGTTTAGGAGCTGAGAGCAAATTCTTTCTTTAATTTAAACGTTCAGGTGGACTGATAGTATGTCTTTCAGACTTTTAGATGGCTATTAGATAAACATGATTATAAAAGGTAAATCTGTTTAAAGTTTAGAAGTTAAGTGAATTTTTTTCCAATTATGCTAATACATACAGAATTATTAAAATTACTAAAAAGAGTGAAATAAATTAAGTTTTTAACAAAAAAATAGAACCGACTTCAAACGGTAAAAAATAAAATTGTTCAGTACCTACTTCTTCTTGCTTATGGTAATGACTCTTAAAACTATTTTTGAAGTCGGGCCCTTAGTGAAATGTCCTGTCTTAGTAACCTTAGTACCTTTCGTTCTGAATGGGCACCGACTCCAATATAGTTTTAACAGTCATTACCATAAGCAAGAAGAAGTAGGTACTGTCCCACTGTCTGTACTGTCGGTGCCAATTTAGAACGAATGGTACGACATTTACTAAGGGCCCGACTCCAGAAATAGTTTTAAGAGTCATTACCATAAGCAAGAAGAAGTAGGTACTGAACAATTTTATTTTTTACCGTTTGAAGTCGGTTCTATTTTTTTGTTAAAAACTTAATTTAATTACCTTAAATATTTACAACAAAATATACTATTTTTAAAGTTTATACGTTAAATATACGTATACGTATGTACGTATAACATAGATTTATATTTTAAAAAATATGACGTATAGGTACGTTTAGATGACATTAAATTTCAATACAATTACGAGTATTACGTTACGGGGAATCACGCGTAGTCGTTGGCGTAGCAACTCGTCTACGCGCAATCACTTCGAAACCGCAGTAGCACCGTAGTTGCTACGAGAGCCCCCGAACTTAAACTAAACTTAAGATAATTTCAAAAAATTTTAGCCATCAATTAGTATGTCGATATAAAATATTCTGTTACATTGATGTAACGATACAGCAAATATAATCACAATAAGCTGACTCGTGAATTTTTTGATATGGGTATCAAGGAAGCTAAAAAGTTTAACATGAAAAAGTAATACTTTTAAGTTAACAGGCACAAACATAGCCCTATTGTGTTGCTGCCTCGTAGTTTTCATAAGTTCAACGTAAGAAAATATATTCGAATCTTGGCAAACTTTATTATTTGGGTCGCCGTCAAGTTCCCCCAATTCTGACAAAGAACGACGGACTCAACTAATGTGAAGAGTTTTAACGATGTTATCCATAGCGTCAGTGGCAGGCCGCAGGGCATAATACATCGTTGTTTCCACAGGACTCCACTTCGTTATTATAATCTGATTGTAAAAAACCATCGGGTGTGAATTCGAGATTGTTTACTTGAGTGTCATAGTCACAGTTGGATTCTACATTGTCAAGTGAGGGCAAATAATAAAATCTTATCTATCAATCTTATCTATATCTATCTTCGCACTTTATGTGGGCTAAGGTTGGTAGAAGAGTTTAAATTTTAACTCTGTTGGCCGAAGCTATTCAACGTATTTTGAGTTATATTTTTATGCTACTTTTTCTATAAGTCTGTCATATGTTGGATACGAACGAGAAAGCATGGGATGTTAAAATGCTCTTGCCATTTCAAAGAAATAAAGGAATGATATTTCAAATTCGATGTATGAAAAGTTGTTATTTTTTTAAATAATAGGATTTTGTTATTGTCACCATAAGCATTCGAACATAGGGATAAAACGTCCGTAGCAGGAATACTTGCTACGAAAATCCCGTGCTACGAAAGCCTTTGACGAAATGTATCTATATTATCAGGTCAGCATTTCCACGGAACTCCACTTCGTTAAATCAGATCGTGACGAACAATCAGGTGTCAATACGAGGTTGTATACTCAGTCATCACATGGTCTATGGTACTGTAGCCTGTTCGGGAGGCTGAAAGTCACACAGAACAGCTTATAGTCATGGCTCAGAAGCGCGATGGGTCTATAGTTCTTCAAAAGAGCTCTGTCACCCTTCTTAAAGAACAGAACCACCACACTTCTGCTCCACGGCTCCAGGGTAGTTCCGTTACTGATGACAGTATCAAACAATTTTTGGAGTGCCTCTAGGAGGGGTTTGCCTCCAGCCTTCAGCAGCTCTGATGTGATACCGTCATTTCCCGGTGCTTTGTTGTTTTTTAGATGACTTAGGTCCGCTCTAATTTCGTACAGGTGGACGTGTACATGGTTCATAATACAGACGTATTATGAACCATGATTTTTTATGTGCCACTATTTCTATAGGATTATATATTCTAGAACCAAAAAAGCACGTGATGCTTATCTGCTATATTCCTTTCAGAGAAATAAACAACTAACATTTTAAATTCGATATAATGAAAACAATTTAAACTTCCTTAAGTATATATAAAATCGATAAGAAGTCGATCCACATTAAACTGCAATCCAATTCACGTTGTTTGCCTGGTCCTATGTTACTTTTAAAATAATAAGATACCAAAATGAAATATGTAGTAAATCTATTAGTAAACAAACGAACGCAGAAATTTGTTGCGCTACGAAACCGTAGCAGGCATACTTGCTACCACCTTGCTACGAAAGGCACCGTAACTAAATAAACATAAATAATTATACGCTAAAGCTAATAAAACGTGCAAAATACATGAATAATAACTTTATACAATACAATACAATACAATACAAATTATCTTTATTGCACACCATTAATAATTGAAATACACATATACATATCATATATAAACACATGTACAACAGGCGGTCTTATCGCTAAAACAGCGATCTCTTCCAGACAACCTTGTAAAGTTAGTAAAGTAGAGAAAAACAGTACAGAAAAGGGTAACGGTGCACAATGTTACCTACAACTTAGTTCCTATATCAGCAGACAATGTTATAACAGCATGCATCAATTTATAAGTGAACATAGTTGAAGATATTGAAATGGAAAGTTAAGAGAGAGAAGTTTAAGAGCGATAGAAGAAGTTAGAATAGCAGTAGTAGTTATAAGTACCTACAAGCTTAAAAAGTGGTCCTTCACTAGCTTTTTGAACGATTCCAAAGAGCGTGCATGTCGAATAGCGACCGGCAAATCGTTCCACAACCGCACAGCCACTGCAGTGAAGGAGTTTTTATAGAAAGAAGAGGAGAATGTAGGAACAGAAAGAGATAAGTTATAATTAGAGCGAAGAACCTTAGTTGTGTGAGAAAGATGCATCCAGTAAAATCGTTCCTTTAGATAGTCAGGAGAGTTAGAGTTGAACAATACGCAATACAGTGCAGACAGAATATGAGCATTCCGACGTAGACGGATCGGGAGCCACTTGAGTTTCTTTCGATATTCGGACACATGATCATATTTACGAATTCCAAATATGTATCGAGTACAAATATTTTGGAGGCGCTCAAGCTTGTTAAGTTGCTCCTCAGTTAGATCTAGATAGCAAATATCGGCATAGTCAAGGATAGGAAGGAGTAATGAAGTGCAGAGCGCAATTTTGGTAGCAAATGGTAGAAAGTTGCGAAGCCTACGGAGAGATGCCAAAGACGTGAACAGTTTCCTGCTGACTTCCACGACCTGTGGAGACCAAGAAAGATTGGTGTCTAAATAAATTCCCAGACTTTTCACTTTATCCCTGAAAGGTACATGTATACCATCGAGCTTAATCGCTGGTAGTTCGGAAGGTAATACCTTACAAAGTAATCTTGAACTACCAATGATTATTGCTTGGGTCTTATGTGGGTTTACTTTCAGGCCATGTAATGAACACCAAGACGAAATATGTTCTAAATCGGAGTTAATCGTGTTTATTGCATTTGGAAGTTCCCCAATAGGACATTGGTAGTAAATTTGTAGATCATCTGCATAAAGGTGGTAGAGAGAAGATAGTTGAAGGCTTATACTATTAATGTATATAGAGAAAAGTAGAGGAGATAGCACGCCACCTTGCGGTACACCAGCAACAATGTTTGACCACGACGATTTATCATCCTGGATCACAACACGTTGACGGCGCCCGTACAAATATACGATGTATATTTGGAAAAAAATATATGTATTAAATAAAGGAGAAAAATATATGTATGAAATAAAGGAGCGGGAAGCCGCTGGATTCAGAAGGCGCAGGACCAGGAGGAGTGGCGAACGTTAGGGGAGGCCTACGTCCAGCAGTGGACTACAAAAGGCTGAAAAGAAAGAAGAAAGAAATAATCCGAGGACTTATACAAGTACTGATAGTAAAACTTTCAAGTTAACAGGATAACAAACTCAAACTTAGCTCTATTGTGTAAAAGTCTCGTAGTTTTCGTAGAGTTAAACGTAAGAAAGTACAGTCAAAGCTTGGCGCACATTATTATTGGGTTATCCAAGTCAAGTTTGTCCATTTCTTACTAAGAAAGAGCGAGTAAACTAATGTGAATAGTTTTAACCATAGATTTATAATGACTTTGACTACGTAGTATATATAAAAAATCTATGGTTTTAACCATCGCGTCAGTGACAGGCCGCAGAACGTTTTATTTTATTTTATTAGGAAAGCTTACAGCTCTAAACATAAATATTATGATTAACTTAGGTATCTAAAAACCATTTAACAGTTTTTACATCTTGCATAGTTATTTCCACATAACTCCTTTTCGTTGTTATAATTTAATCGTAGCAAACAGTAGGATGTCAACCAGACGTTGTTTACTTGTCGACAGATTTATTATGACTTTGACTAAGTATATATAAAAAATATATGCTTGCCGACGTTGTTGTTTAAAAAAAGCTATAAAAGCACACGACACCAATATGCTCAAAAAATTTCAAAGGAATAAACGACTATGTAATATTTAAAAATCGACGTCGTAAAAGAAGTTACACTTGTTTGAATATTAAAGCAATGAGATGGAGTAAGATGGAGGATGGATGGATGGAGTAATGGATGGAGACCTAGAAGATTACCGCAGGAATCAAGTTTACATTAACATTCCAATAGGGTTATATATATATGTTATATATATTATGCTCTTATGCCACTTTAAAAAAAGTAAAAACTATTGTCAGATCGTAGAGTTCGATTTTTGACTCAGTCGCAATAAACCAGTGCAAGTAAGCGGATGTCTTGTTTTATTTTCAAAATTCAACATAAGTACAACATATAGATACAGTCCATTATAAGCTTTATCACATACATAATTTGGTCCATAATCGAGACGGATGAGTTTGAGCTGGGAGAGCTCTTGTCATTTTGGTGAAAATTAGAAGAAAATTTGGTATGAAATAATTTTCATTGTATTTTGATCGAAATTGAATTACATTATAATTCAATGATGTCCTCGGTTCAAGAATTATTAGAATCTAGTGAAGATTTATTTCAATTATTAGTAAAAGCGAGTAACAACCACAAAAAATGTCCGAAAGAAAGACTGACGATCGGATATTTGCAAACGCGAATGAAATGCATTGATGAATATTGGGAATCGTTTCGGGAAACACACAAAAGTCTAGTTACTGCTACTAATAATGAGAAACGAGGAAAATTGCCATACTTTAAAGAAGATATGCATAGTCAATTCGAAGAATTATTTTTGGAGCTGAAAGGCGATTTGACAGACAAATTTGAGAACATAAAATCTTCGAAAGCGACCGCCATTTTAGAACAAGATATTTCATCACGTCATTTCGAAGCAGAAATTCATTTACCCAAAATTAATTTACCAACATTTTCGGGCGCATATGAAGATTGGCAATCATTTGAAGACATTTTTTCATCGTTGATTCATAACAACAACAGACTTAGTAACGTACAGAAATTACATTACTTGAAATCTTGTTTGTCCGGAGAAGCAAAGAACACAGTTAAGAATTTTCAGGTCTTAGAAAAGAATTACGAGAGTGCTTGGGATACGTTGAAAAATAGATATTCGCATAAGAGACTGATAGTTGATGCTATTCTGAAAAGGTTGATGTCTACTAAGAAGATAAATACTCAATCAGCAAGTCAATTAAAATTATTAATCGATAATACTAACGAATGTTTAGGTTCACTTAAAGGTTTCGATATTTCTACAATTAATTGGGATCCAATTTTAATTTTTGTCATTACTCAAAAACTGGATTTAGAGACACACAAGGAATGGGAAAGATTCGTGAGTAAGGAGTATAACAAACATTTGCCTACTTTTAAAAGTCTTATTAGTTTTCTTGAAAGTTATATACAAACTATGGTTTTAATAGCACAACCAGTCACTTCTCGTTACAATTCTAGGGAACATTCTTTTCATTCAAATTCTGTACAACTAATGTGTATTTTTTGCAGCAAAGATCATTTATTATTTAATTGCAAGAATTTCGGTAAGTTAGATTCATCTAAGAGAAGGGAGTTCGTAAGAGATAGGCATTTGTGTTATAACTGTCTATCATCCAATCATTCGGTTTTTAATTGTAAACAAAAGAGTTCTTGTAGGATTTGTAGCAAACGTCATCACTCACTTTTACATCAAAATTTAGAGGATAGGAGAGGGGAGACCGGGGTTCAGGAGGGTAATAATTCAACCGGGCTGTCTTCTCTACACACAAATGTTGAAAGTGAGCAATCAGGTGTACAAGTCGTTTCAATACCATCACATTTAGCATCGGGTCACAACACAGCACTTTTAGCTACTGCACTGGTTCCAGTTAGGGGTCTTTCGGGACAAATTTCAATTTTAAGGGCACTGATAGATCCTGGATCTCAGGCGTCTTTTATCAGTGAAAGGGCAGCTCAATCATTGCGACTCAAACTAACTGCAATCAATGATACGGTGACAGGTGTAGGTCCAACAACAACAACAGTCAATCACGTGGTACAGTTGGAGGTTTTGTCTAGATATGATTTAAATTTCAGCCTCACTGTAAGGGCACATGTTTTATCATCACACGTGACGACTAAGTTGCCGTGCAGATCAATCAAGCCAAGGGTACATTGGTCACATTTGGAAGGTCTCAACTTGGCTGATCCGCAGTGTTTTGTTTCTAGTGAAATAGATGTGCTGCTTGGAGTTGAGGTGTATACTGAAATTATAAAAAATAATTTAATCAAAGGTCCTCCAGGTTCACCAACGGCGCAGAAAACCAGCCTGGGATGGATTTTGTTTGGGAATATCAATCAGCACACTTCCGATAGTAAGATCTTGGTTATGCATAACAAATGCGAAATAGATGCTGATATTTTATTGAAAAATGTATGGAATATAGAAGAATCGATTAAAAGAGAATTTACAGTTAAAGAAAGAAAATGTGAAGAGATATATTTAAATAATTATACCAGATTGGCAAAAGGAAGGTTCAGAAGTAAGTTGTTTTTGAAAGGTTCAAAAGAAGAAATAGGAGAAACAAAAGGGACAGCCCTTCGAAGATTACAGCTGTCAGAAAGAAGACTAAATTCATATACACAACTCAAAGGAGACATAGATAGATTGAAAGTAAAGCATTATGTCAAAAGAAGAAGATGGAAAGCATTAAATCCATTTTTCTCACGACCGCAGTATCCTCAAGGTGGGCGGCAAGTTGAGAAATACTGAAGTAGAAAATACATTCGGTCAACTTACTTATACTTCATTAGATTTCATTGTCACATTTTATTATTGCAGATACACATCACATAACATTAACCATGCAATGTTACACACATACACTGATGCTATACAATATTAGGTTTTTGTATGGCATATTTACAATTCAGAATACAGTGATGTGAACTATGTGGAATTGCAAGTTTTCTATTTCAAGTTATATATTTCGTTATTTTTATTTAAATTTATTTGGAATTTCATTGAGAATTGGTGAGAGAACAATCTTTGGAGTCGTTTATCGGGGCTTCTGAAAGGCTTGTGGTACGTGGATGAAATTGCACACATTGTATATATAGAGCAAACAAGAGCGGAACTTCGTTAGAGCTAACAAACAATTGATAGAGGCATAGAAGAGTGATAACTTTGAACTACCAGCTCATTTAAGTGATATCTTGGCTTCCGAAGGGACACAGACACACTTCATTTCTCCTTACAGTACAAATTTTGATGGACATTAGGTCTAAGTCTAGTTTGGTGGATAGTAGGGGTAAGCCGGGGTAAATCTAGTAAGAGCTTTTTTAATTTCATACATTTGACACCCACTCACATTTGACATTCAAATACTCACATCTTGTCATTTGATCGGCGAAGCACCTGACACTATACCAAATCCAGATTTACGCGATGTTAATTTATCACGTTTGTCACGGTGGCAGTATGTACAGAGATTAGTTAGGGACTTTTGGCATAGGTGGCAAACTGAGTACTTATCTAGGCTTCAAGAACGTCCGAAATGGTTAAGGCTAGTGATGCAACGGATCTCTGTTTCCGCAAGTGCGGAAGTTCCGCGCGATTTTCAACATCCGTTTCTGCTTCTGTTTCCGCAACTTTTATAACGGAGATTTAAACGGAAGTTTACAACCGACGGCTGAGAGTTACGCATGCGCGGCACGATGCGCGTGCGAGTCGCTGGACGGTTGAACGCGCGGGGGAGGGGTCAGCCAGCGAGCTGCGCAGGCACTTGTCACATTTGTTTGTTTACGTACTTTTTTGTAAATGTAAGCGCGTAATATTTTCTGCTGCTGTTTGTGTCAATACTTTTGTGTCATGTGTGTAACAAAAAAAAAGAAAAGACCTTTAAATGAAGACTCTCTTGTGTGGTGGAAATTAAATTCACACAAATACCGTAATCTTTTGCCATTAGTGCGCCAATATTTGTCGGTACCCCCCGGCAGCGTCGCCAGTGAACTATTATTTAGCGGAGCTGGTCTTATATACGAAGAACACCGATTGTTAGGTGCAAAAGCGGCCAAATTACATACTTTTTATAAAATATAACTTGCCACTACTAAATTTTGAATATTAATAAAATGTTCAGTTGCAAAGTTGCAATATTGTTTTCTATAATAGATTTCTAATATATCTATTTCTAATCTAGATTTGGTGTATTTGATACTAAATAAAAATTATATTTGTAAATTTGTTTTTTTTTTTCCATATTATTTACACTTCCGTTTCTGCATCCGTTTCCGTTTCCGTTTCTGCTAAAATTTACTTTAGACATCTGTTTCCGTTTCTGGTTCCGCTAAGACACTTCCGTTGCATCACTAGTTAAGGCGCGTAAGAGAGTACGAAATAGGTGATATTGTGCTATTAAAAGACGAGCAGTTGCCTCCAGGAAAGTGGCCTCTAGGTAGAGTAATCGCTAAACATCCTGGGCCTGATAGTAATACTAGAGTATATACTATTAGATGTTTAGGGGACATAGTTAAACGCTCAGTATCGAAAATTTGCTATTTGCCTATTGAAACTAAGTAGGCAGATCACATGTTTTATATTTCTTATTTAGTTTAAACAGATTATTGTAATTTGGATTAATGGGTAAAAATAGTTGAACTATACTACGCTGTATTGTATTTTATGTTTTATTGTTTGTATTTATTGTTATATGAAAGAATTGTTTTAAAATTTATCAAACAGCATCTGTTGTCAAGTTCAACTATCACTTAGTTATAATATAAGTTCTGTTTACGTTTACAAAGTTAATATATGTTTTAATGTATAATTGATGCCAGTGAGTTTTAAGTTCTTTTTCAAACATGTTTATGTTGTAATTTATTATTATTAGTGAAATTTTCAATACAACTAAATATGTTTTGTTTTCAATTTATACTTACGTTTTGTACGTATAAATTGAAAACAAAACATATTCAGTTGTATTGAAAATTGTTATTACTTATTAATTGTTACGTACTGTTGTCCTTTGGTGGGCGGTATGTCAGATCGTAGAGTTCGATTTTTGACTCAGTCGCAATAAACCAGTGCAAGTAAGCGGATGTCTTGTTTTATTTTCAAAATTCAACATAAGTACAACATATAGATACAGTCCATTATAAGCTTTATCACATACAACTATTAAGTAAATCTAACTATCAGTATATGAACACAGGCATTCGTAGTGATAGAAAACTGCGCTGTCCGTGCTGTGAGCGGATTTAGAATACTAACCCCAGCCCCATGTCGGCATACCAGGGTGTCGTAAGAGGCGACTAAACCCGACAACTGCTCGGTGGTAAAGTACCTTCGTGAGATCTGGCTGGGTGGCGACCACCCTCGGGTCAGAGTCAACCGTTTAATGCCTCTGGCTTGCCTTGGTGTGCCTCTGGCGTGTTTCGGTTGTGAGCCCGAGATCCAGTTCTGCCTGTCCCACCCTTCCATATCCCTTTATCGCTCCGTTGATGCCTATTGGGTTTCCGTTGGATTCAAGGCGCCTTCGCCGTGGTAGCCGTGGTGTGTCGGCACGGAGGCAAGGAAGATCCGTTGAAACGGCTGTCCGCTGGCCGCCCGCTGGTCAGTTGGAGACCCAAACCCAGGCCTCACTGATAACCTCTGGCCTGGGAGGCTGTCCCGCCAACCAGCAAAAAATCCCGCTGCGCGGTGCCATGCTGGGTAAGAGACCGGAGGGAGGACGGCACCTGCGCACGGGGGGGACCGGGGGCTCTTTCACCCTCCGCGCCGGCAACCCACGTCCTGCCATCGGCTTGGCGCTAAGACGCCTACGCCAGGGCCTGAGGGGCACCAACGGAGCGATTCCCTTCAAATTCCCCACATTTTTGAACAATGCTGTCCACCAACACATAGAGACAGCAAAGCCGGCTTTGCTTTTCCTCACGGAGACTTGTGCCACGTGTAGGTTATGGGACAACCTTCCAGCTGAGGCATTCCCAGTGGACTATAACATGGGGTTCTTCAAGAAAGCTGTAAAAATAGCTCTCCTACAAAGCCGGCAATGCTCAGGCGGCTCCCCTGGGGTTGCCCGTGTCCATAGACGACGGTGATCGCTTAACACCACGCGGCCCGTCTGCCTTTTTGTTCGGTTTATTTATTTAAGAAAAACAGCGAGTTTTGATCTCTGTTTTGCCAGTCGAAATAAGACAATTTCAAACCAATGCGAATGTGTCAGTCAGAAAGAACGTTGTTTCTGCCCTAGGGGAGAAACAACGTTGTTTCTACCCGGCACCTTCATTTAATTTATTATTTACGTCTTTATTTCAAGTCTGTCAGAATCGCATTGACAATAAATTACTGTCGTCAAATCATTGTCAAAAGATATTGCTATTTGTTGCTGCGCTATTTGTCTGAAATAGTCTTACTTCGACTGGCTACAGAAATCAAAACTCGTTGTTTCATTACATTGTGATATTAAAAATACAGTGTGTGGCACGGGATGAAACAGACAATTTCAGACCAGGGCGATGACAGCCCTCGCTTCGCTCGGGCAATCACCTCTCGCTCTCGTCGTAAATCGTCTTGTTTCACCCCTTGCCACACAATATACTATTCTATAAATTAATTAATCAATAATTATCATTTAGTAAATTAAAAATGTTTTATTACTTTGGAGTACTACTACAAGCTGTCTCTACCTATTAAATTTTGTATTGTATGTAAATAAATTGAACGAATTAGAGCGATTAAGGTAGCGTATCGGCAAAAAGCCAATGGTCGCCGATTCGCCCCTACACATGCTTACAATATCAAATCACGGTCACTTTAAAGGTACATCACGTCGATACAATGTAGATACCACAGACATTGTGAAGTAAAACAAGCAAAAAAAATTGTATCCTTGCGCTCACTTTGAGATAGCTAAGTATTGTAGAAGAATGTTTGTTGTTATTCTGTTGGCTGCTATAATGGCTGCTAGAATGAATCAAGATTTTTTATTTAGCAATGTTATTACAAGCCTGTCCTATGTTATTTACCAAGACCTATAACAGTAAGCTACGCCAATATGCCCAGGCAATTTTAAGAATAAACTACCTATAAATATTTTAAAATCTGTTTAGTAAAAAAGGTAACCTAGACCTAGAAGGTTACTGTGGAAAGTCGGTCGACATTAATTTCCAACATGGTAATCGATGCTCTTATGCTCCTTTATAATAATAGCGTATTTTTATTCCACCATCAGTGTGCCCGTAACATAGGAATTCGTAGCACTAAGTGTGATGATTTTTATTTTTATTATTCAATTTTAGTTTGGAAAAAAGTATTATTTGAAATTATTGTTTTTTATTATTTTAAATAGAGAAGCCATGAGTATTGACATTGTGCTGTCTTTCGGCGACTGACGTGATGTAAAGGTTTGTGGTGGAAAAAGTGGGGCATGTTTTTGGAGCTGACTGCAGTAGTGGAGGTCGGCAGATGGTACACTTGATGTGGAAACTATGCTCCTATAAAAATTAAGTGTAAAACCGATAATAATCGAGTTTGATAATATATGGATTGAAATTCAACTGAAGTGAAGTTTCATTTTACTTCAGAAGTGACAAAGGACCAGTGAAAAGAAAAGGTACATATAAAATTTATTTTGTTATTAAGCAATTTATCGATATTATTTTGTCCGTTGGAATTTCATTTTCACGCCCACTATATTAACCCACAGAATTAAGAGATTTAATAATTATTCAACGGACTTTTGTAAACACTATATAGTGCATGCTGCAATTTAGTTTTTCTGTGTGTACTTGAATGAGGCGTTTGGTCAGGGCTACACTCCAATGGTGTCATAATATACATACAGTCACACAAATATCCAAGTATAACAGTGACATAACGTTTTTAGCTTTTTTTTTTTTGCATTTTATAATTTGGTTTATTTATTGTTAATTTCGTATGTAAACGTGTTAGTAGGTGCGTGATCACACTAGATTGAATGGTATGTGTCCATTGGTTACTGAGTGTGACACGCACCCATGCCAAATTTTGCTACCTACCCTATCTATATTTTAATAGGTTATGGTGCGTGATCACACTAGATTGAATGGTATGTGTCCATTGGTTACTGAGTGTGACACGCACCCATGCCAAATTTTGCTACCTACCCTATCTATATTTTAATAGGTTATGGTGCGTGATCACACTAGATTGAATGGTATGTGTCCATTGGTTACTGAGTGTGACACGCACCCATGCCAAATTTTGCTACCAACCTATCTATATTTTAATAGGTTATGGTGCGTGATCACACTGGATTAAATGGTATGTGTCCATTGCATTGGTTACTGTGTGTGACACGCATCCATACCAAATTTATATTTTAATGGATTGTATTGTATATCAGATTTTAATGGATTTTAAGTACGAATAATGAGGTATTTTTATATAACTAAAGCTCTAAACGATTAGTACATGATAAAGAATAGGTTACCCCGATATTTTTATTATATTTTTAGTGAATGATGGCTTCGGATGGAGAAGGTGGCACGCCACCTGGTACGCCACCAAGGCGAAAGAGATCGAGAAGAAAGGCTAGACGGCAGAGTACGTCCTCTTCGTCTTCCAGCGATGAATCTGTGGATAGAAAGATTCGCAAAACCTCGAGCCGGCTTTCGACTAAAGACGTGTTAAACTTATTAATGACCTGGAAAGGAGAATCTAGTAAGTCTACAATGATAAGCAACGTGAACAATGTAATTCCTGAATTTGACCCGTCAAATAGGTCTCAAACTATAGACTGTTGGCTTCGTAAAGTTAACGAGTGCGCTGTTATATATGGTTGGGAAGAAAAACAAACAATTCACTATTCTTTGCAAAAACTTGTTGGTCTAGCAAAGAAATGGTTTGAGGCCTTGCCGACTCTTGTTCATTCTTGGGAGGAGTGGCAGCTAAGGCTTAAAAAGGCGTTTCCAAGCGAGGAAAACTATGCACGAGCTTTAGAGGAAATGTTAAGCCGCACCTCCCGCAATGAAGAAAGTTTACGTGAATATTTTTACGATAAGCTAAGTTTGTTAACTAGGTGTGAAATCGGAGGAAAAAAAGCTGTAGATTGTATTTTGTACGGGATTCATGACAAATCTGTTAGGAACGGAGCCCAGGCATTAAATTGTTCCGAGCCGGAAGACCTACTTTATTATCTGTGTTCTCAAAATCCCCAATTTGCGGTCAATACTAGAGTTAAAGAGCGTGCAAACCAAAAGGATAGCCCCAGTCTTAACGCAAAAGCTGGTAATTCTTCCTCCAGTTCGATTACCTGCTATAATTGCCGTTCTAAGGGTCACCCTTATTACAAATGTACAAAACCGATAATACAGTGCAAGCGCTGCAACCGGGTAGGACATGACAATGAGTCTTGTAGGTTAGAGCCTATGAACGTTCGTAGTTCCACTAATATTTTACAAAACAACTCCGAGAGGAAAACTTTAAAAATTGATACTAGCGGAAAAATGAATGACAAATTTTACAAAACCGTTTCAGTGAATGAAAGTAATTTCGAAGCTTATATAGACTTCGGTAGTGAGTGTACCTTAATGCGCAAAACTGACGCAGAGGCATTGAAATTAATAAAGTGCTTTAATGAAGTTCCGATTATAAGGGGTTTTGGTCAATCGTCTGTTGTGCCGTTATACAAGTCACATGCCTATCTAAGGGTCGACGAAGTCGATTCTTTGGTAGAGTTGTTGGTGATTGATGATGAACAAATGCAAACGTCTCTAATTATTGGGCAGAATTTCACAGAGTTGCCTTTCATCACTGTGTTGAAAAACAGTCAGAGACTGATTTTCTATAGCACCCCCACAGGTAACCCTTTTAGTGAAAACGAGAACAGTGTTAAGTTGTATGTGACAAATAGTAATGAGGTATCTGGTACATGTACTATCCCAGTACATGTAGAGACCAATTTCACTGGGGATGTTTACCTTGAGGGTTACACTGCTATGGAGCCAGATAAAGAATATCGTTTATTCCAAGGTGCCTACCACATCTACAATGGTCACGGCAAGGTTGTTATCTCCAATCTGTCACAGAAGGCAATAAAATTTGAGAGCAACACGGTAATAGCCAGAGCAATACCTTTTACGGAACGGAAAATATGTTACGTTAACAAGATCAATGAAGATATCTCGACATTGAAACCGCTTGACAGGGCCGAAATAAAAATAGGAACAGGGCTTAACAGTACTCAATTTGATCAACTCTATTCACTGTTGCAGAAATATCGTGACTGTTTCGCAACAAATTTAAGTGAGATAGGGACCGTAGCCGATGTAGAAATGAAAATAGATTTGGTAGACAGTAGGCCAGTTGTTTATCGGCCTTACCGTCTCTCGCACTCTGAACGCGAGTTAGTTCGAGAGACTATTAATGAACTTTTAGAAAACGATATAATACAAGAGTCGAATTCCAACTACGCGAGCCCTATATTAATGGTAAAGAAAAAAACGGGAGAACAGAGACTATGCATTGACTTTAGAGCTCTAAACAATAAAACTGTTAAAGACCGTTTTCCTTTACCATTAATAGATGACCAGATATGTAACCTCAGCGGTAATAACTTTTTCACTACTCTCGATTTGGCTTCCGGCTACTATCAGGTGCGTATGGCAGCCGAAAGCCAACATCTTACTGGTTTCGTCACGCCTGATGGCCATTTTGAGTTTAAAAGGATGCCCTTTGGTTTAGCCAATGCACCTGCCGTGTTCCAACGGATGATAAATAAAGTCCTTGGCAATAGACGGTTTGAATATGCGTTGGCTTATCTGGACGATGTACTCATACCCTCAAGAGCATCGAAGAAATGTTCCATCGTTTGGAAGATATACTAATTCTGTTTAGGCAGAATGGATTAACTTTAAAACTTTCCAAGTGTCGGTTCTTTGATGCTCATGTCAATTATCTTGGGTATGACATATCATCAGAAGGTGTTCGACCTGGTGAGGCTAAAATCGAAGCTGTTAAAGAATTTCCTACACCAAGAAACGTTCATGAAGTCCGGCAATTTCTAGGACTCACGGGTTATTTCCGTAAATTTATCCAAGGGTATGGCGAAATCGCAAGACCACTCACCTCATTGTTGAAAAAAGAGGCAGTATGGCAATGGTCTAATCAGGAAGAAAGTGCGTTTTCTCTTCTCAAGGAAAAACTTATTACTAGGCCTGTACTGGCTTTATATGACCCAAAGCTTGAGACAGAGCTTCACACTGACGCCAGTTCTCTGGGCGTAGGAGGCATATTGATGCAATGGCAGAAAGACTCGCGTGTTTTAAAACCAGTGGCTTATTTTAGTCGCCAGACTACGCCTGAAGAAAAACATCTGCATTCCTACGAGCTAGAGACACTGGCCGTCGTGTGCTCTTTAAAAAAGTTCAGGATTTACCTTTTGGGCATACATTTTAAGATATATACAGATTGTGCTGCCCTTAGGACAACATTGACAAAGAGGGATTTGATTCCGCGGATAGCAAGGTGGTGGTTGCAAATAAGTGAATTTGATTTTAGTATTGAATATCGACCAGGAGTGCAAATGATACATGTAGATGCTCTCAGCCGAAACACCACGCTACCCGCGAATTCAGATGATCATTTGTTTGTCAACATTTATAGTATAGAGCAGGATAATTGGGTTCTAAGCTTGCAAAGAGCTGATCCTGATATCTCGCGTATCTTACAAATTTTAAAACCGGATGATGATCTAGAATGCAAAGATATTCGTAAAAATTACGTTGTAAAGAACCACGTTGTATACAGGAAGGTAAATGACCAATTACGCCTTGTTGTGCCACGAAGTGCTAGGTGGCAGGTATGTCGTGCTAATCATGACGAGATAGGGCACCACGGATATTCTAAAACATTAGATGGGATACAAAGCACTTACTGGTTTCCGAAGTTAAGGAAATTTACAAAAAAATATGTAGCGGCTTGCTTAGAATGCGCTTACAATAAAGACAGTGCGTCAAGACAAAGGTCTGGGCATTTGTATCCCATCGAAAAGATAAATATACCTTTTCACACAATCCACATGGATCATCTGGGACCATTCGTTCGCAGCAAAGATGGCAATACACATATATTGACCGTAGTTGATGCTTTCACGAAATACGTGTTTGTGAGGCCAGTTAAGGATCTCAAAACTAAGACCACTACCAAAATTCTTGATAAAATATTTTATGACTTTGGTATTCCGGCAAGGATAATCTCCGATCGGGGTACCTCTTTTACTTCTGCCGCATTTAAGAACTTTTGTGAGGGACATGGTATAAAACATGTATTAAATGCAGTCGCTTGTCCCAGAGCCAATGGTCAAGCCGAAAGGTTCAATCAGACTATTCTTAACTCTTTAGCTGCACAAAATTCTTTTGGCCACGAGCGTGACTGGGACAAGTGTCTGGGTAAAATTCAATGGGGCATTAACAACACCGTCAATACCTCAACACAAAAAACTGCGACCGAAGCTTTGTTTGGACTCAAAATGAGAGACAATTTGACCAATAAACTAAATATTGATGCTCAGCCCATAACTCCTAATTTTCAGGAAATAAGACAGGAAATTAGTTCAAATTTACAAAAAGAACAAGAAAAGATGAAACTTAGACATGATAAAAATAGAATACCTGCTGTTAAGTATGACGTTGGAGACCTAGTAAAGATTTCGCGAAATAATTTTGCTAATGATGGGAAGAGCACAAAGCTTCTGTCCAAGTTTATAGGTCCCTATAAAATTGTAGAAGTTCTAGGGAACGATAGATATAGGATAGCCGATGTCCCAGGTTTTAATAGGCAGGGAAAGCCGTATAAGACCGTTATAGCGGCCGATAGGATGAGACCTTGGATACACATCAAGGCGTTGGAGGTACATGATTCTGATAAAAGCAGCTCTAGTGAGCGTAGTGACGGAGGTGATTAGACTTATGTATGTCAAATAAAATTAAATATCGTTATTATTTTGTTAAAATAGAATGAAATTATAAAATTATTATAAATATTAAATATAAACTGCATATTACTTATAATATTTTCTTTAGGTATATAGATGTAGTTACAATTGAATTTACTCTAATTCACTAAATAATTATTGAAATGTAGGTTTTATACTTTAATTTGTTTTTTTTTTTTTTACTATAGCTAATTATCTACACAAATTATAATTATTTTTAAAGAAATAATACCGAATGTGATGATTTTCAGTTAATGTATGGTCAATGTGTAATTTGAATTGGTTATATTATAAAAGATATGCTTCAATAATAGATGTATCAAGCCTAGTGCGCTTTAGATATATTATAATATTTAATAGCTTATTTTAAATATGTATTTATATAAAATATGCAATTGTTTTTGTGACGTGCGCCAGGAGTCTGCACGATGTCGAATGGCCGAATGTGATGATTTTTATTTTTATTATTCAATTTTAGTTTGGAAAAAAGTATTATTTGAAATTATTGTTTTTTATTATTTTAAATAGAGAAGCCATGAGTATTGACATTGTGCTGTCTTTCGGCGACTGACGTGATGTAAAGGTTTGTGGTGGAAAAAGTGGGGCATGTTTTTGGAGCTGACTGCAGTAGTGGAGGTCGGCAGATGGTACACTTGATGTGGAAACTATGCTCCTATAAAAATTAAGTGTAAAACCGATAATAATCGAGTTTGATAATATATGGATTGAAATTCAACTGAAGTGAAGTTTCATTTTATAAGAAACCGTAGCAAGATAACGTGCTACGAAAGCCTCCGTAGCTTTACAGACAAGAACATTTTACTATAACGTGAAGCCAATGATCCTAGCAAGCCTATATTTGTCCCAGTGATTACAGGACAATATTTGCACATTAAAAATCGGTTATGGTCTCATTTTGAAGAGTTCAGCCATAGATGTACAGAAAAATATACATTTTAATAGTAAATCAATTAATTAATAAAAAACAATTTTATTTTCTATATAATATATAATTTTTCCGACCATTCGTTCCCTCATTCAAAACTATGACAAGCATGAATGAATTGGTCTTTTGATCATTTTGCCAATGTCAAAATTGGAGTGTCATTACATACTTTTTTATATTTTATTTGACATTAGAATAAAAGAATAAACTCTTGAGAATTATAAACAGACACTTTCTTCTTCAATTCTTCACATAGATTTTTGATTATGGATTTTTTTTTAATTTAAATTACTTGATACGGTTGTGACTCTGCTACGCGATTCCTGACCTTCTATTTATTAAAGCGAAAGTAACTCACTCATCACGAAAGCCACTTGAGATAAAAATATGAAATTTGTCATGTATAGTAAGAAAACATCCACTGAGAACGAATTTTGCGACAGGGCAAGACCCCCTTGCCTCACATCTCAAGAGCTCTCACATCTAATATAATAAAACGTAAGCCGATTTTTGTCCCCGTGATTATGAGACGATAGGTGTCCTAAGTCCTAGTCCCTGTAGCTTCGGGATTAAGAAGAGAGCTACGGTTTTCCCCGCCTGATCGTAATAGGTGACTAAAAGGGGGCTTTCGGGGTTGCGGACGGTGAAAGTGGGAACTCGACCCGTCCAGCCAGCAGCCCCGGAAAGGACGGCGGAGTGTGCGTGGCCGCATGCCGCTGTGAACACCTGAAGGTGTAGAAGAGCACATCTGCTCTTCCGAAGATGGACCCGTTCTGGGGCGCCGCGCGTAGAGGACACCGGTGCGTTCCAATGGAGATCCCGGAGTCCTCCCCAAGCGCAGAGGCAGGCCACCGAGGGGTTTTAGTGCGGTACAAATTCCACATAACCCGGTATCCTCTCCCAAGGTGCTGGGTACCTTTTGAATGTTTCCCCCCGATACAAAAAAAGGGGTCCTAGGTCCAAAATCCGTCTTCAGTTCTTTCTGAAAACCATAGATTTTTTATATATACTAGTCAAAGTGATAATAAATCTATGCTGAAAACTCACTCAAATTACAAATTGACATAAACTCGCAGTATTCTATCTATCTAATTTTACCTTTAAACGAGCAATTCTTGTATATATCTAAATATATTTTTTGAATCTCGGAAACGGCTCCAAAGATTTTGATGAAATTTAGAACCCTGGTTTCGGGGATGATAAATCGATTTTTATTGACAGAAATTGTCGTTTTATTTTAATGTTTATGCCGTTAAATATAAAACTCTTACTGACATCTATTGGAAAATATTAATAATATTGTAGCGTAGAAAGCCGTCACATGTCAACCGTCAATCCGCCCTTCAAACAAATGACAATGTCGATATGAAAGACCTCTATAAAAATTTCGTCAATGGAATTAAAGCTTTCTTGGTCGAATGGTTACGAAAACTGACTACGCAGCTAGAGACCCGGGTTCAAATCTCAAGTAGGCAAATTGCGTTTTTTATTTTTTGTGACAATTTTTTTTTAAATTGGAAGCTAAGTATTTCAAAAGGCTTTGTCAAAAATCAATGAATATTTTGCTTAAAAATAAACCAAGAAAATCAATAATTGTTCTTATCCGAGCAACGCTCGGGCGTCCAGGTACTGGTGACATTAAAGGAGAAGGACTGCATTGACCCGCATTTATTAAGAAAATTATTCTTTTTCAAATAACCTTATTGAGATTTTTTTTAAATTTAATGAAGTAAATTGTTAAGGAAAAACTATAATTCTCACTGAAATCATACATAGTATTTGACATTAAAATATTTATTTAAAAAAGGTTTGATAATTTGGGCGCCAATTGTACATACTCGTAGTGACTTGACTAACAGTAGAATTGATTAAAATTTATAAGAACCCCCCCCCCCCCCCCAATCCCAATGTACGTCGGGATTAACAAACATTCGAGTGTCAACCCGACGTTGTTTACTCGGGTATCACGGTCGCTCTAAAAGCACACCACGTATCCACATTATCAAGTAAGAGCAAGCAATAAAATTTTATCTTTACTTTGCGTGAGTTAAGTTATCTAGAAAGGCGTTAGGTTTTATTCTGTTGACAGAACCCATTGTTGCCTTATCAATTTCATAGAAATAAACGATTAATGTTTTAAATTCGACGTAGTAAAAAAGTAAAATTATTAAACTAGCGAACTATTATTAAAGTGGGCAGACGTTGACCTACCTTAAATTATCAAAAATAATAAAATTTGAAGTCAATCAATTAAGATGAAAGCTATCCTATCTTTCAAGTTGGATCAAACTGCACACGGTGTGCGTGCAAATTTAAATGAAATCGGTTAAGTAGTTTAGGATTCCATCGCGGACAAACAACGTGACACGTAATTAATATATATTAAGATATTAAGATGAGGTAGAGTGACAATATAGACTGTGGGAAGCTGGTTTACACTTACTTTTCAAAATGGTAATCTGCATGCACTTATGATACTTTATAACAACAGGATATTTTTATCCAGTCAGGCCACTAATTTTATTTATCTATTAGATAGTGTATTATTATAATTAGAGTAAAATTGTATTTAGTGTAAACTTAAAATTTTGAATAATAAGTAAGGACGGATGCCTATTTGTATTAAAAAGAATTATATAAATTTTACAGGAAATCCCACGGCAAACCCAAAAATATATATTCTTTGTATAATTTTGTCTTTGACTTATTTAACTTCATAGTCATTATTTCTAGGGAACTCCTCTTCTTATTATAATACTAGCTGTGCCCGCGACGTCGTCCGCGTGTATAAAGACTTTTATAAAATGGATTGATTAAAAATGAAAGATTATTTATTTGCATTGAGTAAGTAGTAGGTAGATTATTGTTACATTATAGTGAAATCACTTATAATACAATGTTCATATGTTCAGAAGAAACCTAATGTATTTTTTCTAAATCCTTCAAACCTAAAACAGTAAGGAATGCTTACTGTACTGATCTTACTATCCACTTTTCTCACGTTTCGCTTTTCTAGCGCAATCAGATTCTCTTTACAAATATGTACCTCGTTTATTAAAGTTAAGAGATACTGCTGTGCCCGTGGCTTCATCTATGTTAAAAATAGTATCTTTAGTAAATTGGGTGAATTTATAGTGCAAAGAATGTATAAACTCATTCTATATACATAGCTTTAACCTACTGCAGAAAAGAGGTGCACTATACAACTACTTGTAGTTGGGAGATAAAATTTCTAAACATACACGTGCTTAGGATTAAACAATCGGAAAAATAATTGTAAGGTCAATTAATAAACTATAGGTTTAAAACTTGCGGACAGCAGTTTGGTCATAAGTCATAACTCATATAACATTGTGAAAACTAAAGCAGAAGGCAGGGTCTCTACACAGTGTGCTATCTGTATTTGGAAATAAAGAATATTTTTTATAGAATTCTCCATCAATCAACGTGTGTGGATGAGCCCTCAGCCCGTACGCAATAAAGAGACGTAAAAAATGAGTTAAGTTATCATTGGTCCAATTAACAATGTTCAGCATCATACGTATACCTACCCAACGATGGGACAACCCGCGTCGCGCAATGTTTACCATGCCGGACTGCTAATCGAACTGTCCCGGGTTAGAATCCGGGCGAAGCAGAAATTTCAATGATGAGTTTAAACTGTTCTCGGTCTGGGTGGTTGTGTTTCTGTCTCTATGTGTGTTCATGGCACCCACGACACAGGGTATATCTACCCTAATGTGAGGCTATACGTGTGAAATGTTATTTTTTGTTTTTTTTTACACTATTTACTTACTTTTATTAGACTTAAGGTTTTTATTTGAAATTATCTCCATCGAATCACTTTGGAGAAAAAATGAATATTGCTCAATAACGCCATCTACCGTATGACATGTAAACTTTGTGGTTGATAAATCGAATGTCAAATTACCAAATAGGTAGATATTGAGATTAACAGTTGGTTCACTAAAAGTTTAACTATTCGTCACCTAGATGTCTGCAGTAGTCTCGTTTTGTTAAGGCTTTGTACATTCTGTATGAAGGTTTAGATTCCGTATGCTGGATGCATTGAGATTGTAAGATTTGGATTTCGGTTCATCGGAGCTAGAGGCCTCCTCAATATTGGGAGAGCTCCATGCTCAGCAGTGGAATGCTAAAAAGGTTGCAGCTTGATATAATGTAGCGATAATAATCGTTTCAGCTGCAGCCTGTTCATAATCTTCCACCCCAAAAGAAGACTAATAAGCTGAGCAACTAACTCAATGGAGCCTGTGATGTAAGGTTCGGCGGCGGTAAGGCTCGCGATGCGCTTATTAGGTACCTATAGTCTAGCCATTCTCGGCCAACGAAAGAAAATACAGTAAGCTGATCTAAGTGAGTATATTTAATATAGTCGACAATATTAGTGAGAGTTCAAAATAATTTTACTTAAATTTAAACTTTTATTTATGGTTTTGAATGGGCTGTTACCGAAACCTTCATACAAATTCCCCAAAGTGCCTTTTAAGTTTATGTCGCGTATTTTGTAAATGAACATAACTTTTTTGTTTATCACCCGATATGAAATACACACTAATGTTACGGAAATTCATTCCACAATATATCAGTAAACACTTCATTCAAAGAAGGGAAAAGAATTTGAGAATGAAATATTAAGTTAAGGTTAATTATTGTACGCTTGAGATACCAACTTTCGAATCCATTTTATTTGCTATTGAGGGGTAGTTTTGAAAAAAGCTTAAATAGAATTCTTACTATGTTAGTAAAGATTACAAAAACAAAATTATAAGTATATTACTCTGCACAAAAATATTCTGTACATCAAGTTTCGACATTCAATTTTCAAAGAATTTCAAAGAAAATTGACATTTAAAGGGTGAATTTCGAGAAATGCTGAAACACGTATTCTTTTATTTTGGTTAGAAAATATTTATACCAAATTTCAAGAAAATCTATTGAAAAAATCCAAGTTTTCCATACAAATTTTCATCGCTCATTTCACACCCTTAAAGGGTGATTTTTAAAATTATCTATAGCCTAAATGTTAGCGAGGACCAATATATATAAAACAAAAAAGTTTCATCAAAATCCGTCCAGTAGTTTTTGCGTGAAAAGCTAACAACAGACAGACAGACAGACAGACAGACAGACAGACAGACAGACAGACAATAATTTCAAAACTTATATTTTTAGCTTCTGTTACTTATAAAAAGACCCCTAGAAGTATTTTTTAAAATTTATATGCAATGTACAGAATTGACCCTGCTTACAGTTTTATTATATGTATAGATAATAGTAACAAACATTTGGGTGTCAACCCGACGTTGTTTACTAGGGTGACACGGTCGCTCTAAAAGCATATGTAGGTACATCACGTCTCCACATTGTCAACTAGGAGCAAACAATAAAATTATAACTTTGCGCTTATTTCGCGAGGGCTAACTATTGTAAAGAACAGCGTTAGTTGCTATTCTGTTGGCAGAACTTATTCAATGCATTATTTATGATTCATGATTTTTTGTGCCACTGTTGCTACAATCCTGGCCTGTGTTAGCAAAACCAAGAAAGCAGGTGACATCAATCTGCACATAATATGTATCTCAGACATCAAAGAAATGACTAATTCGTATTTTTAATTCGATGTTAAAACTAATTTTGCCAGCTTATATTAAATCAACGATATTGACTGACGGCCTAGGTATAGAAATAGACAACGGGAGGCCATTGAATCCAGAAGACGAGAGTTCTATGTCTAGTGGTTTGCTGGTTGGGTGAATTTAAGGAAATATTAATAAATTTGTTTGAGAGGACCTCTGGTTACGCCATAAGTGATGCGCATTCTCGTACATTATTGCGATAATACTGGCGACGTCAGCACTGCTTTGTGTCGAATATATTTAAGCTGATTCCTTATAGTAAATATTAGAAATATGAAAAATCTCCAAGCTACAGTGAGGATTTTTATTTTTAAAAGTTTGAAGATAGTATTAGATTGCCTGAGAGTCACTGCTCGGTCTACGGCACCACCATTTCGAACTTTCCTTTTAAATGTAAGCTATAAAAGTGACTGTGCATCAACTACCTGTACCATTTTGTGTCCAGTGGTGATTCCATTGTTTTGTTAAGGTTACATGGCTTTCCTATCGCTACAGGTCAGTAAACAAATGGACCAGATTGCCGGTCACAATACTATTTAGTACGAGTGCACGATGACCTGGATCGGAAGAGATGTCCAGCAATTAGAATTGAAGGTGCGCGGGGGGAAAGCGTTTCGGGCGGTGCGCTGGGCGGGTGGCTGTGGCGGTGGCGATGGCGGTGGTGGTGGCCTGGTGGCGGCGGGTGCGTCACGCTCGCGCGGCGACGGGCCGCGTCCGCGTCACTCGGCAGCCGGCGCCCGCAGCCCGCGCCTGTCCCGCCGTGCGCACCGCCGCCCGCCGCCGCCCGCGGCCGACCCCCGCCGGCGGGTGGGCCGCTTGCCACGCGCCGCGCGCCCGCCGCCGCGCCGCGTCGCTCCGATACCGACGACGACAACGCGCTCGGCTCGTACCTCGAATCGCACCCGATTACGCGTTTCACGTCTGTAGACCGGAATGTAAATATTTATGGATGTCAGTTTTCAGTTGTTTAGATTGGCTGTGAAATTCAAGGTATGTAAGTAACGTCTGGTGTTTCGTTTTTTTTCACGACAATAGTTTATGTCGGTATACAGTTTCAATCCCTCTGGACAGTTCGAATGAAATGAATCGCTAAAAGTAGCACGCCTCTTGTATGATGCACCGAACTTTGTATTTTTTATGACATCGATAGTAATTGCTATCAATAACTATACTTAATGACGTAGAGAATGCCCTTCTATATTTGGATCGATAGTTTACCATTAAACGGCGGCAATGTAGAGTTCTACAGATTTTTCGCATTGAATCACTTGATTAAATAAAATACAACAACCGCCAGAGCTCTGTGCGCCGCCGCGAATTTGTCAATTTACATTCTTATTAACGCGATCAACGATCCTGTTTTCTGCTGAATAATAAATGAAAACAACCCTATAAATATAAGAAGTGTAATAAACTTTGAGTCCAGATATTATGTTTACAGATGTAGAGCTAATAAATTACTTGGTAATTAGTTATTAAGATGTTATTAGCCTCTGACATGTTATTACAGAAACACAACAACTATACTTCTACATGATTTAAAACACGTGTACACCTTGTTTATTCTTCAACGGCCACAAGAACAGGCGCCACAGATAAAATAATTTCTCTGGCTAATGTAAATCGCAAATTCGCTACTACTCTAACACAGAATAGCAAAATAGACCGTATTTAATCATTAGGTACCTAACCACTACATGATATATTGATTGGCATAAAATGTTTAGGTGAGAATGAAATCAACAAGGCGTGTTCGGGTACATGAAGATGCTATTCGTCATAGGTAATATGCTACAGTAATTTTATTTATTATTTTGTATAATGCGAACAAGTAGTAATTGCGTAGAAATTTGAATTTGTTTTGTAAAAACTAATATTATCTTCCTTAACAATATAATTCCAAGCTATTGTAGTTAGATTAAACCAAAAAACGGGCATATAGAATGAGCCTTTTCTGTAATATATGATTCCGACGGATAGGTAGGTATATCGACAAAAACCAAACAACCCTTCACAAAATGTCCCATTTTTTTCCAATAGCGTGCAAATTAGTATGTAGGTACACACTGAAACAAAAAGCTCCCATTCCCATCACATATAGCATCTACCTGGCATTCCTCCTTAGCTGTACTGCAAATTTATTCCGAGTTCTACAATAAGTAAGGCCTCGCCTTTCACATTTTCCACAAGAAACCGAATATTTGATAAACAGACATTATACTCCTCCTAGTTTTGTAATAATATCATTAGAACTAATAAATGTGAAAGATGGGAGCCCCAATTTAACTTGTCGGTGATCACGCAATTTCATTATAATGGGATGATATTTTGTTTTTAATTTATACATATACATAGATACATAAATTATCAAAAAATTACACTTGACACGCAACAATCACACATGCAATAATTACATATTTCGTCAAAAAATAAAGCACTTACGAGTGCCATTATATTTTTGTTATTATTAAGTTTACTGCAGCCTTAGTAAAGAGCCGCACACACTAAATGTATAATTCTAGAGCTATTTTAGATTAGTACGGGTTGCGGTAAGTAATCGTTTGGACAATGTCACACAGTCAGGCCGTTGAATAGTTGGTTTCAACTATTTATTTTTATAAATATACCTGCTCATTAAGCCTCAAAGCCTCATTACAAAGATAAGAATTTGCTAAAAAACAAATGCGCCTTACATACTCGTTAGTGTTTCTTGTACATTACACAGAACGTCACAATACCTACTACTCATGCATTTTGTTTTCTCATAACATTACGGAAATAACAATTCTAGCGGCTTAAAAGCTTTTAATACTAGCTTTGCTACTAAAAACTTTCAATTCGTTTCGTTTTTCAACTGTTTTTATCGAGATGTAATAGACTTACGGATTGAATCTTCATCAAAATTTAATAAATTTTTGCTACTAATCCTACTATTGTAAAGCTCTTACTTTCATGCTTTTAAAAGTTTAGAAATCAATGCTTAAGCTTTATATTCTGTAATATACTGACACTCATTAGATACTATATTATTGTTATATCTATGTACTATGTACCAGTATACTTAATAACTATAACGCTACCTTCACTATTGAACTTTAATTAATGTTGTGTTTCGTTACACTTACCTGTTAAATTAAAAAGACCTCTAATTTTAAATTAACTCATGTCAACAGTAATCTGTGCAAAGTGCTTCCTAGATTATTTTTATTATAATTTCGAAATATAATTGGAGACATTTATTAGCAAAAACATTGTTCAGATATTTTTTCCATTCAGGAAAATAACGATAGTTCCAAACACTACCTAGGTGAATTCATACGAAGATTCTATTTGGATATTGTTAACCTATTACAAACCGGTTATCTATACTCTGTTTACTAATCTTTGGGAACTTTGCCCAAAGCATCTGCTATAGTTCGACGTTGAGCGGACAGTATTGACTTTAAAATAATTTTTCAACGTATAAACTTACTTTTTGAGAAAAATATTCTAAATTAGGAACGTCGATCTTAACAATTTGGTGAGAGTATTTTAATGATAATCACGTGAGATGAGATCCGTTTTTCTGGTACAAAAGTTATATCAAATATGAACAAGTAAAAGAAATGTTGCATGCATGAATGTACATTTATCTCGGGTAGCTCGTCATGTCTATTCTTCTTGACAAACAGGTAGGTGATCAATAACTTTATATACTGCCACAAAAAAGTTTAACAATTATTTTCTTAATTAATTTTTATATCAGTTTTGTGTACTGATAAAACTATTATAAGTGGTTTCGATACACCAATAAGATAATTAAATTATTATCAGACCTTCATAATACTCCCAGTAGATAAAAAATAAAATACGCACGTTTGAAGAACAGTTTGTTACTTGACATGGACGAAATACTAACTCGTTTGTAAGTAGATTTTTATTTTATTAAACTTCCTGTTTTTGTATATAAAACCTTAACTATGATGACATTTTATGGGTGTTCGCCCCGATTTCGCATTCTGTTCAATAATGTTAAAGGTTTCAGTACATTTATTTATTATTTTAGTAATTTAAATTTAAAAACTCTTAACTTTGGAGCAACAAAACAAAACGATACAAAACATAACGCATACTTATCGTACATCCAACTATATATTATAGATACCTATATTATATAGTAATAATATGTAGTTGTTTAGGTAGTATAACCTTATATTAATCGAAATAGCAACCAAACATCCTTACGTTTTACTAATGGACGAAGATCTTTCCCACAATAAACTTGGAATGTATATTTATTTAACTATTCTAATAGTTTATTTTTATGTCTTCAAAACCTAATACATATTAATATTCTTCTAATTGTAACTTATACAAGAAAGAATTTTGTATTTCTGGTATTATATCACATCATCTAACTGAATATCATCTTATTTGCTTAGAGCAACTATGGTACCTACATGTTGGGGAAAATTAACTTGGGCACATCAAATGCCTTATCGTATATTCATACGTACCAGAATAATTTACTATCAAACCAAACTTTGTTGTCAAGTATATTATGGTTTGTTGACAAAGTCTGACTACACGCATATAACGATACAAAGGAAAGGAAAAGATGCGAGGCATTATTTTAAATATCTAATGGACAACATATTAGGGGTTTCATAATTACATATAAACATAGTAAAATTATAAAAAGTGCCCAAAGTTTCCTATTGTTCCATTATATTACTTCCATCCAGTACAATAGAAATAAGTCCAAATAGAATTATTAATATTTACATATTTAAAAAAGTAAATACGCGATAGGTGAGTAAATTGAAGCAATAGAAGCTAATAGCATTGCACGTAGCAACATTGTCTTATTATTATATAACTATCAGTATCAGTAAGTATGCTCGATATTGATGGTAAACAATACTATGGATGATTAATATCTTCTCCCACAACTAATTGAACTTCCGTGTATCCTGTAATAAATGGATTATTCCTGTGCACACAAGGGGCATTGTGGAAAATCAATGTAGTATAATGAAATTGTAAAGCTTATGAAATATTTAAATTGCATTGCATCCCAAACTGGCGGGGCTTGGTTCAAATCCCAAAGCGTACCTCTATCGTTCAAAGCTATGTGCCTATTTATCTCTTGCTCTACGGTTAAGGAATACATTGTAATATACTTACATACCCAAAATTGGTTCAACATAGGCATGTGACGTAGTCATAACAGTACATGGTAACTATATCTTAAGTTCCACTTGTGTCCTTGGATATTAATAACTCTAACAGAATATTAGTCATATTAATATTTTATGTTTTTAATTTAAAATATAAAATGAAGTTTACTGGATTACGTAATTAAATAAAAACTTGTTTCATTTTACGATGAATTATAATATACCCTGTTTAATATATACTGCACCCTAATATAGTTAAGATTGAATCATGAGCTAATACGAATCGTATGATCTGAACAAAATTTTCAGTATAGATACTGTGTATCTACAACATGTAAGAAATGAAATCGCGGATAGAACTTTGATTCTATTTAAGTAATACATATTTTCTTATTATGAAAATTATCCTAATCATCCATCATACATGCAAAATTCATTAGTACTGACGTAGCTACTCAAAATGTCCTTATGGTCTACATTTTGTCTAGTATGTAGTAGGTAGTAAACAAACAATACATTCTAATGCGATAAAGTCATCCATCAAGTAAGTAGGTAACTTGGTAAAGTTACCATAACTTGCATGTTCAAGGTCTTCAACCCTTTTTTATTTATAAAGGCTTTTAGTTTATCCCTTTACATAAATATTTTGTGACCTAATTATTTTCTTTCTGAAATCGAATATCGTCATTTTTAAAGTTTAGTCTTGTCAAAATTAAAGAAGTTATCATAACTGCTAGAATTACCAAATAAATATGTTTTAAATATTTTAGTTATAAATTCAAGTTCAAATACGTATACATATACCTACTGAATTTTATAGGCGTTATTTTCAGGCGTGAAGCAATTCTGTTAGGTTTCGACGGAAAGATGCGGTAGCAGGCTAGATTTACGAGTAGGTACATTAGGCGACCATCAGCCACCAGAAACCTACTCGCGCTATCTTGAGGTTGGGTGTAAATGTCCATGGGCTTCAGCGACCACTTGAATGCACCACCGGACACCACGTGGTTTGCATGCGCGTCGATTTTAAAAGATATAAAAATTGTATACTGAAAGTTAATATCCATTACTATTGGTTTATAAATGTTTATCGGTAGAGGGTAGATATTGGTTCCGAGAAATATATTAATCAAGTCTCTACTAACAGCTGACAAAAGGATCCTTGAATGCGATGCATGCAATCCTTAGCAGCTGATATTAATAAGATATGAAGTGAATGCAAGCAGGAATATCTATAATTAAGCTCTCGCTTACGTTAATAATAGATGTCAGTATATATCTATACAAAGTAGTTCTTGAAAGGTATTGCCATTAAACAAATATATCTCGTACTTGTGTTGTATTATTATTATAATACATAAAATTGATTAATACCAAATAGTAAAAAAATCATTAGAGGGCTTCAAATCCTTTTCGTTTAGACATAAAAGGCGACTACTCTGTGCATTAATTATGATTTAAATAATTAATAACCTAGCAGCATGAAACTAAAATATTAAATGTCATAAGAAACACTATTTTTCTTAAACTACTTTTTCTACAACGAACTTACTTACGAAACATTAGACTCTACATTTCAAACTACACTCACACCTACAACAAACAATAACAATTATATCAAAATTTGAAAAAGAAAATTGGTAAAGTAAAGCAAACTTTGTGTTCACTGTTGTGTTTAGGTGTGAAAGGTGGAATAAGGCGATTTTACTAAGATATGGGGCCTTCCATCTTAGCCCACAGGAGTAGCAACGCAATACAGATGGAACTCCAGATCAACTCCAGGTTGGACTGACGAAACTACTTGTTTATTTGCAATGACTTGGCATGCAAACACGTTTGATGCTTTATATAAAATTTAAAAATAATTTACTATTCTTTTAACCTTCAAAATAACGTTATCTAAATCTTCATTGATTGTTTTAGTCTTATCCACGGGATCCTGCCAACACAAGGATTAGCCGTGTTTAACTATAATGGATTGTTTATATTATAAAATATTTTCATGCCATAAATCCAATAACATTCGATTCGATTCTACTATCTCCTCTTTACTCTACTTCTGTAATTTGTCTTTATAGGTACTGTATCAACTCTTCTGTCAGCATTTTAAAGTCACACTTCTCACAAAATTAAGCAACTTCTTTTATTATTTTGTACAATTTTCCGGTGTGCTGTTTTACTTTTAGTATGTATACAAAATGAGGCAGCGTAAAGAGCAATATAATAATATCATGGGTGATAAGATAACACTTTATTGCGATTCTTTCATTTTTCATTTTGATTTTCCTTTCAGTTTTAACTTTGTAAAAAATGTAAGACGAAACTAACACAAACAATTTCAAATTAACCCTGTAGGTACGTATTCGTTTTTATTATGAACAAGGCCGCTAACTTTTGGAGACACGATTTAACTTCTTCCTATTTCAAGACACGTTAAAACTATACGGATCTTGTTGTATTAAAATATTCCAGTATTTACTTCAGCCTCTTGCAGCAAACATGTTTGTAACACCTGGCTGATATTCAGCAAGTTTTATAGTTTTCGTGCCAAACACAGGTGCACTTCTGCGAGTATAAGTGCAAAATTTTATTCCAGTAAGCAGTTAGATTGTGACTTCTGTGCAAACCGTTGAATGTTGTATTTGTTTAAAATATGAATACATAACACAACTCTTTGTAAGAGTTTGCTATTTTGGCAGGACTTTGAGATGAATTGCCATTTTTGTCCTTGAATTCAAAAATAATAGGATCCGTTTAAATGATTGTGTCATGAAACAGAAGAAATAATGTATTGGTAAACTTTTCTGCCTTCATCCTTTTAGCAACAGCAACTATTGTAAAAAAGCTCGCTTGTAATCATAATACTTAATTATACAACTTTATTTCTTTACAATGTCTTTGTTTCCATTATTTTACTGATTGTAAATAAAATGGGTTCTTGTACGAGTAGATATTTAAAACAATATTTAATGCTTTATACTGGTACAGGATGATGCTTTGACATGTTATGTTGCCTGGACGCTAACAGCTGACGTTGATTGAGCGATATTTATGCTACTCGGATTCGCGATAATCGCGAGAAATGTAAGAAGACTGTTGCAAGAAATAGAAAAATATACCTACTGGAGAAGTAACATCAGACAATACTAACAATGAAACTTTTAAATTGAATGTATATTTCGCAGCTCTTTAAATACCGATAAAAGTTATGTTATTTCTTCTTCACGTGAATTATTTTTTGTTTGTGTTTCTTTGAAAGATGTCAAGAGTCACCGAAGCACTGCTCGGGCACAGTGTAGCATGAGTTATTTTAAATTAATTTTTGCACAGTTCCATATAAATATCTCCTGCCCCGGCCACAAATGGCTGTCACGTTGCCACTTAGATATTTAAGCTTCACCCGAGGTGTTCGTTGGTTGCAGTGAAAGTAAGCGTGGCGGCGACCGGCTGGCGACGCCGCGGATGTCGCTGCTGGGCAAGCCGCTTAGCTACCGCGCAACGCGACGCGACGCGCGATACCGACGCCTGCAGTCAAAGTTCTACAACTTCCTGGAGCGCCCACGGGGAGTGAAGGCCGTCCTGTATCATATGATAGTGTAAGTTAAAAACATAGATTTAGAATTTTAGGTTGAAAAAGTTATAAAAGTTCTTTCGAAAGCATCTACTCTATAGATGGTAGTTAAAAGCTTGTTGTTGAATAAATCGCATGACTCTTTAAGATATTTTAAGTTATACTTCTAAGCAAGGTTCATTGAGATGCAGACTGCAATACCTATTTTATAAAGCCCGCAAGCCCGTCTTGCTACTTTATTAAAAATATTTAATAATTCAGTAGAAGCAGAAATCTTAATTGTGTCACAAACATTCCATAATTTTATGTAATAGCTGCAAAGCCCATTAAATTATTATTTACGTCAAATTTTACATATATAATAACTAAATAAATACTTCAGCTCCACGTAATTCCTCTGTTATTTCGTACAATACGATATTTCCCTCTTTTTTTGAAGTGAAAACTTCTTTAGCGGCGTTGTGCATTTTTTGGGATGGGTAAAAAATGTTAAACTCGCGTCAGGACACGTGGCCTGATCGAATATTCGTAAGACGGAGGGGTGACAGCTGATGGCTCGACTGTCTACACTTGTAAAATTCGTTTATATCAAGTATTTTAAATATGGACATTGAACAAAGTAAATCTATTAATGAAAAAACTGACGAAGAAATCGTGAACGAAAATGAGTGAGTACTTTATTAAAATACTAGATGAAAACCTACTGAAAATACTAGATAAAAATAATACCGATAATTAAAGCCATACGTGCGTAATTATTCCCTAACCATTCCAAAATATCAAAAATGCACAACGTCAATGTTCAAGTTTTCACTTCTGCCGACACTCCCGTGCATTTTTTTAGCATGAATTTTTTTACCAAGTTTTATCGTTGTTCATTTTCGTTTCAGTCATAGGTATTTGATACTAGCGGCCGTCCGCGACTTCGTCTGCGTGGACTTTAGTTTTTTGCCCCTACAGCCTTCCTCGATCAATAGACTATTCAACGCAAAAATATTTTTTCAGTTTGAACCAGTTCCTGAGATTAGCGCGTTCAAACAAACAAACTCTGTAGCTTTATATTACGACGAGAAGTATAGTACTTTACCTAGCTTTTTTCAAAATAAAAATAAAAATCTTTTTTTTTAATTCTGACTTATCTTCATAATACAATCATTTTTGGTAACTTTGAATTGACGTTTAACTTTGAACAAAATTGGAAAAAAGATTTAACAATTTATTACATCGAAACTTTTTGATGTTTCAATATAATAACTGTGTAAAATGGATTGCCAAAATGTTTTTGTACCTTAGACTAAGAATAATGTACTTATTTTGTACCAAATTAAAATTTAAAAAAAAACAATGGGTTGCACTCCGGGAGTGCCGGCAGAAGTGAAAACATTAACGTTGTGCATTTTTGATGTCTTGGAATCGTTAGGGAATAATTCCGCACGAATTGCTTGAATTATCAGTACCTATTAATTTCTATCTAGTATTTTTACAAAGTACTCTCTCATTTTCTTTCACTATTTCTTCGTCACTTTTTTCATTAATAGATGCACTTTGTTCAATGTCCATATTTCAAATACTTGATATAAACGAATTTTAAGATAAAATTATACTTGACGCTGGCAATATGCAGAGTTTGCGATGCCATAATTGAAGAAAAAAAAGTATAGACAGCCGTCAGATGAGCCGTCATCAGCTGTCACCCCTCCGTCTTGGTCTAAGAGCCGGTGAAGATATTCACTCGTTCGGTTGTTACAAGAGTGAAGGTGATATGAAAGAAAATTGATTAAAATTAATTAAATTAAAAATAGCTATGAACACTTTTCGATAGTCAAGTTATCATAGGCATATATGTTTATAAATTATATTTGGTAAACAATATGTCTCATCGAATTATCAGATCGGTGAAGGTCGATCTTCCTCGTCTCCTCTACTATCTTACGAAATTTTGCGATCAGCACACGTGACCTCGCGCGAGTTTCATAGTTTTTACCCATCCCACAAAAAGTGCTCAACGCCGCTTAAGAAGTTTTCACTTCAAAATTAACTGTCAATGCCTTGTCCGTGGTGAAGTTGCTAGAAGTTTTTGAGCTCTGATTTGGAATCGTAAACTAGTCCACTTTGATTCATATGGCAAGACCAAGCTATTTTTTACTATTGTACGTCAGTATAGATGTCATTTTTATAAATTAGGTTTTTAAATTTAATAATACCTTCTTTTTGTTTTACCTAAACCTTAAAATATTCGGTTTTTACATTCTCAAATAATTATTTAAAGTTACCCAAAACTCATGATAACTTTGAATTCGAGTTTTAGGGGAAATTATGGGTACCTAGTTCTTTTCGTTTCTTCCGTAAATTTATTTTGTTAGAAAAAAAAACAACTCAAAATGACATTATTCATTCAATAAAATAAAGGTCATAAATAGAAATCAGATTGTAATAATACAAATAATGTAAAAAATGTTCAAAGTTACCCAAATTGTACGTACAGAAATTATTATTATTTTATCTTTAATCATATTATTTCTTATATATAATATTATATTATTGTATCTTTCGTCCGTCTGAAGTGGCGAATGTTAGGGGAGGTCTACGTCCAGAAGTGGACTTCTGAAGTCAGATGGATGGATGAGTGGAAGAAAAATGCAAATATTACGTGCAAATTGGCATCTGAGGCACCGCCCGAGAGAGACAGCGAGTTAGTTATTTGGCATTTGTGTACCGCATTAATACCCACTCAACAGCCCGGCTCTGAGATTTCCAGCGGATCCTACCGGTGTATTCTATGCGCAGCGTTACAAATGGGCTCTGGGAAGAGTCTACCTAAGCTCATCCAAGAGTCGTGCGGCCGAACACGCCGTAGTTTTTTCCGTGGTTATTGGCACGAACTACCAGTATAGCCGTGTACAACCCAAAAAGAATCCACTTAGTCTACTTTTATGATAACCTAAGGGATACCGTATATCATATCCGTAATGCCCATGTACTCGTACCTTTTATGTTATCGGGACAGAGTCTTCGCAAGGTACCTGTCAGATTGAGAGATACCGGCTATGTGAAATTTTTTCCGCCCTTAGAAGACTCCGGTATCTCAAGCAGAACGTGCTGATACTCCTCCATGTGCGGTGCTCCAAACCGTGCCCACAACCCCAGAAGTTCAGTTTTACTCGCCTCTTACGATCAGGCAGGTGATCTGATCTTACTGTATATAGTCTTTCTGTAGCTCATATTCATAACACCTAAAGATACCAATCTACATGTATACAGCTTATGTAGTTTCTTTCAGAAACTACCTACATGGTACAGAAATCTACCTACAAATAATCAATAAAAGGTATTTAAAAAGTTTTTACGTTACTGTCCAATAAACTATCATGGAAGAAAATAAAATAAAGACAGATGTCGTTTTAACGTTTTATTCCGAGAGCGATTCCGAGAAGTAAGCGACCAAAAACTATACCTAACTGTTTTTCAATTTATTTATATTCCGACAAATTTGTGGAGTATAGAAATATTTTTCATTAGTCAACAGGATTCCTTAAAGTTTGGCGCAGAAGGTCCTACAGAAGGTCCAGAACCTCAAATAAAAGAAAACAGCGGGTTGCACTCCGGTAGTGCCGGCAGAAGTGAAAACGTTAACGTTGTGCATTTTTGATATTTTGGAATGGTTAGGGAATAATTTCGCACGAATTGCTTTTATTATCAGTATTATTTTTCATCAAGTATTTTCAGTAGATTTTCATCTCGTATTTTTATTAAGTATTCACTTATTTTCTTTCACTATTTCTTCGTCACTTTTTTCATTAATAGATGTCCTGTCATGTCGATGTTTCATTAATAGATGTGTTGTTCAATGTCCATATTTTAAATATTTTACAAGTATTTGTAAAATACGTTTATATCAAGCTGATGACGGCTCGACTGTCTATACAGTACTATCAGCTGTCACCCCTCCGTCTTACGAATATTCGATCAGGCCACGTGTCCTGACGCGAGTTTAAACTTTTTTATCCATCCCAAAAAAAGTGCACAACACCGCTAAAGAAGTTTTCACTTCAAAAATATTCATTCAAGTACTTTACTAAAATAAATTAAGTTTTTAACAAAAAAAAAACCGACTTCAAACGGTAAAAAATAAAATAGTTCAGTACCTACTTCTTCTTGCTTATGGTAATGACTCTTAAAACTATTTTTGGAGTCGGGCCCTTAGTAAAATGTCCTGTCTTAGTAAATATAGTGTACCTGTCGTTCTGAATGGGCACCAACTTCAATATAGTTTTAACAGTCATTACCATAAGCAAGAAGAAGTAGGTACTGTCCCACTGTCTGTACTGTCTGTGCCCATTCAGAATGAATGGTACGACATTTTAGTAGGGGCCCGACTCCAACAATAGTTTTAAGAGTCATTACCATAAGCATGAATAATCGGTAATTGAATAATGAATCTGTACATGTATAAGCATAATTTTCCACCTAACTTCTAAATTTTAATGAGATATACTCGTACCTTTAATAATCATGTTAATCTAATAGCGCCTGAAATAATTCTACTATCTTTCCATCTGAACGTATAAACGTTAAAGAGATACCTTTTATAATCATGTTTATCTAATAGCCATCTTATAGCCTGAAAGAATACTAGTATCAGTCCACTTGAACATATAAATTAATGAAAGAATTTGCTCTCAGCTGCTAACCGTTTTGGAGTTCTACCTTCAATCATCAGCTTAGCAACATGAGGTGATCATTATGTAAGGTTACAGTATTTCTCTCGATTTCCCTAGCATCCCATCATCAGATTTTGACATGGTGACAGTTGGACCACCTCGGGAGCATAAGTTTTTAAACAAATAAACATTAATTGAAAGAATTTTCTCTAAACTCCTAACCATTGTAGTACCTTCCATCATCAGCTCAGAAACATGATATGATGATATATATACACAAATGCCTGTTTTGCTTTAGTAAAAATATGAAAATCAATTGTTGTGCTATAAAATTTGTATGTTCCCTTCGATTTCTTTGGGATCCCATCATCAGACGTTGACTTTGTGACAGCTGGACCACCTCAGGACTGTAAGATTTCGAACAAAAACCCATTTATTGAAAGAATTTGCTCTCATAACCACCGCGGAAAAGTATAAAATGCGAAGTAGGTACTGATAAATATTATTTTTCACCGTTTGAAGGCGTTTTTTTTTTGTTAAAAAGTTATATAGTTTCACTCTTTTTAATACCTTTAATTTAATAAGTACCTGGACGCCCGAGCTTTGCTCGGATAAAAACAATTGATTTTCTTAGTTTATTTTTAAGCAAAACATTAATTGGCTTAATGTTACTTAACAAAGCCTTTTGAAATACCTAGCTCCCAATTTAATAAAATTGTCACAAAACTTTCGTAACCTATTTCAATATTTACTTTTCAATTTTAATAATGCCGTCGCAAACTCTGTTCATATTGCAGCGTCAAGTAAAATTTTTCAATTTAAAATCACTGTAGTCGTAGAAAAAGTCAGTTAGTCGTCAGGTATCAGTCAGTCTAGTCAGTCAAATGTTCAAGTAAAGTGATGGCTACTTTACCAGAACATGTCCGATGGAATTTTGGAGGCAAGCCGAAAAAACATGTTTTCGCACTGTTATTTAATTTCACAACACTCGTGCACTGTCATTAACCTATATCGAGCAAAATGCCATCAACTTTATCCGATATAACTCAAAAATACACTAAGAAAATTAAAATAAAACAAGAGCGCAACTTGTTCCTTCAGACTACCCGCCAAAACTCTCCTTTCGTAACCATTCGACCAAGAAAGCATTAATTCCATTGACAAATTTTTTATAGAGGTCTTTCATAATATATTGACATTGTCATTTGTTTGAAGGGTGGATTTTTCGTCATTTTTTCGACATTTGACGGCTTTCTCCGCCACAATATTATTAATTTATTCTCCAATAGATGTCAGTAAGAGTAATTTTATATAGTACGTAAGTACATTATTCTTAGTCTAAGTTTTATATTTAACGGCATAAACATTAAATAAAACGACAATTTCTATCAAAAAAAATCTTTGGAGCCGTTTCCGAGGTTCAAAAATATATTTAGATATATACAAGAATTGCTCGTTTAAAGGTATTAGATTCTGTATTGTTTAAGCATAATTGGCGTAATTTCCACATATGTGTGCCTATAAAATTTGAGACTTCCCCTCGATTTCTCTCGGATCCCATCATCAGATCTTGACTTGGTGACAGTTCGACCACCTCAGGAGCATAAGTTTTTGAACAAAAAACATTTATCGAAAGAATTTTCTCTCAACTCCTAACCATCGTTAGTACCTTCCATCATCAGCTCAGCAACATGAGATGATAGTTATGAGTACTATGCACAAATATCAGTTTTGGTTCAGAATGTATAAGAAAATCGATATGTATGCCTATAAAATTTGAAAGTTCCCTTCGATTTCCCTGAGATCCCATCATCAGATCTTGACTTGGTGACAATGGGACCACCTAGGAAGTATAAGCTTTCGAACAAAAAAATAATCATCAAAATCGGTTCTCAAACGACGAAGTTAACGCGAACAAACATTAAAAAAAGCATATATACGGTCGAATTGTGTAACCTCCTCCTTTTTTGAAGTTGGTTAATAAAATCATAAAAACACATTAAATAAAATCATTACCAAAGAATTTTTCAAGGCGGAACAGTGACAATATAACACATTGAAAATAATTTCTTAGTCATTAGGCTAATGCGTTCTTGCACGTTCCATACGAATTGCGTCAAATACTCGCAGTTTATTTACTTACTATGGTGGAATTTTCTTCGGTCTTATGATTCCATAGTAATGGTTATAATAAATATTTCTTTAATTTACTACTAAGAAGTAATCGGTTCAAAACGTTGCTTGGTATCAATCGTAGATTTCTTATCTATACTACGTATCAAAATAAAATATCTATGGTATCAATCACACATTTATTTCTAGTCTATATACATGAAGAATTTTAGTGTGTAATGACAAGTAGGCAACTAAAAGACGACGATCCATTAGGATCCGCAATGCATTTTCGTGATTGCTCATACCCAGGCGGTATATTTACACTCATACTCGTAAAACACTCATACATAACGAGCGTAATATACACATCGGTACAATTAGTGGTACACACAAAAATTTTGATTTTATTGACGGTTCTTTTCCGAATTTCCTGTTTTGTAGAATTTTTCTTTCCGTTCCACTAATTTTGGCGGCGTGTATATACATATCTATTATACTCAAACTACACTAATTTGACAAAAGCAAAATAAAAAAATAGTTACTAAACTTTCAAGGCTTACAAATATCTATAGAATTCATTAGAAGTATTTTAAGTCATTAACACTAATGCGTTGTTGCACGCTCCATACCCTACTTAAGAGGCCGTATACGAAATTTTGCCGATTTCGCTGATTTAGCTCATTTTATACAGGAGATTTTGCAGTTACAATACAGTATTTCCATAAGTTTTATTGCACAATGTGACTGATCATTTCAATAATAAACTATTAAATGAGCCACTTTTTAATTTTTATTTCGTTATTTTGCTTAATAGACCTGAAGCCGGTGATAGTTTTGTAAATATTACTGTAATAGGTATAGAATATCACATATTTCTGGATCATTTTAAAGTCTAAACAGATCGAAAAAAAATGCCATGTATTGCTGTAAAAATCACATACAAAGTGTATGAGCCACTTTTTGCCATTCTCATACAAAATATATTAGTAAAAAAACATTGAACTTAGTCAATTTTGAGAGAAAATGGGCCAGAAATTGCATTTGATTTCGGCAAAATGGAATAATCTTTCGTAAAATTTATTTGACATAAATACTCTTCAGTTTATAAACAATCCGTTTCTTGAAAAAAAAATCTTATTAATAATGATGATTCGGCATTAAACATCTTTTAAAGTAACCTAAATCTCGCATTATAATTCTTGACGCAAGCTATAAAAGTGTCTAATTTACATTACAACAAAATAGATATTTGTTCATAGTATCCATCATCTCATGTTACTGAGCCGATGATAGAAGGTAATACGACGGTTAGGAGTTGAGAGAAAATTATTTCAATACATTCATATGTTTTTATTTACTTATGGTAGTATTCTTTAACACTATTAGGTTAACATGATTTTAAAAAGTAAATCTCATTAACGCTTAGAAGTAAATTGGAAAATTGCCAATAATTAATTATGCTTTAACAATACTTACAGAATTATTAAATTAAAAGTAGGTACTAAAAGAGTGAAATTAAATTAGTTTTTAACAAAAAAATAAAACAGACTTATAACGGAAAAAAAAATTTCAGTAGGTGGTACTTGGTTTAAGATACTTTTTCTTGCTAATGGTAATAACTCTTTCAACTATCTTGGAGTCGGACCCTTGGTAAAATGGCGTACCTTTCGTTCTGAATTGGCACCGACTATAATTTATTAATTACTAGCGGCCGCCCGCGACTTCATCCGCGTGGACGTTAGTTGTAGAATTTTTCTAAAATAAAAGTAAATTTGTTTCAAAATTAAAAAGTAAATAAATATCACTCTTATTAGTACTTACAATGGTCACATGGTGATAATGGGACCACTTGGGAAGTATAAGTTTTCGTACAAAAAAACGGGTTGCACTCCGGGAGTGCCGACAGAAGTGAAAACTTGAACATTAACGTTGTGCAATTTTGATATTTTGGAATGGTTAGGGAATAATTTCGCACGACGATCAGATTTCGACTTGGCGACAATGGGACTATCTCAGGAGTACTAGTTTTCGAACAAAAAAGAATTTCGGATATCGGTACACATTATCTACTTCACTATTAGTACATTGATTAATAGGAAGAAAAACGTTTAAGAAGACTCTTAACGAACACACCGTATGATATGCAGATGCAGAGTTGTCTGTAATGTAAATTTCCTTTTTTCATTCATCCTAGCCGCTGGTTGGCCTATATTTCAATGGGTGCTTCGTTGATTACGGTCCCGCGCTCTCATCTCATCCATCATCTCTCATTCTCTCATATCTATCAAAGCCCGTCAGTTTATTGCCTAAACTACCAACGCTGCACCTGCCTATTCACAGATTTTATTTATCCCTATTTAACCTAACTAATAATGTTGTTGCTGTAGTTCTATCGAATGTCATAACTTGGTCATAACAAAAAAAAATAGAAAAGTAGAAAAAATAGAAAGGCGTATCACAGACAATCTAGGATTCTAATCAGCAATCCCAATCCGCCACTTTTTTCATTAATAGAACCAAAGAATAATAAGAATACAAAACTATAACCGACCCGTTTGATATTTTTTCATTACATAATAGAATCACTTTTTTCATTAATACAACCAAAGAATAATAAGAATACAAAACTATAACCGACCCGTTTGATATTTTATATTATGTACTAACGCGTATTTTTATTATGATGATTTATGAATCAAATCAAAACTTTGGGCAAAGTCACAAAGTTGACGTTACATATGACGGGTGTCATACCTGTCATTACCTGTGATGCTCTAAGACAATATGTAATACATGGAACCAAATATACATTAAAATTACAATATAAAATAATATTTATACTATATTATATATTTATGTATTTATATTAATCGAACCCGGGACCCTCCCATCGGCAGTCCGGCGTGGTAACCATTTCGCCACACGGGCCGTCAACCCTATTTTATTTTTTACCGTTCCTTGTTTAATTTCACTCTTTTTAGTACTTCTTTTTTAGTTTAATTTTTAGTACGTTGAATTTAATTCTGCATAATTGACGATTTTTGTAATTGAATATAAAGGGTGTTTTAACAAGAACTTTGTTTTTCAATATATTTTTTTTCAATTATGGCATCGCTAACTCTGTGCATACTGCCAGCGTCAAGTATAATTTTCGCATCAATTTTTTGCCAGTTTCAATGAAACTGGACGAAGTAATAACAAAGTCATTAAATAAGTCGTCAGTAATCAGTCAGTCTAATCAGTCCAACATTTAAGTAAAGCGATGGCTACTTTACTAGAACGTGTCCGATGGAATCTTGGAGGCAAGCAGAAAAAACATATTTTAGCCACTGTCTATTTCACAAACACTCGTGCACTGTAATTAACCTATATCAAACAAAATGCCATCAACTTTATGCGATATAACTCAAAAATACACCAAGAAAATGAAAATAAAACAAGAGTACAATATGTCTTTTTCGACTTCCCGCCAAAACTCTGTTATTCAATTGGCACAACACCACCAACGTGACAGTTATGACATTTAGTTTTTTGACGTACTCTTAGTAGTTGCTTTGGCAATTGTTTCAATGAATTCAATTTCGCTCGAAAATCGCATTAAAATAATTAAAATCCACTATGAAAATGGTGGTTTTGTTAAAGTTACATTTCGTAAAATTCGTGATATTTTTGGATAACATAATTGACCTTCTGAGACCGCTATTAAGAATTTGGTCACTAAATTTGAGTCGACCGGCTCGGTACAAAATGTTCCAACACCAACACGTGTTCGACTGGGTCGTTCAACTGAAAACATCGCAGCCGTGAGCCACAGTATTGAAGAAGATCCTTTGTCAATTCTTTAACGTTCTCAACAATTGGGGTTATCCAAAACTACCACATGGCGAATTTTGCTTAAGGATTTGGCTTTCAGTATATACGGAGCCAATTGAATCGATTGCAGCCTTAAAACTCAAAATCCGTGATGTGATAAACGAATTAGACCCGCCATTTTGCCAAAAAGTGATTGAAAACTTTGGTGAAAGAATCGACATCTGCCAGCGTGATCGTGGTGGACATTTGCCAGATATCATTTTTCATTCATAATTGCCAATCTTTCTTCGTAAAACAATAAAAATTTGAATCATCTTCATCTAAATTCATTGTTTTATTTTGTTTAAGAAAACAAAGTTCTTGTTGAAACACCCTTTATTAGTGATAGGTGCTTTTTCAATTTTACGGATAGATGTTTAAGGATATTTCATACTCTTGAAGTTATATTATTATTATGTATCTGTCCTTATCGGTCACGGGTAAAAGATGTTATTTGATCCGGTCATTTGGAAAATTAAAAAACTAATAAACCACTAATAATAGATGTTTAATTTTTAGTAATCGATTTTTTTAATTTGAAATAGCAATTCAAACTTACCTTAATACTTAATATTATTAGTGCTAATAAAGTAGAAGTTTTGTACAAGCTCAATCAGATAAACCACGCTTTTTTTTGAAACTAAAAATTAAAAAATAAGAAGAAAATGTATTTTACTGTAAAAAAAAGCGTGGGGTGCATGATGTCAATAGTAAGTATCTCAAAAAGCACCCATCGCTTTTTTTTACAGAAAAATACATTTTCTTCTTATTTTTTACTTTTTAGTACGTGTTTTCACAAAAGAGTGTTTTTTAGTTTTTTAAAATAAGTACATTATTTATTTTTAATTTTTAATTGATTTTTTTTTCATATTATTACATTGTCATCGGCCCTTGACCCCTGTGCAAATTTTCAAGTTAATCAGACGCTTAGAAGAAGGTGAAAATGAAGTTAAAATATTCCGTTACATACATACATACAGACATACAGGTCTAGCATATTATAAGTATAAGCGTGTTTATAAAATAGGGTTGACGACCCGTGTGGCGTAATAGTTACCATGCCGAACTGCCTATCGACGGGTCCCGGGTTCGATTCCCAGCTAGGCAGAAATTTGAACAATGAGTTGAATGAACAAGGGCCGGTTTACCTTTTTTTTATTATTTCCTGTAAAAAAAACTATTTTATTATTCTGGTATTTCTCCGATAGGTACGTAAATTTTGAACTAATATGCAATATTTCCGCTATCCGTGTATCCAAAATGCGAGAAAATCCTAAAACCGGAACATAGATAGAAATCCATACACATTTTTTCAGAGCCTCTGGTGCGTTAACCCCACTCGCGCTCGTTTTCATTTTGCCCTTTACCTGTCCTTTTTTTTTAAAGAATAAAAAAATAATGAGTTTTTCTCTCCTCACAGGTTCCTGATGGTGTTCATGTGTTTGTCACTCTCCGTGTTTTCAACAATAGAAGAATACGAAGCCAAAGCAGGAATCGTACTTTTCTATATGGAGACCGTAGTCGTAGTGTGGTTCGCCATTGAATTCTTTCTAAGGTAAGGAAAACTTAATTAAGCTGATCACTAATGAACTTCTATTCATAAAACTTAATTGACGTCGCTCTTGCCTCTTGCCTTATCTCAAAATATTTGTCAGGCTTGCTTGTAATTTGAAATACTTGAAAGAAATACACAAGTAAATTACGTTACAAATACACATTTCTTATTTTTTCAGAATTATCGCATAGCAAAATAAAATATAATATATGTTCCTAAAAGTACACCTCATATCAGGTGTACATAACTTAAGTATAATATGCATGAGACTTAGTTAAACGATGTTTCCCAACAAACGTGAATAATGACATAGAAATAATAAAACTTTTGTGAAATAAAAACACATTTTAGATAAAGTTTAATCTTTAATCGTGTTCATTATTCAGCGCAAACGAGGAAAGATAAATGCATAAACATTTACTTCAGCAGTTCCGAGTTCTAGATATACACCGTCTGTGATAGAGTTTTAAAATAATGTCAAGTAGGTAACCGCCATCGTCGTCGCTTAAGTGGACAGAATATTCAAAACTGTAGAATAGCACGCGAACGTCATAAATATTTTTAGTATCTAATGGTTTCCGTTTTTACTTAAGTACACCTTATATTGTTTAAAAATGTCGAGGTTCAAGATAGTTTTTTTTTTTGTAAGTCTGTGTTCGTGTTCTTATTAATTCTTTCTATTTAAAGCTTTGGATATTGCTCAGGGGGCTTAACCAAAGTAAAAACGCATCGTAGCGAAACGATATCTCAATTCGTCATCGTCGTTCGTTTCGCTATCTTTTTTCATTTTAGTTGTAGTTAATTTAATGTTTTTAAGTTATAATTTAGGTATCCTGCACATTTAGTAATAACAACTTAGGTTAAGTTGTTTAGTGATTATAAAGTTGTAGTAAAACTTATGTTAAAACAAAATAAATCATTATATATAATAAAACTAAGTTGATAAAATGTGCGTGCCGATAAAACTTAAAAAGGAGTCCCGGCACAATAAAGAGACTTATATAGTGTAGCCCTTTATCCCCCCTCGAACAAGAAAGATCAGGTTTTAACCTAAAGGGCGTGTTTTTAAAGATATAGGTGTTTTACAACCGGGCAACCCTTCAACTTGGAAATTTAATGTAGTGGCGCCATCTGTTGTCGAGTATTTGAACTTCATTCAGAACAACGATTATTGGGGTTGCATTTCGAAAGGCGCGGCAAGCAATTGCAGCATTGTCTAGAACATTATAGAAGGTGTGAGAATTATGTTTTACAATTAACAAAGCGCAAGGGCAAACTTTAAAATATTGTGGTATCAACAAAGAATCCTGCTTCTCTCACGGTCAACTATATGTAACTTGCTCAAGAGTAGGAAATTCGAAAAATTTATATAAATATACCCCGGACAATAAAATGAAAAATGTTTATAAACAAATAGTGTAAATAATGAGAATAGGTATGTTTTCTATATTTTTTTTACTTTTTACGTCATAGTTTATTTTTTTATTTCAACTACCACGTAGGTCAACTCCCGAGCGAAGCCGGGTATCATAGCTAGTAAACAAATAAAAATAAATAAATAAATGTTCGGCTGATATTTAAATCTTTGCCTGCGACCTCTTTACCTACATCAGTACCAATACGAGTAGCTGTATGATTTAATAATGTTGATATAGTAGATAACAATGTAAAATAACGTAGGTATACGAGAACAGACATTGGCGAAATGACTTCGCATTTGCTACGTGATATGAGAACATTTAATTATAGCTAAACCTATGAGTACTGCAAAAAATATAATACTACTTTCATGTAACATAGAAGAATATTACAATACAATTTTAAATGAAAAGTGTTAACCTATACGAATATTATAAATGCGTGAGTTTTGTTGTATTTTTGAATGGATATTTGTAGTATTCGCATAAAATTTGAAAATGAAATGAAAGGAAAATATTTTACTTGCACAAATATGGGTGAAAAAGGTTTTACAAAATATTTAGAACTCCATATTTACCCCTTAGGGTGTACAAATTTTAATTTATTTTAATATTATTTTATTAAATGGAATGGAATAGCACATAGGCTTTTTATGCCGTTAAAAAATTACTTTTCCCGTGGGACAGATTAGCATAATCATATAAACTCAAATCACCGAGCGAAGCCGGGCCGTATCATTAGTATAAACCATAAAAGCAATGACAAACGTCAAGTTTCATATTCATGTTGCCTTCTAGCTACGCTAATCAGTATAACTCAGGTTATAACTTACCAATATGTATATGAGAATGAGTGTGAACTGTGAATGAATTATTCATTGTTTTGAAAATAGTTCTAGCGGGCAATAATGTTGGTTCAAGCCTTACGCATGCCCTCCGCCCTGACCGTTCCATGTCACGAATAATAGAAAGTACCTGGATGACCGAGTACTGCTCGGATAAAACAACGGGTAGCACTCCGGTAGTGCCGGCAGAAGTGAAAACTTGTACATTAACGTAGTGCATTTTTGATATTTTGGAATGGTTATCGAATAATTTCGCACGATTTGCTTTTATTATCAGTATTATTTTTCATCTAGTTTTTTCAGCAGGTTTTCATCTAGTATTTTTAAGTACTCACTCAATCTCACTCACTTTTTTTTAAAGTACTCACTCATTTTCTTTCACCACTTCTTCGTCACTATTTTCATTAATAAATGCACTTTGTTCAATGTCCATATTTTAAATACTTGATATTTAATAAACGAATTTTACAAGTATAGACAGTCGAGCCGTCATCAGCTGTCACCTCTCCGTCTTGGTCTAAGAGCCGGTGAAGATCGACCTTCACCGATCTGATAACTCGAAGAGACATATTTTTTATCAAATAAAATTTATAAACATAAATGCCTAGATAACTTGCCTATCGAAATATGTTCATAGCTATTTTTAATATAAATAATTTAAATCAATTTTCATTCATCACCACACTCTTGTATATAAATAAGTATAATAATAATAATATTACATACATATAATAATATTTATATGTTAATAAATGATATTTGATAAAAAATATGTCTCATCCAGTTATCAGATCGGTGAAGGTCGATCTTCCACGTCTCCTCTACTATCTTTCGAATATTTTCTATCAGGCCACGTGGACCTCACGCGAGTTTAACATTTTTTACCCATCCCAAAAAAGTGCACAACGCCGCTAAAGAACTTTTCACTTCAAAAAAAATGATTTTTCAGAGACTCACACAAAGGTTTACCTACTTCACCTCCGAATTTAATAAATATATTTACGTCGGTAGAAGTCAGGAAGCGACATATTTTTCATTTTTTTTAAGTTGAAAACACGGATTAAACGGTATTTTCTAAAAATTTATCCTAGCTCGATCTATTGCCACAGAAAACTCCTGCACACAACATTTCATGAAAATCGTAGGAGCCGTTTCCGAGAATCAAATTATATATTTAGGTACAAGAATTGCTCGTTTAAAGGTATTAGATGATAGTGATTTATCTTTTAAAGGGATTAAATTATAATCACGTATATATTTTTAAGAATTAATTAATTTACGTTACGGACGAAAACGTCCGTAACGTAAATCCAGTCGTGTCTATCTTAATATATATAATTCTTCTGTGAGTGTGTATGTCACTGAACTCCTCCTTAACGGCTGGACAGATTTTAATGAATTTTTTTGTGTGTATTCAAATGGATTCGAGTATGGTTTAGATTCACAATTTGGGCCACTGGAAATGTTTTTTAATTACTTTTTTACTTATTTAGTTTTCCCATATAAATTGTTCCTGCCTGTCAAACGTTTTGTATTTCGTGCCGTGTCGTTCTAAACTTTGACACATAACTGGACAGTTCGTATGTCATTATTTGTTTTATATTTTTGTTTGATAGTAACATGAAGTCTCTTTAAGATAATAAGAAAACAAATCCTCTTTTATTACTTTTAAGGCAGGACAACGTCTGCGGGGTCCACTAGTAGGATACATAAAAATGTATCCTATAGCACGTACCGATCGAAATTATCCAAGAATTATATCGTTGTACAATTAATCAAAATAGTGTGGGGCTATGAGTGTGTACAATTACTTTTTTTTCAACCTTTTTTTATGTCCCACTGCTGGGCACAGGTCTTTTCTCACAAGTGAGAAGGATTTATCACTTTACTTGTTTACAATCCTAGCAAAAGATGCTTAAACGACAACACCCTTGACGTAAATCACATTTTAGTGAAATGAACCAGCAACGCGATCAGCAAGAGATGAGAACAAAGTTGGCAGCGCTAACCCAAGAGCTCCGAGACTTTGATAGTCATCTTATTGTCTTAAAATCTTCGCGGATTCTCGACATGGCTTCCAATTTATTTTATTTACTACTTTTCTCCGCGAGAATGCCTTTTGAGACAACATTTTTCATTAATCATAAGTCTAAGTGTTTGTTAGTCTGTTAGTTTGTTATTAATAAGTTTTGTTAAGATTACGCACTCAGCAGATGCGTAAAAGAGTAACGAGCACAAAAGGAATCCTCATAAATTAAATTATAACATTATTTTAATTATTCATATCCCTTACACGTGTAACATACCTATATTGCAATTATTATTCTATTTATAACCGTGACACTAAAAATATTTTCAATCATTTGTCTTATAATTTTAAAATTCATATTATGTAACCAGATTTTAGGTAGGTAAATAAAATCAGTTTGGAAATTTTAAAGAACATAAACAACAAATACCTTAATATGTGTTCGTAGTAAGTATCTGTTGTTTACTTACTATTTACACATAATAAGTACACTATGTGTTTGTATACATATATAATAAGTATTTGTATCATAGTAGGTATTACATTTTAAATGAAATCGGTTTGATGGTGATCGGTAGTGGTGGAAGCAAGTAAAAAAGAAAATTCTCATTTACATGCATTCAAACTTTACGAATTCCTGTTGATTTATCTATGCGATTATTGTTTATCTTATAAACGGAGATAAGCAGATTTAATTAGAATATCCTATATAAAGAAAAAAAAACACAAATCGTGCTTTTCTCATTTCTGAGGCCTGGAAAGAATAATGGGTAAGCAGAAAGACAGACAGGGCGACGAAAAATATACGCAAAAATAGGAAGAAATTAGTAAAGTTTAATAGCTCACAAATTTACACCAGTCAGTCATTAAAATACAAACTGTACTTTTTAAACTCTCAGAACGCACGTGCGTAAAAAAGTTTATGAACACATCAAAGCGTGAGTTACCAAGTACATAGTTAATGATGCCCACGTCGACTATTCCGTACACATTCAAACGGCAACAGTAAATACCCGTACATCATTTTGTTTGCCGTTAACTTTTTATTTCCAATCTTAAAATGAAAAACTACCACCACGAGATAAATATTAATAAGGAATGTTTTTTGAAGTGAAAACTTCTTTAGCGGCTTTGTGCAATTTTCTCTTGGGATGGGTAAAAAATGTTAAGCTCGCGTCAGGACACGTGGCATCGAATATTCGTAAGACGGAGGGGTGACAACTGATGACGGCTCGAATGTCTATACTTGTAAAATTCGTTTATATCAAGTATTTAAAATATGGAAATTGAACAAAGTGCATCTATTAATGAAAAAAATGACGAAGAAATAGTGAAAGAAAATGAGTGAGTTCTTTATAAAAAAATCTAGTATTTTTAACTTTTATGAAAACCTACTGAAAATATTAGATGAAAAATAATACTGATAATAAAAGCAATTCGTGGGAAATTATTTCCTAACCATTACAAAATATCAAAAATGCACAACGTTAATGTTCTAATTTTCACTACTGCCGGCACTACCGGAGTGCAACCCGTTGTTTTTTTTTCGAAAAATAAAATTTTAAAAACCTTTATGTCTCGTATCAGTTTACAACATTCAAATCAACAGTAAAATTATCATGGAAATCATAATGACGTTGAAAGTTAGATGCAACTGTTCATAATAATAAACTAGTCTCTAGGTTACTGAATAATAATAATCTATCTATATAATTATTATCTTTAAACGAGCAATTCTTACTAATACCTAAATATATTTTTTGAGTCTCGGAAACGGCTCCAACGATTTGATGAAATTTTGTACCCTGGTTTCGGGGGTGAATTGATTCAGCTAGGTTTTATTTTTAGAAATTTTAAATTAAAAAAAAATATTTTCGACGATAATCAACTTAAATATAAACTGAAAAATACGACTCTTCCTGACATCCTGGAGAGTTTTAATAATATTGTGGCCTTGTGACGTAGATGGCCGTCAAATGCCACCCGCCAATTTGACGTTCAAAGAAATGGAGCTCTATAAACATTTCGTTCATTGAATTGGCCGATTGGTTACGTGGGCTAACTGCGGAACTAGAGACCCGGGTTCAAACCTCAATCAAAACCATATTGCGGTCATTTTTATTTTTTGTGTTTTACTTTTTTATATTCGGAGCTATTTCAAATGGCGTTGTTTAGTAGGTAATACTAAGCAAATGAGGGTTACGTTTGAAATTAAACCAAGAAAATTGTTTTTATCCGAGCTCGCTCGGTCGTCCAGGTACTCGTACTTATAATAAGTAATACAAATGATAATCCCTACTTCCCTACTTTATATTATAAATTCGAAAGTAGCTCTGTATGTCTGTCTGTCTGCTACGCTTTCCCGCTTAAACTACTGAACCAATTTTAATGAAATTTTGAACACAGATAGAGTGGACCTTGGGAAAGGACATAGGAAGGTTTTTATCCTACGGGACCCTATAAAACGGGTCTATGCTGGCGAAGCCGCGCGCGGAAGGCTAGTTATGATATATTCATCGGATATTATCATTATATCAATACAAGTAAATAGTTTAATGCGATTCGCGATATAACTTTAGTAGTTGGTAGAACTTTTATGGTTCGTCCGGGGAAGTAGCGCCGTGAGTACATGAGGTGTCCATCAGCCTCCGGAGTAGCAGCGCAACTGCATACTACCTCAGACAAAAATTACCTATGCTTGCTTGAGGTTGTGCGTAGATGTCAATGGGCAGGCTGTAGCATTCATTTAACACCAAGTCCACCAATCCGCACTTGGCCAGCGTGGTGGACTATGGCCTAAAATCCCTCTCACTTGTGAGAAGGAGACCTGTGCCCAGCAGTGGGACATAAAAAAGGTTGAAAAAAAAAAAAGGTACGCTCGTCTGCCATTCTATTCAAATAAAAAACCCATTAGGTACATTCCATTTTAATTATTTTTTACGATACAATTATTAAGCTTGTTATTAAAATGCACAATAATTTACAAGTGTAGCTTTTGGCGCAGAACTACCGTATTCAGTATCGATTCTGACGCAAAGTGGATCGTTAAACTAATGGTCAGTAGCGCGATGTAACCTCGCCTGATTAACATAAAATCGTTAAGGAAATTACTAATTAACGTCGTTACACTAACCATGATTTATGACGTATCCTACATATTTTAATTTTTTGTTCTTGTTGTTTTTTAAATTTGTTGTTCTGTTGTAATGAACTACAGGTTTTTCTTGCAGGTTATGGTCATCAGGATGCAGGTCGAGGTATCAAGGTTCAATGGGTCGCCTCAAGTTCTTGAGGCGACCTTTTTGTATAATAGGTAAGTGTTAAATAACTAACTGATCGTTTTGAACGGACAATATTTGTAACTAGCTCTCTGCCTGCGGCTCCGCTCGCTTGGTCTACACGGTTTTTTCCACAGGAATGAGAATTTTCCCTGAGTGGCCTATGTCATTTGACAACGCTCAGATTATCTCCATACCAAAAATCTGGTCAAACCATAGCATCTTTTTACGTAAAAGAAAGACAAACAAACACATTTTTACATATATAAGAGGGGTCATTAATCATTAGTAACATTTCTAACTTGGTAATAACCAAGAAATTAATGAAAATGTGCCACAGTTCTATCTTATTGAATATTACTGGAAAACCTATAAAAAAGGCTTAAAAGAAAAAAAGTAAATCTCTTGTCAATTTACGAGCTCTTCTTGCGACCGTAACATACATTTTTACGGCTTTCCATTCTTAGATGTCGATTTTTATAATGTATCATATCTTTCATTTCTTTTAAAATTCAAAAGTACAATATTTTTAGGCCTTTAGTATCCCAGGGTAGAATTCCCAATAATCCTTCTTAGTGCGGTTTCACACCAGTGTATTTTTACTCGCGTATACGGTCGTTTCGGAAAATGCGCTTACGCGCGTGCTAATTTTTTTAAACGGAAAATATCAAATCTTGACGTTTCGCGGCTACACGCGCTTCAAAAAATTAATAATAGACAAGCGAATGCGCTGAAAAATTAGCTGGTGTCAAACCGCACCTAAGTGCGGTTTAAAACTTACGTATTTTTTCGGCGTGTAACTGCACTGTCGTTTCGGAAAACCATAGATTTTTTTATATGGCTGCAACCCTTTTTTGCGTCCCACTGCTGGGCACGGGTCTCCCACCTTTATTATTGGGGGAGGCCTGGAGCTTACTCCACCACGCTGCTCCAATGCGGTTTTTTTATATAAACTACTAAGTCATAAAAAATCTATGCGGAAAACACACTTACACGGGCGCTACTTTTTGTACCGGAATATGTCAAATCTCACGAACACGCGCAAAAAAACCCGACGAACGACGCGCGAACGCACCAAAAAATCCGGTTCTACCATCATGTCAATTAGTCAGTTAGTTAATGAATCAAATTATGTTATTTTATAAGTAAAGATATCAACGTTTTTAAACTTTTCCCCAATTCTAGCTACTGAAATTCGAAGATAAGTCAAATTTCCATCTAACTCGACATCTTTTTTATTCCCTTTAAACCTTGTGGTTACGCCCAGTTGTTTAAGATGATCGCCCCTTTGATAAACTCGCTTTTATACCCTTCATTTTCGGGTTATTTATTACAATACATATTGTACAATTTATACGAAATACATTTTAAACAATAGGTATTTTAGTTATTTATAGAAGCAACATGATTCTGAAAAGAAAATGTTTATGTAACACGAAATACGCGTATTAACGAATATTTTTTCTATGTTTATTCATATATCAACTTCTACATACTAATATTATAAATTTGAAGTGTGTTTGTTTGTTTGGTTGTTTGTCGTTCGTTTACGTTGCAACGGAGACCGTTACCGAGCAAGACAAACAAACAAACGTATGGATCCGTAGCAACGGATTCACCTGGTTTTTAATGTGTTTTGGGTTTGAAAATGAGATAGGCTACTTTTACCCGGGAGATACCTATTTATATCTCATTCCTATGGGGAAGCCGACGCGGGTGGAAAGCTAGTAAAAAATGTATGTACATACAATTCCTTGTTATTGTGAATAGGTGAGCCTTGTGAAGAGGTAGCCTAAAACCTGCCTCGACAAATTGACTATCCAACACAAAGAATATTTCAATTCGATCCAGTAGTTCACGAGATAAGCGCATTCAAACAAACAAAGTCTTCAGCTTTATCTATAGTACCTGGACGCCCGAGCGTTGCTCGGATAAAAACAATTGATTTTCTTGGTTTATTTTTAAGCAAAACATTCATTGGCTTAGTGTTACTTAACAAAGCCTTTAGAAATACCTAGCTCCCAATTTAAAAAAAATGTCACAAAAAATAAAAAACGCAACTTGCCTACTTGAGGTTTGAACCCGGGTCTCTAGCTCCGTAGGTAGTCAGCTTTCGTAACCATTCGACCAAGAAAGTTTTAATTCCATTGACGAAATTTTTATAGGGGTCTTTCATATCGACATTGTCATTTGTTTGAAGGGCGGATTGACGGTCGACATTTGACGGCTTTCTACGCCACAATATTATTAATATTCTCCGATAGATGACAGTAAGAGTAATTTTATTTTTAACGGCATAAACATTAAATAAAATGACAATTTCTATCAATAAAAATTTGCTGGATCGATTTGTCACCCCGAAACCAGGGTACTAAATTTCATCAAAATCTTTGGAGCCGTTTCCGAGATTCAAAAAATATATTTAGATATACCTATACAAGAATTGCTCGTTTAAAGGTATTAGATAATAAAAAAAATCGTATCACAGTGTTTTCCTCCGAAACGGCTGAACCGATTTTAATGAAATTTTATATTCACACCTGGTAGATCCGAGAATAGGTTGTTATCTATTTTTTATCCTCATTAATGATAATGGTGGCCCACTCCAAACATTTAAACGCGATAAGGAGTTAGCAGGGTCAGATAGTAATACTGTAAATATAGGAATGAAAATTGAGAAGCCAATCCATTCTATCACAACACGTCTCATAAAAATCTAATTTAGACCATAAACGGTGACATAGTGCCCCTATTTCAGGTAGGACCAATCTTCTTTGACCTTTACATTTTGCGTGTCCTTCCCTCGAGAACAAGTTTCGTGCGGCCGCTACCCTGCTCTCTGGGGAGCTGGCCCGTGCGCCGTCCCGTACTGCGGCCGACAAACATTGCTGCACGATTTACCCACTAGAGCCTATAAAATAGCCTGAAAATATCGTAACTTGGAAATGTGTCATGACACGCGTAAAGTTTTAATATGGCTATTTATGCCGATCCTTCAAAACTTTAACTGACTCGTAAATATGAATATGAATTAGGTAGCGTAGGTAATCAAAGTTAATTGTTATTGAGATAAAACATATTATAATTGGCATATGTTTTCTGTAACTTGATTTATAAGGTTAAAGGGCATCTTTCACCGCCTTCAAGTAAAGTGACAAGTTAAAGTCACCCGTAACTTCAATTTATGTCAAGATGTTCGAGTAGCACTAATCATATGATAAACTGACCCGTACTTATAGCTTTTAGTTTTTTGCCAAATAACTTTACTTGGGACATAACTAATCAACACTTTACTTGGAGATGGTGAACGAGGCCCTTAGTGCCTTGATAACCGAGCTTTGCTCATATAAAAACAGTTGATTTTGTTTGTCTAATCTCAAAAAGGGACTTGAAAAAAAAGAATAAAATTAATAGGGGTCATTAGGTTTCATGGCCGACCAATTTCCAACCTGAGCTATTGTAACCTTGTAGATGGTGACGAAATTTACCGTCGTATTCTAAGTTAGTGTAGAAGTTTTTCATTGCCTGAAAACACGGATAAAACGACGTTTTTAGGGTTCCGTAGCCAAATGGCAAAAAACGGAACCCTTATGGATTCGTGATGTCTGTCTGTCTGTCTGTCCGTCTGTGTGTCACAGCCACTTTTTTCCGAAACTATAATAACTATACTGTTGAAACTCAGTACGTAGATGTATTCTGTGAACCACAGATTTTCACACAAAAATAGAAAAAAGCAATAATTTTGAGGGTTCCCCATACTTAGAACTGAAACTCAAAAAATTTGTTTTTCATCAAACCCATACGTGTGCCCATCTATGCATAGGTCTTTAAAAATGATATTGAGGTTTTTAATATCATTTTTTTTCTAAACTGAATAGTTTGCGCGAGAGACACTCCCAAAGTGGTAAAATGTGTGTCCATGTAACTTCTAAAATAAGAGAATGATAAAACTAAAAAAATATATGATTTACATTACGATGCAAACTTCCACCGAAAATTGGTTTGAACGAGATCTAGTAAGTAGTTTTTTTTTAATACGTCATAAATCGTAAACCACAATTTACCTTTCATTCAATCTTAATGCAATGATTTCTATGGATAATCAAAGGCAATGATGTATTTCTGTTGCCGCCATTGTTATATATATTAAATACTTAAAATAAATATTTAAGGGGGCTCCCATACAATAAACATGATTTTTTATAGATAATGGTACGGAACCCTTCGTGCATGAGTCCGACTGGCACTTGGCCGGTTTTTTTTTTTAAATGAAACCTCGATTGATTTATAGCCCCCAAAACCTCCCTCTTACTAAATTTCATGAAATTCGTGCAAGTCGTTTCCGAGATTCAAATTATATATATATATATATATATATATATATATACAAGAATGAAGAAGGGTGACCGATAGTGGTAAAAATTCATGCACGTTTACGTGCTTCGGAGGGCACGTTAATCCATCGGTCCCAGTTGTTGTCGATAAATAACAGTCGTTGAACCTTGTCGGAGGCCTTATGGGCGATTTGAAAATATCCGACGGCGGGTTGGCCATTAACCCTCCTTGGAGCAGCCTGGTGGAGTAAGCTCCAGGCCTCTCCAATAATGGGGAGAGACCCGTAACTAACAGTGGGACGCAAACAGTTTAAAGGTCTCGTTTAAAGGTATTAGATATCAAATTAGTTTAAAGTATAAAGAGCAATGATAGATAAAACCAATTTTCGTAATAACGTTAGATACCTAAGTATATTAATTTCGGTTAGACCATTGTGACAAACACACGCTCGATTTAATTAAAAGACATGTAGGATACGTTTGATCCTATATCGAACAAATGAACAAGGTCAAGGCGGATGAAAATCTCAACAAAATAGCGGATAGCAAATCCTCACTGTTTCCTCTGCGACACATTAAACAACCTTTTTACCTCTGTTAGGATGTTGTATCATTACATGCAATGTTGTTAATATATCTTAAAATATCATATTTGAGCACTATTAATTATCTATGTCGTTAAGGTTGCTTATTGGATTGGATTTCGATAGTATTTTTGGAAAATCTGATTTGTTACAGCTACTGTATATAAATGTAGGTACATGTTATTATATGTGTGAGGAAAGAAAAATATTAAAAATGTATTAGTACAAGTGAACTGATAAATTCCTGGCCAGACAGAAGATTAATTAAAAATTCAAGAATGGCTCTATTCTGAATGAAACTGCGTAGCCTTAACAAAAGCATCTTGGACCATTCATGATTTTTATATGAAAATAATTTTGACACCCAATTTTTTGGTGAACCGTGAAAATTTCTTAGTATTATCTATTTATGTTGCATATTACTTACAAACTAAGTTTTTCCTAATAAGCTTAAAGAGTTTAAAACATAGTAGATGTGTATTTTGAAGATTATAAACTTATTGTGCTAGCGTAATGTTATCACGTAAATACTTTATGAGGGTACTATACTAAAGTAAACTGTTATAAAATGGGTGTGGGTATCTGTGGAAATTATGAAGGTAAATTCTTTACTTTAACAAAACAAGGAGTTTGTGTAAATACCACTGAAAACACATACAAAAAAGAACAAACAACACGTACCAGCGAGTGTGTATTTTATGTAGAAGTACTTTTATTTTAGTTTCTAAAGCACGATAGTTTTTTTTTATAGCGTATTGTTTGTTCATCGTTACGATAACACGACATTCGTTGTTTTTTCGATATACTTATCCATCCATCCTTCCTAAATTATAATTTGGCTTCGAAAATATGTATATAACCTATTATTGGTGTTATGTTATTGATTGAAGTACGCTATAAAATATTCCTATGTTTATGCTTTTTTGTTGGTAACTAATACAGTACAATAAGCTGAAACACTTCTGTTTATACGTCATAAATCGTAAACTACAATTTATACTAAAAATAGAATAAAATAAATATTTAAGGGGGATCCCATACAATAAACGTGATTTTTATAGATAACTAGCTGTGCCCGCGACGTCGTCCGCGTGTATAAAGACTTTTATAAAATGGATTGATTAAAAATGAAAGATTATTTATTTGCATTGAGTAAGTAGTAGGTAGATTATTGTTACATTATAGTGAAATCACTTATAATACAATGTTCATATGTTCAGAAGAAACCTAATGTATTTTTTCTAAATCCTTCAAACCTAAAACAGTAAGGAATGCTTACTGTACTGATCTTACTATCCACTTTTCTCACGTTTCGCTTTTCTAGCGCAATCAGATTCTCTTTACAAATATGTACCTCGTTTATTAAAGTTAAGAGATACTGCTGTGCCCGTGGCTTCATCTATGTTAAAAATAGTATCTTTAGTAAATTGGGTGAATTTATAGTGCAAAGAATGTATAAACTCATTCTATATACATAGCTTTAACCTACTGCAGAAAAGAGGTGCACTATACAACTACTTGTAGTTGGGAGATAAAATTTCTAAACATACACGTGCTTAGGATTAAACAATCGGAAAAATAATTGTAAGGTCAATTAATAAACTATAGGTTTAAAACTTGCGGACAGCAGTTTGGTCATAAGTCATAACTCATATAACATTGTGAAAACTAAAGCAGAAGGCAGGGTCTCTACACAGTGTGCTATCTGTATTTGGAAATAAAGAATATTTTTTATAGAATTCTCCATCAATCAACGTGTGTGGATGAGCCCTCAGCCCGTACGCAATAAAGAGACGTAAAAAATGAGTTAAGTTATCATTGGTCCAATTAACAATGTTCAGCATCATACGTATACCTACCCAACGATGGGACAACCCGCGTCGCGCAATGTTTACCATGCCGGACTGCTAATCGAACTGTCCCGGGTTAGAATCCGGGCGAAGCAGAAATTTCAATGATGAGTTTAAACTGTTCTCGGTCTGGGTGGTTGTGTTTCTGTCTCTATGTGTGTTCATGGCACCCACGACACAGGGTATATCTACCCTAATGTGAGGCTATACGTGTGAAATGTTATTTTTTGTTTTTTTTTACACTATTTACTTACTTTTATTAGACTTAAGGTTTTTATTTGAAATTATCTCCATCGAATCACTTTGGAGAAAAAATGAATATTGCTCAATAACGCCATCTACCGTATGACATGTAAACTTTGTGGTTGATAAATCGAATGTCAAATTACCAAATAGGTAGATATTGAGATTAACAGTTGGTTCACTAAAAGTTTAACTATTCGTCACCTAGATGTCTGCAGTAGTCTCGTTTTGTTAAGGCTTTGTACATTCTGTATGAAGGTTTAGATTCCGTATGCTGGATGCATTGAGATTGTAAGATTTGGATTTCGGTTCATCGGAGCTAGAGGCCTCCTCAATATTGGGAGAGCTCCATGCTCAGCAGTGGAATGCTAAAAAGGTTGCAGCTTGATATAATGTAGCGATAATAATCGTTTCAGCTGCAGCCTGTTCATAATCTTCCACCCCAAAAGAAGACTAATAAGCTGAGCAACTAACTCAATGGAGCCTGTGATGTAAGGTTCGGCGGCGGTAAGGCTCGCGATGCGCTTATTAGGTACCTATAGTCTAGCCATTCTCGGCCAACGAAAGAAAATACAGTAAGCTGATCTAAGTGAGTATATTTAATATAGTCGACAATATTAGTGAGAGTTCAAAATAATTTTACTTAAATTTAAACTTTTATTTATGGTTTTGAATGGGCTGTTACCGAAACCTTCATACAAATTCCCCAAAGTGCCTTTTAAGTTTATGTCGCGTATTTTGTAAATGAACATAACTTTTTTGTTTATCACCCGATATGAAATACACACTAATGTTACGGAAATTCATTCCACAATATATCAGTAAACACTTCATTCAAAGAAGGGAAAAGAATTTGAGAATGAAATATTAAGTTAAGGTTAATTATTGTACGCTTGAGATACCAACTTTCGAATCCATTTTATTTGCTATTGAGGGGTAGTTTTGAAAAAAGCTTAAATAGAATTCTTACTATGTTAGTAAAGATTACAAAAACAAAATTATAAGTATATTACTCTGCACAAAAATATTCTGTACATCAAGTTTCGACATTCAATTTTCAAAGAATTTCAAAGAAAATTGACATTTAAAGGGTGAATTTCGAGAAATGCTGAAACACGTATTCTTTTATTTTGGTTAGAAAATATTTATACCAAATTTCAAGAAAATCTATTGAAAAAATCCAAGTTTTCCATACAAATTTTCATCGCTCATTTCACACCCTTAAAGGGTGATTTTTAAAATTATCTATAGCCTAAATGTTAGCGAGGACCAATATATATAAAACAAAAAAGTTTCATCAAAATCCGTCCAGTAGTTTTTGCGTGAAAAGCTAACAACAGACAGACAGACAGACAGACAGACAGACAGACAGACAGACAGACAATAATTTCAAAACTTATATTTTTAGCTTCTGTTACTTATAAAAAGACCCCTAGAAGTATTTTTTAAAATTTATATGCAATGTACAGAATTGACCCTGCTTACAGTTTTATTATATGTATAGATGTTACGGAACCCTTCGTGCGTGAGTCCGACTCGCACTTGGCCGGTTTTTTGAAGTAACGATTGGCAGCATTTTAAAGAAAATGTTTTTGGTAGCATTATAAATAACTGTGATTGATTCTAATGCTAAAGCTCTTAAATTAAAGATTTCAAAATCCTACCAGATGTTACAACAATACTCGCGTCGCTGGTCGTGCTGGGGATGGGGTCCTCCGGTCAGGTGTTCGCCGCGTCGGCGCTGCGCGGTCTCCGCTTCTTCCAGATCCTGCGAATGGTGCGCATGGACCGGCGCGGCGGCACGTGGAAACTCCTCGGCTCTGTGGTGTATGCTCATCGACAGGTACGATACTGAAAACGGATCTTTGTCTTTCGGAACTTCGTGCAAAGCTGCGCAGAACCCAAAAGTTGTTCTTTACCAATCTAAATAATTTTCCGCACATCAGTTGATTCGCAACTAACTTTAGAGGGACAAAGATCGGTTATGACCTTTCATTAACAATTATTATTAGTAAATTAGTAGTACTACTTACTTGAAGTAGCACTTTAACACGCACATATCGGTTAAAGATGAGTAATTCGAAAAACTTTACTGTACCTTATGAGTAATGATGATGTGTTTTACGGGTACAAACAATCTTTATAGGTTGAAGCACCCTGGGCTGATACAGCCCGAGCCCCTTTCCTCAAATAAAAAAAAATGTGATACAGCTGTGTGGCTCAATAACAAGCCAATGGCCCAGGCATGGGATTCGAACCAACGCCGGTTCCGATCACATTTAAATTTTGTGAATTACTTAAAATATTTCATTGGGATACCTAACTTTAGCTTAAAAATAGAGGGTTTACGAAAAGTGAAGCTTACAAGGGGGCTACAGACGCCCCGCAATAGACGTTTTGTCTTAATAGGGAATAAAGGTAAATGAATGGAATAGATCTTTTCTTGGGCTAGCTGGATTCTTAAGCCAAGGGCAGAAAGACAAGGGCTAATGTTCGGTGATGATTGTGAAGCGTTATTTTTATAAAAACTCCTTCGCGGTAGATCAAATAATACGCACAAAAAACTTTTCCAAGACAAATCAAATCAGGACTCTCTGGCGTCGGAGATGTTTAGTAGCGTGTTTTCGTGTCATAAAACTTAATACGCATACGAAAGTCTTTAAGGGGTAGATCAACAAGGACTTGTTCCATTTATGTACCTAATAGGATCCTGACCGCATTTCGACGGTTTTTTGTGTAAGTATAAGAAATGCGCACCGTAGGGTATTTTCTCAAAATACAATATTTCACTATAAATTGTGTTGTAGTTTATGAAATTTTTAACCAATTACAAATACTCGGGAAAACTCGACGGACGTTAATACTCTAGTTATAAAGTTTCACGTCGAATGTGTTGATGTAATCAAGCACGACTGAACACTGGTCGTCACCAATCGTCATACCATACTACAAATCAATTTACCTAATTAATATTCCGTTATAACAGCGCGTCAGGCGTTTCTTGCATAAATTACCTGCAAAATATATCTTTTAACAAACACTTCGATCAACTGGTCGTCACCAATCGTCATACCATACTACAAATCAATTAACCTAATTAATATTCCGTTATAACAGCGCGTCAGGCGTTTCTTGCATAAATTACCTGCAAAATATATCTTTTAACAAGCACTTCGATCAACAAAAAATTTTCGTAAATACTATGCTGCCTACATAACCTAATTACTGCACGTTATTTAAAACAGACGCGAAGTCTGTTTACTCCACTCAATTTACCAGTAAAGCATACTTCACTCATTTAAAAGCACAATTCATACAAATATAGAACAATTGTTCCTTTAGCATCTCAGTTCGCTTCTAATGTTTTCAGCCTATAAATCAAGCATACGGGGATAAAAATAATCTTAAGGATATCGCTTGAGTGAAGCGTTTCTTGCTTAGGCATGATGAGTAGACAAAGCGGAACAGCTAGCAATTTCCTTCTCGGCGAGTAAATATAAACACAAAACAAGGCGAGCCTCAATATCTGCTTACAATCGGTTCTGGTTAAAGTTGCATGATCACAATGCAGAGCAAATAAAGCGAACCCTACAGTCGCATTTCTCGCTCCTTCTGCAATATTGACTAAACAAATACGTTCCCATATCGTACACAAACAATGACTTCTAAACAATTCCGTTTCAAAACAACTCGAACGCGAACGCAATTATTAAATTAGAACCCCGTAATGTTATAACTCTGCTTATTTATTATTTTAGCACATGACTAAATTTACGTTCGCTCCTAAAAATATATTTTAATCAAAATATAATATCTTTTAAAAACGCATATTTTAAGATCCCTTTGTCCATTTAGAACGTTCTGTAAAGCAAAATATTATCTTGTATCAGCGAGCTATTGTTGTTCGGCTATTCGCCGTGGATCTATAGAGTCGACTCATTTTTATAAATCGTTACTTTATTGCATTCATCGCGTGTAATGTGATGTAAACCTTACTAAGATTGAAGCAATAAATTGTAAAACAGGTTGTGCGCAAACGGCTCTTTGGTCGCTATACAGCGCACATTTTGGGAGGCAGCAGAAAAAGACGATGGGGCTGCCAACGATTCCCCTCACAAGAAGAGAGCACTAACCTGCATGCCACGTACGAACCGCCTGCAGCTGCTTTCTTCCACGGCGCTTTCTTTATCTTCTTGTCGACACTAATTATTATGCTTGAAAGATACAGTTTTTATGGAGTCCACACATAAGAATCACACACAGTTTAAGTTCTAGGGTTCAGCCGGTCTAGAGTGTTCTATCACCACGAGGACACACACGGAACTCCTCTCGCGATGGAGTCCAGCGAAGAAGTCTTGACGTATAGTCAAAACCGGCTGTCGCGATTGGGCGAAATCGTATGAACAGTATCAAACTGTTCTGCAATTGGTCGGTGGCTCCCGCCTGCAAGGGAAGCGAGCCAACAGCCCCATCTTAAGCTACGGCGCCAAATTTGAAAGAAGAAAATAGGACGTCGTAACTTATGGTTACGAAACATTCCGCCCACCAAAATACGCTTTAGGTATTTTCAACCTAATCTAAGAACTATCCCTAACCTGAGACGAATTTGAACTAAGCATCTAACTTAGAACGAGAAGGCATATATACTAACAAGAGCTTAAAACTACGGTTTAATGAATAACGCCTTAATCTAAAGAATTAGGTAAGGGACAGAGCTTTGCCAATGGTCTCGTTAAGTGAGAGCCATTGCTCGTACGAACGGTTGCGATACGCACTATTCCGTCCGGGCTAGTATGTAATTCTTCTACGCGTGCTAGAGGCCAATGTAGAAGTACAGAGGTCTCGTTTTTGAGAATTACAACCGATCCAACCGATAACGGCTTGGAATGAGTATTCCACTTTGCCCGTGGAGTTAAAGTCTGGAGGTATTCTAACCTCCAATGTTTCCAAAATTTTGTTGGAATCGCTGAATGAGCTGCCAACGACCGAGGCGATTAATATTCTGAGAGGTAAAATCCTCATCAGGAACGGACGTTAACGGCTCTAACGTTAAAGCTTCAATGAGCAGGTTGGTGAGTCTGGATTCACGAGGGAGAAGAGAGGGGTGTGATACTCGAATCAAAACCCGATCTGGCCAACAGGCCGCCCACCCTGAGAATCCCATGGGGATCCAGAAACGGATTGAGCTTACGCATTTGCTTTGTAAGAACTTTACTATCCTGCAATTGACTTATCTCCAAAGCAAAATGACTCGACTGAACGTGTTTTACGACGATCATAAGTGCGTTATGAAGTTCCGTACGATTGGAAACGGAATCGGAACAGCGAATACGTTTATTTCGTATGAAATCAATAAATTTTATCCAGATGCATATTATACACTGAATTTTACGAATAGACGAATAACGGTCTAACAAAGAATCTATAAAAGAAACGGATGCATCACTTTGAGTGAGCAACGGATGAGGGTTTCGCTCTTCGGATTCAACAATATGAACGTCAGGACTTTCATCAGAACGGGGCCAAGAAGAATATGGCTGGAGCAGCCATGACGGGCCCGCCCACCATAAGCGATTAGTGGCAAGAGCTGAAGGAAGCTGACCGCGCGAGACTATGTCTGCTGGATTATCCTCCGAAGGAACATGTCCCCAACGAGCGCCGGGAATGACGTCATGAATGTGACCTACGCGGTTCGCGACGAATGCCTTCCAACGTGAAGGGTGAGAGCGAATCCACGCAAGCACAACGGTGAAGTCAGACCAAGCGAACAGAACCCGTACACGGGAGAACGGGATGTATGTAAATAACTAAAATAAATGTCCTTTAAAAATTTTAATAGGTCGGCTAAAAAGACAAAAACTATCGACAAATTAACGAGATTGAAAATTAAACGATAACGAGGATAACGAGATACGATACGAACGATAAAATGACGAGAATTAAAATATTTTCCATGGATTCGATATATCCAGGGGAACACGATTCCTGTGACCACGGCCACGGTCGAAATACGAGTAGTATGTCATAACGTTCTTGAAGGGTTCACGTAACTCTAAACTTACAATACGGTTTCTTTCGAGAGAATGGAAGCAACGGAAAGTGATGTCACGTGACCCTCGAAACAAACGATTTTTATGATGAGTAGCATAAATTGCTCGACCATGTTCTTTATCAGGAGGTAAATAATCGGACGATGAAGATGCGAATGAGTCTAATTTCCCTAATCGTTTGACTTCTTCATTAGGTAAGTCATCTTCTTCTTTTATAAAAAACGACTGGAGATCTTCTTTATCACCAGCAGTTCCCAACAGAAGCCAGCCAAAGACGGAATTAAGAGCCGAAGGTTGCCTTGGTCCTCCAGCCACGCTACCAGGAAGTAGTAGAGAGGCAAAGACTTCAGCACCGAGAAGAAGATCAACGGGACCAGGTTTATGACAATCAGGGTCAGCTAATGTGAGGTGTTGCAGATGCTGCCAAGTGGACTTGTCTATACGAGAGGATGGCATTTTACCGCAGATGCTAGGTAACGTGAGCGCGTCGACCGTAAATAAACTTTTACCGTGAGCGCCGACTTCAATTTTAATCGTACCGGAGATGGCAGAAGACGAATGACCTAAGCCACTAACGCGGCGTGAAGTAGGTGTGAACTCAATGCCTAAACTTTTAGCAGCACGTTCGGTTATGAAGTGGGCTTGGCTACCACAGTCTATCAGAGCGCGAAACGTTTGAAAGTTACCTGACGAATTACGAATTTGCACATTAGCGGTAGATAAAAGCACAACCGAATTGTTTCCTAAACTCGTAAGTGCTTGAACCTGATCGTTAGTATGACTACTCAGAGTTGGTGGCGTCGAGGGAGTAGTCGTACTTTCTACGTTATCATTATGAAGAAGCGTGTGATGACGATGACGACACTTTTGACATCTAAAAATAGATTTACAATCTTTTACGGTATGCGAGGGACGTAAACAATTAAAACACCAACGATGAAGTTTAGCGTGTGCAATTCGTTCAGTAACGGGTGTCTGTGCAAACAGCTTACACAGGTTAACAGAATGAATACCTGAACAAAATGAACACTTGACGTTTGAAGTAGTAGGTGTCTTAGGAGCCGACGGCGGATGAGAATTCTGATTATTATCAGACGAACGTTCGTTCGTTTGATTTGTGTTGGAAAAGAATACAGAAGTTTTAGAGTTGAACGATTTATTATTTAACTTTGTTACAGCTTGAGGTCTGTCTTGGACACGGCTGGGTGTACTACCCTTAGGCCGTTCTTGCGCTGAGAAATGTGTATCACGAACGAGCGCCTCGCATTTCGTATATAAGAATTTTAATAATTCTTGGTACTTGGGCAGCTCAGTGTTAGTGTGACTTTGTTCATATGCACAACGTGTCTTTGAATCTAATTTTGATAAAATTAAGTAACAAAGTACAAAATCCCACTTATCGGTAGGTAATCCAAGACCCTTTAGAATGTTTAAGTTTTCACTAACAAGATCTAAAACACTACGAAACTCGAAAGGCGAGTTCGATTTAAAATTAATATTTAAGATTTCTTTCCAACACGTAAACGCTAATTCACGTTTGTCACGGTATCTCGTAACGAGGGTGTCGTAAGCTTCACGGTAGAAGGTACCTTGAATAGGGTACGTACGAATGAGACCGAGAGCTTCACCATCAAGACATGAGACGAGATAATGCATACGTTCACTATCGGATAACGATTCGTTATTATGGACCAACGAATTAAAAATATCATAGAATTCAGGCCACGATTTTATTAAACCCGAAAACGTAGGAATTCTAATTTTAGGCAGCTTAACACTTGAGATGCACGAACGGTCGGGCACGGTAGGCGAAGGAACCAACGATTCAGCAGTACACGGAAACAGCTGTCTATGAATGGTCACTACGGTAAAATATATCTCATCGAATTCGGCACGAATAACGTCCTCCTTTTCTTCCGATTCACTATCTACAAGGCATAAGATGTCAGAATGAACCTGCTCGAACGTATCACAAAGTTTTGACACGACCGAATAATGAGCGAGAAACGAATGAATCTGACTTTCATCTTCTTTTGCCTTCTGCGCGACCTCTAGTGTCTTCCGCAATCGATTTAATACGAGGGTGCGCTTGCGTCGTAAGACGGGTAATTGTTGGATGGATGGCTCGTCATCCATAACGAGCGACTTACGCTTTTTAGATGTCGGATCGTGCTTAGAACGTCGTCGAATGGGATATGACATATTAAACGATTAAAAACGCTGAACGACTGAAGAAAAAACGATACGAAAAGTAGTTGTATTTATTTACCTACTTATCAGTTAAAACGCACAAAATATCAAACGCAATTAAAAGAATTATGCTAGAACCTCGGCGAAACAATGAACCAGATGCTACGTAGAATTCCAAACATAAAGCGCCTTCGACACTATACGAGAACAGATAACGTATAAGTATAGTGCGAAACGGATTTAAGGAAATTAAAAGCGATAGGTAGTACTTACTACGAGAATTTAATTCCTTATTAAAACTTGTATTTTAATTACGAATATATATGTGTCACTTATTTTTCCATTTAGCCTATTCGGACGTGAAGATTTCTATGCGAACGAATTAATGAAGAGCACATAAAACACGAAAGACGTCCCTAAGTACAAGTCGATTGATTCACTATAACGAATTACACACAAGATGCAGTAGTTATTAAATGTGTAAGTGAGCCGCGGCACAATGTTAACCGTATAATATTTAGAAAATGAATAACAAAGGCTTTGGAAACGAAGTTACTACAATAAACACCTATGCACTTTATGTGTAGAGAATATAGTGTACGGAAAGTGTACTTGCAACTTTAGTTGGCTAAATGATAAGGGTGATGAGACCTAGAACCGGCTTCTTATTCTTCAGATTTTTTTTTATCTACGTCTGTATTGTAAACGTCGCAGGTACATAAAAATAAAACGAGTTCCGATGGGAAGAATAAGCGATAAGAATCTAGGTAATTACGGATAGTCGATCGAGTCGAGTGAATATTACCTAGAAGCGAAACTTAACTTCTAACTGTTAATCTGTGAAAACGATTAAAATGTGGAAATATGTACGAAACGTCTAAAGCGAATTTAAAAGAATAGACGTGAAAGATCCTATCCTACTTAACTGTATCTTAAAACTGTAATCGAAGTTATCGATGGATAGTACATACCTACAACGCGTTCGTACGTATGGTTAAAGGTATGGTCAACGCGGTTAGGTGACTTCGATTACCCGACTAACTTATGAAGGCGCGCGAGAGCGTACAAATGTATCGAGCGGTACAACGTCTTACGTTCAACGTAAGCCGGACGGATTATACCTGTAGTGTTTGTAGTAAACTATAACTATTGAAATAGCTATAAACACTGTCTCGTGCTCATGGTGTGGCGGGGCGTGCAGAGTTAGTACCGTGCGAACCGGGGGTGAGAGCGGGCGTGCCGCCTGCGCACATCGAGTGACCGAGCCAGTGCCATCGAATGTAGATTCATTTGAACGCTACAAATGGCGACGAGTATAAATCCTACCAGTATATATTTTTTTCCCCTCCTGGACATTGAAATAATAAAAAGGGGAAGGAAACAAGGAAGTGGAAAAAATTGTAAGTAAACATAAAATACAGTAATTGGATTGTTGGTTTATAACTGGAAGAATCATTACGGGAGTAAGTCCATTAATTACATTATATTCAAAAATTTAACTAAAAAAGCTTATTTATCTAAAACTAAAAGACAATTTCAATGTCAATACATAATTGTCGTGACATAATTAACTTTCTTTTTGTTATACACTGTCATTATGTATTAAGTATAAAACCGGTGTACGTTACCCATAAAATATTAACTTTAAAATGACGATTTGTTTACAATATTTATTTTTAAAGTGTTTGGATTTGAAAATTTACCAATTTGTTAAAAGAATTTCAGTGTATGGCTCACAAAAGAAACCCACATAGTTACTATTCAAGAGAATGATCTTATTTCTAACCGGTATAAAAAGTATTTCAGGAATTGTATGGAATAACACCTGACAAGTTTAATTATATGAATATTGCAAGTAAGTAAGTAAATCTATGTATTTTCTTCTGGTTGGTAATCATATTGTACAAATATGGTCCGAGAAAATTAAATATGAAAAATTATGTTAGAATAAAAAGATGTTATTACATATATATACAAATAACTTAACATTAATCTTAAATATATATACATATATATACAAAACTTAAAATTAACATAAAAAACATATAAAAAGGCTTATAAATAAAATATTTCATCTAAAAAGTCCGTGTGAGGCATGGTACCCAAGACACTGGCGGCATTGCCCCTTTGTATGGCTAGACTGAGCAACTGGTTGGTTGGATATAAAAATAATTACATATATCGTTCAAGTTACTGGTATCATTATGAGTTGGTTTCGTGAATGTGTTAATAATTAATTTACATGAATGTCGTACTACTAACTAAATACCTACAACATTCATGAGAGATCTAATTCGTCTTACAGCTATTTTGTGGGATATTTGTACAGTACACAGTACAGCAGCAGTGAATATAGGTCGTAAATATATAATATATATTGTTTGATTCAATCAGTAAGACTAGACGAATACATTCTAACCTTTAACTGGTACGTAAGTCGATGTACCTTTGAGTGAATAAATGATGTAAATAATCTTTTAGAATCACTATAATTATTCATCATTAATTATCACCAATCAATATGGTAATGCGTTATATATAAGCTTACAAATTACACATACCTAACTCATAAAGAAACAATATAATGTTATAACGATCTATATACAAATTAGATTGTGGTTTTTGGTTAAACGTGAATTCATAACATTCATAACATGTAGGTATAACAATATTAAAATATCGTTTACGATATTATATATAATTAATATTCGATATCACGGGTAAGAAACGGTATGGTGACTAGTTTTTGAACATTAAACACCTGCTAAAATAAATATTAGGGTGTACGAAATTACAAAATTTTAATGATCAGCAATAAGAAATGGAGAATCATTCTTCATACTAATATTGCAGGCGCGAAAGATTGTAGGTATGGATGTTTGTTGCTCTTTCATGTAGGAGCGACTGATTGGATTTAAGTGAAACTTTACAATAATATAGCTTATGCAACGGAATAAAATATAAGCTACAATTTATAAAGATGTTTTGTGAATTGCCCAAAGTATAACAATGGGTGACAGGAGGGTAAGAAAAGTCTACCATTTATTCTGGTAAGCGCTGCCAAAGCCGCTGGAGTTGTACATGTGTGGTGTGTGATGGATGTGTTGTCTTGGATGGTCCTGCAAGGAAGCCCGCACAGTGTATCTCATGTGTAGGCCAATGTGGCCAAAGTGTGTAAGCCATTATAGCCAAAATAGTGAACCAATACTACAATAAAAAATTGATAATTTACTGACCTTTTCTAACGCGGGTGAAATCTCTAGTTAAATTATAATCAGAGAAACCTTTGAGGCAGGTTTTAAAATAACTACTCATACTATTATTGTATTCGTATTAAAGAATAAAGCTAAATCGTGAAATGCAATTAGAAATTTAATAGAATGAAAGATGTACAGAGTTCATATACATGTTCATATACAAAGCATACGCTTTAATAAATTAAACTTAACAAAAGTTCATATCAGTTAAAGTTTCATATTACTATAAAGTTTTTATATTAACTATGATGAGTCTTTACAGGCACTAAATAGGCTATAATGCACCTACGTATACGTGAGTAGATTGGTGAAAGATAATATCTCAAAAGGCACCTTGAAGATTGTCAGCGGAGATCGGTGGTTATTAAAATCTTAATACCTATACTGACTGTCAAGGGCGGTAAGTGGAAATCTGTAATGAATACCATTTATCACAAGGTAATATGATAAAAAAATTTCCCTTAGTGGTGGAGACGTTGATGGTGTCCATGGTATTTTACTGTATGTCTTAAGCGGACATAGCAACAATGTCATAAATCAAAACTGGTTTTCGGAAAAGATGAAAGCGGACAGTGCTGAGTGAGTGAGTGTTCTGTTAGCTCGTACTGATTAGGTACTAATCACAAGAAGCTATTAAGTAAAGGATAATAGCAGGAAACTGTATTGTCAGTTGATTAACTCTTTAAATTAGTGCAATGGTTATTGACAAATGTCTTCAAACTCATAATCTAATGTGGGTATAAAATTCTTCTGTCACAGTTTGTGTTTATTAAGTACTCCTCCGGAACGGTTTGACGGATTTTGGTGAGGTTTAATATGTAATATATACCTATATTCAGTAGGTATGAGAATATGTTTATAACAGATTTTATACCCCTAAGTGTTGAGGGTAGCCCGCCCCAGACATTTTGACGTGGTGCGGGGTCAGCTGGTAAATAAATAAATAAAAAACTACACCTTTATTAAAATGATTTATTCATAACATAATATACCTAGCTGAAATTCTAAAAAGATATCTGTTAACAAACAATGAAAAATTTTGAATAGTTTATTGATTTTATTTGTATTAAATCAATCAAATTTTCGGAAATATGTATAAAATACAAAATTTGTCTAGAAACAAATGATTTGTATAATGTTACCCAAGGCAATAATAGTACAAAGTATTCTCAAACTAAATAAATGTATGAGATTCAAGGTAATACCTATTTATCAATAGCGCATTAGATAAAACACTCTCAAAATATTTAAAGCTTGTTCATAAAAAATAAAATAAAAATAGTACAAAGTATTCTCATAACTAAATAAATGTATGATATTCAAGGTAACAAAGGTAATACCTATTTACATATCAATAGGGCATTAGATAAGGCACAGTCAAAATATTTAAATCTTGTTAGAAATTCTGGAATTTAAGCGAAAAACTAATATACGTTTTGGTTATGATGTTACGAGTTTGATACAGTATGCGAGTTAAGTGTTTACATTTGTTACTAGTTGGTTAAGCTAGGTAGCTTAACTCGTTAGGTACTCGCACACGGCAAAGTAATGACAGTCAATAAGCCGTTTATTCTTCGCGTGCAGTTTGGTATACGCCCGTACAGTGTCTTGTTGTTGAGAATTGTGGTTCGGAAATTGAATGGAGATTGAATGGAAGGATTTGAAAACAACTCATTTTAGAATAGAATAGAATAGAAAAATGTTTCTTTCTTCTTAAAACTACAAAATGCATACAATAAAAATATAATATAGGGTCACAAACATAACAGTGGCATTGTTGTAGTCTATTTGAGAAAAAGGACTGCACTCAGCCTGCTTGCAGCCAAAGACTACAACACTGATTTTCAGTGTAGCCTGTTGGTATTCACGTAGTTCAAACAGCGAGTGAGCATTATGACTGTAAATAACTTAATTATACAGAATCAATTACAGTTTACTATATGCTTAAATTTAATATCTGATAAGTCTAAATAAAAGATATTTATTATTTATCTGAAACAAACAGGGCAGTTTAGTTATGGGGTACAGGGTTTTTTATTGCTTTTAGTTTGTAAACCACTATTGTAGTTTATTTTGGGTATACAGTAAATAAAGTTTAAATCTTGTTCCACTAAAGGTACAATATACTAATGATTGATTTGAAACTTATATTCCAATGTAGCAGTGTCGGGATCATTGCCGGAGCCACCGCCAGGGGGGCAAACGGAGTATACCCGTAAAAATTAAATAATATGGGGTCGATTCTACAAAATTAAAGATTATCTAAATGCTAATATGTAATATTGTGCGTAGTTTTCTTACACGTAGTATTGTGGTGAATATCTCTGTGCTGCCTATGGTTGTGTAAGTAGGCAAGTATTTAAAGAAACATCTGAGAAAGAACAAAGTGCGCATACAGTTGCGCGCATGGGTGTTATAATACCGTTGTAATGTAGAGTGCGTTTGTTGTCCCCTTTTGCAAGGGTCCACTTAGCGGAATCCAAATCGCCAAGCGCAGTCGCTATGGCCCAGTTTATTTGCTGTAGTTGTAGAAGTATTTCTTCTTGTCGCTGGGCAGAGACCGTTTCGATTTCACTTGTGGAGCTGGGCTGCGTGCCTTGGTTGCGACTGCCCATGGTTCTCTACAGTTTTCCCGAACTGTTTGATACGGTAGGCCCGTTCCGAACCTACTGCTTGCGTTGTGTGCACGTGTGGTTATGTAAGTCGTGAACAACCGCCGCGATCTTGTCACCGATGGTGGACTTGGTACCTGTTTACGCGTTTTGAGGTTTGCTGTGCGACGCTTGGTTGGCGGGATCTGGGTGTACAAAGTCGTAACAACACCATTGTTGTTTATAATAAAACACCCCCCATTAAATTTGAAAACATTGCTTGGTACAAAGGTGCCCCCATTAAATTGGAAAACTTGGTACAAAGATACCTCCATTAAATTGGAAATTTGTGGTACAAAGGTACCTCCATTAAATTGGAAATTTGTGGTACAAAGGTACCTCCATTAAATTGGAAATATGTGGTACAAAGGTACCTCCATTAAATTGGAAATATGTGGTACAAAGGTACCTCCATTAAATTGGAAATATGTGGTACAAAGGTACCTCCATTAAATTGGAAATATTTGGTACAAAGGTACCTCCATTAAATTGGAAATGCATGGTACAAAAGTACCCCCATTAAATTGGAAATATTCTGTACAAATTTACCCCATTAAGAATTAAGAAAAAAAGAAGAATTAAGAAAGTAAGATTACAGAAGACGTAAGGCGTGGGACTCGGATTAGAATGAAGAAGACAAAGGATTATGGAGGTAGAAGACGTAAGGCGTGGGACTCGGATTTGAATGAAAAAGACAAGGGATTATGGAGGTAGAAGATGTAAGACATGAGACTCGGATTTGAATGAAGAAGACAAGGGGTATATAAAAAGAATAGAAGGCTAATGGGAAGCTGTAGGTGAAGACTGAGTGAAACTGGAAATCTTGAAAACAATTTAATGAGATTTTGAACGGATCAAACAAATTTAATAATTATTCATTTTGAGTATGTTTACTTACAAAGTAAAAATAATAAAGTTTTTGATAAGAAAGGGATGTAGTGTTTGTAGTAAACTATAACTATTGAAATAGCTATAAACACTGTCTCGTGCTCATGGTGTGGCGGGGCGTGCAGAGTTAGTACCGTGCGAACCGGGGGTGAGAGCGGGCGTGCCGCCTGCGCACATCGAGTGACCGAGCCAGTGCCATCGAATGTAGATTCATTTGAACGCTACAATACCGAAGCGTTATGCATTAAAATATCGAATCAAACCAAATTTATAGTAAATAATTCGAACTGAAAAACAATTATTTATCAATGTACGATCTAAAACGAATATGCCTTCAGGTATCTAATGCCTAAGAAAGATAATTACGATTTCTTTGTTCGTACGAAGTGAAGGAATGCAGGTAGATCCTAATTTTTCTCATCAAAGAAATTGAATGAAATGAATTACGTAAATGCAATGCAATATCGTTAAATTCTAGATTTTAACTGTTATTAGGATGCGAATTAGGCCTATCTAAAGGTAATCTAAGCTAGATAAGGTTCCTATTCTAATCCTCCCGGGTTTCGGCACCAGAAAAAATGTGCGCAAACGGCTCTTTGGTCGCTATACAGCGCACATTTTGGGAGGCAGCAGAAAGAGACGATGGGGCTGCCAACGATTCCCCTCACAAGAAGAGAGCACTAACCTGCATGCCACGTACGAACCGCCAGCAGCTGCTTTCTTCCACGGCGCTTTCTTTATCTTCTTGTCGACACTAATTATTATGCTTGAAAGATACAGTTTTTATGGAGTCCACACATAAGAATCACACACAGTTTAAGTTCTAGGGTTCAGCCGGTCTAGAGTGTTCTATCACCACGAGGACACACACGGAACTCCTCTCGCGATGGAGTCCAGCGAAGAAGTCTTGACGTATAGTCAAAACCGGCTGTCGCGATTGGGCGAAATCGTATGAACAGTATCAAACTGTTCTGCAATTGGTCGGTGGCTCCCGCCTGCAAGGGAAGCGAGCCAACAGCCCCATCTTAAGCTACGGCGCCAAATTTGAAAGAAGAAAATAGGACGTCGTAACTTATGGTTACGAAACACAGGTTTTCATTGGAGTTTATAAGTAACAACACTCGGTTTTTCTTTGTACGTAAATAAAATAACTAAGTGCTTACTATGTTGATCAAGGGTATAGTTACTTTATTAAAAACATGTAACTATGCCTATGAAAGTACCACTGCATTTAAGGCCTATACGACCTTTAGCCTTCAGGTAGATGAGCTTATACATCAGGGCCCAATTTAGCTATTTTGCCGCTCCCGGGAAAATTATTTTGGCGCCTTTTAATCTTAATGTAGTTGCAGGCCAATGTATTATACGTTCTTAAAATCTTGTTTTTGGAAGCGCATGCAGGCGCAAATTGGCGAGCTTTTGCCACACACGTCACTCGTACGAGCGCTGACGTGCTTACAAGCTCATATATGCAAAAACGCTGGAAAAAGTACGTGTATATGCATGTGGATTTTTTGAAGTTCAAAGAGTAGAGCGCGTGTAAGCTCGTTTGGCGAAACCTACACTTGCACTTTGAACATTAAAGAGTTTCATTATCGTAGTATCTTTTTACTTAATATAAAAAGTAACGATAGACTGAATTGGAAAATTGCGCAAGAACGTTCACAGTATTCCTAGAAACTGCGATCAATATAGTACTTCTCAGGTACCTAGTAAAACTAACAGAGGCGCTTACAATTTAGGTATGTTTTAATGAATGGCGTTAGTTAGAGGGGTTGTATAGGCCAATAAAATTACCCAAAAGTTGGTGCGTGCAATACATATTATTCATGTTCGAGTGTACAGTGTCTGTAAAGCACACAAGACAGAATACAATATACTTGAGCTTTGTCGCCTCGCAGTCTTTTTACGGCAAAAAATATTCCTACGCGCACTTTCGACATACTCGTACATACCTGCTAGTATCGAATTGACCACATCATCTTACATCAGTTTTGTAAATATTTTACATCGTATTGAATTACACCACGACTTAGGTACGTAGTTTACACAAATATAGTTCATGTAAACGATATCGAAATGTATAATATAATTGTTAATGGAATCCAACTCGGTTGGGCAGCTTTCGGGAAATTACAAAGTGTTTTCTCATCCAGAATACCTCAGTGCCTGAAGTCGAAAGTTTTCGAGCACTGTATGTTGCCTGTGATGACCTACGGCGCTGAGACGTGGTCTTTTACTGTTAGCCTTTTCCATAAGCTCAAGGTCGCTCAGCGAGCGATGGAGAGACATAGCTCTCTATTGGTATTTCTCTACGCGACAGAATCCGTAACGATGAAATCCGTAGACGAACAAAACTTACCGACATAGCTCTCAAAATTTGCAAGCTGCAATTGGCTATGTGCAGGCCATATAGTTAGGAGGACCGACAACCGATGGGGAAGAAAGGTCCTCGAATGGCGACCACGTCTCGGAAAAAGGAGTACAAGCCGCCCTCCAACCAGGTGGACTGATGAATTAAAGAAAACAGCGGGAAGCCGCTGGATTTAGAAGGCGCAGGACCGGGAGGAGTGGCGAACGTTAGGGGAAGCCTACGTCGAGCAATGGACTACAAAAGGCTGAAATTATGATGATGATAATAAATGAAATAATTCGTCACTATTACTATTCCATTTTCTAAACCAAGAGGTGCAATGATCTTAATATAGGCGTCATTCATCTGCCTCTTTTAATTTTTCCAAATATGAATTTTAATATATTTGTATTGTTGCAGGAATTAATAACCACGTTGTACATAGGCTTCCTGGGACTGATATTTGCATCGTTTTTAGTTTACTTAGCAGAAAAAGATGTGGCTGACACAAAATTCAGAAACTTTGCTGAAGCCTTGTGGTGGGGAGTGGTAAGTAAACCGTTTATTTTTATTAATAAATTGTAAATCATTGTAATTTTCAGTATTCATATCTAACTGTCAAATTGTATGAGAAAATCCGGCAAGCGCGTGATAATTAAAGTGCTGCACATAAAATTTTCGAAATAGAGCAAGCGTCCGTCTATGTTTGAGTGCACGATTTAATAGCTTTTAAAAATCATACGAGAATCAGCCAGATGACGTCTTAGACATCACGCAAAAAATTGTTGTAATTGCACACCAAAAGATTTCCTACTACGATATAGTATAAAAAATTAAGATAAGCAAGATTGTAGGAAAATAATCAAATCAATTACAACTCAATGAAACAAATATTTATTACATTACCAAACATTAAGCGATAACTCGTGTTCGTATCACGCTGTGCACGATGGGGTACATCTACGTCACGCTGTGCTCTGTGGAGTACAGTAACATGAGCCCGTAAACTTGGCAAAGCAAATTAATCTCATTCTTCTACGCATTAATGAAAATCTGTTTCTACCCAAGATAATACAATTGATTGACAATTTGAAGACATTAAAAATTATTACATTTCACACTAGAATTTGTAAACTGCAGTATATAGACTCTACAACAACTTTGTTTACTACTGAATTTGTCTTAACTACTAATTTACCTTCAGTACCACAATTCGAGCTTTACGTGACGATTTTAGTTCTTCTGATGAAGTATCTGATTCACTGTTAATTATCACTTTTAAAACTCTAATATGCTGAACAATTTATTGATACCGAATTAAGTAACGCTAAAGCCAAATATTTCTGAAAGGGAATTGTATATATTTGTAGTATAACTAAAGATTTTTATAAATAAATGTCTGTTTAGATCACGCTCTGCACGGTGGGGTACGGTGACATGGTCCCGCAGACTTGGCAGGGCAAATTCATCGCGTCCTTCTGCGCATTACTGGGAATCTCCTTCTTCGCCCTACCCGCTGTGAGTTCCTCTGATGTACCATTTCACATTTAATTACGTTAAACTAATGAAATTGGATCGTGAGTATAACAAATGAAATGAATCATCGATATCTTTGTACTGCGAATTGAGTATTCGTTTCTTTGCTTATTTCTTTAATCACATTAAATAAGTTTTTATTTTTATTTATTATTTTTTCTTATTTCTTTACTGACGCAGCAATCGAACATACACACCACGTGGTATTTAGAGATTGCCGCAGCCTATGGATCTACACACAAACTCGCACAGGCCTGAGTCTTTAATGAGATTTTTTTATTAATGAGGTTTATATCGAAACATAGAAAGTATTAAAAAAGTTTGCAGCGATGGTGATTCCATCTTGATCCTGTCAAGCCATAAAAAATCGTATCAATTTGTTTTTATTGATCCTTGTATGTTCTAAAGGGTATCCTTGGATCGGGGTTTGCCCTGAAAGTGCAGCAGCAACAAAGACAGAAACACATGATAAGAAGGAGACAGCCAGCCGCCACACTGATCCAGGCATTGTGGCGCTGCTACGCGGCCGACGAGCATTCAATGAGCGTCGCCACCTGGAAGATACACCAAGTGCCTCTACCCAGCCCACAGACTAGGTACCAACTATATTTCCAGCGGCAGTAACTAGTCTTTATTTTTTGTTGGCGTTACAGATAAGCTTGCAGGCTACGTAGAGTTAATTAATTGCTGCAGCCCATGGACATCAAGATATATTATAACGTTTCGGCAAACGCACTTTTGCACTTCAAAAAGCACACACACGTAGATACACGGGCCTTATTCTGGCACCGCGTTTATACACTCGAAGCAGTGTAGGGTTGGCGTTTGTTGGAGCCATGGGCGTACCCAGGGGGGGGCAGGGGGGGCTGCTGCCCCCCCCCCCTGGATCAAGGTCCAGATTCAGGGATTCAAAAAACCCAAAAGATCTCCTAAACGAAAAAAGAAACCTATAAAGAGTACGCCAGATAATATGCTACCTCCTGTTATTTCCTTTGTATATTTAATATTTTGTATGCGTGTCTTCGTATAATAGACCAGTGTCGATAATTTTGAAAATGGTAAAAAGTGAATAAAAATTATAGTAAGATGAAAGCCATAGGAAAAGGTAGAGAATATAGCAAAAATGAAAGGAAAAATTTTACGAAACCCATAAGTATACAATATAACATAAAATCTTATGTTTTTCGAGTAATTTAAGAATAAATTTTAATAAATAGCCCAAAATTGAACATAATGATTCAAAAGAAATTCGGATTCGAGTTTTCATTATTTGTATTTTCTGAGAACATTTACTGTAGTATTGTATATTTTTATACCATCAGAAAGTAGAGATTTCATAGAACTAAAAGCACACCGACCTTTTAAATTAAAAAATTAAAAAACTCGCCTTTTGAAAATACGAACTAAAAAGTTAAAAAATAAGAAGAAAATGTATTTTACTGTAAAAAAGCGTGGGGTGGTTTTTAAGATACTATTGACATCATGCACCCCACGCTTTTTTTACAGAAAAATACATTTTCTTCTTATTTTTTACTTTTTAGTTCGTATTTTCACAAAAGCGTGTTTTTTTGTTTTTTAAAGTACATTATTTATTTTAAATTTTTTAGTTGGATTTTTTCATATTATTGCATTGTCATCGGCCCTTGACCTCTGTGCAAATTTTCAAGTTAATCAGATGTTTAGAAGTAAGTGAAAATGAAGTTAAAAGATTCTGTTATATACATAAATACAGGTCAAGCTAATAAAAGCGTGTTAAAAAAAAGCAGATAATTTGACGTGACAATCTTCCATTGTAAACGGTGATTTTTTAAAATGAGTGAAAAAAATAAATATTTTAAACCGAAAAAATTACTGTGTGTTTGGTTCATAAAAAGGTAGGATATCACCAAATTTTGTGAAAAAATATTTTTTTAGCAAAAGATAAAAATAAAAAAAATAAAAAACATAGTTATTTGAATATGTCACATAAATTTTGAAGTTATTTGAAAAAAGTGTAAACACAAAAGTCGTAAGTAGATCTTTTTATTACCTACCTACAACTTTGCCATTTAACTTTTTTATAGAACTTGTAGTTTTTCCGGAAATCGACATAAACCGTTATTTACCCTTAAAAACCCCCTCCCCCTTCCCGAAAAATTTCCTTTTACATATTCTCTACCTTTTTCAATGTGTTTCATCCTACTATAATATTTTTTTTGGTCTCAAAAATTATCGACACTCTATAACGTACCCGACTTGAAAAAATTTGCCCCCCCCCCCCTTGACCAACAACCCCGACCAAATTTTGCCCCCTCCTGGCCAAGACTTTGTCCCCCCTGACCAAGACTTTGCCCCCCCTGGCCAAGACTTTGCCCCCCCCCCCCCGACCAAGACTTTGCCCCCCCCTGGCCAAGAACCTGGGTACGCCCATGGTTGGAGCCTATATAGAGCTCGCCGATTCGTACTTACTCGCTCTTCCAAAAACAAGATTTTACGAGCGCATATATAGCGCATACGCTGGTCTGAACCACTCTAAGTAAGTTTGAGTCTTGCATGAAGATCGTATGCAGTTGCGCTTCTATTCCGGAGGCCGATGGTCGCCTCATGTATGTCTGGCCAGTAACCACACTTTTGCACCCAAAACCGAAATGCCGAAATGGATGCAAATGCTACACTTATTTTACGTTTCCTCTGTAATAGTAGAATAAGCCTGAAAATTATCACGTGACACCCAATGATCGTATTAAACTAAAGAGTTGTAGATACACTATAGCCGCACTAAAAATGTCTACACAAACTATATGTAAAATGTTACATTTGCTCTTTACGTTTTTTCGCTCCATTATATTTAAGTAAAGATTGATTAAGTGTTAAGTAAAGATCGGAATGAATCGCTTTAATAGACAAGTGTTTGGGACGTTCGGTACATACCTATTTTGTATGCATCCGCCCGTAAATTTCAACATATTCAAAAAAAATTGGCATATTCCAAAGGCTTTTCATTTCACAAACTTATAATATTAACGTAAGCATCGTTAATTAATGAATAATATCGCTTAGATTTCCTTAGTCTCGTAAAATAAATGATTTTCCGTAAATTGCCGTAGTTGCGGACGGATGCTTACAGCATAGGTCAGTTAGCCCCCTACTTATATTATATCGATGGTTAACCCTTAGTGGTTGAACGAAAATTTGTTATGGCAGCACCAACGTTAATTGGTAGAGACTCAGATTAATGGACAGTTTAATTTAACAGAAAATTTAATTAAATCTTCAAGTTTCCAAGTCCTAAGTGCGTAGAAAATTGCATAATTTTAAACGTGAAAATAAGTATTAATGCAGCATTTGTAATTAATGCTTCCAGTCATTTTACGACTGCGCCCGGCATTGCTTAGCTCTGTAGATCGATTATTTTCTGCTTTAATCGATGAAGTGTACCTTATTTTTAAAAACAGATATTCAGTATTACTTTTGTATAAGAAATCTACATGAAATGATAATTTACAATAAATATTAATAAATAAAACAAACAAAATTGATGAAAGTACCTGCAATCCCTGCAAAACTTATAAATTAAAATCACTCTTTTAAAATGTAGTGATGTTACCTATTAATCAAATTCATTAGATATAACTACAGACTTTGTTAGCAGACTGAAGCTGTTCAGAAATGTCTATTTACAACGTTAGGTCAACATCAAGAGATTTTTTTCACTGTTGACCTAACACTTAAACTAGATCTTGAGAAATAGCAGCGAGCACAAAATTAACCTAGTGGATCATTTTGTTCCTCTCAGCACTGCCAAGTCCCACTTTTAAAACGTCTAAGTAAAACTAATGTATATCCAAAATGTGCGAATTTCATTAAGTTTTTACGTTTTTTTATTTTAAGGTAAGGTTTTTAAAATTATTAAAGCAGAATATAATCATACAGTATAATTTCGCTAATCCGGCACTTCAATAGACCGGCACGTCCAATAATCCGGCACCCTCTACGGCCTATGCGCTCCGGACGCTGCGTCGTCGGACCACAAGTTGCACAAAAGCTGGCCTCAATTATTAAGGATTATTTTAAAACTTTGTATTTACATTATTATGTATTTTTTCCGGATTACTGAGATTATACTGTATATCTTATGACAGATGAATATATATATACATACATAGATAGATGGAAGGACGAATTGCCGAACGCGTAGACAGATGGACGGATGGACACCCTCCTTATGAACGGAACGACAGACTCACGTAAAGGTCCATAGACGGATGGATTTACAACACGAACGGATGGTCGGACAGGAGGAAGGAAGGAAGAACGGACACGAAAGAAACTACTAACGAAAGTATGGATGAAGGAATGTACGGAAGGACGGACAAATGAACAAAATAGATGAATAATTAAGTTACCTACTCATCGGGTTTCTTTTATCTTTTGATACGAAACCTGAAAAAATAGTTAATCACTCATTTTCTGACTTCTGAAATTCTCATATTTAAATAACACTATCTGGAACAAATTAATCTCGTTTGCCGAAAGCATTACACGAAACGAATGATAATTGTATACCTTTGACAGTCGCGTGATGAGTGCCTCATTCAAGAACAATGCGTCCTTTGTGTCGCGGCTGCCGACGATCCGCCGCCACAAGAGCACCTCGCTGCACTCCCCTGCGCCGCACTCAAAGCCGGCTCATCGCTACGACGTCAATGCCAGTGCAGAAAACCTCGGTAAGCTTATTAGCAATTCAAACAGCCAAATAACTTCTGTTTACCCCACTTATTACACCGTTACCGACTCGAGTTTAAGCTACATTTTGATGATATGCAGACAATTGTCTCACATGAACACGAAAGTAAAAGTTATAATTAGAATCCATATACCATATAATTGTTATAGAAACTATTGATTTAATTTACGTTAGGTATATTGGTAACAGCATGCGTAAATAAAATTAACCTTCATTCTGAAGTAGAGCATATAAACACGGGAAAACAATGAGCTATTATTATATTAATCAAATCACGTATAAAGCACAAAATAAAAAGCCTACTTATGGCACTCGTAACACAATAGCGAAACTAAAAGATTTTTTTGAACATTATACTTTTCATTTAGTGTCGTCGGCTTCAAAATTAGAAAAAAATACAAATTCGGGACAATAAACACGGTGCGACGCTTCTCAGCTCTTTTAAATGAACACTACAAAGCTGCGGCCAATCATGTCCTCGTAATTCCACATTACGACACAGCAATGCACAGTGTACTTGATTATTTTAGTTGGATTTGAGCGTGATATCATCTTGCCCTGTTTCATAGATAATCGTACAACGAGCGGGGACCATGCGTGTTGTCTACTCCATTGTTGGAAAAGCTGCTTTCAAGGTTTTAAACTTCATCTTTTAGAAGGCACCATGGCATGACAGTTACAGTCGATAAACTTTGCTGCGTTTCTTAATTCTTATCTTAGCAAGGATTTTCAGAAAATGTGAATACACGAAAACGAATATGTAAACAACGTAGCTCTATTCCTTGGCACCGGAGGAATCGTTCAGCTTCCGGCGATCCGCTACGTCTTTTAGCTCCAAACATAATTGCTGATATTCTAACTACCTTCTACTTCTTTCTATTTATTCACTTTTTGAGATAAAATGCACCCGCGTAGATGAGATGCTTCGAAATGACTTACAGGTATTGCAAATCAGAAGCTTTACATACTTACATTTCAGTGACAAAATGCTTCTAAATGATCGCTTCTGCGTAAATGCTAAAGTAGACCGACGAGGATGCAGTTTTACGCAGATTGCATATATAAACATGCGTACGTTTAGCGTCATAGATCACGGTTCACACAATGAATTTCCAAGAGATACGATTAAAATTAGTACATCTAATTTTACTGGAATGGCTTTGTTTAAAGCTTATATTTTAAGTTCCATAAATAAAAACATTTAAAGTAATCACAGCTTAGCATTTACTTATGCATGCAAGATAGTTGAGTTCTGTAAGATATTAATCTTTTGTTTGAATAAATTTGATAAGTAGGTGGGTATACCAGGTGGGTAAAATGTTTCTTTCTTATTCATACATATAACTACGACAAAACATACCTCACATTCCGCCTGTCTTTGCTTTGTCTATGATGAGGCTATTATCGTTTTACAATAACAATCCAAACTTTTATTAAATAACGATGAACATAATTTATGACAAATTTAACACCTCCCTAATAAATAAATATCATATTACAAACGAACGTTAGCGAGTTTAAGTGAAGTTGCCATCTCTACGGGTTTAAATATTCGACACTTTATACTTACTTTATTAAAGCTACCTTTAACAAGAATTTCTAATTACGTGTCAAAGTTGTTATTTAAGCTTTCAGGTAATATATAGATATTTATACAATATTATATTACGAATAATCTCAGTGTAGGCTGTTTTTGAGTCAAATATTTCAAAGGAAATAATTTTGCAGACGTGTGAAGAGAAAATATCTTCAAAGACCGTTAATGCCCTTTCAGCTCAAAAAGGTGAAGCAGGCAACGTGTTTGATGAAATGATGTTGATGATAATGAAATGAAATTGTGTTTTTTGCTATTTATTCAAAGTATTTTTTTTTTCCAACCTTTTTTTTATGTCCCACTGCAGGGCACAGGTCTCCTCTCACAAGTGAAAGGGATTTAGGCCATAGTCCACCACGCTGGCCAAGTGCGGATTGGTGGACGTCATGCTTTCGAGAAATTATGAATTTCTCTCAGGCATGCACGGCGATGGAGAACATCGTAATTAATTAAATATCACGATATTTTCCCGTCACCGTGGAGCAGCGATAAATGCGCACATTACAAATTTCTTTGTCAGAGGTGCGCGCCGAGGATTTGAACCCGGGATCGGTCGCGTAAAAGACCGTGGCTTTTTACCACTCGGCCATCGCTGCTCTTATTCATTCAAAGTATATCTCGTTTAATTTTTGATTCAAAACGGACAAAAAATTGTACCATAAAATACACGTCTAGGAGCAAGAGTTCTTTAATAGGTAAAAATCTAAATTATATAATTTTTATTTATAAATTAGACGCAATTCAAGTATATTCTTCCTTACATCTTATAGTAGTACAATCTTATCAATACCGGTATTCATGCAAGCGTAATAATACAAAAGTTACAAGTACACACTACATGTGAAAAATACCTCCTTTTTATCTCAAATTACCTTACAAAGAAACGATGTTATACATGTGGATATGTTGTCTGTATTGTTTATCCACATACAGTTTAAGTATGCTTACATTTTAAAACAAGCTGCTCTTATGGCTATTGTCTTAGTTATATTTTCATCATAAAAGCTCTCTGCAGCGGCACACATCTACCATGTAAAATTTTAAGCACGCTGTAGTTCTCCTACAGCAACATAATTACGTGCCGGTGGCAATAAATATTTAAATAAAACGTTTAAATATTCAATGAATATCATATTCAAAACCTTGTAAAAATTTCACTTATTTCAAAACTGTTCACTTGAGGATTGTTACCGCCTTTGTAAGAAAGAGATACAAAACGATCGATAGTTTGCTTAGACATTAAGTGGCAACCACTGCATTGACCTCATTATTTAGGTGTTTCTTTGATGCAGTAGAAACATAACAAAAACTGTTTATTTTTTAGTACCTTTATTTTTACCTTTCTGCTATCTACGAGTATTTGTACATATACATAATATGTAAATTCATCAATGAGCATTAACCCAACGGCAACTTAGATTTTATTAAGTTTAATCTAAGCTTAAAATTTTAAAATACTAAACCATTACTCCTATTGTAACCAATTATGGGAAAGAGACCCGTGCCCAGCATTGGGACGCGAAAAGTGTTGCAGCCTACCTACTCCTAATTGTATGAGAATATGAAGCTATATTACTTATTTACAAAATAAAGCGTTAAAAAGCAGTTATAACTACCTACATATATACATTAGATGTTAAATACTACTAAACATCTTTTTACATTATATTTACATTATAGTTCTTTATAATCACTCCAATATGTATAAACTAACAATACTAACATAGTTTACTAAGTTTCATTGTTACTAACACACTAACAAAATATGGACTGTAACGTCTGAAAATAAAGTGGTATTATTATTATTATTTACCAACATTATCATGTTAGCCTTAAATTCTGCTTTAACTAACAACCACAAACGCGAAGTTTGTTAGAAGATAAAAGGTATTATATTAGCGATCAAATTATTTCGGGAAAGAATTATTAAAATAGAATATAAAATAAAATATATCATTAACTAAGACGGCCTTATACTGATCTAAACTTGACGCAACAAAATCACTATTAATCCGAAATAATTCAATTTCATATTTGAAAACAGACATTTGATTGTCATAATGTCGATAGTCAGGCGCTCGGGAGCTCAATATAATAAGACATCGTCACTAAAATAACATTTAGTAAGGTTTTGTTTTGCTTCTACTTTTTGTTACTTAATGGTGGACTATATCTATATTTCTGTAGGTAATACTTTTAGCTACGTAACGATTGTTGCACGTGCGTTCCCAGAATAGGGGCATAGCTTGCTTGCCTACAGCAGTACCATTCAGTGGAACCCATTGAAACATATTAGTGCAGTCAACTGGACAACTATTAGTCCTTAGTCCAAGATTAATAGTGATATACATAAAATTAGTTTTAACAGTCAACACTCATTTTTCTTAAAACCAACCTCACCCGACGAAGTTATAAAAATAATAAATAATCTAAATAATACAAATAGTACGGGGTATGACGGTATATGTACGAATATCGTTAAACGGGTATCAAATATAATTGCACCAATACTAGCTTATAATATAAATTTAAGTATTGAAACTGGCATATTTCCAGAGAAACTTAAAGTCACAATTATCAAACCAATATTTAAGAAACAGGACAGACAGAACATGGGATGTTACAGACCTATAGCATTAATACCTATTTTTTCTAAAATATTTGAAAAAGTACTCCATGACAGATTATATTTTTACTTCGAAAAGTTTTCTATCTTTGCTGATGAGCAGGTAGGGTTTAGGAAAAACAAATCAATAAACGTAGCAATTTATAATTTTTTACAAAAAGTAATGACAGGTTTAAATGATAAGAAACAGGTAATCGGGCTCTATATGGACATGACAAGGGCATTCGAGTATGTAGATCATAAATTGCTGATTAATAAGTTAGAGAAATATGGAGTCAGAGGCAATGCGATGAACTTAATCAACTCTTACCTAACTGACAGAGAACACATAACAGAAATAACAAAAATTAATGAAATCACAAAAACTGAAGAGAAACATCATTCTCTCTCTAGGAAAGTACTGTATGGAGTGCCTCAAGGAAGTATTTTAGGCCCTTTACTTTTTTTAATTTATATTAACGATTTTCCTCAAGCAGTAAAAGAACCGATGATACTATTTGCTGATGATAGTACAGTAATATTTACAAATGAAAACACAGGTTCCTTTGAAAGTAATATAAATAATTGTCTTGAATCACTGATAGAGTGGCTAAATGGTAATAATCTTAAAATTAATCTTGATAAAACAAACATAATGACATTTAAAAATAGAGTATCATACGGACAACCAGTAAATATTAACTATAAAGGAAAGTTGATATCTGAAATAGAAACAACAAAATTTTTAGGACTATACATAGATAGCAGATTAACGTGGCAGTCACACAAAGAACACGTTTGTAAACAATTAAATAAGTTTTCTTTTGCTTTATATAAATTGGCCAAAGTTGTAAGCAAAACGGCGGTTCTAAATGCCTACCATGCGTACGTAGGTGCAACATTAAGATACGGTATAATATTCTGGGGAAACGCGACTGGAATTCAAACTGTGTTTAAGGCTCAAAAAAAATGCATTCGAGCAATATGTCAATTACAACAAACGGATACTTGTAGGCCACATTTTCAAAATTTAAAAATAATGACGCTCCCTTCCTTATACATTTACGAGGTCTCTTTAATGGTCAAAACAGAAATCACAAAATATGAAACCCTTAAATCAAAAAGACATAACAGTCAATTATGTTCAATCGCTTCTAAAACAAAACAATATCATAACAGTGTCTTTTGCATGGGACCAAAAATATATAACGGTCTACCGGAATTCCTCAAAATTAAAACAGGCAACGAATTTAAAAAAGGACTTAAAACGTATTTACTGGAAAAGGCGTATTACTCAGTCACTGATTTCATAAACGATAAAACGGCATAAAGGAATTCCACAAAAACCTGGGAGGTTTTTTTTCCGCCGGCTTTTTTTCCTCTCAGTGTACAAACACCCTGTGATATGGGTACCCAAAGCTGACGATCGGAACCGATCCGAAATATAAATAAATAAATATTTTTATTTTTATTTATAAAAGGCGCAATATGGGACAAATAAAAATAATATTAAAATAGATGTAAATGTACATTTCGTAATTGTATTATAGTTTAGTTTTTTTCCTTTTATATTTTTATCATTGTATATTTGCATACCTCATGAAGGTAAATATGGCGAACTAAATATATATAAACAACTTTGTAAACACCCATATTTGTGCAAATAAATGTCTTTGTCTTTGTCTTTGTCTTTGTCTTTGTCTTGGAGCAATTTCATCAAGGCTAAAAAAATACCATCAAGGGAACATAAATCGAGGGAAATGTACTTTACCTTACAAATAGATTTAAATCGACTATATCATCCACCTACTTTTTCTAAATGATATTGCTATGTAACTCACTATTCACATTATTTATTACTGGACTGTTTGGGCCGTAGAAAGAAACACAAATCTAATCTATAAAAATGTATGAATGCACAGTTGAACTCCTTAGCCAGGTTTTCTTTTGCATTACTGTCGTCACTCGTCACGTAGAAATCCACGTCCCAGTGTTTTGTCTATACATAAAACAATTTGTCACTGTCACGCCAGGACAGCAAAATTATTTTGAAAACAAATTGTAATAATAACTAATGATAGAAATTTTCGTTTGTTGTTTACATTATCACTTCATCAATTACTGTTATTTGATTAGTGCTACATATTTTCGACCATGTACAAAATATACAATCCTTTTTTTAACCGACTTAAACCAAAAAAGGAGAAGGTTATTGTAAAATAAAGTAGCAGGCTTAGAATAAATGCGTATAGAATGAGTGTCTTCATACAAGCGCGCTGTCAAAATTGAAGCACTAGATAGATTCCTACAGCTGTCACATCTGACAAACAAAATATTTTTATTTTGACCAAATTAACTTTAAAATACTACAAAATATTGAAAACACTGTGAAAACTTATTTTATTAGACTTCTTTTGTTTTTAAAAAGTGTTGTTATAAAATTTAACCTTAAGTCTTACGGAGCGGCCCGGCGTTTGGTGCCATTAATTCAATTTGGGCGCGCGAACTTGGTTTCTATAATGTAATTGTAATTATTCTAAGGTGACTTTGTTCTGCATTGAGCAGCCGCTCAAGTAGTATAATAATATTTAAAAAATCGATGTTTGCGGCCATCCTGCCACGTAGTCTTGCAATGTGCGGTCCACCACACTTACCCAAATTCTGCAAAGAACTTATCAGGTTTACACAATTTCTTACACTAGAATTACGCAAACGTTTTATTAATACTTTTTTTTAAATATAACTATCGAAAATTATGCTCACTATCCTTACTCAATTTATCGATAAATATTCATCAAATCTTCAAATACAATTTCTTTCTTTCGATTCGTTGGTTTCACGGATGCCTCACTTCTACGACGCTAAAGTAGACAATACGTTCATAAGTTCTTATTGGAATAAGAACTCTATTTGATATGCTGCAATCGTGACTTAAAGATAAAAATCTGACGAACAAGCCAACCGGAATAAAAGGTGACTATCGTAATAAAAACAATTTGGAATTGAACTGTAGTCTCGCCAGGCTTCATGATTTAAAACGACTACGAAACACAATTTAGAATTATTCAAAGTCGAATTATGTAAGCAGATGGCTATGACACGACACTGACATATACGATAGCTGTCACGAATGCTCCTTTTGGCCTCAAAGTTACTCTGTAAATAAATTAATTATTTTAAACACAATATTTTAAAACTTTTGTTCAGCTTTACCATTGCCTAAGCGCACCCAGAGCAGATAAAACCTTAAAATAACGTTCAATAAATATTTACAAAAAAAATCTTTACAGATACAGTGAATAAAATATTTTCATTTCATTATTCTTATTAAACGTAACTCATTAGAATAATTGTGCAAATTTTTGATGCATGCTCTCTTACTTGGCCACCGTCGTTTTAGCAAATTCGGCCTCTTCATTAATGCAAATGTCCTCCGGGGACCGAGCCATGGCGCATCTTATGTGTAGGACACGCTAGGAGCTAAGAAGTAATATTGTAGTCATATGCTTAACAGGTTATCCGTATGTGGTCTTATTTGTGAATATATCTAGTTTTCAATACATTTGAAAAATTGTCGTATTTGTTGATTTGATTAATTGTCGTATTTATGATTCATCACCACATAGGTCTATAGTAACCGCATGGGAAAAGTTTTAAAATTTACGATACCAAAGTGTACATTTTATAAACGTTACACACTTATAGCCCCAGTGTAAGGTAATTTATTACCCTGTGTCGTGGGTACCATAGACATACAAACATACAAAGACAGGAACACGAACACCCAGATCGAGAACAGAAATTTAAACTCATCATTCAAATTTCTGTTACGCCGGGAAACGAATCGATTAGCAATCCGGCATGGTAATGGTCGTCAAAATTGATCAGTTCATTATATAAATTTTAAGTTAAATAAGAGTTGTTTTATAGGTGAATATACCATCAAATACATCCAAGACCACTGTTGTCCACCAATCCGCACTTGGCCAGCGTGGTGGACTAAGGCCTAAATCTCTCTCAATTGTGTGAGAATGAGACCTGTGCCCAGCAGTGGGACATAATAAAAGGTTGAAAAAAAAACATCCAAGATATGTATTATCAGTGATAATTTATCACCCTCGAATAAATAAATTACTTATTTTAAGGATCTGTTTTAATGCTCTTTCGAAGTTGATAGATTAGATAAATGTCGCCTTTACATAGGTGCAGCAGTAGTTTATTGGTGATATCTATACATGCTTATTACTTTAAATCTTTAACCTAAAATACAAGGCAGAAACCTGTTAAAGAACCCTTAACATTTTTGTTACGTAAAAATCTACCTAACACCGCTATAGCAAGTGAAATTTAATGAGTATACTTTCCTTGACATTTAAAAGTTTGACTTTCATCAAGATGAGTAACAAATCAGCATAAGCTAAGAAAAGTAGTTATCTTTTCTTACAAAGCCTAGAGGCTGCTTTACATTTAAATAGGATCGATGTCAGCCGTAATTTTGCCCAAATTTAAACACATCACAGAGAATACTAACCAACCCATCGTATTAAATTAATACTATTACTATTACCGTTTTACAAATTACAATAAGTTTACTCAAAAAAGCTAATGACAAGCAGACGGGCGGATGAAATTGGCATACACACGGTAACATGTTACAGACAAACAGAACAAACAAAAAATCAATAATTACAAGGGTCGTTCCACGCGGATGGGGTTCAACTTTGTTCGTTTTTATAAAATTGTATCTGAAAACGTGTCAAGAATATAATCAACTTTTGGTAAAATAAACTACGCGAAAGGGGAGGGCACGTGTTAGAACGAGTATGGGTCTTATGTTGAAGTGTACACATGTGTGGGTTGGCAGGCGCGACCAACGGCCGTTCTGGGTGCTCTCGACCCGTCAACCCATCGTACAGCGAGGACTCTGTGGCCGAGACAGCACTCTCCAAGAAAAATTCCGATGGTAAGAGCTCGAGTCACCGCCACGAGAAGCTGTAAATTCCTTTAAGGGTTCGCACGGCTAGTTTAAAAAGTTTTATTTTTACATTTATTCAAAATTCATTCATTATGTTTTGGTCCGACATTATTTTCATTCGGTTAAAAAAATACCCGATATCGTCAAGGTTTAAAGGAAGAGTTGTAATTTTGCAACATACGTAAGAATATGTAAGTATGATTGTATTTGGGTATTTATCATAAAAAGAAAATAAATAAATTAGTAATCATCAAAAAAAACCTTTTAAGTGGTGAAAAAGTAAAAAAGACACTTAACAAAATTTAAAATACAGCAACATAATCCGCTCAAACAACCATAAATCCCGTTATGTATTCGAATGACGGTACCTATTTGTGTATATTCCACAAAGTTTATACATGTATAAATCTTGAGTTTAATGCTTTAGTTTCGTATTATGTTTACTATATAAGTTCTTGATCTAATTCCAAATATCATTTACTTAATTTACAGCTTCTCGTGGCAGAGACTTATAAAGGCTAAAATAGTTGTTTTTCATTCAAAACCTTTCGCCTTGTATTATGCTCTCACTGTCGCTTTAAGACCACAGTGCAGTGGTATTAAGTAGCTGTCGTGTGGTATCTTATTTAAACTAGGTACATACGTAGCTAGAATTTACTATTACTGAATGATTACAAATTAAAAATATACTTTCTTAACATTTTATATTCGAATTCTTAAAAAAAAATTGTGCACTGTTGGAATATATTCAAATTTTCTTTCAAAATATAATTATCTTACATATTAAAATTGAAATTCAGTATGTATTTTATACAAACAACAATCTCTAGAAATCACTTTTAATCCTAATTATTCCTAATAAAGCCTTGCCTGTAAATTTTCTGTAAATATGTGTGTATGTGTATATTACATAGCATCAAAACATTTTCAATAGTAGATCCCACTATTAAACTTAAAGAATTCAAGTTCTATCAAAATCATATTTGGGCTGAATTAATAGGAAATTTTGTCAACACAAATTATCATCATTTTCAGGACGAATTTAAACAATGCACCTCGAATTTATAGCCGTAAATCATTTCGGGGATTTACTATAAAGCAGATAAATTGCTGTATTCGGAACGGCGGATTTCATGGAAAAGGAAAGCTTTTCCAGTTAAGCCTCTCAGTTTCTTCATATTGAGGTCATGAACTACACTCATATAATGAAATTGTGTGTAGACACCAACTACGATAATTTATAGAACATCTCTGCCATAAAACAAGGCACTTATTTGATATTTATGTATTTTAAATCTTTTAACTACCAATTGACAAAAAAATATCTTAAAATCAGAACATCGAAGAATAGGCGACGTATGAAATCGCTATATTCAGCAACAGATATTTTCAAAGTAGTTTCTCAACAATAAAATCAATAAAATGAAAATCTTTACGAGTACATTACGATTTCTATATGAATGTTGTGAAACTAAATGTTTTATATTAGATACTAAATGCTAAGATAAATAAATAGGTATTGCTATATTTTCTATTCCATGCATGTAAGTATATTTCTGTAAATATGTAAGGTATTATTACAATGTTGAAATTAAAAATTGTACAGCCAAACACATTAGTACACATATCCGTAACTAATTTGTACGTAACAACGTTTTTAATGTATTACCCATATTAGCTGCTCATATTATTTTCCTGTAGTTCTATAACACTACTTTACAAAAAAAAGTTTTTTTCTTTACCCAAAGATAATTCATATTGGATGTGTTTTCTACCTACCCCCTTACTACAAAAATATATGTCTCATATTTTTATCACGTCAAGTTTTTCTTATACCCACATTAATCTAAGTAAAAGTTGTCAAAGCACTTGGCAAAGATGGACCAGCTTTTAAGTATTTAAAAACCATTTTTCCGAGTCAGTTTGATGCAAAACTTAAAAAAAGGAATTTTTGTGGGGCCCCAAACAAGTAAGATATTAAAGGATGAAAATTTTGATGGTCACTTATCCGGTGTCGAAAAAGATGCTTGGTATTCATTTAAAGCGGTAGTAAAAGATTCTTGGGAAACAATAAATCTGAGAATTATGCAGATATACCAAAGAATGGGGGTGAACATGTCGTTAAAAAATCATTCTTTACATTCTCACTTGGATTTTTCCTGAGAACCTGCGAAACGTGATTGATGATCATGGCAAACGTTTTCACCAAGATTTGAGGGTTTTTGAGGAAAGGTACCAAGAGTTTTGGGATAAAAATATGTTAGCGGATTATTGCTGGTCTATAATAAGAGAAACTGATACTAATCAGTATAAAAGAAAGAGAAACATAGTCCATTTTTATTTGTTTGTGACATAAATATATAAAAATGATAAAAAATAAATATTGTCAGAGTCTGTCTGACGCAAAACTTAAAGAAGGAATCTTTGTGGGCTCCAAATAAGAAAGATATCAAAGGATGAAAATTTTGAAGGTCACTTATCCAGCATCAAAAAAGAAGCTTGGTATTCATTTAAAGCGGTAGTAAAACATTCGAGATAAGAGATAAATCTAAGAATTATGCAGAAATTGTATACAATTTATTGAGAAATTACCAAAGAATGGGAGTAAATATGTTGTTAAAAAATCATTTTTTAAATTCTCTCTTGGATTTTATTCCTGAGAACCTGGGAAGCGTGAGTGATGCGCATGGCGAATGTTTAACCCAGATTTGAAGGTTTTTGAGGAAAGGTACCAAGGGTGTTGAGATAAAAATATGTTTGCGGATTATTGCTGGTCTATAATAAGAGAAACTGATACTAATCAGTATAAAAGAAAGAGAAATATAATCCATTTTTTATTTGTTTGTGACATAAATGTATAAAAATGACAAAAAATAAATATAATTAATATTGACAAAATTGGACGTCCTATTTTTTTTCTAACTTCAGTTTTTAAATAAGGGTTGATAACTCAACCGATACATATCAGTTTCATCTCTGGGTAAAAAACCTTGTAAAGTAGTGTAATTATTATTATTGTAATACTAATAAAGTATTACAATAATAATAATTACACACACACACACATACACATTAGAGCAGCGATGGCCGAGTGGAACAAACCGCGGTCTTCAACGCGACCGACCTCAGGTTCAAATCCTCGGCGCGCACCTCTGACAAAGAAATTTGTAATGTGCGCATTTATCGCTGCTCCACGGTGATGGAAAATATCGTGATATTTAATTAATTACGATGTTCTCCATCGCCGTGCATGCCTGAGAGAAATTCATAATTTCTCGAAAGCATGACGTCTACCAATCCGCACTTGGCCAGCGTGGTGGACTATGGCCTAAATCCCTCTCAACTATGAGAGGAGACTTGTGCCCAGCAGTGGGACATAAAAAAGGTTGAAAAAAAATAAAGTAAACTCAGTGGATAGATTTAAAGTTTATGTTACGTTACAGTTACGCTACCGTTATTTCATACTAAAATTCTGAAAATGTAGAATTGTTTCAGCGCATTGAACGCCTGTTAATACTCTTATCTAATACCTTTAAACGAGCAATTCTTGATACCTAAATATATATTTTTTGAATCTCGGAAACGGCTCCGGGGTGATAAATCGATCCAGGTAGGTTTTAGGTTAGAAATTTTAAATTATAAAAAAAATATTTTCATTGATAATCAACTTAAATATAAACTGAAAAATACGACTCTTCCTGACATCTATTGGAGAGTATTAATAATACTGTGGCGTAGAACGCCGTCAAACGCCACCCGCCAATCCGACGAAGAAATGACAATGTCGATTTGAAAGAGCTCTATAAAAATTTCATTCATTAGTTTAAAACTTTCATGGCCGAATGGTTAGGCTAACTGTGGAACTAGAGACGCGGGTTCAAACCTGAATCAAAGCATGTTGCGTTTTTTTTTTGTTTTTTTTTTTATTTTATTGGGAGTTATTTCAAATGGCGTTATTTAGTAACACTAAGCAAATGAGAGTTTCGTTTGAAATTAAACCAAGAAAATAATTGAGACCTCCTCCTTTTTGAAGTCGGTTAAAAATAAATTGTTTTTATCCGAGCAATGCTCGGTCGTCCAGCTAATATTTATTCAGTTAACTAGCTAGTATCTCAACTTTCTATTTAAATTCATATGCATGGTTTTTTATCTTAAAAAATATATTGCGGTTAATTTAAGGGTAAGGGTCGCAGTTCTCGTAGCATCGTAGCATAATCGAAGCATCACAACATATTGCTACGCCGTAGTTGTGTAGTTAATGGAAAAAAAAATTCGTAGTCTTTTCTTGGTTTCAGTGATTGACACAAAATTAATTTAAAAAAGGTACTGCAAGCATTTTCAACTGATTACGTATCATAAAGTTTTATATCCGGAGAGTTAGTTATCCGAGGTCGAGCCACTCCATAATCCTAACTGTGTCATGCAAAAAAATCCATTAAGCGATACCCACATAATACTTCACTGTTATGATCATGTAGGCAAACAGCTTAAACTCAGTATATATTAAAAATACATTTTTTTGTTTTTGTTTTTTTTAATGGTAGGTGTGAACCTAAATAAGGACACAATAAATGAGTGTTTTTGTAAAAAATTATAGTTAAAAGTAGGACAGCACTTTATGATATTAGTGATCTGGCCTGGTTTGGTGATTTTAATTTATATTTAATCCATCCCACGGGAACAGTACCTATATTATTCCGTGATCGTAATTAATTATATATAAATATAAATTTTGAATGATGAAGCGCGCATGGCCTGGCGGTTAGCGTAGAACGCTATGCAACTAAGCCGAACGGGCGCAGTCAGGTGTGAGATGGGTGACCGCTCTAGTGGCAAAAAAAAATTCATGCGCGTTTCCGTGCTTCGGTGTGTACGTTAAGCCGTCTGTCCCGTTTGTTGTCGATAGATTACAGTCGTTAAACCTTGTCGGAAGCCTTATGGGCTGTTTGAAAACATTCGAAAGCGGGTTGGCCATTAACTCGTATCTCCACCAACCCGCACTGGAGCAGCGTGGTGGAATAAGCTCCAGGCCTCCCCAATAATGGGGAGAGACCCGTGCTCAGCAGTAACACGCAATAAGGGTTACAGCCAGCCAGCCAATACATTTTGATTGATTTATAAAAGTTGTATGATCTATTTATAAAATATTTAACGACGAGTTGAAAGATTTAGCCCTGTAAAATTAAAAAATATGCTTTCAATTAATGATGTATTAATTTATTTAACACATGTTTACGAGTAAACGATCTTAATTTTTTAGGTTTTTTTCATATGTTTACGTTTTTAAGTACGCTACCCTGATATCAAACTTGGTTAAGCTAGGATGACGTCTTTTGACGTCGTTTATTATATATATATATATATATATATATATATATATACATATATATGTATATATATGTATATATATATATATATGTATATATATATATATTGTATTTAATCATTGAATTGTATTGAAACGTTTGTATTTCGTGCCGCGTGGTTCAAAACTTTGACACAGTCAGAATAACAGGACAGTTCGTATGTCATTATTTGTTTTACATTTTTGTTCTCTAAGATAATAAAAAAACAAATCCTCTTTTAATACTTTCAAGGCAAGACAATCTCTTCACCCGACCGGAGATGGGCCGGTCCACTAGTTGTTGTATAGATAATGGACGCAATAGGATCTCGTATAATATAAGTACATAAAAAAATGCATTCCTTATAAAGGTTGCACTAAACCACACTTGGAAAGCAAGATAATTGTAAATTTATTTTTAAACACGAATTTATTACCTTGTCAATCAATAAAAAATAGTCAATTGACTATGAATGATATGTGTCGTCACAAATCATTTTCTCATACTAAATGTATGATGACGTCATGTTTTCACTGCTCATTAAAAGAGTCTTACGTTGAAAATTATCGGTCTGAAAACTGAACTTGTAGAGAGGTCTTGTGGTTTTGGTATCATCCCGTTCCCAATTTATTGAGCTATGATAAATTTAAGATTAAGGTAGCGAAATTTACCTTCGTTTTCTAATCACATTGTAGCAGTTTTTCATTGCTAGAAAACACGGATAAAACGACCTTTTCTAAATACTAAATTATTACAGTTACTTTATTATATAAAGTAACAGATAAGAGAGACACGAGGTATTAAGTAGTTGCTGCACACTTGCCCGTAGGTATTGTATACTAGCACTGCTTTTCTGGAGGCTGATAGTCATACAGAATGCATGCAAGTTCTATGGTTGTCTACTGAAATATTTTGACACTTCAATATACATACATACATATCAAAGCCAAACGTTAATCGTAATTAATTAATATTGTATTCTAAAATGTGTATGATGGAAATTACATGTGTGAACTGTGAAATCAAAATATGATTCATGAATACAAATTTTTAACTTATCTCTAAAAAAATTATACAGCTAATTAACAGTCAACTAATACTAGCTATTATTCTATTAAGCATCGCAAAATGCTTACAGAAATTTGCGGCAATAAGAAAATTATACCGCTTTATTTTTTTTGTTGCTATCATAGATTAGAGAACAATGCATTCAACTGCACTTAAAATCCGACGTAAACCTATGTATAGTGGGATAGAAATAGCTCACATCTATATCAACTGCGTCTCTATCCACAGATTCCCGTGTTACTTTTAACTATTTGTTGTACGATCTCTATATTAGATTACTCATGCCTACCAATACATTTGATGATACAAACGTAGTATGTAATTAGGAATGAGCTATCTCTGTGCATTTTAGTCACGTACAGGTTTATGCATAGATCATGGTGCAGTTGACATTTCGTTACACAAATAGAGATTCACTATGTTTAGTCGATAACAATCAATCTTCCTCGATAACGTGGTGGGTATACATACGAACTTGATTAAGATTTAGGTCAATAGATATCTTCTTGGACAGTTCCACTTGCAAAACCCGATATACTTCTACTATCTCTTTAGATCAAGCTGAAGAATGCACGTGGGATTGAGTTATAATGCAGAGTTTGCTAATACACCTAGTTGCCGACGCGGTAGAAACAGATAATCTTTCAGAGAAACATGAATCATGTTTCCTGTGAAAATGTATGTAAAAACCTATGTACCCACCAACGAAAGGATGAATTAATGTACATCTTGCGGGGTACGATACGAGTTCGATTTTAAAAATTATATAGGTATTTATAACCTACCTTTACATTGGTGGAAAATATGGTGTTTATAATTACTTCTTAGACAACTAGCATAAATGCTTATTATTATGTTACGATATTATAATATTAATATTGCAGTGTCAGCGATGGCCGAGTGGTAAAAAACCGCGGTTTTTGACGTCATTGGGTTCAAATCCTCGGCGCGCTCCTCTGACAAAGACATTTGTAATGTGCGCATTTATCGCTGCTCCACGGTGACGGAAAATATATTGATATTTAATTGATTACGATGTTCCCCAGCGCCGTGCATGCCTGAGAGAAATTCATAATTTCTCGAAAGTATGACGTCCACCAATCTGCACTTGGCCAGCGTGGTGGACTATGGCATAAATCCCTTTCACTTGTGAGAGAGAGACCTGTGCCCAGCAGTGAGACATAAAAAAGGTTGAAAAAAATATATTAATATTTAAATAAAATGCTAATTATTAACAGTACGTTATTATTAAATATTTTTACAAGACTAAACCGCGTAATTATATCTCGTTGATGAACTCTGAGCGCTTCCCACAAATAAGTTTACTTTTATTTGTGTCAACAGAGCTATTCAGTACACATCTTCAAATTAAATCTGTATTGAGGTGTTTGTAAACAAAATGAAGTAGAACGAACCTTATTAAAATCATATCCTCAAAATTCAACTATTGCAAAATTCATTAATGACAAAATTTCATGCGTTTGTAATATTTACTACGTAATAGGTATGCTATGCTACGGAACAAATACATTGTGAAATATTGGTACACGGTCGCCGGTCGATGTGAGTGAAAATCAGTTCACTGACAATACGTTACGTTTATCTATCTGTCAACATACTAATCCAACATAATCTGCCTTTCGAAGTTTTGTACGTACCATATCTAAAATAATCGAAATTTTTTCAAGATAAATTAGGACGCAGTTTTTGTATTCAAGTCTATATGTATCGATTATCAAAATGTAATCATTAAATAGATAAGTGATATTGACTCATCGAAAAGTTATTCATAAAATATTTGTCTGTTTCTTTCACTAACAGTCTCCCAGAGATATAAGATATTACAAAAAAAAATTTACCTTCACAATGGTAAGCTTGTTGAACCTTACTTACGTATAATGTACTTTGAACACCATCTACAATTTTATGAGTAAACTAGTGACTTCGTCCGCGTGGACTACGGTATTAGTCATAGCATGATGTTATATAGCCTAAAGCCCTCGGGTGGCTCCCCTTGGGTTGCCCGTTGCGTCGGTGATCGCTTAACACCACGCGGCCCGTCTGCCTTTTTGTTCGGTTTATTTATAAAAAAGCCTTCCCCGATAAATGGACTATCCAACACAAACATATTTTTTCAATTGGAACCAGTAGTTCCCAAGATTAGTGCGTTCAAACAAACATACAAACGAACGAACGAATAAACTCTTCAGTTTTATGTATAGATTAAAATATTGATTAATTATTGTCGGCGTGTGGGAACTTTACGAAAAAGCGTGAACGCTATTTCGTACAGTTTACCATATTATTGCCAGCTCATCTTATGTTGGTTTTTTTTTTCTATGTATTATCTATTTTTCTTTTCATTTAAAAGTTTCATGTTATCGTTTATGGGACTGTAAATTATAAAACTTCAATAGATTAACTGAAGTCTTCCATAAATCAACAACGATACTTCCAAACACTGTTCGATAAATTTCTTCAAATGGTCGTTACTTTTTATTTTTGAACCGATTTAAATAAAACAAACATTAAATGTTAATCCAAAAAAATACCAATACATCAGTTAAAACCGCATCCTTCTACGTTAAGCCGTTCCTGAGATTAGCGCGCACAAACGAACAGACAAACAGACAATAATTCTAAAAATCATTGTTTTGGGTTCTATTACGCTAATAAATAGCCCTAGTGACAGTTTTTCTCAAATATCTTCAATGTACAGAGACCGACTTGTTACAGATTTATTATATGTAAGATATAGATATAGATAAATGATTTGGTCGAACAGCACATAAAAGGTAAATCACTTTGTAATCATAGTCTACTTTAGTTAACACATCACACCAACATAATGTGTATTGTATGTATGTACTAATTTAATAAAAATAGGCACATATTTTATGCCAACGATTTATTTACTGTAGAATTATTTATTTTTATAATTAATTAAAACGGTTTTATTAACCCTCCCTTTCTTAAAAAGAAAAATTGTTTCTCAAGCTTATTGACATAAAGCAACAGCTATTAGATGTTAACTAGTGAAAAGCGTAAAAAGTTGTTATTTCCAGGATTACGACTAACAGTCGCTTGACCATCCTTTTTCTATGATTTAATTTACTCAAAGGACTTCTTAACAATGTTACAAGTACCTACATGAATACACAAAGTGTCATCGACACTAGTGAGCGCAATGATTATAACTTTGTTTAAAACAATGTTTTGTAATAAGTGTGAAAGCGTAGGAATAGTGATAAAACCCTATCATAATATCCCGAGGATCTTAAACATACATAACCAATAATACTTAAGAAAAAATATTTGACATAGATATCAGTAATATTTCTTATTACCTCTATGTCTTTTACGTGAAATAATACAGAGTTAACAAAAATCATGCCATATTTAGAATATCAAGCGGCTGGTATAACGAATTGACAAAGCTCTTAAATTCTGCCGTTTTTATATCCCGCACTGTTGAGACTGATTTCAATAGATTAAAGTAACAATAGGAAAATATTTTTAAAAACTTCCTTAAAAAGTGTCTATTGTTAAATTTATTAGAGACGGTTAAAAAACAGAAGAGAATGACGTATAGAGGTGAAATATTGGTCTAACAATTTCAAATATACTTTTTAATGTCTCTTTTCCGTTGGGCATTCTTAAAATTTGAAATTAATTACCTAAGTATATATATATATATACCTATTTAAAATACATTAGCAGATTATCATTGATTTGATATCTTATATTATAATGCTGTGAAACCTCAGTATTACGGAAGAAGAACGCAAAAGATAGATGCAGCTAAGCCAAAAAGACGCGTTGGGTAGTGGTTGTAAAGTTACAAAAAAATGGTATATAGCGACGAAAATATTGTAATAATCAGCTTGTTTCCGGCATCAATATAAATCACAAAAGTCTCTCCTTAATTGAAATTATTCAAACATGAACATTATTTGGAACTAAGTATTAACTTAAATTGCACTTTAGGTACTTAAATACGGCATTTTCGCCGCCCGGCGAAGAAAACGTGAAAGCTTGTAGATTGTAGATGGCATTGCAAAGCTACCGGTTGAAACACCAGAGGGCAGATTTTGTAATTCTGACAGAAATTATTTCAATTACTTTGATTGAAATAATTTCTTTCAGATTTAAAAATCAGCCAATCAGGGGCCAATTTTGTAATTCTGATAGAAATATGATAGAAATCAAAGTAATTGAAATAATTTCTTTCAAAATTACAAAAACAGGGGGCAGGTGCCGATCAGTTACGACATTTCTGTACCAAGAGTCCTCGCCATGAATCCTTTTAATTAGCAAATTATTCTTGCGTACTATGTATATAGAAAACCCAAAAAAATGAGAAAAGGTTTTGGGTACATCCAATGTTAGTCAAATGTGACGAATTTGGCGCATTTCACACATTTTTCATACCGACTTAACTGAGGGAAGATCCGAAAGATGACAACAAGATTTACAATTTTATTTTAGAATGCAGAAAATGACATTCAATAAATTAAATCATCGTACAGGTTCCGTCTCGCTCTCATAGAATGTCATACAAGACTGATAAAAAAATGCATACAGCCAAAAACATTAAGCCGGTCACAGATACGCGCGGCCTGCGGTAGCTACAAACACACACTACCGCGGTCGCGGCCACAGCTTGCAGGCAGCAGCAAGCACCTAGGTATCATACAGAGCTGGATAATTCCGCATAGTATATATTGAAGCTTCGGTTAAATCTTCTAACGATGCCATTTTGTTCAGAAACAACAGTTGGCCGCACGGCTTGTAAAAAATTGCACGGCCGTGGTGGGAAGGGCGCGGGGCATGCGGCCGCGACCAGCCGCATTCTGGCCGCGTGAGTTTGAATAGTTCCAAGACTTTCGATACTACAAAACAAGCCGCCACCGCGGCCGCCACCGCAGGCCGCGCGTATCTGGTGCAGGCCTTACCTCCTCTTTTTGGAAGTCGGTAAAATCTAGGGTTAAGAGGAAACGCTAGCGCCGTATTTCCATACAAATGTATTCTCCTATTTTCTGCCTGGATAATGCTTCAAGAGGAATGATTTTTTGTGACAATATCTAAGTCTGCTAAAGCTATGCATGCCCCTATGTTTTGTTTTTTTTCAATCAACTAATAAGATCAGAAAATATGACTCTTCAAAAATCGTATAAAATGCCTCTTTCATACAGTCCTAATCCAACACAACTGCAAAACAAATTTGAAAGGTTTTTACGACCAAATAAAAACATAAGGGCATAGACTTAAGTATTCTATTTCTTGATATTTGTGAAAAATTTTTTTTAATAAACTCAATTTTGAAGGAGGGAAGAGGAGAATACGAAACCTCGATTTAGTAAGAAAGTTTGTAGGTATAATCGGTCTGAGCTGCATCTGTCCCTATCGCACGCGGCGGATAGCGCAGGGCGCAGCGCGATAGCAATAGTTATTCCAAAGTACCTATTTTTCAAATTCGGCTGAACCCGCGTTTCCTCTTAATTCGCCGTGCGTAGACGCGGCGCGGCGCACCGAGGGGCAGTCACGGTGCACACTGTGTATTTACAAGGGCTCTGAGACTCTGTTCCGAACATTTTTTCTTCTTCTGGACAAATCTTTGCAATGTCATAAAATTAACATGATTTTTATTTGCTGCCTTTCGAAGGCTCACATCATTTTCTACTCTAAGAAAACTGTAATTGATCTTCCCCTTGATTTTTCACCATTTTCTTTTAAATCCTAGCCATAGTACAATAATAGTTAATAGAGGCTGACTGTTAAATTGTCACACAGTGTGCTCTACATATTGCCCCTTACCAAAATCTTTACAGTCGATAAAACTTGTGTGAATGTGTTGATATTCCGTCTATACAATGCCTAATTTTGTTTGTAGTACGAGAATAAAGATACATCAAGAGAATCGCTGTCTCGCCTCTTACATAACTACGTCACCAAAGAATACCAGGGATAGCGCCTTGAACACGCTAAAAAGAATAAAGGAACTACATCGACATCATTTTCTAATTTAGTGCGCCGGCTGTGCCATATTCACATGTGCCCAGTCTAAGAGTCAATGATCGAGTCGATTGTGCGAAATTAGTGATGCGAAAATTAATTGCAATGTAATAAAATAAATTTAAACTAAACTAAAAATAGTAAATATGTACATAGGTATAACATTCTTACACTAGGTATATAACATAAACATACAAAGAAATTACTAGCAAGCTACTTTATTTAAAGGGATTATAATTTTATTTATGTTGCTAATAAATACATTACTAATTTTTGAAACACAACCAAGAAAGGTTTCATATATATTTTAACCATTTATAGCTCCGTGTACCCTAGATACCCAAAATGTTTCAGATAAATTTATTAGAAGACAAATTGATTTCTACGAGGGACAAAAAACCAAAATTATAATCAGAAATGTATGGATTAACCCTAACCCTAACCTCGCAATGCTTATTATAAGTTTTGTTTTTAATTTATTGTTTTTCTTTTCAGATGAAGACGAGGAGCCTCGTTGTGTGACATTAACTCCGAGACATAAATCTGCCATTCGATTTATAAGAAAGGTGTGTATTTGATTTTGTTGAAACTGACATTGTTTATTTTCGTGTTATTGCTAAAAATAAATAGAATAAAGCGGATTTACAAATAAGTTCTAATTATTGTAACTCGCTGAGTCTAATTTCGGATTCTTATCGAATGAATCATTGGACCCTTTCCAAATGGAGTTCTCTCGCTCATTTGGTAAACAGCTTCCACCCTACAAAGTGGAAATGAAGCTGACTAAGCTTTAAAAGCTTTCGGGCGCTAGTGTCGTGTCGATAACTTTACTTCAAATGGTAGATGACACAAAATGACGTCTAGTCGAGATCGTCACGTCACGATCTTGCGATCGCTGTTCGAGCCCGGGATGCAGGCGGTCAACGACCACGGCCCCGATCTAATTTCATTATGCACTATAGGTACTAACTTATTTATTTTAATACCTTACAAACTAATAACTATCTAAAATATTTTTACCACAAGATAGCAGTAGTATACTTTTTTTTTCAATTTTACAGTAGACACAAACAGACGTAAAAATCTAAATGAACTGTAGGTACTAACACGTAGTTAATATTATTTTAACTCTCTTTATAAAGCAAAATAGATTTAATCTCAAAAAAGTAAATAAAATTGTACTAATATACATAACTAACATTTGTAACAAACACTCACTTTTACAAATATTTTAATAAACAGACAAGATTTTAAATATTTCTTTCTTTTATTTATTAAACATTTTTAATATTGATATTGCTCAAATCCAGAATCCAGACTGGGATTCGCGTAAGTTTATTAGTAGGAAATTTTGAGTATACGGTTCATATAAAAAATAACACAACTATATGCACTCCAAACAAAGTAGGGAAATATTTTGATTACTTTAAGATCGAGCTCACGAGAAACAAAAAAGCTCCAGTTCACCTCGCCGTGGCTACATAATTGAAGAGCCGGGTGAAGTAGCAAAGTTAAGTAGTCATTGGGGTGCCTGAATTATTAAGTTGTTTACAATGTCCGAACTTTATTACTTGACCGCTATTTTTTGTTTCTTACAATTATATCTATTTTACAGAGAGAACTAGTCCTTCAATAGTGTAACATATCTATTAAAAATCAAGCAAGAGTCTTAATAATTGTGTAAAAAGCCTCATTCTATCCAAAATATTTTTATTAGCTTATAACATATCGAGATACTATATTTTGGTTAAATTTAATAGCATTTGAATAATGTATAGGTACAGGATACATTAATATAAGTTTATGATTTATGTATTTTGTGTTGTCAAATTCTGGCAGATGAAGTATTTTGTGGCTCGTCGTAAGTTTAAAGAAGCTTTAAAGCCATACGACGTCAAGGACGTAATAGAACAGTATTCAGCGGGCCACGTGGACCTGCTGGGGAGAGTGAAAAACGTCCAGACTAGGTAGTAGTGACCCAACGAAACCCTGTACGCCTTGCACCACCATTTTACTTAACTCTACCTTCTTAACTCCTTCTCTCGTCTGGACTTTACACCACTGTCTTGTATCTGTAGTCAGATTTTGGCTTACAATCTAATAATGTACGTCTCAAAGTAGCTAAATTTGTAGTGTGTGTGATGCTATTTTTAATTTCAGCCTTCATATATATACAACAAAAATCAACACGGAAAATTTCCTACAATTTAACCTATCTCATGTTGTGTAGGAAATTTTCTGTGCACTCAATACATCCCAGCTATTCATATAGGATACAAAAACTAGATAGGTATACGACAATACTTCTCTATCATCATCTACAAACATGAAAAGTCGTACCTAAGTCATACCTAACGCATGTTTTAAATTATAATTGTATTGTATTAAACAACGAAAAATAAATAAATTAATTAACTTGAAAGTTCAAAAAGTCGTGTAGATGTACTTAAAAAATACGAGTAGGTATTTTTCTACCGGCAGTCTTTCTTTAACACTGCCTAAGTCTCCAGTCAAAATAGAATTTTGTTTGCGACATGCTTACCTACGCTTTATTTTAATTATTTCACTATGTGTATTTAATATCTAACCTTAATCCACTTCTTAGAAGAAAGGTTCAGCAGTAAAGTACTGCGGAATTGATACATATATATAAATAGATACGTAATATCTAATAATACCTTTAAACAAGCAATTCTTGTATTCGGAAATGGCTCCAACGATTTTGATGAAATTTAGTACCCTGGTTTCAGGGGTGATAAATTGATCCAGCTAGCTTTTATTTTTAGAAAATTTCAATTATAAAAAAAATTCAGCGATAATAAAATTATATATAAAAACTGAAAAAAATACTCTTCTTGACATATATTTTGGAGAGTATTAATAATATTGTGGCCTCAGATTGTGGCATACTTAGACTAAGAATAATGTACTGTGGCATAGAACGCCGTCAAACGCTAACCGTCAATCCGACGTTCAAAGAAATGACAATGTCGATTTTCATTTCTTTAGAGCTCTATAAGAGCTCTATAAAAATTTCATATATTGAATTAAAGCTTCCTTGGCCGAATATTTACGTGGGCTGACTACGGAACTAGAGACCCGGGTTCAAACCTCACTCAAAACCATATTGCGTTTATTTTTTGTGAAAACATATTTTTATTTGGAGCTGTTACAGATGGCGTTTTTCAGTAACATTAAGCAAATGAGTGTTTCGATTGAAACTAAACCAAGAAAGTAAATTATTTTCATCCGAGCAACGCTCGGTCGTCCAGGTACTTTATTTTAAATTGCGAATTTTACAATACACTTTTTAAACAATAATTACTCGTATTAAGTACTATACTCGTATTAAGTTAGTAACTAAGGCTTTAGTGGCAAAATGTTTAAACTCTTCTAGTACCTAGCAATCAAATAACTGCACATTAAAGTATTGATATCAAATACTCAACGACACTCCCGAGGAAATTATACAGTGTGCTACGGTCCTAACACGATTACACGATTTCGATGGGTATTCGTACGGAAATTGAGGTAGAGCAGGACTATTACCCACCGCCCACGAAGGAAATATAATAAAGGTCATTTCGGCGTAATAATATCAGCTGTAATATCTCGGCCAAATGTTCGACAATCCTGATTGTTAGGCAAAAGTTCAAAGCTCATGGTTGACCTACTTGTACCCAGGTACCGTCAAGGAAGGACTTTAAAAATTATAACTATGTTGTTATAGCGTTTTAAAAAATATTTTTTATCTTAATTAATACTAATAACAGAAGCTTAACGTACTATACTCGTAGCTTGACTTATAGTCAGCCAATAGTTTACTGCAACAAAATATCGCAATATAGGTATTTGAGCCAAGAAAATAATACTACATACGACCCAATCAAAACTAATAGAATAGCAATTTATTTTTATCCTTAATTTGAACCAAGCACCTTAATAACTTTTCATTGAGGGGCACGTCATTTTTATTTTCGTGTAGCTCAAGTATTTTGTCGCACGCAAGAGGTTTAGAGAAGCATTGAAACCTTACGACGTGAAAGACGTGATAGAACAGTACTCCTCCGGGCATGCGGACCTGCTTAACCGAACCAAGAACCTCCAGTACAGGTGAGACTATATGAACGAGGCTAAAGGCCGCCCGGCGCCTTCGTGCCACTTTATTCACTGTTCTTCATCAACCAGCTAAATTCTTTGCTAATCCCACTAAAGAGTACAATTAATCGCCTTCTCAAAATATTTTTGAGAGATTACAAAAAAATATGTTGTAAAATTAAGGTACATAATTTGTTTGCTTACTAAAATCCTTCAGAAATTCGGTGGATATAATTTATAATTTATTTAGACTTTCTACTATCCGGCGTATTATAATTAGAAATTAATATTATAAAGAAACAGCTTATTAATGCAAGATTGAATGAATGCATGATATTGAAATTGATATATCTAATTAATAAATCATTCTTAAGATAAGATTAGCGTGGTGCTCTTTAGTAACGTATCAATTTTTTCTTACCAAGTTTATCCCATTTTTAAAAATATATCATGGTTATTTCATCGAAGTAATATTTATTCATTTTAAGATATTCTTATTGTCGTCTTTAATTAATCTCCATCCGTCCGTCCGTCATTAAATAATTATAATCAAATCAATTATAATGTTTGAGACTAGAATCAAAACGAAATAATATTGTATAAGTAGTACCTAACATACTCTTACAAAATCAATCAATATATTTTTGTACGTGGGTACATTATTGTATTAAAAACATTATTATGTAATATCAATTATTTTACTTGTAATCACTATTAATCTATTATTTTTCGTGTGATTTTCACCTTTAGGACAGTGAAAAATATCGTCTGATGTTCTGCGTTATTAATACTTAATTTGTATATAATGCCTGTGATATTTTTACCTGTGATTGCACTGTGTAGTACGTGTGAATGTAATTTTTCTTTCAAAACTGTAAAGTATATCTTTTTGTGATTTTATAATGTTGACATTTCATTAATTTGTATTTTTTCTGCATAAGATTGGCTTCATTTTTGTAAATATAATTATAATTAATAAAAAATTAATTATAAAAAGAAAATTCCTTCTAGTAATTGCGCTTGTGGCATTGTGCCCAGAACGCTGGCAGCATTTCCCCTATGAACCAGTAAGCTAATTTTGAGGGAAAATAGTTGCCAGCCCTCTGGTCACCCGAGGCTACAATTAGTCTGGTCGACATGTCATTCATTTTTGTTCATTTTTTGCTGTCCTTGTGTCAAATATTTGAACTTTGCATGCATTTTATTTAGTTATTTGCCGTTAAAATAACAACAGGTAGCATGCATGGACTTTGAATTTATAGACTCCGATCAAATAAAAAAGTATATATAAGAGATCCGATCAAATATAAAAGATATCAAATAAAAAAGTATATATAAGAGATCCGATCAAATATAAAAGATATCAAATAAAAAAGTATATGTATAAGAGTGGAACCATGTGGAACTCTGCAAACAACATCGCGAGGGCGGTTTTGTAAACATGTATGCGTGTCCGAACTACATTCTACACACACATCTTGCGATCATAATCCATCCGTTTTACTCAATATGCCGCGATATTCGTCTGGCAAATCCGGTCTGAGGGCAATCCCAGATACAGTTTCGTTGTACGTGTTTGCGTGTCATGTGCCAGGGCTATAATATAATTATAGGCGCAGTTTAAATCGGCCACATCTCGCTGTTCGCAGCATTGTATCTATACATTTTTATTTGATCTGAGTTTATAGCTATGTATAAGGAAATGCACGATCTCCATTGAGATATTATGTACTAATCGATCTCTTAAATCGAACCAAGTATTCATTAATATTTCTGTATGTATCAATTTGTCGTTTTTAAATAATAACGGGTACACTTTTAAAGTATCTCACTTGCCTAAAAACGCACTCTTTATTCAACTTTCTTGTCGACGTCCGACATGTTGCATTTGTTGCAGTTAACGTCTATGCTCGTGTCTTCGTAATACTTACACCAAATGATAAATATTTTACCATTCACAATGCTTGTTATTGGACATTACAGATATGTTTAAAATCTAAAAGTGTTTTCATACCATGAGTTTGTTTATCTAAATGTGCTTCTGTTGTGTGGGCTATAAAACAGCCGCCTATATAGAAAGTAAACAAATTATTATTAGTCTCAATGTTTTCACGCCTTAGTGATAAATTACAAGACATGATGCAATTTGTATAGAGTGAAAACTGAATTACGAGTATAATCTAACAATTTTACATAACAGGTTTGCTGACAAACACTCGCCAAAATAATTTATTTCAATTTTTCACTCACAGGTTAGACCAAATTCTTGGCAAGCAAGGTTCAAAGGCTAAGGACGTCTACGCGTCTAAAATCAGTCTAGCTTCCAGAGTAGTAAAAATTGAAAGACAAGTAAGTTCTCCTTAAAAAATTTAATAATGGTCACGTTATTTTTCGTTACCATCATCTCATATATCATTTTGTTTGTCTCATATTTTGTGTTCTACCTACCACAATTCCTTATATTTACTCTATATTAATAATACAAAGCTGAAGAGCTTGTTTGTTTGAATACGCTAATCTCAGTAACTACCTACTGGTTTTAATAGGAAAATTATTTTTGTGTTGAATTTATTGAGGATGGCTATAGAGGAGGATTTTTTCATATTATCTTCTTCATTACAATCCTATTAAAGCAAATATTTTCAATACTTTCAGGTAGATGACATAGAAAGTAAGTTGGATCATTTATTAGAAATGTATGAAGAAGATAGGAGGATGTCAAGACGAATACGAAATGGTATTAATGATGGCGGGGAAGGCGGCGCATCCGGCGAGGGCACATTGCAGGCTCGACCTGCACTGACTGACAAGCAGTGCTCGGAGCCAAACTCGCCGGTGTCCAGAAACTTCGAACAGCCCACGCCGGCGTCGGCGCCACCAGTACCTCACAAAAGGCCCCCCATGCATCGAGGCTACTCAGATTTGGGTACACGATTCATGAGGAAAAAAGTTATTGTAAAGTAAGTATACGATAAGTATGTAATAAAATAAAAATATCTATGAAACTGGAGATTTGTATGAAAATTTTCTTAAATTGTTATTTTAGCACTAAATAAAAAATAAAAAATAAATATCTGGACAATTCACACAACACCATCTGATTCCAAACTAAGCAGAGCTTGTACTATGGTAATCAGAAAGCTGATAAACATACTTATATAATTCTAAATACATACTTAAATAGATAAATTAACACTATCTCCAAAGCCCGCAGAAAGCTCTGTGGCTCAGCCGTAAACTAAGCTCGATCCGCTTCCACCGCCGCCTTCAATTCGTTGTTGTCGTCAGTTAAAAATACGAGTTTATCCGTGGCGCCCAAAACTACTGCAATTTCATCGGAACACAATATTTTTTTTATTTTAATAAAGGGGCTCGGGCTGTATCAGCCCAGGGTACTTCAACCTATAAAGATTGTTTGTACCCGTAGCCAGGTTACAGATCACCGTCCAACCCGATAGCCTTGATGAAGGCTAGGATTTTATGGTGATTTGTTTGGCTTCATCTGGCAGCAGCACGTGCCTCCCAAGATGAATGCTACGCTTGTGGTTTAGCGCACCACAATTTAAAAGGAGGTGGCGTGGTGACTCGCTCTTCTCCCCACAATATCTGCAGGTGTCGGTTGGACTTAGTCCTAAAAGCGACATATGTCTTCCGAGCTTACAGTGTCCAGTAAGGACTATACCGTACCGTGCGGATATTTGTTCTGTAGAACTTTAATAGCTCTTCAGCATAACTCCGATCATATCCTCGTATCAGAGCTTTGGAGTGGCTGTGCCCTGATCCTTCATTCCAGTCCCTCATCGCCTCCTCCCTGCACTGAGTGAGATTTTTTTGTCTGATTGTCGTTTTGGAAATACCACAGAATGGTTTAGGACCGAGCTGAGTCCCTTTTGCACCCTCACGTGCCAGGACGTCAGCTTCCTCGTTTCCTTATATGGATGATTGTCCTGGAACCCATATCAAAAAGACTCTGTTCCTCGCAGCCAGTGCGTTAAGTCGCTCTATGCAGTTCTTGACCAGTTTCAAATTTACAGTATACGAACTTATGGCCAAGAGTGCTGCCTGGCTGTCCGAAAAGATAAAGATGTTTCTGTTGACGTAGCGTATTTCAAGGTTTAGCTCTGCGCACTGTATGATGGTGAACACCTCCGCCTGAAAGACTGTGGCGTGGGTTCCTAGGTGTATGCTAAGCCTCGTTTTGGGCTTTTCACCGTAAACTCCACATCCTACGTCATGACCCATTTTAGATCAATCAGTATACCAAACTACACCGTTCAGCCCTCCCGGCATCTGGCCATTAAGCCATTCGTTCCTGGTAGGCATATAATAACCTGGTATAGTTTGGTAAAGTTCCTCTCTGGTATCATGAAATCAGATACCATAGAAAATATTTCTTCCCTAAAAACTTGCTCTACTAGAGCTCGGAAAGATTGGGAAAGCCAGGGTCTACAACCGCTGGAGCATAGTCTAAACACACTGGACTTTGCCTGAGCTCCTATATATATGTGCAGCGGAGCGGAGGCATGTCCAGCATAGCATTCAGAGCCGCTCCTGGGCACGACGCCATGGCTCCTGTAGCAATGACACAGGCAGTTCTCTGTATCGCGTTTATCGGAACACAATACTATCTAAAAACAAATGACCAAATTTACAATTAAAATATGAAACATGCCCTTTTTTCAATAATGACAAATTCTATGCATATTTCCAGCGTCAAGTATAATTTTTGCATCACTAAGACTAAGTAGTCATAGAAAAAGTAAGTCGTCAATACTCTGTCAGTCTAGCTAGTCAGTCAGATGTTCAAATAAAGCGATGGCTACTTTACCAGAACGCTTCCGATGGAGTTCTGAAAAAAAAACATGTTTCGCACTGTTGTCATTAATCTATAGCGTACAAAATACCATCAACTTTAACCGATGTAACTCAAAAATACACCAAGAAAATGAAAATATAACAAAAGCACAACATGTCCTTTCCGACATCATGCCAAAATCCCAAAACACGGCTTTTAAATAAAATTCAATTGAATTTTGAAATGTGAGCAAATCCATACTCCTGCATGTACTCTAAAGTGTACAGTTGTTTGCCAAGTTCGGAAAAATCTCAACTATGTGTACTAAAGTAAATTAAGATTTATCGAGACTATACGAAGTTTTTTCTAAATCCTTACAATTGGTTTATTATTTTTATAAATTATTCTATTCACTAGCTAACTTTCAAATATAACCTTTATGAAGCCACTTGAAGAATCTGTACTTAACCAACATTCTAAAGTAATATAAAATAAAATAATAAAATTAGAGAATATTATGTTATTTTCAGGACATCATCGAGTCGAAATGGCGAATCTCCTAGAGACGACGAAGTAGTTATAGTTGTCCCAACTGACCGCGAAGACACCCCGCCTCGCTTAATAACTGATAGCTCAGGTACTTCTGATTTTCATCAAATATATAAAAGCAGGTAGGATGATAATATTTTTACGTAAATATGTTTAAATCAAATCGTCAGGTTAAATCTCCTACTTCTTCAGATCATTATTGTAAGAAAACGATGAGAGGCAAGTATAAAATAAACAGTTAGGTACCTACACGGAGCAAGTGTTTTTCACTGAAAATTATAATTTTTTACTCAGTATCTCGGTATGAATGTATATGAAAACAGCAAGATCTATGTTTTTACGCATATTTTATGACTGATTCTCAATATTTGTAGAATTGGTTATACATAATATATGTATTTATCTATTATAATAAAAGCCACTGTTTCAATATTAAAGATTTGATATCATAATAGTGATTAAATAAATATGCCACTGAACAAAATCGGTCATAAATACTCATTATTTTTAAAATGACTCCTGCTTACTGGGTTAACATTCTTAGTATAAGACGAATTAAAGATCTTTTAATAAATACGAGTGATATTAATTTTATTTCAAACACAGTGGTATAATTTGTAAACAAACAATACTAATACAATATTAAATCGAATCAAATTTTTCAAGTGATCTTGCCAATGAGGTTTGGATTTTGCTAAATAAGTTAACACAACATCTCAGCATCACTCAAAAATTTATTTAAAAGCATTTAAAACGCGACAGCCTCTAGTTTGTTTATAACAACATAAACATACATTATACATATTATTTGCGTGTTTACTTTTTTACCATATCCGTATGTACATATATGTATATGCTTACATGCACTCAATTCTTGCCATTTATCTAATTAACTAATTTACATACAAAAGTAGAAAAAATAACATCCGTAGCTTTCGTAGTACTCTTGTGGAATTAAATTTAACCAATTAAACATCGTTGCCATAGGTATAAATATGCGAATGTTACAAAATTGCAGCATCTTATGAAGACTATTCGTCGTCGACCTCCCTCTGACCGACACCTTGGGAGAGCCCCATACTAATCGGCCGCCGCCGGCTGCGTGAGTCCTAAGACTTCCCCTATCGATGTGTGGAATGTGATCTCGTACAATAGTGCCTCTGTGTCCTTCTTCCCCACTCCTTGTCCCTGAATGTACATAATATCGAAATGTCGTATTTAGATCTATAGAATTAGGAACTTACTATTTTTTTCAATTAATCGCATTTCCTGTCTACTGTTTTCTGTATTTCGTTCGTTCATCATTGAATCTTTCCTTATTGCTCAATTTTTTCCAATCTATTTTTACATCACTATAATATCTACATACTGAATTAAAAACAAAACTTATTTTACTAAACGTGTTACTGCTAACGACAAAAATACACTTTTATCAACTTATCATTTTGTAATGCGGTGGATGTGATCATTTTATTGTAGCATTGATATCACTTGCTAAATAATTCCTACGACTCAGCATGTATCCGTGATATAGACATTTACCTATTAGTATTTAAAATATTCATTAATTTATCACACATAATACGAGTATAAATTCCAATTCAATACTAGGTGTAGATAAGTAATAAGAAAAATAAAGAGATTGTATGTAGTAATCTAAGATTAAAAAGTTATAAATACATATGTATTGGAAATATAATCAGAGAATTACAATTTGAAAATTTTCGGAGCCGTAAAGTTTTCACACTGACTTCTTACCAATATACTCGTAATAAATTACATGCAAACCACTCAACAATGTTATACTCAAGTTTTATAGCAATTAAAAAATTACTTAACCTAATTTTACTAATTAACGAAGATTTACATTCATCCATCTCACATTAAATTGTGTAGTTTAATTTTAATATAATTAAACATTACATATTACTTTTTCGCACGAACGCAGCCATACGAATGTAATCATAGAATGAAACATAAGGGAACATTTCAGAGGTTTGCGCCAGCTGTTCCGTAGAGGTAGAAACGGAAGCAGGTGGCACCCGTTCCGGGAGTTCGGGCTCTCCATCGTGGGGCGAGGGCGTAGACGAGCGGGGCTACGGCTCCGGGGACTCGCTTGCGGAGGACGCCGCGTTGCTCGGCGACGCGGCGCAGCCCGGTGCTGCGCCCCGCATCCTGCGCACGCAGAGAAGGGACGTCGCGGTCGACTTGCATCTACTCCGGCCTGACGTATGACCCGACGGCGACGTTGTAGGCGACCTGGTTTTGTTCAGGAGTATGCAGCGTGGCGCTTTCATGCCGGCGTTGAGTAGCAGAGCTCAAGTTTATGGTCATAAACTCATAAATCATAAAAAAATGTAAATCATAATGGTAGTAAGTGAAAAGATTTTTATTTTCAAAAAAGAAACTTAACTTAAAGTTATGTACTTGAACAGTATCATCTTTTTAGATGCGTCCATGCAGTTTTCTAACTCCAGGCGGGTATCTTCGCATCGTAATTCATGCGATGAGTAGGTACTCGCTTATTAATTTAATATCACAATTAAAGCTTTTTTTATTTTACTCAGCATAATTTCACAGAATACCAACAAAAAATTCTTGATGGCCTAAAATCGTTAAATAGTGACGAGAACGTTATTCTATTTATTGACACTGTGATCGAGTGTGACACTATACTGACTTCGCAACGCGACTCCATTCAATGAACTGTACAACGATGCATACGATAGGTGTGGTTAATCTAAGGTCACCGATTCCATATTGTATGAGAGTTTAATGTATAAAAAGTAAAGACTCAAAGTAGACATGGTACTTAATAATATTAACTTTTAAATACTATTAAATATAATATAGTTATTACGCTTAATTTATAATGTCCTCATGCTTTTAAAGAGAAAATAATAAGTAGTAGATTAAGCTTCTAAGTTATTTAGTTGACAATTGTAAATACAAGATTTATACATAGGTAAATTATATAAATATAGTTTTAATCCGCATATGTGATTTGAAATATTTTTAAGGCAAAAAATATAAAATTATCGCCATTATGTATGTTTATTCTAGGTACCTAAAAGACCCAAGAGGTATTTACTTACCTATTATTTTCACATATACTTACGCGAGTGGCGTCTTGTAGAAAACACTTTTTTATTAAATTGTTTACTGCACATGTATCGCAAATCTAGATCTACTTACTTGAATTAATAGTACCCACAAAGAGTGTCTTTCTATATATTTTCCACTTTATTAAAACTGTGGCTAAATTCATTTCTGCAAAGGTAATTAATTGTTGGAATCAAGTATGTAGATCTTAAAGGGGTAAATTCTACATTAGAAATATACGATTTTCCGGACCGGACCGCTAACATATTTGCCTACCTTGAACCCATTTAGGTCTGTGTCAAACTAAGTGCTAAAGTGCCTATACCCACAGAATTGATTTATATACTATGTATGTATACGTGTGGATAATCTAGCTGGATAAACCTTAGGATAAACTCAATTCCGGTAAACATGTATTGAAATATTTTTACTGATAGAAATTTTATTAAAAATAATATCCTCTGTAAGTACCTAAGATTGTGGAATTTGTTTGTAAATAGACAACGCCGAAACAATTCTAAACAAATTGTAATAAAAAACTTCTTAATAATTGAATAGCAAAAAATTTTGAAAGAAAATAAGACCGGTTTTTAAAAAATCTATAATACTTTTACCTCCTTTTTATTAGTCTTACAACTAACACGGTAACTGTTCCATAAACATTAGAGAAGCGAACCACGACAATGCCGTTTATGATATCAATTTCATAGCTTGGAATTCGATTCTAGCACTAAAATAGAAATATTACATTTTTAGATACGAATACAGGGTGTTACGAAATAGTAGCGGTGCCTTGTACCTTCCTGTCTAGCAATCGCTCCAAAATGTCTTGGTAATGATCTCATTGGGGTGTAATACTAAAAAAATATTATGGGTCCAAGTTATTTAACAGTAACGTACGTATAAAATGTAGGTATATCTAATCTATAAAATAAAGATTTATGAAATAGGTATAAATAAACATATTACCTACATTATACAAATAGAATAACGATTTTATATACATGTCTATCAAATTTACTTAGTATCCATTCCAATTATAACGTACCTATACCGTACCCGAAAAATGAAAACTGCAAGTATCAATTTTACTACTTAGAAATTAGATATGTACCTACTTAATATTATATCTGCGCTTTTTAGGAGGCACTGTATATTTCTAATGTAGAAATTGCTCAATGTCCATACTTTCATGTCTCAGTGAATTTCCTACTTACTAGATTATTCGGTAAACAGTACTAAATTATTTTTTTCATTTTTAAGAAACCTCAACTCAATGATTTTAGATTCTGTTCGTAAAAAAATTGTGGAATGCTGGCCTGAAAACCTCAGAATAGTAAGATAATTAAAGTAATTTAAGGCAAAGCAGGCCTTATCTAATGAACACGCTCCGCTCCATTTGAAAACTTTACCTACTTACTTTAATTATGTATTCCAAACACCTATTAGTAAATAGTACCGAGTAACAATAAAACTCCACTAAACACCAATTTTTAAAGTCTCTTTTACTTGCGGGACCAAAAACAAGTACTTACCTAATATTTTAATCAATTTTAAATACCTACCTACTTACATAAGTTTAAAATTTAAAACATTTGTATTTTTTCCAATTCAAAAACGAGTCCTGCAATTTGGGTACATGATTTACCCGTTTCTCTTAGCAGACTTGTAATCGCATGATAAACCTACTACATAATTGCACTAAGTGAAGAAAATTGTCCCAAGTATCCTAATCACTTTAAAGTCTATACTAAACAAAAAAATATTTGCATTGCAGTTCTTTACCGAAATTTTTACCAGTTAAAAGATACAATAATAGGAATAAGCAATAATTAAATAGCGATAGTATAGTGATGATTAAAATGACCAAATTTTAAGCTTTGTTTTTCATATATGTAATATAAATTTCGTACTATAAGGTCGATAAAGCATAACGCGGCAAGCAGTAATAATACAAGGTTACTACTGGACTAAAATCCAGAAACTTTCTGTGCTTGACGGACGATTTGAAAAAAAATTATGACGCGTTACAAAAAAGTCCCTTAATTTTATAATTAAAAATATTACTTCTTGCCTCGTAGGTAACACTGTTTTTATTTTAACAACTTCTAATTATACTTTTCTTTTGTTGCGACTAGAATAAGATATCAGGCAAATAATTAAAATATGACACTTTATGTCCTTTATTTTAAAATTAGTAAAACAGCCCCAATATTCCCAAGATCAGCACTATTATCAAAATAAATTTAATGGAGGTGTTTTCTAAATTAAATTAAATTTCACGGGCTGTTTTTTTTCTAATTTATTTCTTAACCTCTCTTATATTACATTTTTCCTTAATTATAATAGCAGTAAAAGTTTTTTTTTAAATTTGGTTTACAAAAGTAAACCAAAAATATGTAAGTATGGCACAAAATTTACTGTATGGCACAAAATTTTGATCAAGTGATATTTGATTATAGCGGCATCGCCAGAGACAACAAATTTCTGTAAATAACATTCATCGAAATTGAGTCTGCTTGTGTATAATTCCTAAAAACATGTGGATACATCTTGTATTGACCTAATATCTTCTTTGAAAATATCCTCTGGAATTTTTAAATTTAGATCCATGTGGCGGAACTATGTCAAGCAGGGTAAATATATGCCTAACTTTTAAAATAAAATTAAAGGCGTTTAATTTTAACATGTAACAATTAATATTATATGAAGTTCAGGGATATAAAGGGACAAAATTTTAAATTTATTAAATTGGTAAGTTTTTCCACAAAATCTTACTGAACGTGCAGCATAGAGTACATTTCGACGTACAGCAATCTTCTTACGTATTTATGGTTCCGTACCCGAAGGGTGCCAATGGGACCCTATTACTAAGCTTCCGCTGTCCGTCCCTCTGTCTGTCATCACTGTCTTCAGGCTTTTTTTATTTGATTCATGTATATATATTTCATTTTTTGTATTGTGGTGTACATTAAAGAGTTTAATAAATAAATAAATAAATCAGGCTATATCTCATGAACCGTGATGGCTAGACATTAGAAATTTTCACAGATGATGTATTTCTGTTGCCGCTATAACAACAAATACTAAAAATAGAATACAATAAATATTTAAGGGTGCTCCCATACAATAAACGTGTTTTTATAGATAATGATACGGAACCCTTCGTGCGTGAGTCCGACTCGCACTTGGCCGGTTTTAGTATTATATACCTACCTATAGAATACTATAATTGTAGTCGGATCATTAAATCATGGTGTGAGATTTAAATAAATACCTTTAGCAAAATGTTAACGTAAATCAATTTAAAAATGGGCCCATGTTTTTAGAATGGTTAACTTTTTGCATGTGCAAGTAAACATTCCTTTTAGGATCCTAGTCATGCCTATTATTGTAATTGGTTCTGTAAACAATAATGAAAAAATTCAATACCAATTGTGTAAATGGAATTGAACAGATTTTTCCTAGAACTCGTATATAAATATTTACATTTCTAAACTTTGAACAAGCTTAGCTCATTTTAGAGCATATATATACATACTCTTAGGAACCAATTTTGTGAAATTGCCTTTTATGTATTTAAAAACAAAACATTGTTAGTACCTATCTATACATCAAGTATTTGATAGACACCTCTTCTCAATACCTGTATTTCGTATAGGTATAGAAAACGGAATATTTATAAAATAAACTATATTTTATTAGATTACAATACAATGTGTTTCTTACAATAATTAAACTGCAATTTTAGTGACTTAAACTTTCGTTAAAAAGAACCTACATCTAAAACGATGATAACGATTTATTGATGTTGGGTTAGTCAGGACAAGTCTATTAGTAGGGTAGGGTGGGAACAGCTGTAACAGGACACAGACAGCTCGTCAGTCCCGGATTTATAAATAGGCCGTATAGACCACGGCCTAGGCGCGGCAGCGTCCTATGGGCGGCCGTTCGCAACCCCTACTTTCCTTAGGTATGTACATGGGGCGGCAGAAATAAAGTGGTCGACACTCATAAAAAATATAAATTCGGCACTGCAGCTCGTGTAATACATATTGTTATGAAAACTATTAACGGTAGCTAAGGGTTACGAGGGGAGGACTGTTGTGTCTTGTCAACCAAAAGTAAGTATTTTATAAGTTAAGACCGACGGTAATTAAAAACGTGCAATGCGTTTGGGGTCCAGAAGCTTGACATCTTCCAATGTAACCAAGTTACCGCCCAGTATCCGACTTCTGCTGTGAGTGAGTACAACACAGCCGCACAGGATGTGTATTCCAGTTTCATCTTCGCCATTGCAGAAACTGCATAAAGCAGTTGAACTTAGATTGACATTAAATCAGAATTCATCAAATTTTAGACTACATCCTCCTTAATTAAGTTACTTCATACTTAATTGCAATTTATTGTCTTTATCTACCGCACAATAAAATTGGTGTATGTGTTCAGTTGTGTGTTAAATCATCGTGCTAATATATTTGTATCTACATAAGTATGTTTTCAGGTACTTACTTTGAAATATTAAATGATTAGGCGTATTTTATTACAATTTTACATATTTTATTTCACTTAATTTAGATATTATATTTCTCGCACAATTATACGCTTTATACAATACCTAAATTTACTTTTACGAGCTGAAGTTTATTTACCTGTTGAACGTAGAGTTACTGTAGACAGTCTAGAATTATATCTCTACTTAACCTAAGTATTTATTTTATTTAAGTACAAGAACCCAAGCCATTTCATGTAAATGTTTTATTTCATTTTTTATATTTTTATTTATTACTTTTTTCGATTTATGTTTTTTTTTTCATTTTAGTAATTAAAATCTGTCACTTTCGTCACTTTTATTATTTATCGAGTGCCTCTCAATGAACAAAAAAAATGTTTGCTGCAATGAACTGGCAGTTGCTAAGTCTACACCAATGTATTACCTTTTTTGTATCGGGGGGGAAACCATCAAAAGGTACCTTGGGAGAGGATTCCGGGTTATGTGGGATTTGTACCGCACTAAAACCCCTTCAGTGGCCTGTCTCTACGTTTGAGGAGGACTCCGGGATCTCAAGTGGAACGCACCGGTGTCCTCCACGCGCGACGCCCCAGAACGGGCCCATCTTCGGGAGAGCAAATGTGCTCTCCTGCACCTTCCGATGCTTACTTACGGCGACATGCGGCCACGCACACACCGCCGCCCTTCCTGGGGCTGCTAACGGGACCGATTGAGCTCCCACTTTCACCGCTCACAGCGCCGGAAGCCCCCTTTTCGTCGCCTCTTACTATCAGGCCTCCTTCCTGATCGTAAGCTCCGTAATACCGTAGCTCTATTCTTAATGCCTTTTTAGAAGGCATTTAACTTCAAGTTAAGTACGTTAATATTTTGACAACTGTCTACCTACGCTTGAAAGGTAAATAAAGCGAAGCTGAAGTAAACAAAATAGACTTGTAATATTCTAGGTATTTAGATAGCTACGATTTGCTAACTACGATTACGTAGTCTTTGATAACATCTCTTAGAATCCGCTTAGCTGGTAGATATCCTTTTACGTAGATATCTAACTCAAAACAAAGATTCTTCTTCACTTCTTAAAAATAAATGTAACTGGCCTATCGTTCACTCTTAATCTTGAACTGTGGAACTATTGGAACATACATAATCCAGATTTTAGTCGTGAAAGCAAGGTAAATGTTGCAGTCTACGACTATGTTGTTTGCAGTCAAGATTAAAGGTTTTTTTGGTGGGCCTAAAATGAAAATATTTTTAAATTTGTTTACTTATTTATAAAACATTGAAGTTATTACACAACTTCTTGGATGTGCATTTTGTTAAAAGGGTAAGAATAAAAAATGATACTTATATTAAAAGACCTTGGGTATTTTTCTATCAATCAATGAAGTGCTATATGAATGCAATATTAAGATTGTAATATTATATATAAGAATAGCTGTTAACTTGATGAGCAATCAATAGATACTATAATTTGTTGTATAATAATTTATTGTTTATTATTGTTGAGTACTTATGTTAAGTGCATTTTATAATTTGATCTTCGAAATTGTTACAATGTTTTAGTATCCAGAAATAAAGAGGTTGATAGTCGACTTACAAAAGCTGTTTCCTTAGAGCGGTTTCATATCAGCGTATTTTTCGTCCCGTTCACGCGTCTTTTGTATGTTTTTAAAGCGCGTGAGCCGCGAAACGTGAATATTTGACATTTAAAAAAAACGGCGCGCAAGTAATCGCGTTTTCAGAAACGATTGTATACGCTCCGAAAAATTCGCTAGTTTAAAACCGCACTTACTTTTCTCTTAATTGCTTCATCGACGCCAGTGTGACCATTTGTGGCAGATTTCTGCCATTTTGGCAGATTTCACTACTAAATTTTGGCTCTGGCAGATTATGGTGACGGATTTGGCAGATTTTGAAGATTTTAGGAATCACGAGATTTTGAGTCATAAAATGTCATAATTTAAATGTATAATGAGTATTTTAAATAAATCTAAATTTAACATTTGGTATAATATAACGTAGATCGATAGATAGAAAATGCAAAAGCTTGGATGTTTGTTGCAATCATCAATCGATCGTGCAAAAACAGAAGGATATGGGGGAGTCCTGGGTCCGATTACCGGCGGAACAGTTTGAATGATCACTTTAAATTTCTGTTCTCGGTCTGGGTGTTTGTGTTCCTGTCTTTGTGTGTGTCCACGGTAACCACGACATAGAGTAACGAGACAGGGTAACGTGTGTTTAACGTTTATTTCAATCATAATTTATTATCACTGACTTTAATTTTATTCTATTGACATATCTAATTGACATTTCATTGATTTATATTATTATTGATCATTATTATTTTTTTTCATGAAGAAAATTTTTAATATATTAGTATTGTATATTGTAAACCCCCCCCCCCCCCCTCCCCTGTTATAGCCCAAAAAACTCAAGTGGTAGATTTGGCAGAATTTGGCCCAGCCTGTGGCAGATTTGGCAGAATAATTTAGGCCCAGTCTGTGGCAGATTCGCCAATTTTGAGATGGTCACACTGATCGACGCCCACCGCAAATAATACGGCAACCGTAAAAATGGTAATGGTCGGGAAATATCAAATATTTTCATTAAAAACTCCATCAAAAAACAAATCAGAGACGTTTTATGTTTCTGAAAGCTAATTTTTGTAGCTCACAGCAACATACTGTTCTCCGGCCGATGCAGTAGGCCTTATTTATTACAGTAGCAATATTTTTCAATACATCTCCGTCTTTCTGTTCATTTTTATGTAGCATTAGTGGACCTGGCAGTATTTTAACGCAAAACCTTTGTCTGTCTTTGAAGTATCACCTAAATTTAAATAAATCTTAAATGGTAAAAGTTTGAAATAAACGATCATTCGGATCAATTTTCGCTGTTACTTTTAGAGGCCAGTATTTAAATATTTATCGGTTGGTCGTGCGTTTCACCACCGCTGTGCGAGGTTCCGTTTTTTTGTGTTGATTAAAATGTCAACCTAACAAACCTAACCCAATCCATCTGTTATAATTAAGTAAAGGGTTTACTTTTGTTCCTTTTTTGGCGGAGGGGCTTTGCTCTCGGAACCCCCCTTAACCGAACAAAATGAACTTTATTAAAGTGAGATTTTTAGTAGTACGTTTTGTAAAACCTCAATTGGAAATCGTCTCTATCTTAGTATTAAAATTGCCCCTTTTTATATTGGTAGTCTCTCACTAAGTAATTTAGTCGCACATAGTTATGAAAACAGTATCTCATCATCAGTCGCTAAGTTTCATTTATTCGATAGTTTTATTATTCCCCGATTAAATTTAAAATTAGCATAAATTACAACAATAAATTACATTACAAGTTACTAGAGTTTGCATTCTTTATTGCAAAAAAAAATACAATTTTAGTATAACAAGTTTATATTACCTACAGGAATTATTAATTATATATACCTAGTTAAGAAGGGTGTGTGTGTATTTTTACGTACACGAGTCTGCTTATTTATGCGTTTTGAAGCTGTTGTTACCCACCTTATGTGATTCACATTCATCATAATATGTGAGAGTAAGAATAAGATGGTTTCTAAGTTTTTTCTTTGCTTCCCATTACGTAAGCGGGTAAATATTTAAAAAAATATTAAGTTTATTATAAATTGAAGGTGCAAGGTATTCATAATATCGCTTTGATATATAATTTTTGTGCCAAATCTGGTGCGAGGAAAGAACGCACATATTTTAATTTTGTCACATATTCACAAATATTCTTTCATCGCTAGAGACGCATACATTTTTAAATATGTCAATTACAATTTAACAACGTCATTTTCTATGCACCATCAACACTGACTACACACTAGTTGTATAACTAGAAGGCGCATTGTGCATGGACGTTGGGACGAGAGATTCGCCCGTAAAGGCCACTCCTCTCTGACGGGTGTCATACCTACCTGTCATACATGTCATGTCTTACCTTGATGCTCTAAGTACATTATTCTTAGTCTAAGCTCTAAGAAATTGTGCGAAGTGTTAAATATGCCAACATTGAAAAAAAAAACTTGACAGTGAGAGATCACAGACAGTGGGCCGCAGCCCAAGGCCATAAGAATAAATAATACTGCACAAGGCCAGAAGAATAAATAATACTACATAGAACGGAATCTCCTTTGACCGCCATCGATACGCCGCAATTTATATACCTACTTCCCTCTTCACCCCGTTACGCCCCTCTGTCGCCCAGGCGTGTTGCCAGGGTTGTGAACTGTTAGTAATGATTATGTCTAAAGATAATATCGCAAAATATAAGTTTTTCTTTACTTAAAAATCATTATTTTAGTTTAGTATTACAAAATATGAGAATTATGAACACTATAAATACATAAATAATACGTTATCATAAGTATCATACCAAATGAAGTAAGTATTACTTAGCTAAAAATATGAAATAAAATACATACAGATTCACGTAAAACTATTAAATAAGTTTATTTAGCGTTGGGTGAGCTTTTTAATTTTCCTGTTCATAGTGTCAACTATCGAATCAGCTAAACAAAAAGAACTGTTCATGTTCTTTTGATAAATTAGGTACGGAAACGGAATAATATATAATATTTAAAATATATTACTTACCTCGCATCATCTTGGGGCAAACTAAAAAAACTTAAGTGTGGCATTGTTTTTGCATTGTTTGTAAAACCAAACACACCACAATAACTATCCTTATCCTATCCAAATTTCCGATCCTTTTAGGAATTTAGAATTGAATAATGATTTCCCCAGCTTGTCATTGGCAAAGTGGTCAAAAGACCGAGACATGCCGAGACGCCATTAAGGAAAAAAAAACTTGACGCCATTATTGTATTCTATACGTAGATAGAGAAACTAATAGATCAAGTCACACGTTCCATCTCTTTTACCCCACGGCGAAATAGCCAGATCTAAATACAGCATGTGCAAAAGAGACATGAATACAAGTTTCTTGTCCTTATCGCTGTAACCGGGTGACTCCAAAACGTAGACCCCAAAATGTCATTTCACAAAGTACTTCGAATGTCAAACTATGTTATTATCTAAGAAGTGCTGAAGAGTTTTTTTGTGTTTTTTCGTAATATTTCCATGTATTCTTAATAAGGATGTGATTGAAAGTATATGTTGTGTATATTGGAGCCTCAATAAAGTGCAGTGCTTTAATTTAAGCTCTAAAAACCGACTTAAACTAGTGTCGTGTGATGTTACATTATATAGGTGAGTTTAACTACTTTTTACTGGTTGTTTGATAGTAATAACTAATCATTTTGTTGGTAGATGTTGTTCTACAACTGTATCAGTACTATTTAGTGTATTTAAACCTCGAAATTATCTAAATTAAAATGTATATTACAACTGTCAGTGTTACCATATGAAGAAAACTATTTTTCCTCAATTTGGTATCTTATATAAGAATAATAATGATTGAGGGCGCAGATAGGAATATGCACGTGTATTTTTCCTTTTATAGCATACAATTTTAATACCTTCGTGTCACTTTTTTTAGACCGTTTGTGAATTGTGATATTTTTTGTGAACTTGTTTTCGTTTTGACAATAAACCGTTTGATAACCTTAAAAAATAACCATATTTAATTACTACTCCTTCATGTAAGCACTTTGTATACACTTATATGTGAACCACTCATTATAAAATTACAATTTTGAAAATTTTGGTTACAGATTTCCCACATAAGAAGATTTAGTAAAAGTATTGAAATACATGCCAATAATGGAATAAAAATGCTTCGCTTACTAATATTATAATGCAAGTGAAATTCATGTTACCTACATGAATTAAGCGTTTTGTCAACATACATACCATACATGAAATAAAAAAGGCGCATTGATCCAATTCTCTATTACTGCATGAAAAAAATAAAATAAGAATATCTCTAAACAAATCTTATTTCGCATTCCCATTGAAATAAAATGGAACATGTTAATAGGTATAATAGATAAACACATTTAGTGCAAGTTTTTTTTAACTCATCCAGCAACTTTAGATATTTTTTTTAGATATAGTGGAAGGTATAGATCATGTATATGTCTGCATATAGTTCAAGTAAACGTTAAATTTAAATTGAAATTCCACGGGCAAAGTTAATACCCAAATCTGCCAATAAAAGAAATGAAGAATGTATAAAAAATATTTTTTTAGTTTATCATTTTTATCAATCCCCAACGTAATTTCATAGACTGTATATTATATTACACAGTACAACATAATATTGGTATAGGTTACTGGATTACTGTACGTTGTTTAATATTTTAATTTAAGTATAAAAGTAAAGATAAGCAACGATGATGGGAAATTAAAAGTATATGAATTATTTTGTGTTTTATTATAATAATATAATATCCTTTAGTATTATGGAACGCAGTACAAAGTAAAATAAATATTCATTATTTTTTTTACTTTGTACTGCGCTTTAATAATGCTAGAGGATATTATATTATTATGTAGCCTAATAATAACCCTCTTATATATAAAAAACTACAAAACGTTTTATACATGCCCTTTATAGCTAAAACATGCTTTGTCTTATAACGCCGACGTTTTGACATAGACAAAAATGAAACAATTTATGGTCTGATTACATTTACCAACCTGCAGGGGCCGACAAGGCATACATTGCTGGTTATCTGAGTACATTGTAATAAAACTCAAGATAACCAGCAATGTATGCCGTGTCGGCCCCTGCAAGTTGGTCAATGTAATCAACCCTTTAATCTTAGCCATGAGGTTTTTAAAACGGTTGATAATTTTTATGAATTAACTGGAAAATTAGTTGTTGAGTGTGCTTTACTACTAAATTGTTTTGTATTCGGAATATGCAGCGTATTTTAAGTAACTCTAGTATTAATCTGATGAACCCGATTTCGAAACTCTTGTGTGCAAATGTTATCATTTGTAATTTAAAAACCGAAAACACATCAGTCAAATACCTTATATCAAATTGTTATTCCCTGAAAATTCCGGAAAACGAAAAAATGACAACACTGTGGGTAAGTATATCCATCTCACACGCGGTTACGCAGGGGCTTAATCTATTGGTTTCTCTATCTACGGGCCGAGACGACTTATTACAATGAGGATTTTTTTTTTTCAATTATGGCATCGCAAACTCTGTGCATACTGCCAGCGTCAAGTATAATTTTTGCATCAATTTTTTGCCACTAATGCCAGTAATAACAAAGTCAGTAAGTAAGTCGTCAGTAATCAGTCAGTCTAGTCAGTCCAACATTCAAGTAAAGCGATGGCTACTTTACTAGAACGTGTCCGATGGAATTTTGGAGGCAAGCAGAAAAAACATATTTTAGCACTGTTATTCTATTTCACAAACACTCGTGCACTGTCATTAACCTTTAACGAGCAAAACGCCATCAACTTTATCCGATATAACTCAAAAATACACTAAGAAAATGAAAATAAAACAAGAGCACAACTTGTTCCTTCAGACTTCCCGCCAAACCGCCAAAACCATCCAAAACTACTAGTATTATTTATTCTTATGACAAGGCCTTCGGCGTTAGGGATGCAAAGTTTTTAAAAATATCGATATATATCGAACTAAGTCGATATTTTATCGATATTTCTTCTTTTTTAAAGGTTTACTATAGTGTTAAATACTAGCTACACTGATCGCAAAGCATAACTAATCACACGCCAATTTGCTTGATATCAAAATAGACTCTTTTAACATAAATATCAGTATATTGTATTAAAAATTAATAATGATGTATAAATAATTCACTAGCAAATATAGAAGCCATAAATATATAATTTTATATACAATTGTAGATATCATTTGACAAATAAGATGTTGTATTGATTTTGTAACGTCGATTTAAATCTAACAGGATAAGAAACTCGGCGTCAAAAAAAATCGCATACATCGAAAATTTCGTTTTGAGTGAATACAGCTCATAATTAATTTATTATACCCTAAAAGATTAATATCGTTTAAAAGCGCAATTGATGACCTTTAAAATGAGGTAGTGTTTGTTTTTTTTAAACAATCATCGCTAAAAAATTTGAGTTTTAAACGAAAAGTCCCGAAATACGCGTTTGGTGGGTCACTATTGGGGTAAAGGTCAATTAAGGGTAATTCGCTATCCAGACGTTACTGAGGTCACACCTAAACAGTTACAGCAAGAAAAAAAAATTGAAAAATGGATACCACGCCAGAAGGAGCAGCTCAAGTGATTGCACTACTGCAATCTGGACTACGACAGGCCGAAGTTGCTCGGCGTCTGAATATCAGCCACTTTCGAGTGCGACGAGTATTCCAGGGAGACTTTGAGGAGACTGGCGGCTACATCAGGAGTGGTTTAGACGACTGGTACATTGTGATGACTTCTTTGCGGAGTCGTTTCTCCAACGCCGTTGAGCTCCAGCAGCAGCTTCGAGCAGCTCGCAGAGCATCCGTGAGCATTTCAAATATCAGAAAAAGACTACTAGAAAGGAATATTGTTGCCCCGTAGAGCCACTACCGGCCCCCAATAAAACTGAACGTAAAGCACCGGAATACCAGAAGAGAATTTCGCACTGGTCACGAGAATTGGACGTTCGACCAATGGAAAAAAGTCCTCTTTTCTGACGAAACGAGGGTGTGCCTTTACACCAACGATCGGCGCAGGAGAGTGTACAGGAGACAGGAGGAGCGGTACACGGCAGCCTGCACCGAAGAAACCGTTGGCTATGGGGGTGGATCCTGCATGTTCTGGGGCGGCATTACCATTGACGGGAGAACCGAACTTGTATGCGTTTCCCGGACTGGAGGTGGCCGTGGCCAGGGATCCCTGACTGCTGGACGCTACGTAGTGGAGATCCTGGATCCATATGTGGTCCCCTATGCTGATTTTATTGGACGTGGCTTCCAGTTTATGCACGAGAACGCCCGCTGCCATACAGCCCAGAGCTGTCGCGTGATCCTGCTCCTGCCACTTTCGATGAGCTTTATGATGCAGTCATTGAAGAGTGGAACAACATCCCTCAAGAAAGCATCGTGACGCTCATCAGGTCCATAACTGATCGCATGGCAGATCTGCGGAGGGCCAGAGGAGGCAACACTAGGTTTTAAGTTTAATTTTAAGCTTTGTTTTTTGTTATTGTTGTGTTTTCAATTTTTGCAATTTTAGTATAAATAAACGATTTTTCGTTTTTCGTGACAAATTTTCTTTTTTCCCTGCGTGGTTGAGTGTCAAATTTCATTTTCTGATAGAGGGTTTGATCGCCTTTCAAATGAGACCCCACAGTAATACCTTGTCATACATAATATACGGTTTACGATCGCTCGAAGGAAGGTCTTGAAGATGTGTGATATTTTTGGCGCCGAATTTATATCAAGAAAGCAGAATCATTATGATCTTTACTTCTTTAATACGAGTGCTAGTATTACGTAGAGAAATTAAGTTAAAAGTGTTTAATAAATTAATTAGTGCCGAAAATTGATGTGAAGTCTATAAAAAAAATTATACATAAATAATTCAACGGTTATGCACAGTATTTTTCTTTGGCCATCCAAATATTCTGTAATAATAGTTAAATAGTAATAGTAAATTTCCTTGTAAAGTCAACTGTTGACTTGACAGTGTACCTACAGCATTTGATGACCGTTCGGTCGTCAAGTACAGAATATTATTTTTTTCTAGACTTCATTGTTGCCAGCAGTATTTTACCTGATTTTGTGGTTACTTTAATTTGGCAGAGTCTTTCGATATTTCGTAACAATATTGAGTATTTTCCGATACCGATATATCGATATCAGCGTGTCGTCGATATCGATAAACATCGATATATTTAAGCGTCGATATATCGATATTTTTTCGGTTTTCCGATATATCGTTCATCCCTATTCGGCGTGTGAGGTCCCGTCACACACTGACTGTGATGAGTGACGTGTGTGAGTGACACTGAACTGACACAACAACTACTTACATAATAATAAATTAATAACTAAAGTTACTAAAGTTTTAACGAACGAACATTGTTTTTGTTTTCTTATTCATCGATGTGATTGATAAGATTAGTTTTACAAAATTGTTGAGTTTAAGTAGTGTTTTACTTATGAACCGCCACTGCTTCAAATTTAACAAATAGAGTATATTAAACACATAGTCAAAATGCCTACACAATATGACGAAGACCGTAACTGGGAAGGCGCGAATCACAATCAGTATGAAGTAAGTAAAAATAAAGAATAACGTAATAATCGTCTAACCGTGTTTTTGAACAACTACACCTTCAATGGTTTCGGAATCATATACTACTGAAAACGAAATGAATGAGAAATATTCAATATTTATATGGTTGTTGGACATCTTTTTGTAAACACCCATATTTGTGTAAATAAAAGTCTTAAGATGCCCCGCTCCTCCATACATAAATCTTAAATCTCAGTAGTGAACATGAACTTAAATAACAAGCACTTATTTTTCAAAACTAAAACAAATCTGTATTGTGTGTGCATGTGTGCCTTGTGCCTATATGTGTAATAGAGATTTTGTATTCAATGTAGGACTGAATTTAGTTAATTACTTTGAATAATGCCATATCTCTTTATAATTTAATTTATTAAGCCACTTAGGGTTTGAGTTCATAGATGTTCAGTGGATATACATATATATCTTTATCAGACTATTCACCTTTTTGTAAATGTATACATATATTCACCAACCCGCAATGCCAAGCGTGGTGACTATGGCAATAAACCCCCTTATGGCAGTCACAAGTAAACCTCGGCCCCCAGTCCCCGGCGGCCCCGCTATCCCTGGTTACGACAGCGGCCATGGTAACGGCGGGGCAGGGGGTGCTAAGAATCTCCGGCAGAGATTCGGCTGTCACAAAAGAAAACGACCTCTGCACCTGGCAACATACAACACCAGGACACTGAGAACCGACGAGAAGATACATGAGCTGGAAGCAGAGATAGATAAGTTACGCTGGAGTATCATAGGATTATCCGAAGTCCGAAGAGAGGGGGAGGACACGGTAATCCTTAAATCCGGTAACTTATTCTATCACCGGGAGGGCGAACATCTGTCCCAAGGTGGTGTGGGGTTTCTCGTCCACAAGTCCCTCGTCAACAACGTGACGAAAGTCGAAAGTGTGTCAGCAAGGGTAGCGTACCTTATACTCAGAATATCAAAACGGTATTCGCTGAAGGTCATACAGGTATACGCACCGACCGCGACACACCCAGACGATGAGGTTGAGGCTATGTATGAGGACGTCAGTAGAGCCATACATGCCTCTAAGACTCATTTCACGGTGGTGATGGGGGATTTCAATGCAAGACTGGGCACGCGAGACGGCGACGAGCAGAGAGTAGGGCCCTTTGGGTTTGGACAACGGAACCACCGAGGCCACTTGCTTGCTAACTTCTTGGAGAAGGAGAGCCTCTTTATGATGAACTCCTTCTTCAAGAAGAAGCCACAGCGCAAGTGGACTTGGATAAGCCCTAATGGTTCCACGAAAAGCGAGATAGACTTCATTTTGGCAGACAAACGGCACATATTTAATGATGTCTCCGTGATCAACAGGTTCAAAACCGGAAGTGATCACCGAATGGTACGAGGCACATTAAATATCAACATCAAGCTGGAACGGTCACGCCTGATGAAGTCTACGCTCCGACCAACACCTGTCCAAATTGAGGGCTCCGAGAACTTTCAGCTCAAGTTGCGAAATCGTTTCGCGGGCCTGGAAGAATGCGAGTCTGTGGACGAATACAACACCAGGATGGTACAAACCGTCTACGAGGTAGGGTCCAAGTTCTTTAAGGCCCCCTCCAGTGGTAGACCTCAAGTGCTCTCTGAACACACCCTCGGTCTTATAAAGGAAAGGCGTGAACTATGCATCCGGTCTCCGTCTTCAATGTTGAAATACAGGCAGCTTAATAAACAGATCTCTTGCAGCAGACGACGCGATCTGCGTGATCATAACACAAAGCGCGTCAAAAACACTATAGAGCGGAACCAAGGCACTAAAGTGTTCTCAAGGGATCTGAGTATTGGGCAAAGCCAGTTGACGACATTGAAGACGGAGTCTGGCGCTATAGTTTCGTCTAAGCCTGAAGTTCAGAGAGAAATTGAGGGGTACTACGGACGGTTGTACAGCTCCTCAAAAGCTCCCGTCACCAATGTGGTGAACGATAAAAGAGCCAAATTGACCCGACACTATACCGAAGATATCCCGGACGTCAGCCTGTACGAAATTAGAAGGGCCCTAAATCAGCTTAAAAACAACAAAGCACCGGGCGATGACGGTATCACATCTGAGCTGCTGAAAGCTGGAGGGAAACCCCTCCTAGTGGCGCTCCAAAAACTGTTCGATACCGTCATCAGTAGCGGAACTGTCCCGGAGGCATGGAGCAGAAGCGTGGTGGTACTGTTCTACAAAAAGGGCGACAAAGCCCTTTTAAAGAACTATAGACCCATCGCGCTTCTGAGCCACGTCTATAAGCTGTTCTCAAGGGTTCTTACTAATCGCATTGCGCGCAGGCTAGACGACTTCCAGCCTCCCGAACAAGCCGGATTCCGAAAAGGCTATAGTACCATGGACCACATACACACGCTGCGACAGGTTATACAAAAGACCGAGGAGTATAATCTGCCGCTATGTATTGCGTATGTGGACTATGAGAAAGCCTTCGATTCTATCGAGACCTGGGCAGTGCTAGAGTCTCTCCAGCGATGCCAGATTGACTATCGGTACATCGAGGTGTTGAAGTGTTTGTACAAAGCCGCAACCATGACAGTCCGAGTCCACGAAGGAAGCACTGGACCTATTCCAGTGCAGCGCGGAGTACGACAAGGGGATGTTATATCCCCGAAGCTGTTTACCGCTGCACTGGAAGACGTGTTCAAGCTGATGGAGTGGAACGGGCTGGGTATTAACATCAATGGCGAACACCTCACACACCTTCGATTTGCCGATGACATAGTAATCTTGGCGGAGAACCTGGAAGAGCTCAGCACTATGCTAGGTGACCTCCATAGCGCCTCACAAAGGGTGGGTCTTAAGATGAACATGGACAAGACGAAGATCATGTCTAACGTCCATGTCACACCTATACCGGTTGTTGTTGATGGCGCTACTCTCGAAGTTGTCGACGAGTACATCTACCTGGGACAAGCGATCCGTATGGGTAAGTCCAACTTCGAGAGAGAGGTAACTCGTAGAATCCAACTCGGTTGGGCAGCGTTCGGGAAATTACAAAGTGTCTTCTCGTCCAGAATACCTCAGTGCCTGAAGTCGAAAGTTTTCGAGCAGTGTGTGTTGCCAGTGATGACCTACGGCGCTGAGACGTGGTCTTTTACAGTTAGCCTTTTCATGACCTACGGCGCTGAGACGTGGTCTTTTACAGTTAGCCTTTTCCACAAGCTCAAGGTCGCTCAGCGAGCGATGGAGAGGGCTATGCTTGGTATTTCTCTACGCGACAGAATTCGTAATGATGAAATCCGTAGAAGAACTAAGGTTACCGACATAGCTCTCAAAATCTGCAAGCTGAAGTGGCAATGGGCAGGCCATATAGTTAGGAGGACCGACAACCGATGGGGAAGAAAGGTCCTTGAATGGAGACCACGTCTCGGCAAAAGGAGTACAGGCCGCCCTCCAACCAGGTGGACTGACGACCTGAAGAAGACAGCGGGTAGTCGCTGGATTCAGAAGGCCCAGGACCGGGAGGAGTGGCGAACGTTAGGGGAGGCCTATGTCCAGCAGTGGACAGTAAAAGGCTGATGGATGGATGGGATACATATATTGATTGCTTACTATATTGGTAACTAGCAAATTTAGTCCTAACAGTATCTGCTACTAATTCAATATTTGTATTTCTTTCCGCCTTTGTGTTTGTATGTATGATTACTGTTTTGTGCCTGTTTAATATTATTTGTTGAATCTATAGCTATCTCACACTCAGTAAATCATTAATGGAATAAAGCTAGCTGCTATCGCCAATGTTGCTCCCAGGCATTTATGCCATTTTATGGAGGCCCATTCAATGAGTAGCAAGTCACCACCTGCCTTACTTTAGATTTTTTTTATAGTCTGATCAGCAGGTGTCCCATAGTTTTCTGTAGCCCATATACCAGTCCCTCGTTATTTCACCCCCATAGACTCAATATTAGTTTTCCCTGTTTGTCCAATAGATTCTGTGCACCTGGAGGGGACTATCTTCGGGTCATATAAACTTTTATATCATATGGCTGGGGATGGTATCCTCCACGTGTAACCACATAACTACATTAAAGTGTCCCAAAGGGGTCTACGTGTTGGACATGTGTCCCCACGCAAGCCTTCCAAATGATGGGGTCAAGTAACATCTTCAACCTGTAACCGATAAAGAGAGATACATTATACAGTGTATAACTGTGGTGGGTCTTTGCTACTATACATGACTATCATTTTATTTATTACTTATGTCAATATATGACTGGATTATGTGGTAAACCTGGTTGGTAGAGATATTTGAGTTAGCATTACTCAAATGTCTCAACCAGCCTGGCTCTGGAAATGAACAAATGAGTTAAGCCAGATTATTAAATAACCATGTAATTTGACTCTATATCAATTGGTAATTGTTTATTGAAGGAAGAATCAGCTGAGGATGTCATTGACAACCCTGAGGAGGTCTTGCAAGAGTGTCTTGAAAAGTTTAAAACTCCAGACTATATTATGGAACCAGGAATATTCGGACAACTGAAAAGATATTTCCAAGCTGGTGGAAATCCAGAACAAGTTATTGAACAGTTATCTTTAAATTACAATGCTGTAGCTCAGATGGCTAACTTATTAGCAGAGTGGTTAATATTAGGAGGTAAGAAGTCTACAGAGTAAAATAAAGAACTCAGAATCATCCAAGGGACAATAAAAAAAAAGTTAGCTGCAAATATTTATTAAGCATGCCATACAGCAGATACTCTTCTTTGCAATGCAATGCATTTTTAATACAACACAGATATAGGGAAAACACTATTTAATATTTACTAGTTACAGAACAATGTTTGCCAGATCTCCTATTGACTTAGGTGGTAATTGTGCAAAAATGCCACTTGGATTATAAAATTCTGAGCCCTTAGAAAGATTAGAAATTACACTTAATTTCATCACTACAAGTATGAATGTTTCCGATATAAAACTAATATAAATATGTTTTATTAGGAGTAAAGGTAACAGAAGTGCAAGCTATGGTGGAAAACCATTTAAAAGATATGATTTTGAAAACATTTGACCCCAAAAAAGCAGACACAATTTTTACAGAAGAAGGTGAGGTAAGAATGTTTGCAATATCCAGTATGATTTAAATATGTGATTGTCTGTTATTTCTTATAACTGCTTGATTTTTCCGTTTAGACCCCTGCTTGGCTTACTGAAATGATTGAACATCCAACTTGGAGGTCACTAATATACAGATTGGCTGAAGAATACCCTGATTGCCTAATGTTAAACTTCACAATAAAGGTATATCTTTAATTTTTTAATAATAAAATAAAAAAATACTACAGATAGGCATATTATTTTTTGACCAAAAACTTTCGAAATCGAACTGTCGTGCCTGTCGAATCGAATCGAAGTACTTTTAATATTTTTGTTTTTTGTTTCAACCTTTTTTTATGTCCCACTGCTGGGCACAGGTCTCCTTCTCACAAGTGAGAGGGATTTAGGCCATAGTCCTCCACGCTGGCCAAGTGCGGATTGGTGGACGTCATGCTATCGAGAAATTATGAATATCTCTCTGGCATGCACAGTGATGGAGAACATCGTAATCAATCACGATATTTTCCATCACCGTGGAGCAGCGATAAATGCGCACATTACAAATTTCTTTGTCAGAGGTGCGCGCCGAGGATTTGAACCCGGGATCGATTGCGTCGAAGACCGCGGTTTCTTACCACTCCGCTATCGCTGCTCATATACTGTCGCTATGTTTGAATAAATACGAAAAAATATGAATATCCTTTTTTAACATGAATTTCATATATTTCTAGTTGATATCAGATGCTGGTTTTCAAGGCGAAATCACCAGCATATCAACAGCAGCCCAACAGATAGAAGTGTTTTCAAGAGTACTCAAATCTGCGATTGTGGGTTTCCTACAAAGCTCAGATGATTGGCAAAATAGTGTTACAGAGTGTGCAGTGAGTTATTTATTTCATTACAACATAAAACGTTGTTTTTTTTTTCATCTCTCCTCTGGGAGGCTAAGCGGATTGGTGGGATTCGAGAAATTATGAGTACCTAAGTCTCAGGCATGCATGGTGATGGAGAACATCGTAATTAAGTATCACAGTGTTATCCCTTTCCCTTAGAGCAGCGATAATATATTTGTTGACTATGTAATCTGAGATACTTTTAATGAGTTGTCCTCACACATTTGGTATGAAAAAAGCCAGTACAGTCAATTGAAACTAAATATTATTATTATTGATTTAAAAGACAAAATCATTTACAAAAATTTATAAAAATGATATTACTTTCCAGGCATAATTTAGTGACACCTTTTTAAGGTTTTTTGTTCAATTTTTTCATACATAGTGGCAACATCCTAATTAAGTTAATTATTTCGAAGTTTGAATCTGGTAACTCCGTGTTCCGCTCCGCAGTTTTTCTCTCGGCTTTCGCTGCCCGAAATTTCTAGTATCTACCAGCCTTTTTATTTAAAAAAAAATTATTAAATTGTATTAAAATTAAAATATTATTCTAGAAAATGGTTTGCCATGGTGCTCACACATATGTATATAGCCAAGTGATTGTGCATATACTGTCACAAGAACCACGAGGTGGTGCAATTATGAAAAGACTGAGTCAAGAAATAACACGCTGCGCCCAACAAAGGTATTTAATAATATGTACAATATTTTTCAAATTATCTATAAGGCAAGGCAATTTTAACCATTGCTATCTAAATATGTTATAATTAAACCCTGTTTACAGTTGTGTGATTCCTCTAAAAATAACATTTAAAAAATATTTTAATAAAAAATATCAAAACTTTTCAATTGTTGGAAAAAAATTGGTTTATACACTTAAATGAATAATTTCCTGATAGAAAAAAGTTTGAATTCCTATTTTTCAACAAATGGGACTATAGTTCATTAACAAAAAAACTATTTTCATCTTCCATATCCATGGATTGCAATAACCACTTAGCACAACGTAGGCTGCATGCTCCTGTGCTACTCTATTTAAAGGTGTGGACAGACGGACCTCATTTCAAATGCACTCAGGCTGCATTGCAGCTTCAATGATCCAATTGCATGTATTTAAGCTGCACATTGACTGTGTAATTTAATACATGAAAATAATACAAACTGCACAGTGCACACCAACTGAAATCGTGCTGGTTTGAAGTATTATTGCTGTCATTCCAATTGTAATCAAACCGAGAATTTGCAGTACAGTTGAAATGTGGTCTGTCAAGAGCCTAAATCAGTGTTGCAGTTTACCACTTTTAATGCTAAATTTAGCATATTTTCTCCTTATTTAGCCTGTGAATTCCAAACTTAGCATATTGCATAATTTTAGCATATTTTGTTTGAAAACCAGAGAGCCAAAAGCTTATTCACATAGTATATAACACTTTATTATATATACTAAAAAACCAAAACGCCAATATGTCGGACTTTAGAATAGTCTATGTTGCTTTCTTGCTTGCACAACATTTTAATTTATTTAGGCCCTAAATAAATTAAAATTATTATTTCAGCGGACACGATGTAACCCCTATAACATTGGCGTTGACCCCAGGAGAGTCTTGGCGAGGCGCTCGGACAGCTCTAGCCGCTATGCTGTCTCGAGGCGCTTTAAACCCTGCGGACATTTCAGTCCTATTTCGTGCCTACACTCAACCAGAACCACCGCCAGTCCATTTGATAAGAATTCCTCAATTTCTTGGTACGTAAAATATTTTTAGTGTTTTTACTTTATGCTTTATACAAATTACGTTATATTCTCGTGCGATGAGAATGGGATCCTATCTTCGGTCGGCAAACTTGCAATTTTATATATTTAAAAATATTTTCTAAACGCCCTTTTCCGATCTTTTGCTGACAATGCAGCTATAATATTTTAATATTATATGCGCTATTAAATAACCACAAATTCTGGTTCCGGTTAATCGCATAGTTGGGATATCTGACTGACGTTACTGACTGATTTTGACTTTGACCATTATTATATCGCCTAGTTTCAACGATATGGGGTAAAGAATGGATACAAACGTTCACTTGACATTGACAAAAGTATCAAACTTCGTCTATAAAAATTCTTGTTTGAAATGGTTATGATATACATAGGTACAAGATTATAATTTAAATTTAGTAATTAAGAATTGTACATCTTGTAACAAAATAAAAATATGTAGCTTCACAATTGGACGAGTTAAAGCGAAAATATTAAAATTAGGTATGCTTTTCGCCTACATAATAATAATATACAAAATTGTAACGATTTAAAAATATGAAATATCAAATTTAATGATTTCTGAGATTAGATGGACTGTATTTTTTAGAACTATTTTGCCAACCCTAATTTGAAAACTGTCATTTTTTATTTACTTTGGCAAGGTATTATTTCAAGAGCCCACGGCAACCAGACATTCGTTATTTTATAAAAGCTGAAAAAAATTCTGTGCATGTCGCCTATACAGGTGAAGGTGCGTACGGGCAGCGCGTACATTGGTACGCGTAGTCGGTTACGCGTCTCCTGGAACGCCACGTCCATAGAGACGTAAGCGTAGAGGCACGCGTACACTCTTGGAGAAGGCGTGCCTCACAAACCGACTCCCGCGCGAGCCGTCGGCAACTCGGCTCGGCAGTCGGTCAGGTCGGTCTCATGCCGCGCGTAACGACTACGCGTACCAATGTACGCGCTGTCCGTACGCACAGAGAGAACGCGCTCGATTACATGGATCGATTCAGCTCGCGTTTAAGTTCGTTGCGGTCTGTACAGGAGCTGTACGCGTAAAGACACACGAAACCGACTACGCGTACCAATGTCGTGCTATCCGACTACAGAGTTTAGAGATTTATTAAAGTTTAGGGGTGTCTGGCAGGGGATAGCAATTGTCATAAGTCACTAAGTGTCCGGCAATGGATGACGAAGTTTCTAAAGTTTTCCCGCAGAAAATGTACAAATCGAGCTTTATAAATTAACGAATTTTAGCTAATATTTATACATCTTTATTACCTGTTACCTGCCCAAGTAACCATAACCCACAATATATAGTCGCTGGTCGTTCTTACCTGTATAGGGGACATGCACAGAAAAACTTTCAACTTTTATAAATTAACGAAGTTCTGACCGTCGAGGGCTTACTAAACCCATTCTAATCGCGTGCGGATTATAAATATGTCTGTTAGCATTAAACTTATGACTTCTTGAAAGCCTCAGGTTTATAATTATAATATTCTAATATAAAAATGTCTTGACTTAATATTTCAGAACTATTAGTGGATTCGCTTTTCAAACTAGGCAGCAAATTAAATCCAGAACATAAATCAAAATATATGTACCTTCTGGCATATGCAGCCAGTGTTTGTGAGGGTATATCTTCCAACAAACCAGTTAAAGATGAATTGAAGGCCACAGTGCAAGCTATAGAGAAAATCCATGCAGTTTGCAGCAGTTCTGCAAGTTCCAGTGAACTCATTGCTGAATTACCATCGTTATACCACTGCATCAGGTAAAAAACAGCATATGTATTAATTAGGTTTGCATTATTAAGTTGAATACTTATAGGCTGTTCCGAAAAAGAATAGGCTTTGACTAGGCCTGGCGGTGCTGTTTATCATAAAATCTATTAACATGGACGTACCGAGGGGGGCAAGGGCAAGCAATTTGCCCGCTCCCCCCTGGATCAAGTTCCAGATTCAGGGATTCAAGAATCCCAAAAGATCTTCCAAATGAAAAAAGAAACCTATAAAGAATAAGCTAGATATTATGCTACCTCCTGCCGTTTCCTTTGTATATTTAACACTAGCGGTCGCCCGCGACTTTGTCCGCATGGACTTTGGTTTCCCTGTTTAGTGGCTTTCCCCGATAAATGGACTATTCAACACAACACTCAAATATTTTTTCAATTCGATCCAGTAGTTCCTGAGATTAGCGCGTTTAAATAGAAAATCTCTTCAGCTTTATATCTAATACCTATATTATTATAAAGAGTATTAGTATAGATTTGAGTACGTGCAAGCACGGGCGGCCGCTGGTGTCCAATAATTTAACTATACTTGATTATTGTAATAATTACATCAATCAACCTCCATCAGCTACATAAAGCAGATAATTATTTTATCACAATACCATTTTATTTCAGATTTCCAGTGGTTGGTATGGGAATACTCGTGTGGGTTGAATGTGTGGTAACAGAACCATCATATTTCAAATTATGCACAGAGCATTGTCCAGTGCATTTAGCTTTACTTGACGAGGTTGCTTCATGTCATCAGTTGCTGCACCACAGGCTCTTAAAATTACTTGTTCAGTTATTTGAATCTCCCCAAGATGAATTGGAAATTTTAGTTCAGGTATTTAGCAACTCATAACAAATCATTTCTTTCACATACTTTGCTATTACGTTAAAAAATATACTTTTTTAGCTTTATAAAGCAGCAAAATTAAAGAAAATTATTTTCTTAAAGAACGAATCGTGAGTGTAACTTGACATAATTATTTTTTTATGAACGGCTTAATTCACGTTACAATTTCGGGGCTGCCCGATGACCGATTAGTTTCGGACCTGAACGAGGCTTCATCGGTCCTCTGAGGCTTGTCAGTCTTTGGCGCGGCCTCCTAGCGACCGACCTAGTTCAGGTTCGTATCTGGTCGGGTTCACCCGAAAATGTTAATAATAATAATTTAATGTTAAGCCGTTTATAAATACATATACACTTAAAGAATAGTATCATAGATTGATTTAATTAATTATCATAAAGTGACGCGCTGACATATCTCACACAAATTGAATTTCATCACACACGTAAGCTGTGTAATAGAGCCTCATAGATGATACACGCTTGCAAATTTTAAATTAAAAAAAAATCTAATTTTAAAAATTAATCTAGCTATCTGTTTCAGTTGGAATTGAAGAAAATGCTTTTAGATCGCATGGTGAACCTGCTCAGCCGCGGCTGCGTAGTCCCCGTCTTGCGCTACATCAAGCAGTGCTGGCAACGCGGCGATACTGATATCTCTCTTATTCGATATTTTATAACAGAGGTAAATCATGTGAACGCGTACAGTGAAATTAATTAAGATACACACTATTTTATACTCGGCTTTAACACAATAAAAAACAACACATTACCCAAAAACACTTTATTATCCATGCCAACTTCAATCAAAACCGAATAAGTAGAATATACACTTATATGTACCCTGTGTCTCTGAGTACCTATATCCTAACATAGAGGAACATTTTATCACAACATTATGACCATAGTATTTCTTTTACGTTATATGAGTCCATTGTATTATTGCCCCACCTTCCATCTCTATTCTAAATGTGTTATTCAATATCGATAATCATTGTAATAAATCGTTAATATAAAAAGTGACTACTGATAAAATTATATTTTGAACTCTTCGCTCTCTCACGCTTACAGTTCTATAGCAGATTTATTTTCATGCTTAACTATTGATCATTATGAACTCTATACTACTCGACACTTCCTTTTTAAGGTCTTAGATGCTATCGCACCTCCCTACACACCCGAATTTGTACAATTAGTACTGCCTATGGTTGAAAATGAAGAAATCACTGGTACGATGCGAGCAGAAGGTGAAAACGATCCAGTTTCTGAGTTTATAGGTAACTCGTTGATTTGTTTCGTTAATTTTATTACATTATTTCTTGTGGCGTTCGGTTTTGGCCTATAAGAATAATAACGTTAAGAACGTCAGTCTTCATACAAGCGCGCTGTCAAAATTGAAGCACTATAGTATATTTCATTACAAGTGCGGAAAGGCTGTCATTGCAAGGAGTTCCGACAAATGTCTACCCGAGCCGAGGCGAAGCCGAAGGTGAGGGTTGACAGTCGGAACTCTTTCCAATGACGATTCCGCACGTGTACTGAACGACTATTTTTAATACAGTTGCGAAAAAATGAAGCAGTTTAATAAAATAATAAAAACTCGCAAAGAACATTTTTGAAAAATGGCGCCAACCGTAAAAGAATACCTATATCATAAGAATAAATAATAATTACATAGAACGGAATCTCCTTTGACCGGGTGGAAAACGCCGCTCTATTTTTATACCTACTTCCCCCTTCACCTCGTTACGCCCCTCTGTCGCCCAGGCGTGTTGACAGGGTTGTCAACTGTTAATACTGCTTTTTTATAGATAATATAGGTAGCTAAAATATAAGTTTTCCTTTACTTAAAAATCATTATTTTAGTTTAGTATTACAAAGTATGAGAATTATAAATACTTACCTACACTATAAATACCTGCTCATGAATAATAAATTATTATGAGTACCATACCAAATGAAGCCATTTAAGTAAGTATTACTTACCTACATAGGTGTAAGTACTTACGTAGTGTAGGTTTAAAATAAACGAATTACATATTAAGTATAACGTGCGTGCGCCAGTGCCGCGGCGCCGCAATCGCGAGGCAAAACAATCGAGAAAGTTTCAATGACCGATGGCGGGGGCTATTAAAAAATATTTTGGCGACATGTTAAAATGCTGTAGTTATCTAACATTTTTTTTATAATTGAGTGAAAGTGAAACAATTGGCTACACAAAAAGAACTGGTCACATCCTTTTGATAAATTAGGTACGGAAAAGGAATAATATTTAAAAAATATTACTTACCTTGCATCATCTTTGGGCAAACTAAAAAAACTTAAGTTTGGCATTGTTTTAGAATTGTTTGTACAACCAAACACACCACATTAACTTGGCGCCGTTATTGTAATTGACGCGCCCGTCATAGAGAAATTAAACACTACGTTTTACGTCCGAGACAGCCCGTCTTCAGTAGTCGGCTTAGCCGAAATTAAAGTGTAGGCTAATATCGTGACCTTGAGCCCGTTTTGAGCGGGAGTTTCCGTTCTACGTAGTATTATTTATTCTTATGCCTATATGCAGAGATTTTTTTGTTTTCTTCACCCATTCTGGGTAGGCAAAGGGAACTATGCCCATACAGCCAAGTCTTCAGTAGATTTTTTTTATTGATATGAAATGAAAATATTAATGAGATGAAATGAAATGAAACCTAACCTAACTCATTGAATCAAATCATTAAATCTGATATTAAACAAATTAGTAGCTTCTTTTTAGAAATATTTGCATGAATCATAAAAACTTCTAAAACTTCGTGGTTGGTTTTTTTCTTTTCAATAGACATTATTTTGACAGTTGGGAAAGAGAACGCACGAGTGCGGAAAAGGTTAAGAAAAAGCACGAGTGTGTAATAGCCCACTTCCCGCACGCTATACGTCGCTGCAATAAGTCACTTTTTGAGCAACTGTATTAAAAAATATATTCCTACAGCTGTAACATCTGACAAACAAAATATTTTTATTTTGACCAAATTAACTATATAATACTAAAAATATTGAAAACACTGTGAAAAGTTATTTTACGGAGCGGCCCGGCGTTTGGTGCCATTAATGGCACCAATCAATATGCTTCAAATTGGGCCCGCGAACTTGGTTTCTATAATGTATTTGTAATTATTCTAAGTAGAATAAGATCCCTATTTCTATAATGTAATTGTAATTATTCTAAGTAGAATAAGATAGAATAAGATCCCAGAGCCCTCAGATCTAAGTTATTTTAACAAACCTGATATTTTGAGGATTATTAGTATGACTGCACTGCTGTCTCGCTGCTGGGTACAGGTCTCCCCATTATTGAGGAGGCCTATAGCTTACTCCACCATTGGAGCAGCCTATTCGGTTGGTGAAGATGCTGGTTAGTGGCCATCCCGCTATCAGATGTTCTCAAACTGCTCACATTAGGCCTCCAACAAGGTTCAATAACTGTCATTGGATGGTTTAACGTGCCATCTGATGCATGGAAACGCTCATTAAATGCCATTAGTGGTTACCCATCTTACTGTACTTATGTAGTTTTGACTGTAATCTAGCTTGAATGCGCGCGCGACCAACTACTCAGTAGTACAACTGAAATCGTTCCCGGTGGTACAACTTGTCAATTTAAAATCCAATTAGAAATTTAATTTAAAAAATCCTAAACAAACTCAATGAATAAGCATGGAAATGGTGGCGCTGTGTATCACTTCTCATATTTGCATAATCTTAAAAATGACAGTTTCTGAACATGTTCCAATATAAGTTTAAAAAGTGTTAAGGTTTTAATATAATATTTTTTATTTTTCAGTTCACTGCAAAGCTCACTATGGGGTTGTTTAAAACAGCACAGCAAATAAATTAATAGATACAATACTTTTTTACATAAAAATTATGATTAATATTAAATAAGGTCTTGAAAAAATTAAAGCAGTTTTATTTTTGGTAGATTCGTATTTTTAGTGAAAACAAATGTATATTTAAATTTATATTTTTACTTTAATTTTCTGTTATTGCATAATATTGCTTACTTATCAAATCAGGCTCCTCTAGCAGCTTTTCTTTCATAATATCTTTTCAATGCCTGTTCAAACACTTCACCTACAGTTCTCTTTTTCCATATGTCAACCTTCACTTTTGGTTCAGTCACATCAGTTGAATTTGGATCATTTGGTGTAAGAGGTGGTTTAACTTCATCAATTTTACTGTCAGTATTTACTATTGGAGGCTTGGTATTAGATATTTCAAGGTCAGTTTTCTTTTCCTTGCCATCCTCTTCATCACTTGACTCGTCAATTGAAAAATCTGAATCAGCATCAATATTAGGGTCAAGTTGTTTTGATTTTTTTGATATTCTAATGTCTTCTAAATTGCAACGATTGATTTCTTCATCTGAATCTTCAATTTCACCTTCAGAGAGGTTTTTATGACTGTCACGTGATATCTTCCTCTTTCGGTAATTTCTTTTTTTAGGAGACTGCTGCTGTTCTGGTTCATCTTTAGAATTTTCACTTTTATCTTCGCTATTTGATTTATTTCGAACTTTCTTTGCTGCTTCATCTGATCCTAATTTTTGCTCATACAAATGTCGATAAAATCCACCTGAAATCAACAATCATTTTATATTTTATTGCATCTCTCAATGGTAATACTAACCAATTTAAATCTATATAATTACATAAAATAAACGATTTAATTTGAATTTAAACCATTTTTGGATTTTTATTTTTGATCAATAGTGTTAACTAAAGTATACCAGTAGAGTATTAATAAGGAATACATGCTCTGAAATTAATTATCTCTACTAATATTATAAATTCTAAAATAAGACAGACAGAGGTCTGTCTGTCTATCTGCTATGATTTCCCGCTTAAACTACTGAACCAATTTTAATGAAATTTGGAACACAGAGTAGACCTTGGAAAAGGACATAGGATGGTTTCTATCCAACGGGAACCTATAAAACGGGACCACGCAGACGAAGCCGCTGGCGGAATGCTAGTTTAGAAATAAATCATAAGAGTTATGATGCTAATTCTAACCTAGGTCCTTTTGACGTGTTACATCTCCAATACTCTCTAAGTATTCTTCATATTTCTCACGTTCTTCTTCTTTTCGTAATTCTTCTAATTTCTTTTTGTAAGCTGAAGTAACAAATATTTCCTTATCTGCAAATTCATCCCCTTCTTTTTCCCTTTCTTTCTGTATCTGCAACAATTTCATAAAAAATACTGTAAATCATTAGCAACATGCACATTCAAAATCATGCAAATTTACAGTATGAAAAGAAAGTGCAAGAACACATTCAAATAAAACTAAATTGCTCTATAAATGAAATTTTTACAAGGATCTTCTGGTATGTGACAAACAAATATAAAAATAAGATACTTTAATGCCACACAAATCACAATCTGGGAAAACAATATAATTATTGTAAAAAATTGCATACTTGTCTCTCAACACGACGCTCATTTTCAATTTTTCTTTTGTTTGCTGTTTTTATAAGATTCTCTATGTACTTAGGCTTCCTCTCAGTTTTATTTTTCTCTTTTTTAGAATCCTTTTTGGTAGCTAGTGAATCATATATTTCATCATATTGGTAAACAGTAGGATCCTCCATTATAGCCTTTTCTTGAGTAATTTTTGCCTGTAATATAAGGAATACAAAATCATAGCCATGCATTAGGCAGCTGTCACCTATATTTACTAAAACAAAAACAAATAAACATGCTGTGAATTTGCCATTTTAAAGATAATGCCCCAAATACCAGGCATATGCTCCTTTAACACTAAATTTTAACCATATAAAACTAAACATTTTTTAATGGACTCTGCATTCAAACATATTTTAGTGTTGGCTTTGGTAAGGTAAAAATGATAACTATATTTTTTTAAATTTGAATGGAGTTGCAGACGAGCATGCAAGCCATGTGGTGTTAAGTGGTTGCTGCAACCCATAGACATTACATCTCAAGCAAGCATAGGTAAGTCTTGTCTGAGATCATATGCAGTTACACTGCTACTCCGGAGGCTGGTGGTCGCCTCATGTAAGTGTAGCCGGCAACTGCACCTTTCCACCGAAACACAATAGAATTGGTTCACGGCAGAAGTGGGTGCAGCGGTGGTACTTCCCCAGGCGAACCATAATAGTTCTACCACCTACAAAATATTATTACTCTGTGAAAGGTTCAATAGTATAGTTACTTGCTTACACAAACTACAATACAAATAATTCAAATAAAAACTGGTTTTGGTTTTTTTACTAACCTGTCTGTTGATATTGTCGCTTGGCCTTAATAATATAGGTTTTTTATTTAATTCTTCTTCGGAGTCTGAATCGTCTCCAAAGACATTATGAGCTGATTTAAAGCTAAGTTTTGAAGGTTTATCTTTATCAGGTAAAATAAGGCCATACCTATAAACATAATAGATCATTATTAACAAATTGTTTTCACTGGATTATACTCATTACTAACATAGTTAATAAACTAGCTGTGGCCACCATCAAGTATTTTAATCATTCCCATATCTGTCAATGTTCCCAGCCTGCCTGCTTGAGCATTAATTATTGTTCTGATGCAGAATCATATTAAAACTTTGTCATCTTCTAAGGTATTCATTAGCGGCGATGGCAGAGTGGTAAGGACCGCAGTCCCGACGCGGCAGGTGCCGGGTTCAAATCCTCGGCGTGCACCTCTGATAAAATAAATTTGTAATGTGCGCATTTATCGCTGCTCCACAGTGATGGAAAATATTGTGTTATTTAATAGATTACAATATTTTCCATCGCCATGCATGCCTGAAAGAAACTCATAATTTCTCAAAGCATCATACCTTTGAGAAAGTATGAGTTGAAATTTCTCAAAGGTATGATGTCCACCAATCCACACTAGTCCAGAGTGGTAGACTATGGCCTAAATCCCTCTCAGTTGTTAGAGGAGACCTGTGCCCAACAGTGGGACATAAAAAAAAGGTATTCATTAAAATTAAATGATGTAAACTGCAATTTTATTCAAAATCAAATACTTTTAATAGGATGTTCTTTATGATATGGATTAAAACTACAGTTATATGTTTATATTTAAATTTAAAAAATGGATTATTTTAGAACAAATTTTATAAGCATAAAAAATGTTATAATAAGTCAACCTTAATAGATAGACTTCTGCTGACTTTTTAAGAGGAACAATAATTTTACCTTGATTTTGCAAAACTTTTAAGTAACGAGATGTTTTACTACACTACTACTAGTTTTATAATAAAGGTTATTTAGATGCAGCTAAATAACCTTTATTATACCAACTAATCTTTATTGTGGTGCAAACGTTGCAGGAAAAAATACAGTACACATACAATTAAAAACTTACTTCTTATTGTCAGCCATTCTAACGTTCCTCTCCAATATTCAATCAATTTGAGTCTATTCTTTAAAAAAATCTGTTTCTGCTATTTCCACAAGTAAATTCCTTTTAAATATTGTCGTATTTCGTCCAAGTGAAAGTTTACAGCATTTGCAGATTTTGCAGAAGTCACGCACGTCACTGTCACTAGTGTCACTTGATTTAAAATAGTTTTTTTTTCAATAATGGCATCGTTAACGCCGTGCATATTGCCAGCATCAACTATAATTTTTGCTTCATTGCATTCATTTTGCCCGTTTTCTTGAAACTAAGTCTGTCAGATGGCCAAGTAAAGAGTTAGCTACTTTTCTAGAACATGTCTAATAAGTTACTACTATGTATTTCACAAACACTCGCGCACTGTAATCAACGTATATTGAAAAAAAAGTCGCATTTTATTTATTTACTAGCTGTGCGCCGCGGTTTCACCCGCGTTAGAGAGGATCATTAGCATAAAGTGAAGTCCCTTCTGAAGTGCCGTGGGCCGGCTTTTTTGTAGGACTATTTAAGATAAACATTTCCATCATACATTACGAATGTGTAACTCTAGCGGTTTTGGCAGCGCACGCCAGAATAGCTCGCAGATGGTAGATTTTTTCCTACTTACTTGACACTTATCGTCATATTTTAGACAATTCACACAATATCTTTATAAATTGTAGCCTATGTGTTATTCTGATGTATAAGCTATAACATTGTAAACTTTCATTTAAATCCATTCAGTAGTTTTTACGTACAGATATATTTTTTTTTTCAGATTTTTCCACCCACTTCCACCCACCGCGTTCAAACTCCCTTACTATCATCTACGTACTAAGGGGTATTTACCACCCCAACGGGAAGTTGATTGGAGTTAATGATAATAGAGAAAACCGTGTCTTTACGTACAAAGAAAACCCTTTACTTTTTATATATATATTAAGATTACAATTTCTTTAGACCTGCTTTTAGTTCATGGATGCAAATTGTTATTAATTCTCACTTGCTTTAAATGTAACTTTTACAAACAACAATTTAAAAATACATTAGAATTCGAATGACTGAAACATATTATTCATTAATATAAAAACTGTAGTCTATTTTGCTGCAGCAAATGATATCGGTACCGGATTACCTACTGGGGGCTCAAAGAAACAAAAAAAAAAACATTCGGGTTTAACCTCCAAAGTAAAAATCAAGCATATTGACTTCTTTAAAGCACGTTCACTAGATTCTTTCTACTGCTTGAATTATTGTTTTAACTTGCACATACAGTGGTGTCTCCAAGTTTCATTAATCGTTACAAATGTATTACAAAATCTGAAAGCACAATCTCAAACATTTTAACACTTAAGGACCCGCGCTTCAAATTGCAACTCTGACACTCGCTACCGGGTCCTGCGGACCCAGACAATATTACGTGTTTATTCGAAAACTTATCAATGAAAGTGGTTGGTGTTTTTACATATCATTAATAATGTCCAAAAAATAAACAAATATTTAATATAATACGAATATTTATTGTTTTACTAATTCAAATTGCCAGTACAAAAATATAACGAATTTTGGCATTTTTTTATTACTAAACTTAAACATAAAGCTGTAAATGCTGTAACGATACATTTTTAACAAAATCTTCTTTACTTTAATATACTACTATAATGTGTCTGCTAAGACAAAATATAATTAGGAGATCAATCATCATAGGAACAAGCAAAATCAACTAATTTAATATTATAATTTTTGGTATATAAGTAATCACTTTCTATCATAGTTCAACATTTTTCTTTATAAAACTAAGCTATAACAATTTGCACAAATTTGTTTCGTATGTTCTCCACAAAGTGGTGTATAACATTTTACGCAGAAAACCTTGGTTTTTCTGTCTTTTTTCCAATTACAGAGACCGCAACGTACTTTTCGTCCACTCGTTGGCAGGGGTGCGCTGGATGTTGCAGTTGGTTCTACTTCTGGTAATATGTTTCGGATACGGGTTTTGGTATGCTGGGGAATATTAGTAATAGAATTTCTTACACGTAGATGTGGCTCAAAGGCCGGTTGGTCGCTATTTTCTACGAAATGAAGTAACAAAATTAGTAAACAAACATAAATAACTAGATGAAAAAACACTTACGTATTTAGTCGCTACCGGGTCCAACGGACCCATAGGCACCTTTTACGTCCGTAGCACTCAGACACAGCACGCTAACTCATAGTTAAGATCGCGATCTATCGCCTCATCCTATTGTCGAAAGGTACTAATAGCGGCAACGTCGCAAACTTCTTAGTTTTTAAGTAATTCAACAAAATACAAGGCACTGGGTCCACTGGACCCAGTAGCGAGTCCTTAAGTGTTAAAACAGTCACCAGAAATTATTAAAGAAAGCAAATTAGGTTGGAAAATCCTCATGTACAAATCGGCAACCTACTGGAAAAGTTCTTTGAAATTCATATCTTGTGTGCAGTTTCATGGGCGTACCCAGGGGGGGCAGGGGGGGGCAGCTGCCCCCCCCTGGATCAAGGTCCAGATTCAGGGATTCAAAAATCCCAAAAGATCGCCTAAGCGAAAAAAGAAACCTATAAAGAGTACGCTAGATAATATGCTACCTCCTGTTGTTTCCTTTGTATATTTAATATTTTGTATGCGTGTCCTCGTATAATAGACCAGAGTCGATAATTTTGAAAATGGTAAAAAGTGAAAAAAAAATTATAGTAACATGAAAACCATTGGAAAAGGTAGAGAATACAACAAAAATGAAAGGAAAAATTTTACGAAATACGTAAGTATACAATATAACATAAAATCTTATGTTTTTCGAGTAATTTAAGTATAAATTTTATAAATAGGCCAAAATTGTACATAATGATTCAAAAGAAAAATGGATTCGAGTTTTCATTATTTGTATTTTCTGAGAACATTTACTGTAGTATGGTATATTTTTATACCATTAGAAATAAGAGATTTCATCGAACGTAAAGCACACCGACCTTTTAAATTAAAAAACTAAAAACCACGCTTTTTGAAAATACGAACTAAAAAGTTAAAAAATAAGAAGAAAATGTATTTTACTGTAAAAAAAAGCGTAGGATGGTTTTTAAGATACTATTGACACCGCACCCCACGCTTTTTTTTTACAGTAAAATACATTTTCTTCTTACTTTTATTTTTTAGTTCGTATTTTCACAAAAGCGTGTTTTTTTTGTTTTTTAAAGTACATTATTTATTTTTAATTTTTAGTTGGATTTTTTTTCATATTATTGCATTGTCATCGGCCCTTGACCCCTGTGCAAATTTTCAAGTTAATCAGATGTTTAGAAGTAGGTGAAAATGAAGTTAAAAGATTCCGTTACATACATACATACAGGTCAAGCTAATATAAGCGTGTTAAAAATATAAAACTTAATATTTGTTTCATTAAGGACCTTAGGCCGCGAACTTATCAGCCGCCCCTCATATATATTTTTTTATCCTGATGATCCTAGTTAGGACTTTAACATAAAGTTATGAGATTATTTTATTGTCATCGGCCCTTGAACCCTGTGCAAATTTTCAAGTTATTCAGACTTCTAGAAGTAAGTGAAAAGGAAGTTAAAAGATTCTGTTACATACATACATACAGGTCAAGCTAATAAAAGCGTGTTAAAAAAGCAGATAATTTAACGTGATAATTTTCCATTGAAAACTAGGGTGATTTTTCAAAATGAGGTGAAAAAATAAATATTTTAAACCGAAAAAATTACTGTGTGTTTGGTTCATAAAAAGGTAGGTTATCACCAAATTTTGTGAAAAAATATTTTTTTAGCAAAAGATAAAAATAAAAAATCAAAAACTTAGTTATTGATCTTATTTCAAAATTTATGTCAAATATTCAATTTCACATAAATTTTGAAGTTATTTGAAAAAAGTGTAAATACAAAAGTTGTAAACATGTAGATCTTTTTATTACCTACAACTTTGCCATTTAACTTTTTTTTATAGAACTTGTAGTTTTTCCGGAAATCGACATAAATCTAAAAGACACAACAATAAGTTGTGCTCAATACCTTCCAAAACTAAACAATATCATAATAGTGTATTTTGCATGGGACCAAAAATATACAATAATCTACCAGACTCCCTAAAAACTAAAACTATTAATGAATTTAAAAAAGAACTTAAAATGTATTTAACTAAAAAAGCGTACTATTCGGTCACTGAGTTCCTAAACGATAAATAATAATATATATAATAAAATATTAACTAAAATAAATGACATAAATAAGATATTTCGCGGGATAAAAACCTGGGAGGTTTTTTTTCCGCCAGCTTTTTTTCCTCTCAGCATACAAAAACCCATCATGGTGGGTGCCCAAAGCTGATGACGGTCAACCACGTATGGTTCAAATAAAATAAAATAAATTTGTATAAAAAGCACAAACTTGGGTTAAATTGAATTTAAGTAGCTAAAGTGATAATAATGTAAAATTATTTAAGTATACTGTGTATTTTAGTGTTTACTGTACATAATTAGTTTATAATTTAACTTGTAATTTTATTATATAACTTTTACAATAAAATTTGTACACCCTAAAGGGTAAATATGGCGATCTAAATATTTTTGTAAAACCTTTTTTGCTACCCATATTTGTGCAAATAAAATATTTTCATTTCATTTCATTTCATCGTTATTTACCCTTAAAAACTCACCCCCTCCCCCTTCTCGATCTCAGATCGCGCGTAAAAAATTTTCCTTTTACATATTCTCTACCTTTTTCAATGGGTTTCATCCTAGTATTATTTTTTTTGGTCTCAAAAATTATCGACACTGGTCTATAACGTGATAACGTGAAAGGCGGTATACGGTATACGCGGTATACGCGCGGTACCCAGCTTGAAAAAATTTGCCCGCCCCCCGACCAACAACCTAAAAATCCCCCCCCCCCCCCGACCAAAATTTTTCCCCCTTGCCCCTCCTGGCCAAGACTTTGCCCCCCTGGCCAAGACTTTGCCCCCTCCTGGCCAAGACTTTGCCCCCCCCTGGCCAAGAACCTGGGTACGCCCATGTGCAGTTTCCTTCATAGAAAATGTTCTTTTCTCTCTCTCTCTCTCTCTCTCTCTCTCTCTCTCTCTCTCTCTCTCTCTCTCTCTCTCTCTCTTAGTTAATATGTTTGAATTCAGCAAACCACTTCACATTAGACTGATGTTGAATTCATGTCATCGTAGTTTTTTTACGACCTTTTTCTTGTTACAATTTTTCCTAATTTTAACCACTTGGGAAAAAATTTAAGGTAATCTCTTGACGTCTTCGGAGGGTACCGGGCTCGATTCCCGGCGAAGCATGAATGATGAGTTTAAATTTTTTGTGTGTATGAGTTTAAAATGTTTGTCACGTGTTTGTATTTCTCTCTGTGTGTCCATGGCACCCACGACACAAGGTATAACTACCCTACCTTATTATGAAACCAAATACATAATATACTACCATGACAAAATATTGCGCACAACCTAAGAGGAAGTATACCTATCAGTGTTTATTATTCTGTGGGTCGCTTAACAGGTAGGTCGCTAAATCTAGCTCGGGGATTGCAAGCAAAAGAAAATAAACCAAGATTCTCAATAAAAGCAAAACTATTCTTTTATTTTTACTTCCTTTTTATTCCTTTATTTTAATTCCAGTGTTCTTTAGCTCTAGTTATTGTATGTAGCAATATGTTGGTAATGTAGCAATATTTTGTAAAAAAAATATATCATAAAGGTAGGTACGTATTTTCTGTGTATCAGTTCTTGACTTTAGTTTAGCCCAAGGGACTTTTCAATTTTAAAGGAATTTTTTAATCTTTAAATGGTTCGCTATATTTTTCAACATATAAAGGGGGTCGCAGGTTCAAAAGGTTGAAAAACACGAAACCTGTTTAAGAAAACAATGATGGTAAGTAATAGTATATAGTAAGATAAAAGTACAAAAAAAATTCGTGTGAAAGGCCTAAAATTTATCAGTTCTGAAATTCAAATAAAAAATCCTCGTAGTTTAGGTCTAACTGAATAAATAAGAAGGTAAGTAGGTACCTCAGGTAGGTACATACATAATTATTAAAAACAAAGCTTAGTAAATATTTTTTTATTATATTATTTTTTATTTAATATAGGTATTCATGTAGCATTTTTTAACTTCATATCTATTCTCTTTCTGAACATATAATATATTTGATGTAAAGAGTAGATAGGTACCTACTTAAATAAATTTTTAAGAAATTACCGGCAAATCAGATTGACGTGTTGCTTCTCCTGCCTTTACCTCGAATTCTGCGATTTTTTTCCACCAAATAACTGCCCCCAATACGTCTGTAGATTAGTCCACGAATCCTGAAATAAAATAAATGTAATTTTTCTATATATTATATTATAGAAACAATATTCGAAAATCTATATACGATGATACGACACGATAGGTACTACACATAGTACCGGCACGTCAGTTGGCAAGAATGGTCAGAAGACGTTTTTAAATAAGTAAAACGTACCTATATGGTAAAACCGGGATAGATGCCGCAGTGGGATAGATACCTCATTTCCAATATACCGGACTTCCATAACTCGTGATTACGAATTATTATTTTTAATCGAAACCGAGGCAGAGGCACCCCACACCTTATTTCTCCACAGACGTACTGTCCTGTACAAAGGACGTGTCTAAGACACGGTGTTTTGCTTCTACGTACGTTAATCTCCGCAGCCAACGCGAGAAATGCGTCAGTGTCAACGTTAGTATTGGCCGATGCATAACTTTGTAAATAAACATAAATTCTGTTATATTTTTACCTACCTTAATGCCGTACCTCTTATAAGTGCACATCTAGATGCAATGGCAACTTTTTGTTTATACTTTTTTCAATAAATAAAAGCGCATCTACCCTTAGAGTATATAGTATTATAGGTTTCATATATTTTAATCTAAGCATCTACCCATACCAAAAAGGATAGTTGCCATTAGAATAAATTATTTATTCTTATGTAGTTGCCTCAATTTTTTGAGGTAGTTATTGTTTAGGTTATTTACGGCTTTTATTTTCTTCAATTATGGCATCGCAAACTCTGCATATTGCCAGCGTCAAGTATAAATTTTGCATCACGTTTTTGCCAGTTTCGGTGAAACTGGACGAGTAATAATAGGTAAAGTCAGTAAGTCGTAAGTAACCAGTCAGTCAAGTCAGTCAGACATTCAAGTAAAGCGATGGCTTCTTTACCAGAACGTGACTGATGGAATTTTGGTGGCAAGCTGAAAAAACATATTTTAGCACTGTTATTTTAATTCACAACACTCGTGCACTACAATTAACCTAGATCGAACAAAATGCCATCAAATTTATCCGATATAATATAACTCAAAAATACACAAAGAAAGTAAAAATAAAACAAGAGCACAATATGTCTTTTTTGACTTCCCGCCAAAACTCCGCTAAGGGCTTCTATCTATCTGTGGCGCAATGGTTACCATACCCGACTGCTGTACGGAGAGTCCCGGGTTCGATTCCTGGCGAAGCAGAAATTTGAATGATAAGTTCAAAAATTCTGTTCTTGGTCTGAGTGTTTTTGTTTCTGTCTTTGTGTGTGTCCATGGTACCCACGACTTTACGTGGGGCTATGAGTTTGAAGCGTTATAAAAAATAAGGGCATAATTTTATTATGTTAATTTAAGCACACAACTTTAGCTTTCGTTGAAGCGTCTTGTATGGTACAGTACGTCATATGAGCGTTTGAAATCCCCCGATGAATGATATGAAACACTGAAACACTTGTACACAATGCTTTGATTCATGTTGCTACTCCAGTAAAGGCTTTTGGTGGCTTTAGGGGTAGTGGAAATTATCCGAAGGTACATTATCAGATACTCCATTCTTAATATAAGATACTGCATTGGGGAGGCCAGTCAATATCATAGCACATCTCGTGAACCTGACGAGGTTAAATGACAAACCTAAACAACTCAGACTCAGTCTTCATGTTCATTGAATCGGCACTCATGAACACACTTATGAACTCATATAACTAATGATACTAAAACAACTTTTCTAGTATGAAATATAGAACGGGATATAGGGCATGTATCATTACTGGGTATTTCGGGGTGAGGCATCTATACATACAGGTAGGAATCTATCCCCCAAAAAAAGGGTTCAAAAAAAGTTCAATTTTACAAAATCTGTCATTATTGTGAAAGAAAACAAGTGAAAATGAAGCATTAAAGACCAAACTATCGAGGCAAATATTTTTTTTATGAGAAATTAATATATTTTTTAAATAATGAGGCAAAATCATAAAGTGGGGCATCTATCCCGGTTTTACTGCTCGCGATTGGTTGGCCCGGTGTACCCTCGCCTCTCGAGTACTCTTGAGTGCAACAGTGATGCCCATTTCGCGAAAAATAGCGATTTTTAATGTGACCTTGTTGTCGTGTTGTGCGGTCGCATATGAGATGGGTGGGTGGCTACTAGTCACAAAAATTTCTTGCGCGTTTTCGTGCCCGTCGGTGCCGGTTGGTATCGATAGATAATACGTAGTAGTTAGGTTGACCTTGTCAGAGGTCTTATAGACGGTTTGAAAACATCCGACTGCGCGGCGAATTGGCCACCTACCCGCATACCACCAACCCGCATTAGAGTAGCGTGGCGGAGTGAGAGCCTCCCCCAATAGCTATCCGAGCCAGCCAAAGCTATTATGTAATAGGAAAAACCACATTATTATTACCTTTTTAGCTTCTCGCCATTCTAGACTCCGAAGACGCGCTAGTCCTTTAAGGTTACGGTCAAGTATGGACAAGAATTCTGATCTTGAAATTTTCGGACTCTCTGTAGTTCCGTTGGTGCCTGAGTCAGGTTTCATCGTTACGGCCTGTAAATTAAATAAATTATTGTATATCTAGCAACTTATCATATTAGTTCCTAGCTAGCTAGTAGCTAGTAACCTACATTTCAAAGGATAATAATGAGGCACTAGGAAATAAGCTTATAGGACACATTGTATAGGTATCTATTTATTGTGTTACTGTTAAATAGGGTTAGGAGCTGAATGGAAAACGAATCGATTAGCGCAAAATAAGTTTTTTATAATAGGTATATAAAATTTTACAAATAAAAAAATTAAAAAGCTGGTTTCGGTTTATAGCATTTCTTTTAAATATAGGTAACACATGCCCATATTAACTTAACCAAGCGACGGGACGGAATGCGGAAGGCTAAGTTTTGACATAGTTTTTTTTTCAACCTTTTATATGTCCCACTGCTGGGCACAGGTCTCCTTCTCACAAGTGAGAGGGATTTAGGCCATAGTCCACCACGCTGGCCAAGTGCGGATTGGTGGAATATTGACATAGTTACCTACCCTATAATTAGCTAAATATTAATTTAAAACAGGAATACATACTTACATTGTCATCAACAAATTGATTACCAACTAAATCGGATATCTGATTATAGGCACTTTTCGTATCATTTATTTGCTGAAAGTTAAAGAAAGAAATCATGATTAATTAGTAGCCAATAAAAAATCTTGACGTAGGCTCTACTAGGCTTGATCCTAAAAGATAAACCATATTCCCATATACCCAACAAAATAACATCTAGGATAAGATTTTTATTTGTACGAGAAACACTGCTAGCGCGCGCTTGCATTCTTACAATTTTCCAAAACTTAAGGAGAGTTTAGCCTATGTTTTTTTTGCATTCAGAGCCATTATTATCCTCGTAAAAACATTATACATATAAAGTTACCTCTAATATGACATTAAAGATGGTCCCAAAAAATCCCCATTTTGGTTTTTCAGCTACACGTCTTCCTGCTCTCAGCGCCGATTCTCTAAATATACGGTCTTTTCCTATTGATAAATCTGCCGTTGGCTGTAAGATATTCAAAATTTATTAAAACTTAAGATGACATTGAAGTTTATAGCTAAAAAACGGATTCCTTAATAATAAATTATATTATTATTTAGCACAAAGCTCCAGTTCCAAGTATATTTAGGTACGAGTTCCCTGCGCGTAAACATTCCTGTTCTATTAAACTTCTGCTCCCAAAAAAATAAAATAGTTAAGTAGGTACCTACATCTAATATATAAAATTCTCGTGTCACGGGGTGCGTAATTGAACTCCTCCGAAACGGCTCGACCGATTTTCGTGAATCTTTGCAAGGATATCGGGTAGGTATGAGAATCGGACATCTATTTTTCATCCCCCTCTAAATGTTAAGGGTGGTAAATGTTAAGGGTAGTCCACCCTTAAATATTTATTTTTATTTTATTGGACAAAATTTTTTGTTTTTATTTTTTTATGATACATCATACTAAAATACACGCAACCCTAAATTTTCACCCCTCTATGATCAACCCTTATTTTTTATTTATTAATTAAAAACTTTAATTTTGCCGCGATTTCGTGAATCTTTGCAAGGATATCGGCTAGGGTGGAGAATCGGACATCTATTTTTCACCCCCCTAAATGTTAAGGGTGGTCCACCCTTAATTTTTTTTTGGACATTTTTTTTTTATTTCAATTTTTTTTTCTTTTTTTTTATTAAAAAATTATTATTACATCTATTTTTCATCCCCCCTAAATGTTAAGGGTGGTCCACCCTTAATTTTTTTAATTTTTTTGGACAATTTTATTTTGTTTTTATTTTAATTTTTTTTTTCTTATTTTTTTTATGATACATCATACTAAAATTTTATTTTTATTTTGTCATGACTTAGAATTTTAAAAAATCATCTGTCATCGTAAATTTATCATTAATTTCCAGTGCAATAATTATTTATTTACAATTTATTAATCTGACAAGGACAGCTTTAACTCTCAGTTAATTAAGTGATCTCATGTAAATAAATACGTGTTGTGAGCTCCCGCCAACAACGGCCATTACTGTACCTGTATATATTGTACTTTTTAATAAAATTTGCACACCGTGTGCAGTTTGATTCAACTTGAAAGATAGAATAGCTTACATCTCAATTTATAGTCGCATTATTAGGTATTTTACTACTGATACTTTAAGGCAGGACAACGTCTGCCGGGTTAGCTAGTATACCCATATAAGTAGTTTATTAACAGTTCATTACTTTTTGATTTTATAATAACTACAGCTTTATTGGGATGTGGTAGAAAGATTTTTTTAAGCAGAATAGAGCAATAAGATGTGTGATCGCTAAAGAGCGTCTTCTATAGCGCTTAGTCGAAGTCAAGTCAGTCCAGAGACGGGAAAGATCACAGGACCCCGCATGTACCAATGCTTCCTAGAACCACGCGTTTTTGGTAATACTTATGTAGTGGTAGGAGGCCCATCGTCGTCTTTTAACGACGCACTATGCTTATTAAGGAGGCAGCTGTAAACCAACTCAAATCAACTCCACTCCATCCATCCATCAGCCTTTTATAGTCCACTGCTAGACATAGGCATCCCCTAACGTTCGCCACTCTTCCCGGTCCTGTGCCTTCTGAATCCAGCGACTACCCGCTGTCTTCTTCAGGTCATCAGTCCACCTGGTAGGTGGGCGGCCTGTACTCCTTTTGCCGAGACGTGGTCGCCATTCGAGGACCTTTCTTCCCCATCGATTGTCAGTCCTCTTTACATATGGCCTGCCCATTGCCACTTCAGCTTGCAGATTTTGAGAGCTATGTCGGGTACGCCCATGAGCTTGCTTTTTTTGTAGAAGCGTGCTTATAGTTTCAAACTTATAAGTACCTACTTACTTATATTTTATTATGTTTGTCTTCATACACTTCATACACATAGACTGACGACCTAAAGAAGATAGCGGGAAACCGCTGGATTCAGAGAGCGCAGGACCGGACGGAGTGGCGAACATTACGGGAGGCCTACTATGTTCAGCAGTGGACTTTAAAAGGCTGATGGATAGTTGGATGGATGACCCAGTTTGAAGGACTTGCCCCCCCCCCCCTTACTAAGAACCTGGGTACGCCCAAGAACAAGCTGACTATTGACTGTAAATAACAGGCAATTTTCTTAGACTAAGTATTTTTTTAAAAAGCACAGGTTACGATCGGCGATTTGCGTAGCGCGTGCATCGATGCTGACCACGTTTTGTTCCTTGGACGGAATCGCGCATTTCGAATGATCGCTGCCTGCGTTTATGCCATGCGTTTAGCGACTAAACCGTCGATACTACTACCGTTTTATGAGAAGTTATTCGAAGTCGTTTGCTATAAGAACTTTAAAATGCCATTTTTCTAATTGAAATAATTTTCTAAGTTTTAATGCCTATTCAAGGTCACCTTTGGTCATCTCATTCACATACTTCTATTTTAAATCATGCAAAGCTGTCCATTAACATGCAAAACCTTATTCGTAAAAAAATAAAACTTCTTAAAAGTAAGCATTTACTTATAGCTAAAATATATTTTATCTTATTTTTAATAGGGACGATTTATATCTAATGAACAAGATCGAGGCAAAACATATTCTAGCTATTGAGCCTGAAACACTCTTGAATTTGTTTTTTAACAACCACAACCAATCACCAATGACGTAGAATACTGAAAAAAATTCCCTTGAATACGTGTATATAAGTACTAACAGGTTGTGCTGTAAAGAGCGGGACGATGACTGCAATAAGAGTAATTATCACCAAGACCGAGCACTGTTCAAGACGTCCCATTATATTATTGCCGTCGATTTCCCAATATATTTCTGAAAAAAAGCTTCATGATTAATATAAATTACTGTATTTATAACATAAATGTTGGCTAACTAATATTAAACAAATACAATTAACATAATGAATATACTATAAAAAAAACTACCTAAATCCTCAGATAAAATAAAAAGTAGCCTAAATCATTAAGTTATTCAAAATGAATGGTGAATATTTCTAGTAGGTCTATTAAATATTTGTGGAACCCAATTAAAAGTAGTTTCTTACAATCAAGTTTTTATAATTTTAGGCAATATAAACCTAAGAATGATAAGAAATAAGCTTGTTTTACTTAATTAACAAATTTTAATTCAAAAAGTTAATAACGTGATCTCTCATTGATCACGTTATTTACGTATTTTTCAGTGCATCTTTTCAATTGTATGTTGACAAATCCTTACAATTTTCAAATCTTTTTATACCTCACTTATATAACAATAGATTATTTATGATATATATTTAAGAAACTCGTTTATCAAACCATATAAAAATCATAACAAACTACTTCTTACAAAATTTTTCGTTGCCTAGTTTTTAGTGTGTCCTGTAAAATTTGATCTGATGGAGTTACGAGCTTTCGTTTCGACACTTAGTAGATGATATATACGAATTCGAGCTTGACCAGCGCGGTGCTCAGTAGTGCGACATATTAAATTAAAGGTAAAATATTTTGCAACATTACATACGATTTTTGCAGAATCGAGCGCTTACTTACCTACTTCCCTATTACGTGATTCAAACGATCTTTGGTATGTAAGTACTTGCCAAAGTACCTGTCAACGTGCTCCTGTAAATGCGTTTTTTTTAAACTTAACTTAATTTTTTTTTACACTAATACATTTTTGTACGCATGCAGTTAACTGGTTAATAAATAAAGCATGACCTGTCGTCCTAGTAAATATGAAGCATGTAGAATTTATGACAACAAATTAATTTTCTCTACTTCAATAGAACATGACCATTTCTCCTTAGTAGGGGTACTTACATTGTTAAATGTCTTAAAAACATTTTGTCTTTGAACGCTTCCTCTTCCTTCTAATTCATAGAATGTCACATATTAATACCTATTTATAAGTAGGTAAGTCTCAGATACATTAGGGGCCAATTTCTGCGCAAAACAAGACACGCAACAACCAACGTAGACCACATAACATAATCTATGTATGTACCTACATGCTAATGTTAGAAATGTCGCCGGAGGTTTTGGCGATTAATGCTGCATACCTACTACCTACTTGTTTTGGCAGTGAAACGTAAGCTAAAGGGAAGGTGGTGGATGTGAAATTATTTACTAAGGATAAAAAAGAAATAATATTTATGGGATCTCGAGTGTCAGATGGATCATTTGTAATGATGTTGGACACAGCAATCGCTCTCGAAGCGGCAGCAAGGAACATGTTTCGAGTCACGTTGGGTGGAGGGCATCTTGCGGAACAATGGGCAATGCTGCAGCATCACGTAAATTGAGAGTCGCGCGTCATGTTGAGGGGCATTTTGTCCCCTAGTGTATTCGAGGCTTAGAAGCGCTCATGCTGCTGGCGTAGAACACAAGCGATTGACGCAGCTAAAAAAAGCAGGTGTGGTGGAGTGGAGTGCGGGTTGATCGAGATGCGGGTTTGAGACCAACCTGATGTATTTTTTCGATCCGTTCACAAGGCTACCTCATAATAAGTCATGTTTTAAAACTGTTCATGAGGCGGCCTTAAAAACATCCAACAGATTGGTCTCTAACTCGCATCTCCATTAACCCGCATTGGGGCAGTATCGTGTAGTAAGGTTCAGGCATAAGAATAAGTTCAGGCCTACCCAGTAATAGGGAGGGACACGCACGCGCGCAGTAGTGGGCAAAAAGGGTTGCTATCCTTTAAATTATTTTTGCAAAAATTTCCTCAGCATGTACATTTCCTTAGGTTGTTGAGCATATTGAAAGAAAATGAGTACTTTATAGGTACTTACTAGATGTACCTAATCGTTTAGGCTAAAAAAGTCTATGTGGATCAACAAGATAATTTTGACAGTTACCTATATTTGATTAAACCTTAAAGTCCCGATCCTTAAATATGTACAACAGTAAGTAAATAAATTGTTATACAATTGTTGTTAAATTGTAGACAAGACGTTATACCTACACCTAATGTTAATTTCATTCCAATGCACGTTAGGTACCAATAAAGTACGATTTTTATCTAATTAGTTGTAATGAATGGGTAATTAACTAAAAAAAAATAAAGTATGTTTTAATTACCTATTTAGTAACACGTTTTAATAACTAGGTATATTTTATACAATTTGGTGCGAAGGTCACCGGGTCGCAAGTTCCATTCACCACACGTTACATTACACACTTCACTGAAATATAATGGATAAGGTTTACAAAAATAGTAAGGTAGTGAAAATAATCACCTTATTTATACCCACAAAAATTATCGAAAAAACGGACCCAACTGATAAGCCACATAATAAAAAAAATTATAATTTTAGTACTAATACCTCAAAATAATTACTTGGCTTTGAATTTTACAAGTAAAGTGATAAAGGTCATACGTTTGTATTAATTACTCAAAATCATCAGAATATGGACACTGTTTTCTACGAATACACTCGTAACATACGATTACACGCGAATAATTGTCACGGGACACCAGAACGCGTGCAACTCCTACTTGCACCGGACAGCACTGACCAAGTCTTAACTCTTAAGTTGCCCGTGGCTCAGTGAACCACGGTGTTTTCCTGCGCGCGAGTTGCACATCGGACAGCAACCCGGTACCATCGGGGCCAAGGCCGTTGTTGTGGTTCTTGCGAAGTATTCGTTATGTCAGCTGCGTTCTACTTATGCAATGCTTACCACTTTAATGCAGTTAGATGACCCCTGTGGGCGCTCTTTATAGCAGTAAGTAATTCTATTAATTAATGAAGTAATCCCTTCTCATGAATTAGGTAAAAGGATTTAGAATATTTAAGTTTTAGGCCAAAATGTAGAATTTTTTTTAATTTTATTATATCAAAGCGCACGAAAGTGTGCCGGACAAGTTCTAAGCACAGGCCGCGCGCACACCGTGCACTATTTACCCGAACCGCTTCGAGCCACTTTTGACCCCGCTGTATCTTCTTACCTGATTAATAGATCTGGATGAAACTTTACGGACATAATAACACCATTTAATATACTTTGAATAAAAAGTTTCAATATTGTAGCTATTACAGAAAAAAAGTTATAGACTCGAGAAAATTGTAAACTAGCTGTGCCCCGCGGTTTCACCCGCGTTAGAGAGGATCATTAGCATAAAGTGAAGTCCCTTCTGAAGTACCGTGGACCGGCTTTTTTGTAGGACTATATAAGATAAACATTAACATCATACATTACATAGGTGTACCTCTAGCGGTTTTGGCGGCGCATGCCAGAATAGCTCGCAGATGGTAGATTTTTTCCTACTTACTTGACACTTATCGTCATATTTTGGACAATTCACACAATATCTTTATAAATTGTAGCCTATATGTTATTCTGATGTATAAGCTATATTGTGGTAAAGTTTCATTCAAATCCATTCAGTAGTTTTTACGTGAAAGAGTAATAAACATCCATACGGTTTTATTTCTAACTCTTTTTCACTTCAATCGGTTCGGCTTTGGAACGCTCTGCCCGCTGATATCAGGAAATCACACTCCAAGCTTTCCTTTAAAAAAAGTGTAAAGGCTCACTTTCTCAAAGAATATGTTTTATAATCCTACTTCTATTCAATTTTATTTTTATACATATATATGTATTTATGGATATATGTGCTTATTTTTATGCAATATATATTTACTTTGTCTTTTTTTTATTTATCTACATACAATTTTATCACTCATATTGTATCTATTTCTCTTCTCTTGTCTCTTCCTTAACCGCCTTTGAATTTCTCTGCACTCCCTTGGGTTAGCTGGTAGATAATGCCACCTGGCATTAAGCTCGCCTATTGTACCACATTTTATGGGTTCAATAAAGTTTTAAATAAATAAATAAATAAAAAATACATCCATACATCCATACTTACAAACTTTCGCCTTTATAATAGTAGTAGGATTTGGTACTCACTGACTCATGTACTCACTGACATCTCATCAAAATGTTTGACCACTTCTAGAAGACCTACAAAGCTGAAATTTGGCATTTAGCTAGTCGTCAGGGTAAGAATAATGGTAAATTTCGAATATTGGAAATTGGTCAAGTGCGAGTCAGGTTTTAGTCAAAATTATGTATAATGTTGGTAATACTTCTCTCTAAGACTTAAAATCTGGGATTTGGCATGGGGATAGTCGTTAACATTTAGAAACAAAACAAAAAAAGAAATTATAGTATATTCAAAATTCATTTTAATAGATAACTAACTACGTTTTAAAATGAACTATGTATAAACAAAACAATCCATTTCATCCCAAGATGTCGTGCACAGTATCGTATTGCAGTTTAAAATAAATGTTTAAATTATTACCTGTTACATAAAGCTATTATCACATCTGGTGGACCAGACACACTTCATTTTAATAATAATAATATAATATGAACAACGTTGCGATAGGTACCATAAAGCAAACTGAGCAAAAAGAAATGAAATCCCACCAAAAACATAAATGTAAAAATGTAGGCCAAGTTCTTGTACATAAAAAAAGAGTTGAAATCTAAACTACAGCCAAGTTAATAATAATCAGAACCGATATTAATCATTCGAACTTGGCGGGTTTTGAAATTTTAATGAAGGAAAAAAGTCCAACTCTAAAACTTACCTCCGCAAGATTTGCTCTTTTCAGAAGTATTCGAGTGATGAAAACCCGCCAAGTTGGAATGGTTAATATCGGTTCTGATTATTATTAACTTGGCTGTAGTTTAGATTTCAACTCTTTTTTTATGTACAAGAACTTGGCCTACATTTTTACATTTATGTTTTTGGTGGGATTAAAGGATTTAACACAAAAGTGTGGTTCCTTCTTGTTTAAGTTCCTCCAAAGTTTGATTTTTATTGCGTATATCTTCTTGGGTAGAGGGAATTGTAAATAGACAAACTAAGTATGTATACATAACAAACTTACCTATGATATCAAGTATGAAAATAATCATCTATTAGGTATCCCCATATTTGAGAAATGCGGGCAGCAGCGTCACAGTTGATTACTTATACATCTCCATGTATAGTCCACGCTATGTATGGATCTTCATCCTAGTTCGTAATGTTCGTTGAAGTATGGAGGTATTTCAAAACTTTTCAAAGCAACGCATCTACTCAATATAAATTCACTTTCTTTTGATGTTGAAAACGGTAGAGTATCTATAGCAAAGTGTCCACTAGCAAGTAACCCACAATTTCTTGTAGAAGTCATTTGACGACTGTTTCGACTGACTGCAATTTCTGTATATGCAAGTTGCTTTTAGAAGTTTGTAGAAGTTGAACCTCGGAAACGGCACCAATGATTTTCATGAAATTTCGTAGGTACTCAGTGGGTTTCCGGGGTGATGGATCGATCCATCTAGGTTTTATTTTTACAAATTGTCGTTTTATCTGTATTTTCAGCGATAATCAACTTAAATATAAACTGAAAAATATAACTTCTTGACATCTGTTGGAGAGTATTGATAATACTTATTGTGGCGTAGAATACCGTCAAACTTCATCCGTCGTTCAAACAAATTACAATGTCGATTTGAAAGAGTTAAGAATTTCGTCAATCGAATAAAAGATTCCTTGACCTTTTGGCGTAACCAAAAGGCTGGCTGCGAAGCTAAAGACCCGGGTTTAAACCTCAATCAAGCATATTGTGATTTGATTTTTTTTGACAGTTTTTTTTTAAGTGAAAACTTCTTTAGCGGCGTTGTGCACTTTTTTTTGGGATGGGTAAAAAATGTTAAACTCGCGTCAGGACACGTGGCCTGATCGAATATTCGTAAGACGGAGGGGTGACAGCTGATGGCTCGACTGACTATACTTGTAAAATTCGTTTATATCAAGTATTTAAAATATGAAAATTGAACAAAGTGCATCTATTAATGAAAAAGTGAAAGAAAATTAGTGAGTATTTTATAAAAATACTAGATGAAAACCTACTGAAAATATTAGAATAGAAATGAAAAATAATACTGATAATAAAAGCAATTCCTGCGAAATGATTCCCTAACCATTCCAAAATATTAAAAATGCACAACGTTAATGTTCAAGTTTTCACTTCTGCCGGCACCATAGAGAAATTAAACACTACGTTAGCCGGCACTACCGGAGTGCAACCCGTTGTTTTTTTTTTTTTAATAAGGACCTATTTCAAATGACATTGTTAAGTAACACTAAGCCAATGAGTGTTTTGTTAGAAAATTGATAAGTCATTCATCATTATCGACCCATAGCCATTCTGTTATCTCAAATAAATGTACTTTTTTTAAAAGAGTGCTGCTGGGATTTTTTTTCCGCCGCCTTTTTTCTCTCAACTCAACATCTAGCCCAAACGGGCACATAAAGGCGCTCTTTTATTAAAATTAAAAAAAATCTTTCTTTAATTAAACCAAGAAAACCAATTGTTTTTATCCGAGTAACGTTCGGTCGTCCGGGTACTAGATACTTAATTCACCTGTACTAATTTACCTCGGTGAATTAAGTATCAAATAATTGTTAACTTAACTTACCCAACTATTAAAAACTGAAAGTAGTCCAAAATAAGTAGGTAATAAATTACAAGGATCAGTATGAAACTCATCATTCCAATTTCTGCTTTCGCCTGGAATCGAACCCGGGACCTTTAACTGGCAGTCCAGCATGGGAACCTTTGCAATGAATTATGTGCTAAATAACTTAATAATGTTGCAAATAACCTACGGTGAACCGTGCATCGTAAACACAGGCATAACTGGTATAAGATATTGAAACAAGACCAAGAAGTAGGTAGTAGACTTGCCTCGTTCTGGCAGACCACCGACGGCTACAACGTAAACATCGAATCGGTACCGAAAGCTTATCGCTGAAGACGTGGTTTCCCGAGCTTCTACGGACATTACCGTTACGGAACGTATAATAACTGGCGATGACACATGAGTCAAAAACAAGCCAACAGTCTTCAGAATGGCGTCTCGACAATGCGCCAAAACCAAAAAAAAAAACGCGTCAGTCACTCAAATCAAGGGCACTGCACCCGTTCACTCCGTTTATTCTGAATTCCTTCCAGAGGGACAAACGATGAAGAAAGAATATTATTAAAGCGTCATGAGGAGTTTGCGTGAGAGTATCCGCCGAAAACATCCAGATTTGTGGTATGACACCTCATGAATGTTGCACCATTATCATGCACCATCACACAAAGTCATTATTGTGAAAGAGCTTTTAGCCAGTGGCGGATTTACAGTCTTGGCCGCCCTAGGCCGTGTAGTATACGCCGCGCCGCGCCGCCGCGCCGCCCCTATTTCATAAGTGCTTGCCGTGAATAAACAAGATACAATACAATTATGTACAGTCACTGTAAATATGTAAATAGATTTAAAAAACTATGTTTTAATTAAGTTCAGATTTATTGCTGATAAATTTTTAAATGATAATATGAGAAGAAATATTTGACCACGAGCGGGATTCGAACTTCTGACTTTTTATTTTGGTGTCGGGGGGAAACCTTCATAAGGTACCCAGCACCTTGGGAGAGGACACCGGGTTATGTGGGATTTGAACCTCACTAAAACCCCCTCGGGGGCCTTCCTCTGCGTTTGGGGAGGACTCCGGGATCTCCCATGGAACGCACCGGTGTCCTCCATACGCGGCGCCCTGGAACGGGCCCATCTTTGGGAGAGCAGATGTGCTCTCCTACACCTTCCGATGCTTACGGCGACATGCGGCCGCGAACACACCGCCGTCCTTCCCGGGGCTGCTGGCTGGACGGGTCGAGCTCCCACTCTCACCGCCCGCAGCCCCGGAAGCCCCCTTTTAGTCGCCTCTTACGATCAGGCAGGGGATACCGTAGCTCTATTCTTAATCCCGAAGCTACAGCGACTTCGAACTTCTGACCTACGTACTTACCTCCTACGTACCGTATCGCTGCTCTTTACCAACTGAGCTATCGCGAATTGATCCCAAATAAATAGAGTGAGAGGACAAATTTCGAACTAAGCTGTTTATATAGATCAGTTTGTAAAGAGCAGCGACACGCTACGATGCAATTGCCGCAGGTCGCGAGTTCGAATACCGTTCGCGCATATATTTTTCTTCTCATATAATTTATTAAAAAATTTATTAGCAATAAATCTTAATTAAAACATAGTTTTTTTAAACCTATTGTACTTGCGCTTGTAGATACTGAAGCACTATCAGTTGGCGTAGCACCACTACATATACTTTTCTCATGGTCTTCAGCGTCTGTAAAAGGTTTTCCAAAGAAATCGTCTCATTTTCGACTTTTTTAATCACATCTTTTTGCTTATCTTCTTTTTCTTTAGCCCGCTTGCGATACTCTGCCCCGCTTAACCTTTTCTTTCCATCCATCATATAATGGTGTATTTATCGCCACGCACGGCCGGCCGCCCCTAACAGCTGGCCGCCCGCGCGCCCCAGGCCTGGGCCTACTTGGCCTTAAGGTAAATCCGCCACTGCTTTTAGCACAAAACTCAACCAATGGACCAACTGACCAAGCACTGTATTCGTCTATTACATAGGTGTGAATTTTTATTTTTAAGTATATTTCACTAACAAAACATAGATTTGATGAAACACTGTGTGACCACTGGGAATACCCTTGAATTTAGTCAGCAAGATCATAATAGTAAGAAGAAAATTTTGATTTCAAAGTCAAAGTAAAAAAAATTTCTTCACCCGCGTCCGTTTTATAGGTTCCCGTAGGATAAAAACCATCCTATATCCTTTCCCAAGGTCTACTCTGTGTTCCAAATTTCATTAAAATTAGTTCAGTAAGTAGTTTAAGCGGGAAAGCGTAGCAGGCAGACAAAGCTACTTTCGTTTGTACTATTATTTATTCTGTGCTTTCGTTCGAATTTAAAATATTAGTAGGGAAGTAGGGATTACGAATACAAAATATTCGCTTAATTAATGTAATTTTTCCCGGTCATCGCCTTTAGGTGCCCGTTTGGGCTACTTAGATGTTGAGCTGAGCGAATAAGGCGGCGGAAAAGAACTTCCATCAGCAGTATCAGCACTCTTTTTAAACAAAAGTACATTATAATTTTGAGATAACCGTATGGCTATGGGTCGCTAATGGGCACACATGACAGCTAATCGTATGAGACACTATAAACCCACTTCCATATTCTTACAGATGCGAGTAATTACTAAAACAATTACATTCATTAAGTATAGAAATAGCCTTGATAATGTGAGCTAGCGATATTGATTCCCACGCTCCTTTAGCTCCTTTGTTTGAATGTCTTCTTAAAAGGTTTTAAAGGCAGGGATTGAATCTTTATTGGGATTTTATTATATGTATATCCTGATGGACATTCCTTTTTTGAAAATTAAATTACCACGCCTTTTTGATTATTGAATGATAATTATTAGATTATTTTGATTGTAAGCAGTAATTAAACTTTGTGGAAGTGCATATTTTGAAATCTGCCAAATACCTAACTAGTGTTAGCGAGGCATTGCGTAGATACGTCAATGTGATGAGCGCTCTTAAGAGCTCGGACAGTTAGGTAGGTACGTACTCAGCGCATATGAGAAGAAACTCCAGGTTGTAACGAAAAATATATAAATTACCAAACTGGTCTTTTAAAATAAAACAATACATAAATGCCTTATATAAGTATATTACTAAGTTTACAAATAAAATATTAACCAATAAGGACTAGAACAGTAATAGCTATACAAAATAAAATACATTTAAAATTATTATTGTGTATGTATGTATGTGTCAGAATGTAAATAAAAAACAGTGCATCACGATTTAAATATTCTAATGTTCCTAATTTCTGTGTTTTAACATAAAATGACAATGTTAAGACGTTAATAACTCCATTTTCCTATATTTCTTTCGAAGTGTCGATACAGGATCTTTAAAAAGTATAGGGTCTAAACGAAGAACGGAACGTAGAAGCGGCATGTAGCCCCACGCAGAGGCAAACGTATTTAAACAGGACTGCCTCTGGACAAAGTGTTCTGGGTCACTCCAAGAAGATCTAGAAAACATAAAATGTTGATGTTATAATTACTAAGCCCACAACTCGATATAATGTGACGCAATGAAACACGCAATGAGGGAAATTATGCAAGAGCAGGTTATTCTAGTCGTAACGTATACAACACTATATTGTATAGCCGCAATGAAATACTTGTTAAGAGAACTAATTACCTTTGTTGATTTATTCTTCATTAACATAAAACATTAATAGTATTTTTTGTAGAAGAAATCACTAAGCCCACAGTGAATACTCGTAATTTTTTTTTTCGAGTGGTTCTATTTAGCATACCTACTTCTGTTTTTTTTTTTTTGTAGTCATCCGTACTTACATAATTTTGAGAACAGAACATACAAATATTTTTTAATACAGTTGCTCAAAAAGTGGCGTATTGCAGGGACGTATAGCGTTCGGGAAGTGGGCTATTACACACTCGTGCGTTTTCTTTACCTTTTCCGAACTCGTGCGTTCTCTTTCCCAACTATCAAAATAATGTCTATTAAAAAAAACAACCACGAAGTTTTAGAAGTTTATATGATTCATGCAAATATTTCTAAAAAGAAGCTACTAATTTCTTTCAATATCAGATTTAATGATTTGATTCAATGAGTTAGGTTAAGTTTTATTTCAATTCATCTCATTAACATTTTCATTTCATATCAATAAAAAATTCTACTGAAGACTTGGCTGTATGGGCATAGTTCCCTTTTGCCTACCCAGAATAGGTGAAGAAAACAAAAAAAAAATCTCTGCATATTAGGTATTCTTTTACGGCTTGGAGTTTTGGCGGGAAGTCTGAAGGGACAAGTTGTGCTCTTGTTTTATTTTCATTTTCTTGGTGTATTTTTGAGTTATATCGGATAAAGTTGATGGCGTTTTTTTTCTATATACGTTAATAACAGTGCACGAGTGTTGTGAAATAGAATAACAGTGCGAAAACATGTTTTTTCGGCTTGCCTCCAAAACTCCTTCGGACATGTTCTCGTAAAGTAGCCATCGGTTTACTTGAACACCTGACTGACTAGACTGACTGATACCTGACGACTTGCTGTTTTATATAGAATAATAGATGCAGAAATTATACTTGATGCAGTATGCATGCACAGAGCGCGATGCCATTATTTAATATTGAAACGAAAATATTGAATGGCTGCAAGGATTTTATCCAATGCCGTAAACTGAATTAAAAAAAAACTTATACGGCTGGCGCTATTTTTCAAAACTGTTCTTTGCGAGTTTATATTATTATAAAAATTGCTTCATTTTTTCGCAACTGTATTAAAAAAAGTTGTTCAGTACACGTGCGGAACCGTCATTGGAAGGAGTTCCGACTGTTAACCCTCACCTTCGGCTGCGCCTCGGCTCGGGTAGACATTTGTCGGAACTCCTTGCAATGACAGCCTTTCCGCACTTGTAATGAAATATACTATTTAAGCATTAAAAGCTGAAAAAAAATCTGTCAGCCATTTTAATAAATTACCAAAATGCAGTCAGCTCGCTTATATTATATTTGTATTGCAAAGTAATAAAATAAATGTGATGTCAAAAATATGATGGTTGAGTAGAAACAAGATATTTATAATAACGTGATAAAAATATTACAGAAGCATTTTTAGCATATCCTTCAAATAATTTAGCTTGATTTAGAATTGTTTGCTGAGAAAAAATGTTAAACAATTTGTAATTTGTAAACCGTCAGTTTGAGTAGAATATCCGTAGGTGTATTAATAGCCTCGCAGGGCGACTTGTAGCGAGCCGTTGGTGAGTAACGACACGGACCTGCCAGCGTGCTCCCGGGGAAGTCCATCCAGTTGTCAGGATCCCACCTCTGGCTTGCCTTAAATGGCGTAATAGCGATTTATCCCTTTGCGTTTGTGAAATCGATGCTGCTCCCCTCGACTTCCCTTGCTGCTTACGTCAATGTTGTTCCCAGGTGTTTACACCACTTTATGGGGGCTCATGGCCATCTAGTGAGTGACGAGTCACAGTCTGAAAGGCAGGTATCCTTCCCATAACCCATTAACTAATCTATCGCTAGGTAACACCCATAAACCCAGAGTTTCCCTTATTCCTGCAATAGTTACTGTGCACATGGTGAGGACCATCTTCGGGTCATATAACTCTTAAATGATGCGGCTTTCGATGTGTATCGTTAGGTAACACCCATAGACCCTGAGTTTCCCTTATTCCTGCAATAGTTACTGTGTACATGGTGAGGACCATCTTCGGGTCATATAACTCTTAAATGATGCGGCTTTTAATGTGTAACCACACAACATTAGTGTCACAAAGGTCACATGTTAGACACAAGTGCCCAAGCAAAGTTTTCCAAAAAACAGTCCATTAACATCGTCGATCCGTGATTCCTTCAAGAAGGGTGACATAATAGCAATAATTTATTCCAGAATATGTTTCCATATTATATTACTGGGTGGCAACTGGGTTGTTAAAATAAATAACCTTTATAAAGATCATACCTATAGTCAGACTGAAACTGTAGCACTGATGAGAAGCTTTGCACTGGCGAAGCTGGGCCAGTTCGAGCAGATGTCTTTATGATTCTAGCTGTCATCTACCAGCAACGTTGGGCTGCTTGAGCAAGGTGTCTGGAAGTATCGTCGCTAAAATTATATGTATACCTGTACCGGTGATGAGAAGCCTTGTAGCGGCGGCGCTGGGCCAGCTTGAGCGGCGGGCGGCGCGTGGTGTGCGCGGCGAGGCAGTTGAGCAGGATGTCCTCACAGTTGCGCGCGCGGCGCACGGCCAGGCGCAGCGCGGGCGGAGCGGCGGCGTACTGCGCGAGCAGCGCGCGGTGCACCAGCGCGGCGCCCGGCAGCACCATCGAGTACGCCCCGCCCCACTTGCTGCTGTACCCCCATGCCCCCTGCGGAGCGGACTCCACTTTAATCCTGATTCACACTCGGCTAGTATTTTAATTGCGTATATAATTTTGCTAATGAACGTGTCTAACGTTTTAATCGAGCGTCATACTTAAACAATTTATTAGTAACTCGTTGTCTTGTCATACAGCACTGAAATACTAGAAAGCCTGTAACCTTTACTCCACATCTCTCCTACACACTTCCAGTCCATCGTTTTTTTCTTCTTTCTACTTAACAAACCATGTTTTCGCATAATGAAAAGATGGGAGTTAATTGAATTTCAGATAACAAAACTTCACACCACTATAACTATTTAGTATTCTGAGTAATGTGAACTACAGTTTCTAGAACATGAAACACTCAGAACAAGACATAATAAAGACGAAAACGAAAAATTAAAATCTTGTTGAAAGAAAAAAAAAGTTTGAAATAGCTCAAAGGGTCGAATAGCGGCCAAATATTTGTTTATCAATCCCTAACAAACATTTACCAATCAATTTACAATCAATCCCGACATTACCAATGCTTACTTACCTTGGACTCATCCCAGAAATGATTGCGAGCTGGATACCCGACTATTCGTTCAGGGAAGTGTTGCCATACGCGAAATGCGAAATCCAGTTCCTCAGCGAGCAGCGGCGCGTCGCCATCCAACGAGAATACAGCCGCCGTCGCTACTGCCCATAGAGGCTGCCATCTTGCTGATACGCCTTCTCTGCGTTCAAAATAGATTATTGTAACAAAAGAAATAAAACTGGTCCAACAAAGTCTGTTTACAGCTGGAAATAAATTCATAGTGTAAAATTCTATAAAATCACATTGCAATAATTTGCATACAGCCACATCAATTGTGGAGGCTTGTCCACATTTCGGGCAGGTGACTGGTAACCACAGGCAGGTCATAGCTATAATATATAAATAAAACGAAAATCTTACCCTGGATAGTGTGTAGTAGAATCAATTACAGTCACTGGCAAAGGATCACGCAAATCACCTGCCATTCTAGCCAATGATTTCAATGTAGGTGCTGCACGCTCACTGTCCCAGACCAGCACAACCTGTGATAGAAGTATTATCTGTTAATAAACTGTTCATTCACATTCAGTTACAATAGCAAAGATCCAGCAAATTTACAGTGTCTAAAACTTAACACCGACCTTTTCACAAAATTCACTGCTGGCAATGTTGGCAAGTAGCTTATGTAGCGCTGGTGAGGTGGCTTGAACATACAATAAAGCTGTAAATGTAGTGCCTGGCGTCGGAGGCGGTGCCACTACCGGCACAGAAGGCGCTGGCAGCGGCATGGGCGGCGCGGGGGGCGCGGCGGGCGCGGCGGGCGCGGGCGGCGCCGGCGACGCCACCGGGAGGTGCGCGCGGGAGTCGCCGTACGTCGCCAACGTGCCTAAAGCGCCGGGCGACGCATTCCAAATGAGAGCCTCACGTTGCCTTGAACTTCTGTGTGCCAATATTCTCTCCAACAGTATCTGTAACAAAATTCTTGCATCATATATTTAAAACAAAGATTTTAAGTTTCACATAATTTTTCTAGTTACCTCAATTGTTGTAAAAACAATTTTTTCAATAGATGAAAAATACTGCTCCCATAATAATTGTGTCTGCTGTCTCAGAGCAAGAATACGCTCAGGAGGAACTGAGCGTACCAACTCAGGTACCTAAAATGAAAGTTTTGTAAATAAATAGGTAGCTTTAGATAGAGAAAGAAACTGTTACTATAAAAACATAAATCACTAGATATTAAAGACTCAACTTATTAGTTCAGTTCACTTATGAATAAAAATATCTTGCCAATGTGTCTGTTAAGAAAAAGATGCTCTGCTTGATACAAATTTACAACTATCTCTAATTTGGTTCAATTTAAGAGGTAAGATACGTTTTAATAATATGTTTTAATTTGGAGAACGTTGCAGGAAACATTAAAAATATTAATAATTTTATGCCTGTAAGTATTGGTAAGAAGGATAAAAGCCACCACCTCCACTTTTCTCAATTATGAAGACTAGTGCCTAGCAATGTAACGTTAAAAAGCAGTTGAGAGACATTAAAAACTTGATGCTCATTGATTCACAAACAGAAATAACAAACTTGTAATAAAAGGCGCTCATCTGCCCAAATAACAGCTCTTCTCCAGTCAATTCGTTCATCGAATGGCAGCCGCCAGCCATTGCTCAAAAGCACTGGGACACAGCCTGCAGACAATGCTTCAAGGAAACGATAAGATCCTAGCCTTCTTCCTCTAGCTACCAGACAGAAAGTTGAATTTGCCAATAATTGTTCATAATCAAATCTGAAATCATACAGATATAATAATATTAATTTAAACTACAAAGTGAACATAATATTGAGTCATACCAGTAACTAAAGGTTATATAGGATAGCTGTTTGGCCCGATACCGGATACTCGGCCATGTGGCCGGATAGCCAGATATCCAGCAGAACTTTGCCATTTAGTGCATCACACACATACACACACACTTGCATTATTTATGAAGAGAAGTGAAAACGCTTGCTACCTCTCAATGTAGAGAAATTAGTATTTATTCACCATAATTTGCCCTTAGTACAAGTATGAGTACTAATTAATTGATTTTCTTTATATTACATTCATTTACTATTGTGTGATTAAAAATTTAAAACTAAAACTAATTATATAAACTAAATAAAGCAAATAAATACTTAAAATATATTTTTTATCCCGTTTTTTTTTATTCTACCGGATGCCTATATAGTAGTTATACGGTATTCGGCAGGATAGTACTAAAGCCGCCAGATAGGCCGGATACTGGCTAGTTACCGGATATCCGTTTCAACTCTAATAATCACGAGCTAATAATACTAAATCAATAATTACTTATCATATTCTTTATTATCTTCATCACATCTTTCATCTCTTAAGTCCTTCCAAGATTTTCCATGTCTGCATGTGGTTAACATAATGAGATTGTCTCCATCGTGCAAATGCCATAAAGAGTTTCTAGTTTCACTACCTATTCCGTGGACATATCTCTTGCCTTTGAAGGCAAGTAAATGTCTTTTAGGGGCAGGGAATGGATTAGCAGTAGCTGCTGGAGGAGCACCTCCACGCTCAGGATGCTCCTTGTGAAACAAAGGCAAAGAAATGTCAAATCCATCTCTAAAAATTGTTTCAGATGCACTTGCTCTCGCTAAGATTGCTTCACCAGGATCAAATCCTAATGCTCCTTCATCATAGTCAGGCCATGTACCAGCATACAAATTAAAAATTAAATGATTACGGCCATTTTTCCAATACTGCAAATGAGACAGTCTAGATGCCACATCTGGAATATGTTCTGGTGACAGAGGATCCGCATCTAGGGTATCCACGGCTGGCACAAAAAGACAAGCTTCATTAGGATCTCTAGTGGCATATCTAGATTCACGAATAACTGATAACACTTTTCTATATGTAGCGCTTACAGGACCGTCTGTTGGATAGACATACACTTTAGGATCACTACCACAATTCGAAAAATCAAAACATGTTTCCATGCGACATGACTTAGTTGTGGAATCGGGATTTCTTTTCATACGTGATGGCATTTCCGATAGCTCATCGAGTGTGGCGAAGGATGGAAGCTGCTCTAGTCGACTGAGCTTACGTTCTGATGAATAATTAAGACCTCCAAAATAAATATAAATTAAAAATAAACAAGAAAAAGTCACTAATATGTAACGTTTTTTAGCCTGCATAATGTTGCTGATTCTGATTTCTCTTACAAAAAAAAACTACATTTTGTATTTATGATATTATACAATTTGATTTAAATTACACGTTTTCTAGTTTACATATTTATTACAGTCATAATTGTATAAAACAGTATTTTGATTTAAACGGAGACACAATTTTTTCGCTTATAATTAAAAAAATAATCAAATACACAGCATTACACATAAACTTCAATTCAGACTAGTGTGAAGTGTGACCATCTCAAAATTAGCGAATCTGCCACAGGCTGGGCCAAAATTCTGCCAAATCTGCCACAGGCTAGGCCAAATTCTGCCAAATCTGCCACTCTTGAGTTTTTCGGGATATTACAGGGCTATTGAGGGTCGGGACAGGGGGAGGTTAACAATATACAATACTAATATGTTACCTTTAGTAAAAAAACAATAACAATTAATGATCAATAATAATAATAATTTATAACAGTGAAATGTCAATTTGATATGTCTCTCTGTTCCGCCGGGAATGGGACCCTTCGATTGGCAGTCCGGCATGGTAACTATTGCGCCACACAGGTCGTCATAAAATGAATTTTGCACAATTTATATTGCCATCATCCATGACATGCTCATCAAGATCCCCCCCCCCCCTTTCTGTTTTTGCACGATTGAGCAACAAACATCCAAGCTTTTGCATTTTAAATATTATTACGTTGCCAGTTCGTAGAAATCATTTTTGATCTAGATTATATTATACCAAATGTTACATTTACAAAAACAGAGTATTTATATTGATATTTTAATAAATTTAACAATCTGATGCCGATGCTGAAGTTTTTATTTTTTTGCTGAATTAATCATGTCACACTATTACGTTCCAAAATCGAGCCCTTCGGTACAAGTTTTGTGTGCAGCAATGCATTTAGCGTTTCATTATGGATATTTATTTCTTTTCTTAGATTTTACGTTTTTAAGAGCACTGAATAAATTATTGTTACTCACGTTAAAAAACACTGTAAAACTAAAAATGTCAAGGAAACACCTACCTATTTTATTTTCTTATATTTTCTATACGCCGTCGTATCTTTCAAAAAGTTGCAACAGTGAATGAAAGAGAATGAAAATAGTACGAAAGTTATGCAACTAGGCCAAATTCTAAAATGATTCATAAACAAAATAATTTTTTAAACTCAGTAGCATATTAACATTGGTCGTATAATAAAGGAATCCCCTACCGTCGAGTTCGACCACGAACGACCATAGACAAACTGCGAAGCGTATGTCAAAATAGTGCTGCTACTTTTGCATTAAATTTTACCCTAAATCCCTAAAAATTTAAAAAAAAACCCTATGCGACACGTTAAATTGATAATTTTGCCCTAAAATAGGGCGAAATCTCTAAAAGTGGAAACACTGCTTCACACTTCACATTCACAGAAAATCAAGCAAACTGTCAAGTGGGTTTTTTTTTTCAATTATGGCATCGCAAACTCTGTGCATACTGCCAGCGTCAAGTATAATTGTTGCATCAATTTTTTGCCAGTTTCAATGAAACTGGACGAAGTATTAACAAAGTCAGTAAGTAAAGTAAGTCGTCAGTAATGAGTCAGTCTAGTCAGTCCAACATTCAAGTACAGCGATGGCTACTTTACTAAAACGTGTCCGATGGAATTTTGGAGGCAAGCAGAAAAAACATATTTTAGCACTCTGTTATTCTATTTCACAAACACTCGTGCACTGTTATTAACCTATATCAAACAAAAGCAGGCATCGCTTTACTTGAATGTTGGACTGAATAGACTGACTGATTACAGACGACTAACTTTGTTATTACTTCGTCCAGTTTCATTGAAACTGGCAAAAAATTGATGCTAAAATTATACTTGACGCTGGCAGTATACACAGAATTTGCGATGCCATAATTGAAAAAAAAACTGTCAAGTGTCAATTATGCAACGCAGTGTTGACATGTGTTGACGTAGTATTACCATAGTATTACCTATTATTTATTCTTATGGCATGAATAAATAATAATTACATAGAACGGAATCTCCTTTGACCGCCATCGATACGCCGCAATTTATATACCTACTTCCCTCTTCACCTCGTTACGCCCCTCTATCGCCCAGGCGTGTTGCCAGGGTTGTCAACTGTTAATAATTCTTATGTCTTATACCTATGTTATAAGTTATAATATCGCATAAATATAGGTTTTCCTTTTTTTACTTAAAAATCATTATTTTGGTTTAGTAGGTATTACAAAATATGAGAATTATTAACACAATAAATACTTATAAATAACTAGCTGACCCCGAGAACTCCGTATCGCGTTTAAATATTAAATACCTAATAATAATAATGGATAGCATATAAACCTTCTCCGTGAAAAAATACATGTACATACCAATTTTCATAATAATCGGTCGAATAGTTTCTGAGTTTTGCGATGTCATATCAAACATCCTCTTTTATATGTATAGACTAGTGGACCCCGCAGACGTTGTCCTGCCTTAAAGGTAATAAAAGAGGATTTGTTTTCTTATTATCTTAAAGAGACTTCATGTCACTATCAAACAAAAATATAAAACAAATAATGAGATACGAACTGTCCAGGTTATTCTGACTGTGTCAAAGTTTAGAACGACACGGCACGAAATACAAAACGTTTGACAGGCAGGAACAATTTATATGGGAAAACTAAATAAGTAAAAAAGTAATTAAAAAACATTTCCAGTGGCCCAAATTATGAATCTAAACCATCCTCGAATCCATTTGAATACACACAAAAAAATTCATTAAAATCTGTCCAGCCGTTAAGGAGGAGTTCAGTGACATACACACTCACAGAAGAATTATATATATTAAGATAAGTTATCATAAGTATCATACCTAATGAAGCCATTAAAGTAAGTATTACTTAACTAAAAATATGAAATAAAATACATACAGATTCACGTAAAACTATTAAATAAGTTTATTTAGCGTTGGGTGAGCTTTTGAATTTTCCTGTTCATAGAGTCAACTACCGAATCGGCTACACACGGTATTAAAGTACTCTGTGGCTACACAAAAAGAACTGTTCATGTTCTTTTGATAAATTGGTGCGGAAACGGAATAATATTTAAAATTAATACTTACCTCGCATCATCTTTGGGCAAACTAAAAAAACTTAAGTGTGGTGTGGCATTGTTTGTACAACCAAACATACCACAATAACTATCCTTATCCTGTCCAAATTTCTGATCCTTTTAGGAATTTAGAATTGAATAATGATTTCCCCAGCTTGTCATTGGCAAAGTGGTCAAAAGACAGAGACGCCATTAAGGAAAAAAAAAACTTGACGCCATTATTGTAATTGACACGCCGGCCGTGACAGCCTGACTTATTACCTACTATGTTTAACATGTAGGTAAATATGACCTTGAGCCCGTCCGGAGCGGGAGTTTCCGTTCTACGTAGTATTATTTATTCTTAAGCTTATGGTGTTGACAGGGTCAAAAGTAACAAGAGAGATCCCATAGACATAAACCTATGGCATGCGTGACTACCTAAAGTAGGTAATTAAAGTTGGAACCATAATAGACCAGTGTCGATCATGTTGAAAATGATAAAAAGTGAAAAAAAAATATAGTAGAATGAAACCTACTTATTACAACACTTCTTCCAAATACCTACTTGAGAAAGTGACACCGCAATTCTAAAAATTTTTTAGAGCAGCGAAAAATACGCACATAACAAACTTTTTTGCCAAAGGTGCTCGCCGAGGGTTTGAATTCGGTATTTCCGTGTCGGAATCCACGGTCTAAACCGCTCGACAATCGCAGCTCGAGTGAATTGATTAGTTGTATGTCTATGAGTACGTGGCTTTATACCACTGCGTCTTCAAAATCCCAGTAACAATTACTTAAAGATATACCAAAAACATGAAAATAAAACAAGAGCACAACATATTGTCTTGTTCGACTTCCAGTCTTATCTCGACCAAATGTTGACAACTGCGGTACTGACTGCTTTCCTGTACCACGAAACACGCAACGACAGTTGTCATCGACTTACTGACGCCATTACTGCGTATGAATGATAAGGACGGAGATAATAATTGCTCGCTCTCGCAATAGTAACTTGGTAACGGTCCGTTTGTTTACATTCTTTATCTCGTCTCGTTGGCTTTACAATACTCTACATAGACAGAAAGATTGCAGGTTGTTTTTTGACTGGCAATATTAATGCGACAAAAATAAGTACACGTGTACACTCCTGATATTTCGTGATTTTTGTTGAAACCCCTCCCCCCTCTTTTCATGTGATTAATGGACGGCCCCTTTGGAATATTTTTAAAGTTAAAAAAAAATAAGTTTTTTTTTGGTTGACCGGGAAAATGAAAATGTGGATACATATTTTCTCTTTTATATATTCTTTAATAGCCAGTATGTCCAAATACGAGGTATGGGTTATTAGAATTTACCATCAAAGAGCCTTTTGAAATTTATTTGGAATCAAGCTTGTAGAATCTGAACATTGCTTTCAGTTTTCTCAGTCAATTTCTTTGCTTTGCGCATTGTATTTATGTGTAATATCGCTCTACAGTCAGGATATAACTCGTATTTAGTATTTACAATTTTAGTCCTAATCCACTTTGTTACATTTTCTTGTCTAAGCATCATCTGCAAAGCATCTTCTTCTTTTAATTTACATAAATCTTCAGCTTTTACTTTTAGATCACATCTGTCTGCACCATCAACCTAAAATTATAAATTAAGAAATAAATTACCTTATTATACCAAAACATTCGATCGTATTTAATTTTATAAGCAATATATTTTACATACTACAGCGTGCCCCACTCACATTATGCGAGTGTAACACACTATAGGTATTTCACTCGGAAGTGATAGAAACAGGTAATAAGAGGTACGTATGTACGCAATTCTTCCTGCTTCGCGACAGTACTTTAATTGTTGTAAACAATCCTTGTAATATTTTTTATTATTGACATAAAAAGATAAAATAGAAGAAAATAATATGTAATACAAACACAGATATAGTAGTTTAAAATAAATGACTATCTCTTCTTAAAGCTTTTTTCTTTTTGTGATATAATTAAAAATTCAATTAATATAATGTTCTTAATGTCAAAATACTCAATAGTATGCTTGAAAAAAAAATGAAATAACTTTAGATGATAAATTAATTTGTCTATGTGGTCTGTGATTAATGTTTCTGTTCATAAAATAAATCAAGAGAAAAAAAGGATAAATTCCACAAAGAACTTGAAAACATTTATAAAATCTGATATCAATAATAAAAATTAAGAATAATATTAAAAATAATATTTAAATACTTAAGGATAATATTAAATAATCAATAATTTTCATAAACTTACTTTACACAGGAATGATAACTCATACAGGTTATCCACCACTGGCCACTTTTGATCTAGAACATTTTTATCCCAATCAATGTAGCGGGAATTAGTGCTTATTCTTTGTGGTGCAGAAAGAAATCCTCCCCATAGTTCTGAGCAAATGTGAGGCATTACTGGACTAATCATAATTATTAATTGTGCTAGTGCTAGTTCAAACTCTTTACTTTGTGTAATTATTTCCGGTGGCACATTATTCTGTAACAATTTAATATGTAATTAATATAGCTAATATTACCTGTCAACATAATACACATATCTCACTGACGTTTTACGTGCGATGGCGTTCTTCCAACGTCTGCGCAACAATAACGCTGCATAGACGCGACGTTAACGTTGCGTTTAAAGCATGCGCAACGTTGACTACTCATGCTGCAATTTGACGTTGGCCGTAACCCCGCCCCCGCTCGTACGGCCGAAGTGGGATGGCGTCATTGTACTTTTGCTAAATACCGTAAAGTCGACGTCAAGTTGTCGCGTCATCAACGTCGCATTTACTCAGCGACAACGTTTGAAACACGCCAACGTCTGTAAAAAGCGAGTGAGATAGCGGCCTAAGTATTTACACAGCCTTCTTTCAGAAAATTACCCGCAATACATTAGTTAAACTTTGTAGTCTTGAAATTCCAACACTAAGTTTCTGGGTGTATTTAAAGTGATATGTTGCTGTCGATATAAAATAGTTTCGAGAATTCCATATTTTATCTTCATACTGCTCAAACTCTTTATCAGACAACTTTCTGGTTTCTTTCCTACTAATATTGTTCCGATGCTTTAAGAAGTCTCTGATTGTAATCCATAATCGATGCTGCCAATTTAAAACACCAGGCAATGCTGTAAAAATAATGTACACATTATTTTGACAAAAAATCTCATTTTTAGGTTAAGGTACGGATCTCTACTACTACTACAATGTAATACATAACCAATACAGGTAAAAGTGGGCATAGATTTAATAGTATATTTCAAAACAAGTGCGGAAAGGCTGTCATTGCAATGAGTTCCGACTCAATGTCTCCCCGAGCCGAGGCGTAGCCGAAGGTGAGGGTTGACAGTCGGAACTCTTAACAATGACGGTTCCGCACGTGTACTAAACAACTATTTTTAATACAGTTGCGAAAAATTGAAGCAATTTAATAAAATAATAAAAAAACACGCATAGAACATTTTTGAAAAATGGCGCCAACCGTAAAAGAATACCTATATGCAGAGATTTTTTTTTTGTTTTCTTCACCCAATCTGGGTAGGCAAACTATAACTATTATAACTGGAACTATGCCCATACAGCCAAGTCTTCAGTAGAATTTTTTTATTGATATGAAATGAAAATGTTAATGAGATGAAATGAAATGAAATCTACCCCAACTCATGGAATCAAATCATTAAAGGTGATATTGAAACAAATTAGTAGCTTCTTTTTAGAAATATTTGCATGAATCATAAAAACTTATAAAACTTCGTGGTTGGTATTTTTCTTTTTAATAGACATTATTTTGACAGTTGGGAAAGAGAACGCACGAGTGCGGAAAAGGTAAAGAAAAAGCACGAGTGTGTAATAGCCCACCTCCCGCACGCTATACGTCCCTGCAATACGTCACTTTTTGAGCAACTGTATTAAAAAAATATTTTCGAATTGTTTAAAATCCTTCCAGTGAAGTTTACCTTCTGATTTACAAACTTTGACAAATAACCTTTCATAGTCCACTGCTTGACATATATTATACTAGCTGACCCCGCGAACTCCGTATCGCGTTTAAATATTAAATAATAATAATAATGGATAGCATATAAACCTTCTCCGTGAAAAAATACATGTACATACCAATTTTCATAATAATCGGTCGAATAGTTTCTGAGTTTTGCGATGTCATATATACAAACATTACTTAACACCCCCGCAACCCCCCCTTCCGGGTGGAATTTCGTAAAATCCGTTCTTAGCTGACCTCTACTCGGCGAAAGGAATATTCCTACCAAATTTGAAGTCGGTAGGTCTTATAGTTCCAGAGATATCGTGATGAGTCAATATATGGGTGGAAATACCCCCCCTTCCGGGTGGAATTTCGTAAAATCCGTTCTTAGCTGACCTCTACTCGGCGGAAGGAATATTCCTACCAAATTTGAAGTCGGTAGGTCTTATAGTTCCAGAGATATCGTGATGAGTCAATATATGGGTGGAAATCTCTTATATATATATAGATTATGTAGGCATCCCTTAACATTTTATCAGTCCATCCGGTCCTAACCTAAGCCATTTGAATCTAAAGGCTTTCCCTTGTCTTCTATAAGGTACAGGATACATAAGTAGAATGACTTACACCCTTCTGTTTATCTAATGAAACTTTTTTTAAGTAAATTGTAGACATGGAAGAATATATCGCAAATATATTGCGTACAGTCGACCCGTGTGGCGCAATGGTAACCATGCCGGACTGCCAATCGGAGGGTACAGGGTTCAATTCCCAGCGAAACAGAAATTTGAATGATGAGTTTAAATTTCTGTTCTCGGTCTGGGGGTTTGTGTTTTTGTCTTTGTATGTGTCTATGGTACCCACGACACAAGACTATATCTTCCCTACTGTGGAGCTATGAGTGTGAAACGTTATTTGTTTATTTATCGAAATATGGTCATGAGTGTCATGACTATTTTTAACAACAGAGTAATTACATTTTTCCCGTATGTTACTTTTAAAATGTTAGACTATTAGGTAATCAGTCCAGTTCAGTCCACCTGGTGAGAGGGCGGCCTGCGCTCCTTTTTTGCTGCTTGGAGATTTTGAGAACTAAGTGCCCGGCCACAGCTACTGGCGGTGCGGCACGCGGCGAGGCGAGAGGCGCGGCGAGCGGCGCGGTTTGCGGTGATATGCCACAGCTCGACTGCTTGCGACGGCGGTGGACGTATTTAAGTATTTAGAGAACTAAATACAAAAATTTTAAATAAAAAATGTCGCTATCTAAAGTGACACGCTATTGCCTTGAAACAAGTGCGTTCTTAGCTCAAGATATTGAGTAAATAATAGGGGTGCACACGCTTAACCAAAAAAGAAGAGAACTTGCCGAATTTCTATTATGGAACACCCAGATGACCGAGCGTTGCTTAGATAAAAAAAATATATTCTTCAGGGAGTCTTGGCTTAGTGTTACAAGCTTAACAACGCCGGGCACTTAGCTGTGGCCATGCGGTAAGTATGTTGGTACTTAACTTTCATTTGTATATGGACTTTATCCTTTCGGATTCTGTCGCATAGAAAAATACCAAGCATCTCTTAATCAATTGCTGAGAGACGACATTGAGCCTATGGAAAAGAAATGATGGTAAATGACCACATCTCAACACCGTAGGTCATCACTGGCTACACACACTGCTCGATTTCGACTTCAGGCACTGGGCTGGTAGTTGAGATATAACAACAACAACAGACTTCCTACGCGAGACATTGAGCACTAAAACGTAAAGGACTACGGGAGCGAGGAACAACCTCTTTACCAGGGCTCTTGGCTAACGGCCCTCCTCGTCGGAGGACTCAGCTAGCCAAACTAACTCCCGAGAGAGAGGCTTGCCAATATTGAGGTATACTGAACGAGAAGATACTTTGTAGTAAAATAGTGAATAATTATACAAATTAGTAATTATTCATGGTGCACTGGTGCATTTACCTAAATATTGTATTACTGACATTCATCTCAGACAGTTCACAACAGAACGTTTAAATAAAGGTAATGGGCCATCCATAAATTATGTCACATGAATTTCAGGACTTTTTAACCCCTCCCCCCGTCTATCACAGGTTTTCGCATTTTTAGACCCCCCCCCCTGATGTGACGTCACACATTTTCTAATTTTATGCATGTATTTAAAAATAATCAAAAATAAAACAGTTATATTCATTTACAGAATTCAAATTATTAATAAAAATTGATCGAGTTCGTAAATATTTAAAGTTTTTCATTCACATATAAATTTCGCGTTGGAGTATTTTCAATTTTAACATGTGACATCACAAAGCTTTTGGACCCCATGACCCTTGTCACACAATATCACATTCTGGCCCCTTTAAGGTGTGACGTAATTTATGGATGACCCCTAAGAGGCAGTAATTTGTATTTTTATCAGGTCTTACTTGCATCTGACCACTGACGACTTGTAGCTGGAGGGACATCTGCAAGAATTAATAGCCGAGTTGTATCACAGCCATAATTAGACAACAGTGTTTGAGGATTCACACCATTGTATTTGGATTTGCTCATTTTTTCCCACTGCATAATAACAGCTTCACCTGTGCCTTTTTCATGATATTTTTTTCCTATTTTCTCAACATTTTCTGAAGGTATATATTTTCCCGAAGATTTTATCTTAAAGGATTGTCCCATTACCATTCCTTGAACTAAGAGTTTTTGAAATGGTTCCTTGCTTGGAGTCCAGCCTATCGAATGTAAGAAATAGCTCATAAAACGAGCATAATATAAGTGAAGTACTGCATGTTCCTTGCCTCCAATATAACATGTAACAGGTACTTTTCCAATCAGACTTTCTTTACTAAATGGATGCTTGTCATTATCTGAATCTAAATATCTATAGTAATACCAAGATGAGTCAACAAAAGTATCCATAGTATCAGTTTCCCTTTTTGCAGATGAAGAACAATTAGGGCATTTACAATTTATCCAGTTATTCATTTTAGCTAAGGTATTGGTGCCAGTTTCTGATTTGCTTATTTCTGGTAATTGAACAGGGAGGTCGTCATATGGAACTGGTACGGAGCCACATTGTAGACAGTGTATAATTGGTATTGGAGTGCCCCAATATCTCTGTCTGGATATTAGCCAATCTTTTAGTTTTGAACTTACATAATATCCACCACACTTTTCACTTAAAGCTATATTGATAGCTTTTTGTGTTTCATATTCAATATCAACATTTTTAGTTTCACTACATGACAAATTTAAAGTTTTTAATAGATTAAAATCTTTTTCATCAAGTGATCCACAAACTATATAAACATCTTTACCATCAGGGTACTCAACATTATCTGTAATGATAACTGGCATATTCAAATCAGTTATTGGATTATAACATATTAAGCTTTCCATTTTCACATTATTTATGTCTTGTAATATAACATGATTTGTACTTATTGTAACATATTCCCCATGGATAAATTTATATGGATCAGATGTCCACACATCAAAAGATTTACAGCTCTCGCCTATTTTCATTTTAAAAGTTACTGTAATACCATTGCAATTACCAATCCAATGTTTTTGCAAATTAATAACATCATTCCAGTTTTCTAAATCTTTGCTGTCAAGACCATCATACAGCTTTTGAGCATACTTCGTTGTTTTTAAAAACCACTGTGTTAAGATTTTTTTCTCAACTTTTGCCCCTGACCGCCATGAGCATCCATTTTCATCAACCTGTTCATCTGCCAGAACTGTTTTGTCTACAGGATCCCAGTTCACATTTGCCTGTAACAATATTAAAATAGTAAGGTATCAATCCATTACACTATATTTATCTGCTAGTACATGGCTAGTAACATAAATTGTGAGACATTTTCAATAACTTGGGGATCTTATGAAATAAAAGAAAAAAACAATAATGTACCGAAATCTTCGCCGTTGCTGGTCTCAAGCCCGGATGAGAAAGAAGGAGGGTTTGCTCTGAATAAGAACAACCCAGTTGTAAAACATTTAACGCCGAATATCGAGCGGCGGTCAACTAACCCGACTAACCTGGTTTCAATGTTCATGAGGACTTAAATCCCTTCAGAAAAAAACTGCCGTGGAAGGACCTGTGTTTCCACCAAGGAGGAACGTCAAGGATAATCATATATTAGCCCAAGAAAACCCCCTAATGGAAAGTACAAACAAATGCGTAATCACGTTGGACGATCCGATTAACAACCGGCGCCGTTTGGTTACCGGGTCAAACGGTGTGAAATTGGCTACTAAAGCCTCTACTAGGACGGATCACCAGGTTCTAGCTAGCGGTAATAATACTGGTGGGCAAACTGGAAAGATCTTAATTCATGAACAACGTCGGATAGCCACCTGGAACGTCCGTAGATTGCTGGATCCAGGAAAGCTGGATATTGTGGAAAAGGAAGCAGAATCTCATAAATTGTCACTGCTAAGTATAACGGAAACATAAGAGATGTCAAGGACACCACAGAAACTCCAAAGGAAACACCATATATTTCTCCAGTCCCTCAGACTCTAGCACTAATGGCGTCGCTGTTACCACGCCAACGTAACGACCATGTTTTGGGTTATAACCCCGTGTCAGACGCCTCAGGAGGAACTACAATTTTGAAAAGAGCTAAGCCTCAGCATTGAGAAACATCCACCTCCCACAAACGTAAGTGCAAATGAACAGTGGACCTACCTTAAAGATCACATAAGGACCGCAATCGAAAAAGATTTCAAACTCCAACAACACTTCGCAACTTACCTGTAAAAAAATCATGGCTTAGGTACCCCAAACACCTGGAGTCGTACAAGAACGCACGGATTGAAAAAACACGGGGCCCATTAAGTCCTAACGACCAGGATAAGTACTCAGCGCTAAGCAGAGAAATTCAGCTGTTATGTCGTCCCAACAAGAATAAATTTGATATGCGGGTCTGCCAAGAAATAGATGATCACGCAAATAAAATCCAAATCGCCGTGCATGCCTGAGAGAAATTCAAAATTTTCTCGAAAGCATGACGTCCACCAACCCGCACTTGGCCAGCGTCGTGGACTATGGCCTAAATCCCTCTCATTTGTGAGTGGAGACCAGAGGGGCCACTCTGTAAGCATCCGTCCGTAATTTCTAACATTTTCAGAATCATTTTCAGCATACTCGCATCGCTTCTTTTTCATGAATTAATAAGATAAGCGTTGTCATGTCATTGATGACATTAAGCTATTGAATGAATAATATTGCTAGAATTTCTTCAATCTAATCCAAAAATAAGGCCCGAAAATATGCCAAAAATTCACTTAGTTTCGGATACGGGCGTACAGAGTGGGCCCTCTGTGCCCAGCAGTGGGGCATAAAAAAGGTGGAAAAAAATTGGTATGGAATGCAATTTCTCAACTTCAAACAATATGGAACGACCGAAACATCTCAAGAAAAACCAAAATGAGGCTCGTATATATTATCCATACTTGATACTCGGTACTGCTGATGTTTACAAGCACGCGTGATGTTTACAAGAATTGCTTAAGAAATTATAGCAGGTGCTGTTTACACCAAGAAAAGTTTTGAAACAGAACTTGTATAACAAATCAAGAATGTTACGTGTTGTTTAGACCATACAAGTCATTTATTTCTTCAATTTAATTGTATGCAACAGGCAAGAAAATAGCATCATGTAAATGACTCTTAATGTATTGCATTCAATTATTGCCCTTGTATGTACAAGAAAATGGCATCATGTTAATGACTCTTAAGTAAAAAATGGAATGCAATTATTGTATGAAAGTCTTGACAAAAATAATTGCAAATGTCTTTTGTTTACACCACTACAATTATATTTAGGCGATTATTGCTTACAAGTTTTGACTTGTCTAAACTCTGACTTGTATGTGCATGTACCATTTTCTAGTGGGTTGCTTCAAGTATTGCACGTATTTGCGTTGGCGAATTTTTCATTCGAGTGTTGAACGTTTCAGAAGCTACTGTGTTTATTAAAAAAAATGAGCCAAAAAGTGTTAAATTTCGGTTCTGCTGATTTAATAAAGTTCATTGAGACTTATCGCAATCATGAGTGTTTATGGAATACTGAAAATGTAAATTATAAGAAGATATTTCATATCGCTCAATGTCGCAGATACGAATTGACGAATATCCAATGGGCTTGGAAATTCCTAGAAATTTTAGTATATATCTCATTCGCACTTGTTTGAATTGCGGCTTGCCGTCTTGCTTTCGCGGGGAGAGCGAGAGGTCGGGTGGAAGTAGGATAGCGCGCGGCAAGGCGTCGTCACTGACTCGTCAGTCCAGAGCGTAGTCAGCCTCTGTTTGTTGTGTAATGTGACTGCATTTTAAAATGGCGTCGTCTTTGTCGTGGAATAATGAAAAGATAGCGCTACAAGCCGCCGCAGCAATAACAATTTCGTCCATAGCGAGCGAATACTGAAATGCTCGTGTAGGACAGTATTGCCTAGTTGATGAAGTTGCGCCATATCGCTCAATATTGTATTGCGCAGTATTGATGCTTGTTGCCGTTGCCGTAAATTGCTTGATGTAGTCGTGACGTCATAGTTGACGAGTATTGACTGGAATTGAGCAATTTTAGTTGCCCGTATAAGCGCACCTTTACTGAGACGTGACGTCATTCCTTCTGAATGGCGTTTCAGATAACATGGCCGATTGCAGTATTTTATACTTTTACTAGCTGTGCCCCGCGGTATCACCCGCGTTAGAGAGTGTCATTAGGATAAAGTGAAGTTCCTTCTGAAGTGCCGTGGACCGGCTTTTTTGTAGGACTATTTAAGATAAACATTTCCATCATACATTACGAATGTGCAACTCTAGCGGTTTTGGCAGCGCACGCCAGAATAGTACGCAGATGGTAGATTTTTTCCTACTTACTTGACACTTGTAGTCATATTTTGGACAATTCACACAATATCTCATAAGTACATTATTCTTAGTCTAAGCAATATCTCTATAAATTGTAGCCTATGTGTTTTTCTAATATATAAGCTATATTATTGTAAAGTTTCATTTAAATCCATTCTGTAGTTTTTACGTGAAAGAGTAACAAACATCCATACTTACAAACTTTTGCGTTTATAATGTAAGTAGGATTTTCCAGATTATTTGAAAAGTTTCTGGAACTTTCTCAAACATTCTCAATTAAATTAAATTAAAACAGTTTGCAATTATTTTAAAAATCTCCAGATCATTCGAAAAAAGATTACATTTATTATTAAAAAAATTTTTTTTTCAGATTTTTCCACCCACTTCCACCCACTTCGATCAAACTCCCTTACTATCATCTACGTACTAAGGGGTATTTACCACCCCAACGGGAAGTTGATTGTATAGATATAGATTGTATAGATAGATTGTATATATATTGTATAGATTTTTTTGAAAATCTTATTAATCTTAATGTTTATATTAAAATGGGTTCATTTTTTAGAACCCTTTTATCATATATTTTTCTGTAAAACCATTTATTCTCTGATTCTTTAATAGTGTCATCATGCCTATTATATAGTACCTGGACGACCGAGCGATGCTCGGATAAAATCAAAATATATTTGTTGGTTTTATTTCAAACAAAACACTCATTTGCTTAGTGTTACTTAATATCTCCATCTGAAATAGCTCCCAATAAAAAAAATCACAAATAATAATAAATGCAATATGGTTTTTATAGAGGTTTGAACCCGGGCCTCTAGTTCTGCAGTCAGCCCATGTAACCATTCGGCCAAGGAAGCTTTAACTCAATGAACAAAATTTTAATAAAGCTCTTTCTAATCGACAGTGTTGTTTCACGGCATTCTACACCAAAATCTAATACCTTTAAACGAGCAATTCTTGTATATATCTAAATATATTTTTTGAATCTCGGAAACGGCTCCAAAGATTTTGATGAAATTTAGTACACTGGTTGCGGGGATGATAAATCGATCCACAAATTTTTATTGACAGAAATTGGCGTTTTATTTAATATTTATGCAGTTAAATATAAAATTACTCTTACTGACATCTATTGAAAAATATTAATAATATTATGGCGTAGAAAGCCGTCAAATGTTAACCATCAATCCGCCCTTCAAATAATATAATAATAATAATATTATATACCTCTATAAAAATTTTGTCAATGGAATTAAAGCTTTCTAGGTCGAATGGTTACGAAAGCTGACTACGGAGCTAGAGACCCGGACACAGTGTGACAAAACCTTTTGTTGCATTCCGTTTTTATTCCAAAAATGAATAGATTTTATCATTCTAAGCAACATTAGTTTAAGCCGGTCATGGCTATCATGCGTAGTTTTTTTTTATACAAAAATTTCAAAGTTTGCATATAACCGGCCCGGTTAAATCACTAAAAAATTCATAAAAAATAAAAATTACTTTCTACTTGTGATTTGATTGCATTGATAAATTGTACATTATATCCCTGACGTACTCACAAAAAAATGACTTTTTATTGCGAAGAAATAACGAAATATATGTTTTTTTTACATTTTTCTTTTGATTTTTATTTCTTCCGTATACCGCCGTATTAGAAGCTGATTTTCAGATTAAACTATTCGTAAAACATGTCTTTATTGCCATGATTTAAATCACAATCTAATTCCGAGGTATTCACAAGCTATTAGCATTTTTCGATTTTGGTCAGGGTTGTCACTTTCAAATTACTAATTTATTTATTTTTTATCCGGGTCATATCTAATAAATTCTGTTACATCATGCATCTTTATCTTCATGCGGAAGCACCAAATTTTCATCATCATCATTATCCTCCTCGATGTTAGAAGACGAATAATCATGCGTAATAATAGTTTCATCTCCAACAGATTTTAACAGATTTAGTGCTGCTGGCGGTAAAGGAGATATTCGCGCTTTCTTTTTTCTTTCTTTAATTATATAGTTCGATATGACTGAGTCGGAAGAAACTAGTGCTCTGTGAAATAAATCAATCATCGTTACTTCACGGCTAGTTTTATATAGCTATATTTAAAGGATTTATATAGTTTGTTTTTATCTAGTATATACAAGAATTGCTTGTTTAAAGGTATTAGATGCATAACTTTAGACCACATTTTAGTCAAAAATATGGTTTCTATAATATTATATATATGCCTGTTACTCACCTTGCTTTGATAGGCTAGTCCATTTTCTAAGAGTTTTAGAAATATATACTGTGTCCACTTATAATAACGAGGGTCACTTGTGTTGATTTCCTTGTCCCAATCAAAATTAAAACCAAGTTGAAATAGTTGTTTCTTCATTGTCTCTATATTTGACTCTGTCCAGATGTGAGGTAGTATATTTCTTTCAATGGCAGCATTTTCAGCAGGTAAGCCAAATGCATCCCAACCAATTGGATGTATGACATTTTTGTTGTTAAGTTTATGAAATCTTGCAATAGTATCAGATATAGAATACACTCTTACATGTCCCATATGTAAATTACCTGAAGGATAAGGGAACATGGGTAGAATATAATATGACTTCTTATTTTCATAATTTATTGATTTACTCAATACTTCACTAGACCAGTGGTTTTCAATTTTTAATTTAATTCCTGTAGATATATCCTTGTCCTGCAACAGAATAAATGATTGGATATATATACTTAAAGATACATTAAAATGTATTGTGAAAATAAAACATGTTTTATATGACACCCTTACCCAATAACCCAGGCATGTCTTATATCTCCAGGAGAAAAATGACATGCTTGCTCGAAATTGCTTGCCATGCATAATGCTTCGTAAGTGCATTCCATAAGCTGAGGTAGTCATACTGTTACTTTTATTATAAATTATATTGTTATTAATTGAGTCTCAGTAGATAAATCAAAATTATAAAATACTTAAACATAAAAAATAATTGTCATTCAAAAATTTTGCCAATCAGTATAAATTTACGTTCTATGTTGCGTTCTACGCCACTTTACGCCAGCGCGTATACCCTAACTCCAGCTCCCCGCCCCTAAGTAGACACTCCGCGATCCAGCCGCCCGGGCCATACACACTAGTCAACGTTATCGCCTATCAAAAGAAAGTTAAATTAAATGGATAGTAAACAAACTTGAAACAATTTAAAATCCCTACAACAAGGTACCTATGTGTTTATTCTATGTATCTTTTGGCTATAGGGATTTCAGCACAAATCAAATTCTACTAACACTGTATAAAAAAAATTGTTTCATCTCTCTAGTCATGCGCTACTACTTAGAAACAACAAAATTCAACAAATGTACTCTGTGACTACAGGGACTTGCAACTTGCAATGCTCTTGGAGGAGCCTTTTTGGAATATCTGCTGCTGTCTGTAATATTATTCATTCAGTCTCGAGCACAAAATGCAATCGCAACTCGATGAGCAACAGTCCAACAGAAAGCAAGCAAACAGAAAGAAAGATGCGAAATTGCGAATAATAAAAATTAAACGTCAGACAGACGAACATGATTTGTGACGAATGTCATTGTCAATGTCACTTTGTTTTTAATTCGTTTTATGGCATTGGATAATAATCCTTTCAGCCATTCAATATTTTCATTTCATTTTTAATAATGGCATCGCAAACTTTGTGCACGTGCACATTGCCAGCGTCAAGTATAATTTTTGCATCACTTAGTATAGTAGTCATAGAAAAAAGCAGTAAGTCGTCAGGTATAAGTCAGTCTAGTCAGTCAAATGTTCAAGTAAAGTGGATGGCTTGGCTAATGGCTACTTTACTTTACCGGAACGAGTCCAATGGAGTTTTGGAGGCAAGCCGAAAAAACATGTTTTTGCACTGTTAATTTATTTCACACAACACTCGTGCACTGTCATTAGCATAAATTGAACAAAATGCCATCAACTTTATCCGATATAATAACTCAAAAATACACAAAGGTAATACTAAGTGTGCAACATTTATACTTGACTCTGGCAATATGCGCAGAGTTTGTTTGTGATGCCAATATTGAAAAAAAAAGCCAAATGAATCAAATGACATGACAATATTGACCATAGAGAAATTAAACACTACGATTGACAATCATAATTTTTCGAGTTTTGGCGGGAAGTCTGAAGGAACAAGTTGTGCTCTTGTTTTATTTTCATTTTCTTAGTGTATTTTTGAGTTATATCGGATAAAGTTGATGGCATTTTGCTCGATATAGGTTAATGATAGTGCACGAGTGTTGTGAAATAAAATAACAGTGCGAAAACATGTTTTTTCGGCTTGCCTCCAAAATTCCATCGGACATGTTCTGGTAAAGTAGCCATCACTTTACTTGAACATTTGACTGACTAGACTGACTGATACCTGACGACTAACTGACTTTTTTCTACGACTACAGTGATGTAAAAAATTTACTTGAAGCTGGCAATATGCACAGAGTTTGCGACGCCATTATTAAAATTGAAAAGTAAATATTGAATGGCTGAAAGGATTTTTATCCAATGCCGTAAAATGAATTTAAAAAAAAAATCATAATTTTTCTTTTACTTTTTTTAGAGGAGTTTTCCTCATAGATAATACACTTATATACAGGTTTTCCTTTTCTTTCGCGACGCATTTGTGTAATATTAGATTGTAAATTGATAAAAATGGCTAAACCAAAAACCGATGATGCTTCTGAAGAAGCAAAAAAGATTGTCGACGATGCGAAAAATTTCATTGAAAAAGCAATAGCCGATATTGGTAAGACATCTGCAACCAAACAGCTAATTTTAGGAACTGCGTCAGGATGGTATGTCATTACTTCATGGGTTCTTTCTTTGTTTATTTGCTTGTAAAATATATTTTACTCGCCAGACAATGAATAAGCTAAAGTATGTTCAATTAATTTTAGGATAACTGGATTCATAACTATGAAAATCGGAAAACTTGCTGCTGTGGGAATCGGTGGGGGAGTAATACTATTGCACATTGCCAGTCAAAAAGGCTACGTCGATATTAATTGGGATAAAATTAACAAAAAAGTCGACAAAATCACTGATAAAATAGAAAAAGAAGCCACAGGAAAGTCACCCGATTGGTTCGAAAAAGTGAGTAGACTTATTCATGGGTCCGCCCAGGTGGAGAACCTAGGTGGAGCAAGGGCTCAGACCCTTATTTATTTAGAGAGTGGATAAATACTAATGATAGGTGTCAAAGTGTATTTTAAAAATCACATAATGCAGGCTCCCATATTCTATGATGTAAGCATAGAATGAAAACTCCTTTAATATATTGGCTGGACTGTACTCATAGACTTATTAGAAATTGGTCTTAGCATACATTTACTTTTCTATACAATGCCTTGAACACTCCACATAATGACCCCTCCCTTGCCCTTCAACTCTCTTTCGCCTAAACATGTCTCCCTCAATTGCGCAGTAGCAGTGCTAAGGCATATTGATAAAACGGCGTAGTTCCGTTTCTGTGTGCTAAATGGCATTACTGTAATTCTGACAATCCATTTTGCATGTACAGTGAGCTAATAAATATTTTAGATGAATCTTATAAATCCAAATATATGCATAAAGTGACTACAACTTAAATAGTGGCTCACTAAAAAAGTTTACTTTAGTATTAATGAGTGCTTTGATGACAAAACCTTATGAAATTATCTAATGAATAAAAGTACAAAGGTTTGAGAAACTTTTCGGGGAAAAAATATAAATTTAACTATGCTTGAAAGATTTTTTCCTGATGCTTTTTTTCTCTTATTGACCCAGCAGTGGGTAGGCATTAAAGCCAAAGATCTGTTAAAATTTATTTCAACAGATCCTTAAAACTTTAAAATTTAAATTAAGTCATTATCTATGCATATAATAAATCTGTAACAAGTTGGTTTCTTTACATTGAAGATATTTGAGAAAAACTGTTACTAGGGCTATTTATTAGCATAATAGAACCCAAAACAATGATTTTTAGAATTATTGTCTGTTTGTTTGTGCAGCTAATCTTCGGAACAGCTTAACGTAGAAGGATGCGGTTTTCATTGATGTATTGGTATTTTTTTGGATTAACATTTAGTGTTTGTTTTATTTAAACTGGTTCACAAATAAAAAAGTTACATCCATTTTATACATAAAGCTGAAGAGTTTGTTTGTTCGTTCATTTGTAACTTTGGAACTGACTAACTGAACAAGTTGGTGTTAAGCGATCACTGTCGCCTATGGACTTGGGCAGCCCCAGGGAAGCCACCCGAGGGCTTTAGGCTATATAACATCATGCTATGACTAATACCAAAATCCACGCGGTCGAAATCGCGGGCGGCCACTAGTTGTAAATAACTTAGTAAATAAATAATCACTTTAGTTTAATTTGGTGATTATTGGATGCCTGAGAGTGTTTGAAATACTATTGTTAAACTCAAAAACCTAAGTTTTTTTGTAAACAGTCATCAATAAACGTTTTTCATTTCATTTCATTACAATAAAAAGTAATCTTGATATTGAAACTAGGTACTTTTTAGAAATCAGTGCCATCTAATGTTGAATGGAGGTAAACATAAAATTGTTTAATGTAAGTTCCTGGTTTCTTAAAACACCCACATTTTCAAGAAATTATGACTTAAATGTAAATTAATATAGTATCTGGGGTATTAAGACGTTTTTGGAAATATAATGCACCTCCAGACATACAGCACTTCATGTTTTTTGGGTTGAAATCTACCATTTAAATTTACGTAAAATATTACTTACTTCAGCTACAAGCATACACAAGACCTTGTATAATGAGAGAGACCACAATTGTTTACTGTACTTTAAGTGACATACTAGATTTCCTGTATAATCTTTTAGTGCGGGAATAGTTTAACCAGGGGATAGATTTGTGCAGCCAGTACCCCTACAACACATAATGCAGATCAAAGCAACAAATATTTTGCCTCACCAATCTGCAATAACATGCATTTACCTCACTCAGCTATATGTTCATGTGACATCCATGATCACTCAGAATGGGTGTCATTTCATAGGCATTTTGACAAATATGGCTTCAAGTGAAACTGCCACCTTGGGAGGTACTGATATGAGTAGTTCCCTTTATTCATCTTCCCTTTGGTAGTCTGCAGCATACCCACAGCACAATACTGACAAGAGTAATATGCTTCAGTGGGCAGCACAACGACGACACAGCCCATCGTCGTTGGGGCAGCACAAGAATGGTTGGGTGCTGTGTTCGTAATATTGCACTTCATGTATTAGATACTTTATCTTAATGCCGAATATATTTTGCGTCAAAAGGATTTGCTAAGAGATTCTCTCTACATCTTCAACTCGCCGAAGCAAGCAGTAAATCTTCCACCTATGGACATTCATCTCATGCTTCACAAATGAAAATGTTGTGTCAATTCACAAACCCAATAGAGTGATTATTGCACCAACTTGACAAACGTGCTCTTTAATTGGAAGGTGAAGTGCATGAGATTTCCTGTTTAGTAATGTATATTCCACACCCCCGCCGCAGCTAATAAAGTGACTTTATTTTCAATATTGGCCTTGGAGTCTGTCTCTATCACAAAGGTTAACGTCATAAGCATACATCAAAAAAATGCAATCTTCAAGTGAATTATTCGCCACTAGTCATTTCCAAGCGTTTCTAGTCGTCGTCTGCGCTGGACACTGCCCGGTAGACTCCAGTTTTAAATGTCGCCTGTATTTTATAGACCTTACTTGCCTTTCATTCGAGATTTTATCCTTTATACGGAACTGCCACCATTCCAATCTTCCTTAAGGCTGCTATTCCAACGGTGCTTTACGAGCATTGGCATTGACGCTGCGCAAACGCGACTTTGTCGTCGCGTCAACGTGGCGTCGACGTTGCGGTTTTTAACAAACTAGTACAGTCACGCCATCTCAGTCTGTCCGTAGCGGTCATGCTGCATTTTTAAATTCTTAGCAAGCATCCCTTCCTCACTATCATGTGCCTGCCTACGTCACACACACATCACCTTTTACACAACCCGTTTACATAAATCTCGTAATTTTAAGTTGTTCTCCGAAACATTTTTTTCCATTTGAATAATGTTATGAAAGCTTTTTTGGTTTTGGAAGGCCCCCTAGATCGCCTGAAGCACGGTACAATAACATCTCTGTACCGTGCATAGAGATGGTACTGAATCTTCCCTTTTGAGTTTTGATGCCTCCCTACACTGGAGACCTGAGGCGGACCGGACAGTTAGAGGAAACTTAAATTACCTACTGAAACTGTATTTTACAAAGAACTATCTATTGATTGTATATTTACGAAAAACTGCATTTACGCATTTTCTAAAAATCTGATACCCTCGATTTCAGTCGTACCAAACGATTTGTTCACATGAAAATTATGAATCACAAAAAATTACAGCCCAGGCGAAAGCCTTAAAGATATGCGTTCTAGTAATTGCAAAATCACGTTAAAATTTAGTTCACTTTTTACCGACTTCTAAAAGGAGGAGGTACTGTATTCGGCTGTATGTATTTTTTTTTTTTTTATATGTTCACCGATTACTCCGCCGTTTGTGGACCGATTTTCAAAATTCTTTTTTTGTTCGTATGCTTACACTCCCGAGGGAGCACCATTGTCACCAAATCAGGATCTGATGATGGGATCCTAGGAAAATCGAGGGGAACTCTCAAATTTTATAGGCACACACATTGATTTTCTTATACTTTCTGAAGCATAACAGATATTTGTGCATAGTAATCATCATCTCATGTTGCTGAGCTGATGATGGAAGGTACTGCAACAGTGAGTAGTTGAAAGCAAATTCTTTCAATAAATAGTTTTTTATTCCAAATCTTACATTCCTGAGGTGTTCCAACTGTCACCAAGTCAAAGTCTGATGAGGGGATCCTAGAGAAATCGAAGGGAACATTCAAATTTTATAGCACAACAAATGATTTTCATATTTTTACTAAAGCAAAACAGGCATTTTTGTATAATTATCATCATAGCATGTTACTGAGCTGATGATGGAAGGTACTACGAAGGTTAGGAGTTGAGAGCAAATTCTTTCAATAAATGGTTTTTTATTCGAAATCTTACATTTCTGAGGCAGTCCAACTGTCACCAAGTCAAAGTCTGATGATGGTATCCCAGAGAAATCGAAGGGAACATTCAAATTTTATAGCACAACAAATGATTTTCATATTTTTACTAAAGCAATACAGGTATTTGTGCATAATTATCATCATATCATGTTGCTGAGCTGATGACGGAAGGTACTATGACGGTTAGGAGTTGAGAGCAAATTCTTTCAATAAATGGTTTTTTGTTGGAAATCTTACATTCCTGAGGTGGTCCAACTGTCATCATGGCAAAATCTGATGATGTGATACTAGGGAAATCGAGGGAAACACTGAAACTTAATAGGCACACACATTCTTTTAGTCATATTTTTTAACATAATACAAATATTTGTGTCCGGTAATTATCACCTCATGTTGCTAAGCTGATGATTGAAGGTACAACTCCTCAACGGTTAGGAGCTGAGAGCAAATTCTTTCAATAATTTATACGTTCAGGTGGACTTATAGTAGTATTCTTTCAGGATATAAGATGGTTATTAGATAAACATTATTATAAAAGGTATCTCTTTAACGTTTAGAAATTAACTGAAAAAAATTCCAATTATGCTTATACATATGTGCAAAATTATTAAAATTACTAAAAAGAGTGAAATAAATTAAGTTTTTAACAAAAAAATAGAACCGACTTCAAACGGTAAAAAATAAAATTGTTCAGTACCTACTTCTTCTTGCTTATGGTAATGACTCTTAAAACTATTTTTGAAGTCGGGCCCTTAGTAAAATGTCCTGTCTTAGTAAATATAGTGTACCTTTCGTTCTGGGCACCGACTCCAATATAGTTTTAACAGTCATTACCATAATCAAGAAGAAGTAGGTACTGTCCCACTGTCTGTACTGTCGGTGCCCATTTAGAACGAATGGTACGACATTTTAGTAAGGGCCCGACTCCAAAAATAGTTTTAAGAGTCATTACCATAAGCAAGAAGAAGTAGGTACTGAACAATTTTATTTTTTACCGTTTGAAGTCGGTTCTATTTTTTTGTTAAAAACTTAATTTTTAATTTAGTTCAATTAGCTGGATACATCCCATAGCAAGGATAGTGTCATCGTGTATCGATGTGTACAGCCTTGTCCGTTAATTTTCTATCTGCAGGAATTATTTTTAGTTCTACGTTTTACATATATGAATATCTAGTGTAACGCTAGTTATTTACTTTAAGCAACGGCCATAATTCGCGGTTACAAAACTTACAAACCATATAACGCGTACTTAACAGACTCTATTGGCAGCTCTTCACGTTTGCCATCTTTGTGGCAAAGATATTAGCCAAAGATATTGGAATGGAAAATACAAGAGATATGCCATGTAATTGACAATGTATAGGAACCCACTGTCTCCAGTTTTTCCCCCACTGCTTACGACAATTACACATGCAGTGAATAGATACAAAGTCTCACACACATTTTCATTTCTTAAATCAGATAGAAATCTACAATCCAAAATAAACCGTATTTCTTATACAACAGCGTACATATACCCGTACCTGAATATTTCGCACACATAAATAAAAAACTATTATCGTGGTGTTGTGCAAAAGTCATTTTTACACTAGAGATTGACTGAAAATAAAATTACCGGTTTTGTGTAATCTATACTTAAGTCCACTTATTCACAAATTCGATATAAAATATCGATATTAAGTACCTTAAAAATTAAATTAATAGGTAGGTATACGTAATCAATCACGTTTTTATCTTGTAAAAAATGTACTAATAATGACGTAATGCACGAAAATCAAATAACAGAAGAAACAGAAAAAAAATACAAAGTTATGTTTAACTTTAATCTTATAAAATGTTAGTATTACCATATTTTTATTATGGTAATAAATATAATAATTAATACATATTAATAATTCGATGACCCTCGTGGCGTAATGGTTACCATTCTGGACTGCCGATCGGAGGATCCCGAGTTTAATTCCCGGCGAAGCAGAAATTTGAATGATGATTTTTAAATTTCTGTTCTCGGTCTGGGTGTTTGTGTTTCTGTCATTGTGTCATGTATATCTACTACTACTACTATGCTATGAGTGTGAAGCGTTATTATTTTTTATATTTATGTATATTATTAACCTAATATTTTTACCCAAATAGGTACAATTGAAAAAACAGAGGCAGTTCTCAATTCGACGAGATATTTTAATGTATAACACGTATAACTTTTTACAGATTGGTACGATTCTGATAACTCTTAGTGAACGAGCAAGCGCGTACATTTTTTATTTTTTCACCTAGTGTGCATTTTTGTTATGACCCAAATTATTTCACTTTAATATTTTACTTATAATAGCTTCGCTATCGGTCATCAAGAGTACCGCGCGTGACTCACCATTAGTATTCCATTAATTTCATCATAGTCTAAGATCTTCAATACTTATATTTTATACAGTTTTACAGATTTTTAGTTTTTAAAATCCTTTTATTTATACACATTTGTACGGCCAACCCGTACACTTAGGTATATTGGAAAGGGTATATTAAATTAAGGAAATTGGTCCTATAAAAATTAGAATAGAAATCATGGGAAAACAGGGGTTGTTCACTCACAGATTTTAATGCTGAGTTATGTTGTGTATAATAATAATGTCATCCGATAAGCCACAAAAAATGATAAAATAAAAAGGGCTCGACTTCAAAATACTTTAAAATCTCATTACCATTAGCAAGAAAAGGTACTATAAGCCAAGTATTATATTAATTTATTATTTTTTATTTTTACTTTTCAGTTTTATCGGCTTTTTAATTTTTTGTTAAAATGTTTTTATTATCGTAGAACTTGGCTGCAACCCTTTTTGCGTCCCACTGCTGGGCACGGGTCTCTCCCCATTATTGGGAGGCTTGGAGCTTACTCCACCACGCTGCTCCAATGCTGGTTGGTAGATCGTAGAACTTAATAAACTAAAATGAAATTAATTTTAGATTAAAAAAATGGAAACCACCATTAAAAAGAACTCCAGAACGAAAAATACGCTTTTTAACAAAAAGCACAACTCCAAAATAGTTTTAAGAATCATTAACATTTGCAAGAAAAAATATCAAATACCGTATAACATTTAATTAGTAGTTATTCACTGCCCCGTAAAATGAATGTATTTGTGGAGTACTTAAAATGTAATTAATTTTATTATTTAGTATTACAATGTCCCGAATATTTATTTTATCTACTCTTATTATATGTATAAACACATTTACAGACTTCCACATACAAAATAAAATATACATTTTGGCCCTTGTTTGATGATTCAAACAAGTAAAAAATAAAAACTATTCACATACTTTAAATGTCGAGATTAATTCTAAAAATATTTTCTTGTATGAATCGACAATTTTATCGAGATACCGATTTTCAATTATGCACGGACATCACTCAGATCAACATGTCAGGACTGGCAGGATTCGACCCGTACTATGCAAAATACCCCATGTAACTTAGTATCCTAAGTCATACATTGCTCGCTCAGAGAATTAGACTCGTTGAGGTTATTCATAGGTTAGCGAGCAATGTATGTTGTACACAATAGCATAGTCATGGGCATATATGTACAAAAAGTTCTTCATCGCTTGAAGAAGAATCATCCTGATTCTCTTCATTGGTGAAAAGTCTATCTAATTGTTGATCGGGTCGAGTTGATGGCTCCAAAGATACTGTTGAAGCCGAAGATACTGAAGTAATGGCAGTATCGTATTCAGAACCATAATTTTCGAGGTCATCTTCTGACTCAGACCCGTCAGGTATGTTTATGAACTCGACTATTTCTGAATATGTTAGTGGCTTATGCTTTCGGGGTGGCATCTGAAAAAAAAACAATGGGGCATTGGCAACTATGTAGCCAAGACAAAATAATTACATGGCATAGGCAACTTGCCGAGTGGTAAAAGCCGCGGTCTTCTACGCGACCGATCCCGGGTTCAAATCCTCGGCACGCACCTCTGACAAAGAAATTTGTAATGTGCGAATTTATCGCTGCTCCACGGTGATGGAAAATATCGTGATATTTCATTGATTACGATGTTCTCCATCGCCGTGGATGCCTGAGAGAAATTCATAATTTCTCGAAAGCATGACGTCCACCAATCCGCACTTGGCCAGCGTGGTGGTCTATGGCCTAAATCCCTCTCACTTGTGAGAAAGAGACCTGTGCCCAGCAGTGGGTCATAAAAAAGGTTGAAAAAAAAATAGGCAACTATTTGCCATGGGCAGTGATTGGTGGCAAGGTCGAACATTTCGTTTCGTAAATATATTCGTACAACACATTTCAACAAAATATTATGGTAATTCGGTAAATTAGACATTAGACAAAAGACATATAAAAAGCTACTCACTCTTCACACGGTGGATTTCTTGATATTTTTGTATTTCTAACAAGTAACCTAAAACACGGCCTCAAATTTCAACTTCTGTAGCAAAATGTCAAATTTTGTTCCGTCATTCGATTTATTTAACGTACAACAGCTGTTGAACTTTGCCAAGAGATGACGCTAACTGTATCAAATAACGTAATACCAAAACACAAACGATTTTTTGTCTGGACATTGAAAAAACCGTCATGGCATATATTTTGCCAATGCTCGCGATAGGGTTAATGTATGTTTTATAATTTACAGCACCTTAAATTAAATGATTACATGAAACTTATAAATGTAAAGAAAAATAGATAATACATAAGATGAGCTGGCAATAATATGGTAAACTGCACGAAATAAGGTTCACGCTTTTTCGTACAGTTCCCACACGTCGACAATAATTAATCAATATTTTAATCTATACATAAAGCTGAAGAGTTTTTTCGTTCGTTCGTTTGTATGTTTGTTTGAACGCACTAATCTCAGGAACGACTAGTTCCAATTGAGAAAATCTTTTTGTGTTGGATACTCTATTTATCGGAGAAGGCTTTTTTTATAAATAAACCGGACAAAAAAGCAAACGGGCCGGGTGGTGTTAAGCGATCACCGTCACCTATAGATACGGGCAACCACAGGGGAGCCACCCGAGGGCTTAAAGCTATATAACATCATGCTATGACTATACCGAAGTCCACGCGAACGAAGTCGCGGGCGGCCACTAGTAATAACATAAAAATATGATTAAAATTTTTGTTGCAGGTTATATCATTTGTAAAAGATAATACCTATTATTCAGCAGGGTTCACAGGAGGATTCTTTTTTGGAATTGCGTCATCGTAGACTAGGAATTTATTTTTACAGAGTGAGTTTTTTATACAAATATACCTATAATAATATCTTCAGCTGTCCTTATCTTTATCTATACATGTAATAATTATAAAATAAAAATGAATTGCTGTTCGTTACTCTCGGTTGAGAACGGTTTGACTTGATGTGACAATTTTTTTGTTTCGAAATAAGTATTTAGTCTAGTACATATAACAAAAGTCGAGGGATGGTTTAAACGGGGATATTTGGAGGAATAACGAGGAAAATAGTAAAACAAAAATTATTAAAAAATAATTTATTACATTTAGTAACAATAAATTCAGAAATCAATTAAATTTTTAGACTGGTCAGGCATAACAAAAGTTATATCTGTTTGCCAATAACCAAATACTAGTAGCAGAAGCCAAGTTAATGTTTTATATTTGGAGATCAGAAGAATGGATAGATTAAAATCCAAAATACAAACTAACAACATTACGTTACTCTCTCAAAAGGGTATCTATGAAATGAAATACAAAAATACAGAATGTATATTCAGGCATACACGGTAAAGGAATATATAATATATTGTAATAAAATATTACAAACTATTGCCTTACTGAAATTTGTAACGTATTTGTGTATTTATCACTGCGCCAGCGAAATCAGAGGTTTCCCGCATAGAGCAGAACCTCCCGTCCATCGCTAATAGGGTAACGTATTTACTGTAAATGAGTAGCTTAGGCAATAAGCAGTTAGTTCTTATATTATTTATATCAAAGAAAAGAAATTATGACGTCATACTTATGTATCCGAGCATTATGATATCCAGCGTTTTGAAAATTTGGAAATGCGAAATTTAAATGCAGTTTTAGATCACTTAGCGACTGAATAAAATTTTTTTAGTTTTTATTGTTATATTAGCCCCTGACAATCGAATTGATCATTGAAATAAAAATCAATAATTATAGTACTTTTTAAAAAAAACTACATGATATATCAGTTTCATTTCCATTGCACACTGTAAGGTCTTTTTGGGTTTCCGTACCTAATGGGTAAAACGTGACGCCATTACAAAGACTCCGCTGTCCGTCCGTCTGTCTGTATTTCATGAACCGTGATAGTTTTTACAGTTGACATTTTCACTGATGATGTATTTCGGTTACCGCTATAACAACAAATACTAAAAACAGAATAAAATAAATTTTCAAGGGAGCACTTAACAAATTAATATTTAAGAGGGGCTCTCATCTCATACAACAAGAATGGTTTTTGACCGTTTTTTAAGACAGTGGTACGGAACTAGATATGAGCGCCGATGGGTGGGAGGTCGGAGGCGTGACCTCCAAAGGAATTTTAGATGTTGGCAGATAAAAAAAAACACGTAGTTTATCGATAAAAATATTAACATTTATTGAAACTTAAAAATAAATAAATTACGGTTCAGGAAAGTGTGACATTTTTGGCACTTAGGAAAAAAAACAACGTAATTATACAATTTCGAATAACAATTCGCCGATATTGCAGGTGGGTGTATGATCGTATTAACATTTATTAAAACTTAAAAATAAATAAATTACGGTTCAGGAAAGTGTGACATTTTTGGCACTTAGGAAAAAAAACAACGTAATTATACAATTTCGAATAACAATTCGCCGATATTGCAGGTCGGTGTATGATAGGATAGTTTTTTTATCTAAATAAACTGTACAAAAAGGCAGACGGGCCGCGCGGTGTTAAGCGATCACCGTCGCCTATGGACACGAGTAACCCCAAGGGAGCTACCCGGGCATTGTCGGCTTTGAAGGAGAGCTTTTTTACAGCTTTCTTGAAGAACCCCATGTCATAGTCCACTGGAAATGTCTCAGCTGGAAGGTTGTCCCATAACTTACACGTACGTGGTAAAAAAAAGAGCGTGCATAGCGGACTGTGGAGGACCGCCACGAGTCCATATGGTGTCGGTGGCACTTTAACCTTCGTCTGGAGGTATATTCATGAAATGTTGACGTAGGCATCATTTTAAAAAGTTCCTCAGTGCGCTCATCATAGTAAAGTCGGTACAACATGCAGAGCGAGCCTCTTCCCAAGCTTAGCGGTTCTAGCCTGTCGGTCAAGCTTGGGTCGTTGATGATTCGGACTGCGCGCTTTTGAACAGAGTCAAATGAGTATATCTGATATTTGGGGCAGGAGACCCAGAGATGGGAGCAGTACTCCTTGTGAGGTTTTACCTGGGCCTTATACAGCGTTAGGAGTTGCCCCGCAGTTAAGTACTGCCTCACCCTGTTGAGGACATCAAGCTTTTTGGATTCCAATTTGACCTTGTTCTCCATGTGATTCCGATACTGCACTTTACTCGTAATGTCAACTCCCAAGATACCGACACTTTCACCAACGGTGAGTGCGGTTCCCTGGAACTTGGGCACTATAACAAATGGGTGTTTTTTATCGGTAAACGCGCAAACTTGTGTCTTTGTAAGGTTAAACTCAACAAGGTTAAGTCGACCCTATTACGAGAACCACTCCAGAGAGTTCTCGACTTCTGACACAAATTGATTCTGCTTTCCTCCACTTGTGACCGAAAGGCATTGGCTCGACAGGTGTATAGTGCTTCCACCGTACTATCATCTGCATAGCAATGTATACCGCGTGATTTTTGCAGAATGTCATTGATATGCAGACTGAATAGGAGACAGCACTGAGCCTTGGGGGAACACCGGTGTTAATGGGCTTCATATCTGAGCAGCATCCGTCAACAACGACCTTAATCTGCCGCTCAGACAGAAAGCTTGTCACCCAGTTGCATAGACTCACGGGAAGACCGTAAGATGGAAGCTTCGCGAAAAGGACCCTGTGCCAGACCCGGTCAAAGGCCTTTGCGATATCCAGGCATCTGCCAGATAGTTGATTTTTGGAAATTTGCATAAGGCCACAAATGCATTAAGAGGCTTTAGAGGATAGTTTCCGTTATTATTTTTTTGTTAAGGTGGTAAATTAAACCCTTCTGACCACAAAAAATCTGCAATAATATCAAAAATAAAATAAAAAAGATGAGGATGTATAGCCATAAATAGCAGGCTTTTCCTTTGCATTTCTTAAACATGCGTCACAAAACACTTGATCGTTGAGAACTGTTCTTTCTTTTTCATCTTAATTTACAATTAAGTTTTCAAAATAGTTCCAGCAGTAACTGTGCTTTGATTTCACTCGGGATAGCGTCCGTAGCGACGTCACTGTATTTTTTTCTTTTTTCGTTTTATAAACGTACACATTTTCTAGAGCCGACGAAGCAGCCATTTTTCATAGCTAACTGCTTAACGCGTCCTACTTCAACAACGAGCACGTTCATACTATTTGACTAGTTAGTGAGTATAGTGACCGATTCAACTATCTCTCTCGCTCACTCGGCGCGCCGTTACCTTTTCGCGGCGGCGGCGGCGGCGCGGCGAAATCTGCGGCGGCGGCGCTCATATCTATACGGAACACACCGTGCGCGAGTCGGACTCGCTTTTGGCCGGTTTTTTATACTACGAACGCAGTTTTTCTTAACCATCGATTTCATAGTTGCTTAGAACTAATATGAATATCTCTTCATTTAAGTCTCCTCGCTGATCTTATCAAAGAATCACAGCCTGTTTATATGTATTTATCATCTGTATATATAAAAGGCAAACCTCACTATATATCATCTATGTATCAACACACAGCCGAATTTACTGTACCTAGATACCTACTAGATCTGTATATAAAATTGTTTATCTGTAAAACGGTAAAGTCGGTTTACGGACGATAGTTTAATTTAACGTGACAACGTCATAACAAAACAATGAAAACCATATTAACTTTTTACTTCAGTTTATAAACCGTCGACGAACGGCGCAAGCCGAACGCTCAAGCCTCAGCATAACGTTACAATCAGCGTAACGTTACAATGAGCGTAAGTAAGGTTACAATGAGTCATTCTTTTTCGTGCGTGCAGCCGGCGCGGCGGCGTAGACGTTGTCACGTCAAAAGGTCTTATATACGGGCGTGCCCGGGTGTGTACATCAATTTATTAAACGTTGTCACGTCAAAAGGCAAACTTCACTGTCATAAATACCTACTTCACTGTCTCAACGCACAGCCAAAACTGTACTATACGTGTATACTGTACCTCTATACTTACAATTTGGATAGAGAGAAGTATGAACATAGGTATATAAGTTCTCGATTATAATTAAAAATCATCTGTGTAGGTCAAATGGACAAAATCCCCCCGTAAAGCGTTAAAATGGGGAGGGGGGGGGGGGTATAGTTTGTATGGAAATGTTCTCATTTCTCGCCTTAGCTGTATGATAATTGGTATATACCTAGGGTCCTTTTACAAATAAAAATGATCTGCGTAGACAAAGATAAAATTGGTTGCCAATTGAGACCCATGAAATCTACAGAGAATTTATTATTCCCTTCATGCTAATGATCCTTTCTAACGCAGGTGAAACCGCTGGGAACAGTGGTAGATATTGATTTACATTACTTTTCAATGTGGGTTTTCGTATGTACTTGGATTAACTTATTATGCATATTATTATTAAAACGATTCTTTCTTTTCATTCATTGCGATTAAATAATATTTGTTTTACAGGTAGAAAGATTTGTTGATCGAAAACTGGACAAAGCTGAAGATTTAATAAAGAAAAAAGAATTTAAGGCCAAGCGTTGGTATAATAACTTTGTTGGTGACGAGCAGTATCGTGCCACAGAATCGCACGTATTTTTGGCTTCCTTCATGGCAGGAGTGGCCATTGGACTCATTTGTGGAAAATAAGCCTTCTAATTATACCACTACTATTATATTTATTGCCCTAAATAGATCTTGTTACTGTAGTACTTAACTATTATTTACCTACACAATATTCCTAGGTTTAGTAGAGTAATCGTATAAAATGCAGCTGTACTAAGTAAATATGTTATTCATGTTTAATAGAATTATTCCCATTTTATAATTGTTGATATTAATGGGAAATGTTTTGTCGTGGACCTAAAGCTTAATTTATAAATAAAGTCGACATTGGTAGTCTCGATTCAACCAAACATAATCATGTATCAAGCGATAGTAGATACTTGAAAGCAATTTCAATATTAACAATAATTTTTCAGTACTAAGCAGAAAAAAAACTTAATATTCATTCATTCACATCATAACATAATATTGATTCTATTAAAACAGTGCATAAAAGCCTTTATCTTTATAATCTTCATAATAAATTGTAGCATGTATGTAGTGTGTAGTGTATGTTATGTAAGTTATTAAAATTTTAACCTATGACTTTGTTATTTTTATTATTGCTAGAAGATCTTTGACAACCCTCAAGTTAAAATCCTACATCCGCCACTGCATGTCCGTAGAATGCACGACACAGGGTATACCTTACTGTGGGCTCAGACTGTTTTTTGAAAATTTATTTTATAGCTTTCAAAGTAGCTTACAATAGAGTGGCAAACGGTGAATAAAGAATATTATTTAGGCGTCAATTTCGTGGGTAAATAAAACACCCACGATGCACAACTGTTATGCATTATTAGTATTATTACTTTATTACCGACTTTCAAAAAGAGGAGTATTCGGCTGTATTTTTTTTATATATATGTTCATGGCGATTACTCCGCCGTTTGTGGACCGATTTTCAAAATTCTTTTTTTGTTCGTATGCTTACACGCCCGAGGTGGTCCCATTGTCACCAAATCAGGATCTGATGATGGGATCCCAGGGAAATCGAGGGGAACTCTCGAATTTTATAGGCACACACATTGATTTTTTTATACTTTCTGAAGCATAAGAGATATTTCTGCATAGTAATCATCATCTCATGTTGCTGAGCTGATGATGGAAGGTACTGCGACAGTGAGGAGTTGAGAGCAAATTCTTTCAATAAATAGTTTTTTATTTGAAATCTCACATCCCTGAGGTGGTCTAACTGTCACCAAGTCAAAGTCAGAAATCGAAGGGAACATTCAAATTTTATAGCACAACAAAATGATTTTCATATTTTTACTCAAGCAAAACTGGCATTTGTGTATAATTATCATCATATCATGTCGCTGAGCTGATGATGGAAGGTACTACATACGACAGTTAGGAGTTTAACATAATACAAATATTCAGAGGCGGCTCGTCCTAAAGAGCGCTGGTGCAGTGCACTCCCAAGAAAATTACATAGGCAATCTATGTCCCTTCATAATACATACCTACTATCCTTACATTACATTCATTCTATTATACTATACCTATACAAAGTATATTATATTAATTATTACCTATATCTATGCGTACCTACATTTAGCGTAAAGTTGTAAGTTGTAACGAGTGGAGCGCCAGCGATTGCGCTCCTATGGAACGAAGTTTAGTACGATTCCTAGCGCTGTATTCAATGAGTGCGAAAGAGAAACATCGACACAGGCCGACGCGTGAAACAAAAGATTTCGTATGAGAAATTAAGCTAATCTGGAGCGCCGCTCACGCGCGACGTTGCCAAACCGTGGGCTCAATCTGCTTATGCGATGTTGCCGTTCTTATGTATACAAACAAACGTGTCGTCGTCTTAGTCAGTTATTTCGTAGTTTTTCTTTTAAATGAATATTTAAAGAAATAGTTTATGCGCGACGGTTTGTGTTAAAAATGTAACAATACAGTTATCTTTTATCATTTGTATCTTTTAGTAAGCAGTGTGAAAAAAACTTTCGAAATACGCCTAGAACTGAAAGCAATAATGTTGTACGAAAACTAAATCTTTTAAATTACGCGTGTTTTTAAATCTGAACAATATTTAAAACCCTTGGTTGTGTGGATGTGAAGAAAGCAATAAATTAATTTGTTTTCCGTGTCTTGTGGTTATCAACTGGAACTGACACGGACAGTGGTGGTGAATCTGCTTGGATGGCAACGGGTAAACAAATATTTTTTTTGTTTTTTTTTTTTTTGTGAACCCCCATCGAAAAATGTCACTAGCCGCCACTGAAAATATTTATGTCCGGTAATTATCACCTGCGGTAATTATCTCCACCAACCCGCATTGGAGCAGCGTGGTGGAGTAAGCTCCAGGCCTCCCCAATAAGGGGGAGAGACCCGTGCCCAGCAGTGGGACGCAAAAGGGTTGCAGCCAATTATCACCTGATGTTGCTAAGCTGATGATTGAAGGTACAACTCCTCAAAAGTTAGGAGCTGAGGGCAAATTCTTTCATTAATTTATAAATTAATGTTATGTTTATAATGTTAGTAAAATGTCCTGTTATAGTAAATGTATAGTGTACCTTTCGTTCTGAATGGGCACCGACTCCAATATAGTTTTAACAGTCATTACCATAAGCAAGAAGATGTAGGTACTGTCCCATTGTCTGTACTGTCGGTGCCCATTTAGAACGAATGGTAAGACATTTTAGTAAGGGCCCGACTCCAAAAATAGTTTTAAGAGTAATTACCATAAGCAAGAAAAAGTAGGTAAGTACTGAACAATTTTATTTTTTACTGTTTGAAGTCGGTTATATTTTTTTGTGAAAAATTTAATTTATTTTAGTCTAAGTCATGCCGGTCTCCACTCCAGCACGCCATTGATAGTATGGATGAAGTCAGCATCATACAGATCTGCTCGTCCAATTTATTTTTTTGCGCCTGCATTTTTCACCTACTTAAAAACCACAAACATCAAAATAAATTAATTAATTATTGTGAGATATACCACATAATACATAATAATAGTACCATACAGAAGACCCACTCCGAAAAGTCATAGAAATGACTAGCGACGATACGATTAAGTTCATCTACGCATATAGCACAATAGCATAGAGAGCACAGTTATTGTTTGTTAAGGGATGCAATGCGGTAGCATTTTATAGCAAGGATGTGAGGTATATATGTAATCAAGTCCACTATAAAATATTAGATAATTAGATATCCTAACGTAACTACTGAACCGATTGATTTGAAATTTTGCAGACGTAAAGTTAGAAGTCCGGATTAAATAATAGGGTACTTTTTATCCCGGAAAAAATGATATTCCCGAGGGAAAACAAAAATATTGTTAGCTTCATACCAGTCCGGTGATGGATGGCGTTGTGTGTCGTTTAAACCAAGGTAATATATTGCAAACGAATATGCACATGTAAACTTAGAAGATGAAGTATCGTTTCATTTACGATAATTAATCCCCGAAAATGAGGAATTCCCGAGGGATGATGTACAATTTGGTTTATCGTCTAAACTGGTTTTTTACATCTACTTATCCTGTGTACTTAGTATTTTTTTTACTGCAGCTAAGCAAAAACTTCTGTACTTATTTACCTACCCTTTATCCTGGTATAATAGACTGTTCCAGAGGGTTAACAAAAGTTATGAATAATCAAAACAGATTATAACGTACACATATAACAAATAATCTCGATGCCCCTAGACCGTGTAATGGTACCAGGCTGCGAGTCACTCAGCTTGGACGGAATATTATTACAGCAACTATTTTAACTGGCGCAGCAAAGGGTGAAAGTGTACTCATTCCTCGGATTTCGATTATTCGAACAGACCTCCCATTTCAATTAAAAAGACTTCAATTTCCTATAAGGGTTTCATTTGCAATGACCATTAATAAAGCACAAGGCCAAACAAGCAACTAAGGGTTGCTGGAGTAGGTACACTTGGAAAAACATTGTATTTCGCATGGTCAGCTCTATGTAGCGTGTTCCCGGGTATCCAGTGCCCATAATCTGCATTTTTTGCTCCCCAAGGTAAAACATATATATAGTTTACCATTCAATTTTGGTTTAACAACTCATCGTATCCAGCGTTACATCGCGCTTCTTAGATTTTCCCGTGGGAATGAGAAGTTTTCTTATAGTTGTGCTTTATTAATGGTATATATGGTATTTATGGTAATGCGAAAGTAACTCCGTCTGTCTGTTATTCTTTCACGCCTAAACGGCTGAACGGATTTTGATGAAATTTGGTATGGAGGTAGTTTGAGTCCTGGAAAAGCAATGTTTTACCGCGGGAGAACTTCTCATTCCCACGGAAAAGTCTAAAAAGCGCGATATAATCGAATACCACGCGAGCGAAGCCGCGGGCGGAAAGCTAGTTAGTAAATAAAACATTCCGTCACTTAGGTACATTACCAGTAATATAATTCAAAACTTTGATTTATAATGGTCAAACAATTGTCGAGGTGTTAGCTGTTCTAGGTATGATGTATATTGATTTATATAATCATTTTTTATGGTAGAAAGAGCTCTCTGATATCTATGCTTTTGTGTTTTAGGTAAGTCAGTCCACCCAATGTTTTGCATAGCGCCTTCACTGTTTCTTTTAATGACTTCAAATAATTCTATGGAAGACCTGAAAATAGAGTTTCTTAGTCAATAGTCGTACTATAATACGAGTATCTACATTAAGCTGCAGTCTTTAGTCTACCTAACGAAATGAATTGCCGAACCCATCATTTTTAAATTACCTATGTGTTCTAATTGTTCTTGGTATGCAAAAAAAGGTTTAATTACAATATATTCAATTTTATTATTTTAAATATTCATAACCGCATATTTTGTATCTCAATAATACTGTTCCTCGGGTGTCCGTCGATGAATATCCAAGATGACCACCCGTTTGCCGAAATGACCGTAGCGTTTCGGCGCTTGGACGCGCGTAATAGTAGGAAAGATCACGAGGCTAATTATAATTGTGGATTTACTCGAACGTCATCAGGACCTTGTGCATTTTATAGGTTGGGTGGTAGATTAAAAGATTATGACGTTTTCCGTTCAACCGGTGCACAGTGTGGCGTGTGGTATAAGTCATTTTTTGTTGCATGTAGTTTTTACTTGTGAAACTGTTAGTTTACATCATTTCAAGCACTACATTATTGTGTGTGTGTATGATTAGTGACTAAGTATTTCTTGTATCACTGATGTATCATTTCAATGATTTCAATTACTAAACTTTACATAAAAACGACACTTCGAAAGTGAAAAAAAAAATATTTAAAAAAGGAGAATATTTGTTGTCGTTAAACTTAATCCCAATAAATGCCCCACCATATTAACATCATGTCACCAATTTGCGACACTCAACACTCAGTAGAAAGCGAAATATATGAGGGCGCAATTTAATTGTTAAGTAGTTGATTATCTGGCAATACTGACAGATGACGTAACACCGGATGCTGGGGCTGGGGCGGCGGCCATTGAAATGAAATGAAATATTCTTTATTCACTGTACGGTTCCTTTACATACTCTTAGTGAACGTTATTTTTTTGTCCTGTCTGCTCTGGGTGCGCTTAGGCAATGCTGAGCTGAAGAAAAGAGCAGACGGAGAAAAACTTCAGCCCTGTTTTAAAATATGGGGTATACAATAGCTAGCTTTCTTACAGAGTAGCTATGGGCCGATAAGGAACATACGTGACAGCTACCGCATGTGTCAATGTCGTCCCACAGCCATCTGCTAACATCAGCTAACATAGGCAGTTTAATTCATTTAAGTCTATTACATCAGTTATAGAAAAAGCCTTGTGGGACTACAGCTCAATCCCAAGCTTTTTTATCAATTAAATAGTCATTAAGATCGTAATAAGCCTTGCGGCACAGGGCTTGTTTAAGTTTTTTTTTAAATCTGTGAAAAGGAAGGGATTGAACATTACAGACTCAGTGAGGATTGAGCCACGATCGTGTCGGTTATAAAGTGATCGTTCTACCTACAAGTGATCTCTGTATTATAAATTAGTGATTGTTAATTTCGTAATCAGTAAAGGAGTATCTTAGATTTACGTTAAGGTAAGCGGGCGCTTACCCACGTAAATCATGGATACTTCACAAGTAGGGCATGCACCCGGGTACACCCGGTTCTTAAATACCCGGGTATACCCGGGTATTTCGATAAGTCTCTGGAACCGGTTCTGAGCGATGGAACCGGGTTGGCCCGGTTCTGATGAGATTTTTATAATTTTACATAAATTGCTAATTTAAATCGTCGTGAAACTTTTGGAACGTGGAACGGTGGAACTGGAACCTTCGTCTGGTGGTATATTTATGAAATGGTGACGTATGCATCATTTTGAAAAGTTGGTAGAACACGCAGAGTGAGGCTATGTCTCTTCGCAAGCTTAGCGGTTCTAGCCTGTCAGTCAATTTTGGGTCGTTGACGATTCGGACTGCGCGCTTTTGAACGGAGTCAAATGGGCGTAGCTAGTATTTTGGTGCTCCTGCCCAGTAATGGGAGCAGTACTTCATATGGGGTCTGACTTGGGCCTTATACAGCGTCAGGAGTTGCCCCGCAGTGAAGTACTGTCTCGCCCTGTTAAGGACACCACGCTTTTTGAATGCCAATTTGGCCTTGTTCTCCAAGTGACTACGATACTGCACTTTACTCGTAATGTCCACACTCAAGATACCGGCACTTTCACCAACGGTGAGTGCGGTGCCCTGGAATTTGGGCGCTATAACAAATGGGTTTTTTTAGCGGTAAACGCGCAAACTTGTGTCTTTGTAAGGTTAAACTCAACAAGGTTAAATCGACCCCATTCCGAGATCCGCTTCAGAGAGTTCTCGACTTCAGACACAGGTTTGATTCTGCTTTCCTCCACTTGTGACCGAGAGGCATTGGCTCGACAGGTGTATTTGTGCGTTCACAGTACTATTATCTGCATAGCAATGTATACCGCGTGATTGTTGCAGCATTTCATTGATATGCAGAATGAATAGTGTAGGAGACAGCACTGAGCCTTGGGGAACACCGGCGTTAATGGACTTCATATCTGAGCAGCATCCGTCAACAACGACCTTAATCTGCCACTCAGACAGAAAGCTTGCTACCCATTTATATAGCCTCACGGGAAGACCGTAAAATGGAAGCTTCGTGAGAAGGGCCCTGTGCCAGACCCGGTCAAAGGCCTTTGCGATATCCAGGCTTACTGCCAAAGCCTCCCCATTGCCCTCAACGGCTTCAGCCCAGCGGTGTGTGAGGTACACCAAGAGATCACCGGCCGACTGGCCCTGGCGAAAGCCATACTGACGATCGCTGATCAACAGGTGCTTCTCGAGGTACCTAAGGAGTTGCGTGTTTATAACACTCTCCATCACCTTAGAAAGCAGGGAGGTTATCGTAAAAAGGCTGTATTTGGACGGGTCACTGCGGTCACTCTTTTTTGGGATTGGGTGTACTAGGGCTACCTTCCACGAAGACGGTACTTTACTAGTGGTGTAGGAAAGCGAGAATAAGCGCGTTAAGGCGGGAGCCAACTCGGGAGCGCACGTCTTTAAAACGATCGCGGGGATATCGTCCAGCCCGCTCGACTTCTTGACATCGACGGCTTGCAGAGCTCGTCTGACGGCTTTTTGTGTGAAGCACACGTCCTTCATCAAGCTCTCACACTGCCTGATGGTCGGCGGTGTGGCACCTCCATCGTCCAGAGTCGATTTTGAGGCAAATAGGGTGCCCAAGAGATCGGCTTTCCCTTTTGCCGTGTGAGCCAGAGTATCGTCCGGTTTGCGTAGAGATGGAAGAGACGACCGACAGAAATTTCCTTCCACAGCCTTGGCCAGCGACCAAAAAGCTCGACTCCCGTAGCGGGTCCACGGGTAGCTTGATAGACGCTGGCCAATTTTGCCGACTAAACTATTGTTATTTTTTTAACACGCTTTTATTAACTTGACCTGTATGTATGTAAGTAAGTATGTATGTATGTATGTATGTATGTAACGGAATATTTTAACTTCATTTTCACTTGCTTCTAGGAGTCTGATTCAATTGAAAATTTGCACAGGGGTCAAGGGCCGATGACAATACAATAATCTCATAACATTATATTAAAGTCATAACTAGGATCATCAGGATAAAATAAAATATACGAGGGGCGGCTGATAAGTTCGTGGCCTAAGGTACTTAATGGAACAAATATAAAGTTTTATATTTTTAACACGTCTAAGCGTCTGGTTAACTTGAAAATTTGCATAGGGGTCAAGGGCCGATGACAATGCAATAATATGAGAATAAAAATCCAACTAAAAAATTAAAAATAAATAATGTAGTTTAAAAAACTAAAAAACACGCTTTTGTGAAAATACAAAGAAAAGCGTGGTTTGCATGGTGTTAATAGTAACTTAAAAACCACCCCAAAGCGTGTTTTTTAGTTTTTTAAACTACATTATTTATTATTCACATATTCTATCCAAAGGATCTCGTGTTTTGTTGTAAGTATTTCGTATTTAAGTATTTAGCATCTATTATTTGAGGTTGCGTAAACTGAAACTCATTAGCGCTTTTCTACCGTCCGCAAACCAAAAAAATTCAAACCAAATTATTTAAATTGTTTTAAGAGTAAGTTTCTGTTTAGATTATTATTGATTATTTAATAGATTAATTTTATTTAACAGATTATTTAATAAGAGTTTTAAAAGTTAGTCTATGTTGATTATATAATAATTGAATAAACGTTGATTTGACACCAAAACCATCTCGTTTTTACGTACGGAACACATTCATATTGCATTATAATTCCTTCCTACGTAACCAAACTCTCCAAATTATCATTAATAAAAAAAAATATAAAAAAATCGATTTGGTCGCTTGGAACCGGGTAGCACCGGGTGACCCGGTTCCGACTACCCCTAGAACCGGGTATGCAAAATCTAGAACTGGACCCGGTTCTGCATGCCCTATTCACAAGGAAACCAGACTGATCCATTTTTTTGAAATAATGATTGTTGTAATTTAATTTAATTGTCAATTTCCTCGCCCACATGAATAACTCTGATGTATGGCCACCGCTCGCCAACATATATATTTTTGGTTTTTATTTTATTTTTTCTCTCTCAATGCAACAAAAAAGGGTTTCATACCACTGTGCGGTGGGTAGAGCGCTTCAAAATGTAAGCAAGGCACAAGTAATATAACGACAAATATCGATCAATTGTAGAATAAATTAAACACATGGTAAGACATATTTCAGTAAAATTAATAGAATCAGGCGTTACTTTGCGGAACCCCATTGTTATAAAGTAAGGTAAAAACTACTTTGCTAATATCCGCAATCAGAACGTATGATGGTGTATATTTTTTTCATGTGCACTGCAACAACAAAAAATATACACCAACATACGTACCACCACAACAACACGTGTTTCGCCCCAAAACAGAACATCATCAGGGTTATTGACTCTACGACGGTTACTCGCAAAGTGAGGCAATGGCTGATTCAGCCCCCTTACCTTACTTTATCATATTTCAGTACTTTGATGATTTTAGTATGAATCTATACAAAACAGCGAAATAAAAAAACAAAACAAACAGCATTTTGGCAATCTTGGGAGAGTTCCAATTTTTATTATTTAAAAAGTAATGGTTCAACGGTAACGGGGTATTCTTATCTGACCATTATGGCATCTGGAAGTAAGATAAAAAAATTAAAAAATACTGTTCCTATTTAGAAGTTTTTTTATTCGTAGCAGTACTCAAAACGATGCAAGGTGTACCCCATATCAAACTGACGCGCTCGAGTAAATCCGAAAATCCCCTCTTGGGCTACCCTAACATAATTTTTGCACCTAAAAATATCATATCCTGACTAGGGCATCGAGACCGGGTTTACCCGGACCGAAAAAACCCGGGTTTTCCCGGTTCTGAGGATTACAAAAAAACCCGGGTTTCATTTTAAAAAACTCGGGATTTTAGGGTTTTTTTAATACTTGTGTTTTTGTTATTTTTTTATTAAGTTTAAGCCACTTCGAATGCCGTAATAAGACTAATAAGTACATGGAATAAAAACACGCTTTGATAAATTATTATTTATTACGTAAAAAGTAGCTTCGTTGCTACATTTCTACCTACTGCTACTGATAATTACTGCTCCTGAAACTGGATCAGCTTGTCCATCAGACGATTTGCTTACTACTGTGAGGTAGAAATGGCACTCTTTGAGAATGGCGGTACGCGACAGCGAGGGCGTTACCTATCGCTGGTATATGAACATTTAAAAACTATTCCACCTACTAGCGTCGAGCCGGAGCGTATATTTTCTTCGGCTGGAATTCTCTGCAATAGATTGCGTTCGTCTTTGAGTGACAAAACTTTGGATGCCCTAATTTTTTTACGTTCATTTTACATAGTAAGAAGATATTCTAATAATTCAGTTCTAATTTCTGTTATTATTTTATATGAATATCTCTTTTTTTTCTAAAGTGGTCAGATGGTCAGAGGGTATGTCTTAACTTACTTAAATGTTGTTTAAATAATGTGTCAAATGCATAACTACTTTTTAACACGCTTTTATTGACTTGACCTGTATGTATGTATGTAACGGAATTTTTTAACATCATTTTCACTTACTTCTAGGAGTCTGATTAGCTTGAAAATTTGCACAAAGGTCAAGGGCCGATGACAATGCAATAATATGACATTAAAAATCCAATTAAAAAATTAAAAATAAATAATGTAGTTTAAAAAACTAAAAAGCGTGTTATCTAGTTTCTTACACTACATTATTTATTTTTAATTTTTTTACTTAGTATTTCAGTTAGATAAAGAACTGATTATTAACCAATCGACTGCAATGTAAATTATATTAGAATAGTAGAATAGAAGACTAGAACTATTCGTTACTTAATTGTTAATGCGAAGAAGAGTTTTATTGATGTTAAAATTATTTATGATACTACAAAAATGTCTTTTGAAAATATTATTTTTATTAGCTCTTAAATACAATAAGTGAATGTTACCAAAACCATTCATTTTATGTAAACTAATCTCTGCAAGTCTGTGATTTAAAAAAAGACTAGATTACTTACTAAGTTTTAAGATATTCTGAAGAAAAAATAAATCTTTATCACTTTTTTTTACATTAAAACTGTTTTTGTAATTTGTAAAGTACTGTTTCATTTATTTAAATTCTTGCTCATCCTTTATATTTTGTACTCATTGTAGAAAATCGATATATAAACGCAGATTAGTGTATTTTAAAAAAATACAATAAAAAGATGGAAATGCTCGAAAAAACCGGTCTACCCGGGTTTTGATTACTCTTAGACCCGAAAACCCGGGTTTTCAAAATTGAACCGAGTTTCGATGCCCTAATCCTGACGTCTCGTTGGCTTGCGTTCTATGCTAGCCGCCGAGCCATGCGCGCTTCGACGTCTCAATACGCGCCGAAAAATACTCTACTTTTAAACCGCTCTAATGTGCCCAACAGTCATGACTTTTAAACTTTGGTTTTGGATGTATGACTGTTAAGTCTGTTATTTCGATATTTATATTTTTGTATCTTGCATCTCTGAGAATAATGTTATCCTACGTGTCAGTTTTTCATAAATTACATCGTTTAGAAGTTACGTTAACTGTCCGACTTAAAAAAAATCGTAAATAAATTACCTTACTGGTGGAGTAGGTTCTGAAATCAATCTAGACGAATCTGGTTCAACTGTACTATCCACAGATTGGAACGAAGTAATGTTGTAATTTTCAAACCTGCAAACAACATTAAAAATTAAGTACTTAATTCTTAATCATGGTTAGCCTGCTTGCCGATCGGATTCAAGCCACCAAGCCGCCATCCCTCAGCAAAGGCAATCCAAAGCCAATGAAGAAGGGAGTCATCAATAAACCACTGCCACTGCCTTTATTCTATGTCATTCTGTGTCAATAAAAGTACAGAATCTCTATGCGTTTTATTTCTGATTTTCCTTCAATCCATCAGCCTTTGAAGTCCACTGCTAGACATAGGCCTCCCCTAACATTAGCCTCTCCGTCGGGTCCTGCGCCTTGCGAATCCAAGGGGCTTTCCGCTGTCTTCTTCAACTCTCAGTCCAACCACCAAACCAGGTGTTTGGAACTATATGTCCCAGGTACTATATGACCTAATACGGCCTGCCCGTTGTCACTTCAGCTTGCTGATTTTGAGAACTATTTGGCTAACCTACATTCGTCTACGGATTTTGTCGGGTAAAGAAATACCAAATCCTACCAAAACATTCTGTAAAAAACTGGCCAAGTCTCGATGGAGCTGCTTGTTTATCTCTGAAAAGTAATGAAATCTAGAGAAAGTCGTGCCAAGTCTAAGGTTCCTTACTGCGATTTCTTTATTATTATATTTAACGTTGTGTGACTTGGCCGTTGAACATTCTTTATAGGTTAGTGGGTACAAGTCAATTTTGTTTACACGTAATGTTATATCTGTTGTAACTACCTATGTTTGTTAAGCGAGATAATAGCCCATACTGGTATTGGTAATTAGACGCTAGTGTCTCATTTTAGGCTGTTGTTGATTGTGCAACACATGCATTCAGCATTGAGAATGCTGACTTCTGCTCTCTTCTTTTTAGAGCGTCAAATCGACCACCGATCTAACATAAAATAGACGTACAGACGGACTTCTATCAATGATTAGAAGTCCTTCTGTACTGGAAATATATTTTTATAGTTTGTTTCAGGCTCGTCTATACATAAGTACTATTGAAATACGCAGCTTTATCAAGTCTACGATTGACTGGTTATTGTATCAACACTTGTGTATCCTGCAACGGCCAAGTCACACAACTTTAACTATAATAATAAAGAAATCGCAGTAAGGAACCTTAGACTTGGCACGACTTTCTCTAGATTTCATTACTTTTTAGAGATAAACAAGCAGCTCCATCGAGACTTGGCTAGTTTTTTACAGAATGTTTTGGTGGGATTTCATTTCCTTTTTAGAAACGTGGGCATATTGATTTATTTTATTAGATTTTCTTATTTGACACAGTTTTTTTCTTTTTATTCGAAGTTACTGCCTAACTGTAAATTAAACCTTGATAACTAAGAGTACTAAATAAGTAACAATTAAGTAAAGCAATCGAATAATTAAGTAATAATCAGTAATACGTCACTAATCATAATATTCCTAACATATTCAAATCTTCGAATTGTTATAATAACAACCTGCTAATTAACCTTAGCAAACCTCACGAAATAATAAGCGAAATCAACAAAATGCAAATAATCCCTCCTAATCCATAGCAAACGTTTTCAAGCGAGTAGAAGAATGTCGTAAACGAGTCGACTGTAACGCGGTCGGTTGCCACTTCGCCATATATGGTTATCGGAAAAACAAACGCAAGCGCGTTTTAAAATACAGTCAACGCCATCTAGCGACGTGTGCCGCCACTCTTAGTCCAATGCATTATATTTTGACCAAATGAGCGAAATTAATATTTTAGTGTAATTTGTTTATTTAATTTATGTAATGTTCGACTAGAATAAAGTTAATCGTTCGACTGTTTTTTCTTGTAAACTTGTAAGTATAAGTATAAAAGCCAGTCTTGTCTTATCCAGAGTTTTCCTTTAATTTTATTTATATGGGTATTAAAAGCAGAAGGGGAGGCATTCGCCCAGCAGTGGGACGCAATAGGCTAGATTAAATTAGATCTTGATAAAAAAAAACTCAAAGAAAATAATACTGAGCCTACTCAATCTATACAAACTATAAACAAAACGTTAACTCTATCTTTATTATTAGACAAATGTTAATATAATTACTATGAATAATTACATAATAAAATCAATGAACTTTCTACCAAAGGAATTACCTACTGTCCTGCCTCCTGGACGACTCGAGGAAGGTCGAGACTCGAGGGGAGGGGGTTGAGGTTCGAAATAGACTTGGGTAGTTCCTGAATGAATGACACAATTGAAGTACTTCACCTGTCTAGTCCATATATATCACTCACTCACTCTAGTCCAAAGCAGTTCATTTAGTTCAGTAACTCAGTGACATGAGAGTAAGGCCTAGAACGCACTTACGGCTGGCCGCAATGCGGCGTGCCGTTCCGGCAGGCCGCACATCGATTTTTATATGAAACCGCATGATAACGCACGCACTGAGTTGCGGCCAGCCGTCAACCGCTCCGGTTGTTCTGGGGCTGCGGCAAGCCGCATGCGACGCGCCGCATCCCCTCCACGCACTCGGTGCGGTTGGCCGCAAACGCCGCGTCCCGCCTCAGTCGTCGCTAGATATTGTTTGCAGTCTGCAAAATGCGCAAATCTGTGTTTCTTTTTTCGATGATATTTTCTGCAATAATATAAATATATAACTACCGCAACTTCTTCGACGTCCACCATGTTCAATTTTCTCGAAGCACTGACGATTGCGGCAGACCGCAATAGAACCAAGACGATGCGGTTAGCCGGAATGCGGCGTGCCGTTCCGGCAGGCCGTATATAAGGCGGCCTGCCGGAACGGCACGCCGCATTGCGGCCAGCCGTAAGTGCGTTCTAGGCCTAAGGCGGCATGCCGGAACGGCACGCCGCATTGCGGCCAGCCGTAAGTGCGTTCTAGGCCTTAAACGTACAGATATATTTCTCAGTACTGCAAGAGGGAGACAGATGCACGGCCCGGCTCGCGTGACCCCGGTGAGAGTTCAAACTAGTTTCGCGCCTAATCTGACTCCTTAATATTTGAAACAGTGCACGCGAAAAGATTCTTTATTTTATATGAATTAAGACTAAGTATGGTTTCAGCACGCCAACCTACTGTTATTACTTGCGCCTAAAAAATATATTCAGGTTGACAGTCCTAAGCATGTGTAAAGTATGAAGGAATATCAGTTTTCTATGTCATATTTTCGGTATTCATTATTTAATATGTTTAATAATTGTAATTCTTGACTGCTGATGCTGATATTTTCTTAATGTTTGATTACTAGTCATTAGATAGATTTTAGCAGGTGGCAGAACTATTATCGTTCGCCCGGGGAAGTACCACCGCTGCACCCACTTCTGCCGTGATTCTATTGTGTTTCGGTGGAAATGTGCAGTTGCCGGCCACACTTACATGAGGCGACCATCAGCCTCCGGAGTAGCAGCGCAACTGCATACGACCTCAGGCAAGACTTACCTATGCTTGCTTGAGGTTGTATGTAGTGTAGATGTCCATGGACTGCAGCGACCACTTAGTACCACTTGGCCTGCATGCTCATCTGCTACTCCATTCAAATAAAACAACAAAAAAGAATAGATCTGTCCGTCCACGATAAATACATTTATGCAATGCGATTGAAATGAATATAAAGTAGTAGTGAGTTAGATTGTACTACTAGATCAACTGAACAAAATGAACTAGTTGAACTAGATGAATGATACATATCTTTACCTCCCACTGAACGATTTTGCGCATCTCTGGTTCGAAAAAACTTTGGGTCACTTATTCTCGGAGTCGAGGAAAGGATGTGACTTCGAGCCCGATTGATTAGCGATTGATTTAAAATTTCTCATACAATGGGTCTTACACAATTTACAGCGCGATTCAGAGTGTACATTACTAACGCCCTCTAGTCCGATTTTGCAGAACTATTACAGCTTACAATTTTAATTGCGCCGGACACCTACCTAGTACTGAAATACAGCTAAATTAATGATATTTTTAAACGAAACGAAGTAATATCTATGGAGGAATCCGGATCGACTAGGGCCAGAATTGTTGGATAAAGGGGGGACCTCCGGTTCGCTATGACCAAAAATGGTGGTGGAATAAAGGGTGGAAAGGAGGGTGGTCCCCCGTTGCGGATGCAGGAATTGTGGACTGTAAGTTGCGGTTTGAATTAATGGTGGAAAACGAGAAGGATTGATAAAGGGAGCAAACGCACTGACCTGGCTTCTCTCTTCTTCTCTTGCCCGGGAACTGGTGTTGTCCTTCACACTGCACTATTATAGGTACCTATTCTTCACTATAAGTCAGTTAAATACAACTATTGACAGCGGTGATGGCGGCGATGCGGACGAGTCTGATGACCACGTGTTAGGTGGCTTGCGGTGCGGTTGTCACTTGTCACGAGAGGACTTGCATACGCGTAGGCGGCGTGCGCGTCGGCGGCGGGACGAAGGCAGACTGACTTGATAGATCTTCCTGAATATTCCTGATCCATATTATGTAATAGTGCGCTTGCGGGGAAAAGAGGGAGGGTGAAGGGGAGGGAGGTGAAATGACTTAATTGGCGCGAACATCCCCCCGGCCTTGAGGTCTCCTCAAATAGCGAATTAAAAAAAAAAAAAAATAAACATAAATATATACAGCGGAGTTAATATCATGTAGAAAAAACTATATATGCGGTGAACAGAGGCGATGCGATGAATATAATTAGAAATATAAACTACATAGGCATATAGAAATATTATTGCGTTGGTAGAGGGCAAAGTCTAACAATGGGCCGCTGCAAAGTGGAGCTCTTAGTCTTCACTTGTGCAACGCGCACCACACCATCCCTACCAGGAAACAGTTCAGTGACGACGCCTAGCGGCCACTGAAGAGGCGGAGCGTTATCCATATCGATAAGAACAACGGTTCCTACAGAAATGGAATTAATAGAATGTTTATTCCACTTTTCTCTTGCTTGTAGTGTATGTAAGTATTCTGATCTGAAGCGCTTCCAGAATGACTGAACTATCGAATCAAGCAATGAAAAACGCGATAAAAGATTAATGCGTTCCTTACTAAGATCCGCGGCGGGTAAACATCCAAGTGGATTAACAGCGAGGAAATGCGCGGGCGTAAGTGCAGTAGGTTCCGCCGGATCGCTACTTAACACGTAAAGCGGTCGTGAATTTAATATGCGTTCGACCTGAGTGAGGACAATAAGCAACTCCTCATACGTGAGGATTTGTTTACCTTGACGCGAAATAAATGATACTTTACTATCTTTATATTTGACTCCCAAAGCCCACCAAAATGTGGAGCGTTTGGAGGGTTAAGTTTCCATGTGATGCGGTTATCAGAAAGGACCTGATTAAATACTTTATAATATTCGTCTGACCGTAAAAAGGAATGAAGTTCTTAAAGTATGAACGCGAAGCAATAAAATTAGTAGCGTTATCACTAGTGAGTCATCATCATTAACGATCCGCGAATAAATCACGCAGCCATATGCCCTTTCACTGGCGTCGGCGAACGCGACTAGCGAGACTTGGGAATTTTTATTTATACCCATATGGCGAGGAAACCTTAATTTCGATATCAAAGGTAACTCTGAAATATATTGTTGCCATGCAGTGACAACGTGAGCGGGCGGAGCCTGGTCCCAGTCAAGTTTTGAGAACCCATAAGGTTTTAATGAGAAGCTTAGAGAAAAGAATTACTGGACCCACGAGCCCCAGAACATCATATAAACGAGCGGTTGCGGATAAAATAGAACGCTTGGTACAAGCGAGCGGCGGCGGCGAAACTAGAAAAGAAAAAGAATCAGTTGCGGGGTGCCAACGAAGATCCAATATTTTAAAAATATTTTGGTCGTCGAATGAGACCTCGTCAAGCTGACGGTGCGTTGCGGGGATGTGCTGTAAAAGCTCTGAACTGTTACTAGTCCACTTAACCAATTCAAATCCTCCACGCTGAAACATTTGAATTAGTTCAGTGGCTACGTCAACGGCGCTGTTGACGCAGGGCGCGCAGGACGCGATATCGTCCATATAAATATCTCGTTCGACCACCGAAGCAGCCAAAGGATAGGACTCCCTCTCCTCGGAAGCCAACTGACGTAATGTGCGTAGCGCAAGAAAAGGCGAAGAGCGTAAACCAAAAGTCACACGATTAAATTCGTATGTTTGTATGTCTTCCTCATTAGAAAAGCGATAAAGAATGCGTTGAAACGCGCGGTGCGATTTTTGTACCTTAATGCATAAATACATTTGTCTAACGTCGGCAAAAAAGGCGATGCGATAAACTCGTACGTTTATTAAAATATTAAAAATATCAGACTGTAAATTTTGCCCACTATGTAAAATATCATTTAATGAAATGTCATTATTTGACTTAGCGCTTGCGTCGAGTACTATTCGCAATTTAGTTGTACTTTTATCATTACGTATGACAGGGTGGTGCGGGAGATAAAAGCAAGGTTCCGTAGAATTATTTGAAACAACCAATGATAAAAAACCCTTGTTGATGTATTATTGAATGACGTCATTGTAGCGGGAGCGAAGATCGGGACATTTATTAAAAACGTCTCTCTAGGAGCGAGAAGCGTTTTTTAGCGGTTATAAAAGAATCACCTAACTTATCAGGCGTGTCCTTGAAGGGCAGGGCGACAACACATCGTCCGTTCAAATTGCGACGAGTAGTGGAATTATAAATATTCTCACATTTCTGTTCATCAGGACTCAAATAAGTTTTTTGCGGCAGCTCCTCTAACTTTAGCGACGTTTGACTTTTATTAATACGAGTAGGATAAGAAACTAAAGAACGCGGCATGCATGTAGGAAAGTCGATATCTGCGTCTCCCATTATTATGTATCCTAGTGACGTTTCTATGGCACTCGGCGATTGCGAATTAATTATTTTATCAGTTAACAAAATTTGTAAATAAGTGTTAACCCCTAATAAAACGTCAATGTCACCTGGTGTATGGAATTGATCGTCAGCTAAACGTAAATTATTTATATAATTAATTTTCGAAACGTCTATTAGCGACTCGGGTAATTGTCCAGTTATAGTGGGAACGACTAACGGTTCAATATGATAAAGTTTATTTTCATCAAAGCGGGAGCTAAACTGCAAAGAAGTAACACCTAAAATCTTCTGCGACACCCCACCGATTCCTTGCGCCTCTTTAACTGGTGTTTTATTTGAGATCGGTAGGTATAAACGTTTGCAACACTGTTTCGTGATGTAATCACATTGCGAGCCAGGGTCCACTAAACAACGCAACAAATATTGGTGTCCGTATTTAGTACAAACTTTAATCTTCGCAGTTCCCAATAATGTAGTGCGGTGCGGCGCATTACCACAATCGCGCGAAACGTTACATGACGTGGATGCATTTTTTTCTCCTGGACCTTGTTCTACCGAAGGCTGATCGACCTTATTCCTACTACTAACAAAATGAAGTAGCGTATGGTGCGAGCGGGAGCAATACCTACATCTACGCTGTGACTTACAAAAGGGAGTGGCGTGTTTATTACTTAAACAATTAGTGCAACATTTATTTCGTTTTACAAAATTGTACCTGTCCTGTGCATTTATTTTTAAAAAATGCGGACAGACAAATAGGTGTTCGTGATCACCCGATTCACAGAAAATACATGACCGATTCGAATCTGTATTAATAAAAGTTTTGCTTATATTTTTAGCGGGAGCGGGAACAAAATTACCTTTAATTTTATGGTTGTTAGACGTATTATGCGAAGTATTTATTGTATGGCACACAGCCCTATTCTGGTCATGTAAAAACTGAACCAAAGCGGAATATTTCGGTATGTTTACGTTGCGACATGACATTTCGAACGACTTTACGGTATCGTTATCTAATTTTCTAAGCGCGATATTTAGAAATAGAAAATCAGATATGTCATCAATATTAAGTTGCTTAAGAGCATTAATAGAAGCATCAAATTTATCCATAAATATTTGATAACCAGCGGATGTGTTAGTGTTTACGTTCTTCAGTTCTAACAGCTGACTGACGTAGGTAGTCGCGAGCGCACGCTCGTCGTTATATCTACGTATGAGCGCGTTCCATATCACAGAATAGTTTTCAGCTGTAGGCATTAAGCCTGAGCAGATTGATAATGCCTTATCACTAAGTTTACTAACAAGATAATAAACGCGTTCAGCATCTGTTAATTGCTGATTATCATGAACTAATGTTTTAAATTGTTGGTAGAACATAGACCAGTGTCGTATGTCACCATTAAAAGAAAGTAATTCTATGGGCGGAAGCGACGGTATAATTTTTGGTGGCAAACTATTCTGTAATTTACTTGAAGATGAAGCGTTTAATTTTGACACTTGACTTTTAATACGACTATATAGATCATGAAAAGATTTCCACGATCCGAAATCTACTTGCGCGTTTGGATTTAATTTTAAATTTGTAACATTATAAGATTCTAACGTGTCCTTGAACTCGGTACGCAAGTATTCAAGGTCAGATGCCGTGTCAAGAAATGTGTCCTGTTCGTCTGACGAACTTGATGCACTTATAGATAAATCATAAATTTGTTGTAAACGTTCGTAAATAGCATTTCGTTTTGCAATTAATATTTTCAAACTAATTTCGTCATTTGAAGCCGTTTCAGATACAATTTTACCTTTAGTAGACATTTTGTCGTGAACAAGATAAATCAGTTAAAACAGTTGAAATTATAAAAATTATGTATGGCGTAATGAATGAATGATTACGTAGGTAGTTCCTAGCGAAACAACGATCGCCGGTCGCGTCGGTTCCAGTTACAATATGGCGGACTTCAATTAATGAAAAATAGAATGCGTACCTATGAGGTGTAATTTCGATTACAAATATAGGTAAATAATGGTGCGAATGGTGCGGTGCGTTGCAAAAATAATAATATACCTACGTGAGCGGTGCGTTATTAATATGCGGGATATAAAATAATCGTAGATATAATACTTATTTGCAAAAATAAATAGCGGATGGTGCGGTGTGTTTTGCAAAAAGAATAATATACCTACGTGAGCGGTGTGTTATTAATATGCGGGATATAAAATAATCGTAGATATAATACTTATTTGCAAAAATAAATATGAATAGGCACTTATAATATATTACATGAAATACATAAATATGCGTATTTATGAGATTAAATAATTAACCCGGGTGATGTGACCAAACTATTGGCTCGAAATGCGGCTCGACTGGACCAATCTAACTAAATAAAAGAAATGTAGAATACTAAAAAAGTACTTATAAACACGAACGCGATTCGAAGTACTGCCTAACTGTAAATTAAACCCAGAAAACTAAGAGTACTAAATAATCCTAGTTATCCTAGTTTTTATAGTTTTCCCTTTATGTGGCCATTAAACCCTAACTCTGTACCAAACTTCAGCTCTCTGAGTTTATGGGAAGTACCTACTAGTTCTATTTTGATGATCCATGAGTGAGTGAGTGTCATAAATGCGAAACTTTGCTTTCGCTTAACTTCGGAACTAAATGACCGAGACGGACTTGAAATTTTGGATTTTAAGTATGTGATTATAGCTTACTGGATGATGAAAATTTCAGCGCTCTGGTCTTATCCAGAGGTTCTCAAATAGGGGCCTGAAAATGCGGCGAAATGGTTCAGTAAAGCATGGTACGGCAGTGTTTGCTTCGCGCTGGACTTGGCGGGGGCACTCCCGTGCCCCCAGATAGTTCAATCTTGGGCCTGTGAAAAAGCCTAATTGTAAAAGCCCACGTCTCAGCGCCGTATGTTATCAACTCCTCACAAAATGCTCAAAAACTTTCGACTTCAACAATGACCGAATCCCCATTTAAAATATTTATCATTTTCAAGTACCTAATCGTGTTTTTCTTAAACCAAAAAAAATCGTAGCACCTAAATAAGAAAAAAACAGAAAGTCACGGAAAACTGTATTTGGTCCTTCTTCTTGACGTACCTATATAATTAATTACAAGTGTTTTTGAATACCATGCGTTTTTGAATAGTCCTAAGGCGTCATAAATTTAACGTAAATACAAGAAACTGGCTCAACCGAGATGACGTGTAAGCGGCCCCCTAAACGGTCAATTATATTGCACAATATTGCGAATTGTGCAATATTATTGACCGTTTAGGGTTAATATTGAAGACTACGCAATGATTGACCAAAAGTTTGAGCGAGTTTAATTTTTATTGCACAATATTTTTCCATTGCATCGTGTAGGGTCAGTATTGCGCAATATTTTTCAGTCTGGTTCGTCGCCACGAGGAGTAGGTACACGTACAAAAGAGAATCCAAGAGAAAACGAAAGTGAATTTATAAGAGACTTTTTTAATTCAAATGTATTTGAATTATTTTGAATTTGAATGTTTAAGTTTAGCCACAAGCAACAAAACTACAGCTGCAGTTTAATCTTGTTCGGACATGTTTTTATTTTGATTTTTATTTGTTTGTATTACAAAAGCTCCTCTGGAATGACCAGAGTCCTTGATTGCTATGACATAATATCTGTAAATACTTTTAACTAACAATAAATTCCGAACAATATGAATATGTAACAAAATCCCTAATAATAGTAGTGCATAATAATATAACAATAACATTCAAAAATTTTACATCCTACATGTCACAAAATTTCTAAAATCCTTAATCGGACATGTTTCTTCGCACGGTGCACACGGGTTCAATCCTAAGTATTCTCCGACTGAACACGAAAACATTGTCCAGTTCGTATTATTGTGCAATATAATTGATCGTTTGGACTCAGAGCGCCTAAGGCGGCCCCTAGACCTACAATAACATTGTACAATATTTTTATTGTACAATAAGATTGAAAGGCGCTCTGAATCCAAACGAGCAATTATATTGCACAATAATACGAACTGGACAATGTTTTCGTGTTCAGTCGGAGAATAGGATTGAACCCGTGTGCACCGTGCGAAGCAACATGTCCGATTAAGGATTTTAGAAATTTTGTGACATGTAGGATGTAAAATTTTTGAATGTTAGTATTATATTATTATGCACTACTATTATTAGGGATTTTGTTACATATTCATATTGTTCGGAATTTATTGTTAATTAAAATTATTTACGGATATTATGTCATAGCAATCAAGGACTCTGGTCATTCCAGAGGAGCTTTTGTAATACAAACAAATAAAAATCAAAATAAAAACATGTCCGAACAAGATTAAACTGCAGCTGTAGTTTTGTTGCTTGTGGCTAAACTTAAACATTCAAATTCAAAATAATTCAAATACATTTGAATTAAAAAAGTCTCTTATAAATTCACTTTCGTTTCCTTTTGGATTCTCTTTTGTACGTCTACTCCTCGTGACGACGAACCACAGACTGAAAAATATTGCGCAATACTGACCCTACACGACGCAATGAAAAAATATTGTGCAATAAAAATTAAACTCGCTCAAACTTTTGGTCAATTATTGCGTAGTCTTCAATATTAACCCTAAACGGTCAATAATATTGCACAATTCGCAATATTGTGCAATATAATTGACCGTTTAGGGGGCCGCTAAGTAGGTGTAACCCAAAAATTAGTGTGTTTAGTCAAATAACATGCAAGATAAATATCCAGATAAAAACGTAAATATAAACAAAAACCAAAACAGTTACAGGCTGGTTATAGGATCAAATTAGAATGTCAACAAAAAAGCAACTGATTCATACATACTTCTTTACTGAAACTATTAAACCTAAGATAGGTATCGTAGGTACAGTCACACATTAACATTTGTTGGTAATTATAATGACGAAATTTTGAGAACAAATTAAAAATATAATAAATGCACCCTGTGCCAAAACTAACAATAATTGTACCTACATTATATCGTACCTATATATTGACGAGCCGAAAATGTAAGTTGACTATTAAATTGTAGAAGAATATGCAAATATTTATATTGTTACGCCTTTGAGTACCTATATCTCAAAAACAAAGCGTCGTACAGCAAAACCCCAAAAACCCATAAACAGGTATTAGGTCTACTATCGAACAGTGAAAATAGTTCTCGAAAAATCAGTCATAAGAAAAACATCGATTTCTACGAGTAAACAAATTCGAGATCCGCGGTGAGTACGTACCTATATATAGCGTACATGTATAGGTTGTTTACTTCGCGGGCCGCGGCTATTGTTTGGCTGTACATAAGACTGTACATAGTGTGTAATAAGTGTAATAACATAAAGGAAGGTTCGAGACGGGCCTATTGTATTTGGTGGTTCGGGAAATTTCTAGAGAACCATGGGTAGCTATAAGGCACATAGTATATAAGGCACGCGCCGAGCCGCGACTGGGCAGTTTATTTCCGGAAGTGAAACCGAAGCGATCTCTACCAAGCGACAAGGAAGAATTATTTCGACGACTCAAGCGAAGATATTGGACTATAGTGATTGTGCATTGTGATTTGGACTCTGTTAAGTGGATTTTTGTAGAAGCTGACAATAAACATCTTCTACTCTACAAACAGCATTTTATTACCCATAGCGCGTAACTATATACATTTTGAAATAGTTTTCTTTTGAAGTGGGTTTTTTTTTGTAAATTTTTTTAAACACTACTTACTGCTCATGATGATTTTGATTCTTCTGATCTTCATTGTGTACAAAAGATAAACCATTAGTATTAAAACTTTCATTAACTTCACTAACAGAATGATGAGAATTATCAGCATGAGCTTCAACTTTCTGTTGCTTCAACTTTTCACCATCTTCAACTGATCTGGAAAAAATATTCAATTGCATTGCAGTATATTTTTGAAAATATAATGTATGCTTATGAAAATAAAAAATGGGTTTAGATCTGCATAGAAAAAAGTGTTTTTCTACTAAGAACAACCATAAAAATGCACTTGCTTTCTCTGCTTCATAAAAAAAAGTCATTGGGATGTGCTTCAGGATTTACAATAAACTCTGGCAAAAAGATCAGTTCTTGCCTTTACAAAAAAAAAACTATCAAGGAATTCCTCTGCCGCAATGCAGCAAAGGCTAAGCCTAATAAGCCTTTAACACGTTCACTGCGTCATCGCGTCATGCGGTCTAAAGACCACAAAAGCGTACTCCCACACCGTGCGAGGAACAAATATGGCTATTTCCTTCCAGTGCGGAGCTCATATCTTACAAACTACTACGTGCATGAATGAAATAATTAAATAGTTGTGTTTGCCTATTAAAACTGTCTATGAAATACTAGAAAAATATAAATGAGGCACTAAGACCCCATTCCGCACAAAAATGAAAATAACTTTTTTTGGTGCGAACATGAGGTGTTACTGCCTCATGCTCGGGCGAGGTGTTCTCGCCCCACACCGCACTTATTTCCGAGCGCAGTCGAACCCAATCAAGCTAGTGATGCGTGCATGGTGCGTTATGGATAATGGATGATCGATGGACGTGTGATGGAAAGGCTATCGATATATTTTCGGGAACATTTCGTCGTCGCGCGCGCTTCATTGTGTCGCTGAATAGTTGTAAAAAAGGCATTGATTACAGTGATCAAATGGCATTGTATTATACACCACTAAAAAGAAGACTTAAATAGTTTCGTAAATTAATGATGGAGCTCTTATTTGGAACAACATTGGTTGGTGTAAAATTAGGGAAAGTCAAATCGAATGTCAAAGAAAAACTTTTATTATAGAAGTACTCACTTTGACACCGATGGAAGGAACCAGTACAGGCAGTTCTCACTTAGTCGATTTAAAGAAGAAGCACACGTTTGAGAAGAAAGGTTAAGAAAAAGAGAAGGTGCGTGAGCTGCTATGCCCACAAATGAACAGCCGTGATGCGGCTAAATAAGTAAAAGAAGTATGTGTCTAGAATGTTTTTACAATCATCAAATATAATTTTACTAAATAAAAAATACTTAATTCAATTATTAAACTGTATTTTCATTTATCAATACTTTGTCTTGACATTACTAATTTTTATCGATATGTCATTCCCTGGGGTGCGTTATGAGGTATTTCGATCCCACAAACATTTCCTCTAATTTTTCTGTATTTGTTTATCCGAACCCGGGGCGAAGCTAAAGGTAAGTAATTTCGTTCATTAGCTTTATATTGGTGTAATTTTATTAAAGAAATATGTATAATTGGTGAAATTACAGGCATTTAAAAAAAATGTAATGGGGCTGAAACATCTCACACAGCACCTCCAAAAAGGTACAGAGTGAGGTTGTTCTATCTCATAACGCATATTTCATCAGGTAATCATAATTTGATTCCGCAGTGAATGTGTTAAGGCTTATTATCAAAATAAGGACATAAATTATACAAAAGATTAACTTAACTCAAACCAGGCTATTTCAACTGTTAAAGACTTAAATCTACTTGGATTTTTAAGCAGATTATGATAGGTTGACATTGACATGATAATGCATGTTCATTGTGGACCCACACAGTGGCGTAGCATAGGTCACTAGCACCCGGTGCGGATTCCAAATTTGCCGCCCTCTAATTTTTGTAATCCATTATAAAAAATTTGGGTATGGTAAAAAGAGTACTTTTATTAGTTTTATTGAACGATTTATTGAATTGAAAAGTGAAATTAACATTTTTGACATAGAGTAGAAGGTAGAATATCACTTAGAAAAATTACAGAGAAAACGTAATAGAATAATGGAGAAATCGCTTACTTCACGAACGCTCTTTTGCGCACGAGTATTTTAACTTTTCTAGTCTTCCTTTCAGCAAAGTTTTTGATCACACTTTCAATATCGATTGCATCAGTGAGGTCTTGTTCAATCGACAATATAGCTAGATTAGTTAATCTCAGCGTACTCATTGTAGATCGCAAGTAATTTTTATCAATTTCAGTTTCGAAAAGCTCCTTTCACAACTAGAATTACTATTTGGTAACAACAAAAAAAGTGACGAAAAAACACTGAAAGAAATTAACTTTTTTTTAATTTTAATTTTTTTTCTAACTGCCACCTCCGCAGCGCCGCCCCCGGCAAAGTGCCGCCCGGTGCGGACCGCACCCTCCGCCCCCCCCATGCTACGCCACTGGACCCACAGTCATACTGTCTATTCATATTTATGTAATAACTGGCTTGAAAAAGAGAGCCCCTGAGACATTTTATCCTCAGCTCAACTCGATGCCCATAAGGGCACCTACAGCTAGGGCTGCCATCCGTCCGGATTTTCCCGGTTTTTTCCTAGTTTGAAGGGCGTCCGGAGACCGTCCGGCAGGGATTTTCGAAAAGTATCCGAAAAAATTCCTTTACAATAACCCGCATTCAAGAAGGCTCGGCAAAATAGTCAACAAACAAATGGAATTAAAAAATTATAACGATGTTTATATTTTTGTTGCAAAAACTAATTTTCCTCAGATGTCCGGGGAAAAACCATATTTCGTACAAACATCCGGGATTTTTGCCGTGTTTATCCGGCGACAGCAATTTAGGTGATGTCAGCCCTACCTACAGCAGATTGACATTGATTGTAGGTACATTAAGACAATATTTGTATTCCAAAAATGAATAAAATATTTTGAATTTTACCTAGCTACATTTTCTTGTTTCCTCTTCATATATGGTTGTGCAGTTTGTAAAATGGTTGCAAATTTTTTCTTCAATTTTGATTCATATTCCATAAAAACGTCAAGAAAGTATTGTTTATCAAGTTTACTTAGTGAAACCCATGATTTAGTTGCCTCCATTAGAATATTAGAATTCTGCAATACAGTAATTTTATCTATAAGTATTTGATACCTATGACTTGCTTATACTATATATATATACTTATACTAATCTTAATATATATGTATGTATATAAATTATGTGTCACATGTTTGTCCGCGATGGACTCTTATACTACTTTTTAATAAAATTTGCACACCGTGTGCAGTTTGATCCAATTTGAAAGATAGGATAGCTTTTATCTTAATTTATTGAATTTAAACTTGATAATTTCTGATACTTTAAGGCAGGGCAACGTCTACCTGGTTCGCTAATTAAATATAATGATTTTTATGGTGAAAAATGTTTAATTGTAGATTTACAATTAGACATGAACAGTATAATTTGAATAATTGAACAGTGACATGAGATTATAAAAATAAACATACTTAAAATTTCTTAAATGTTAAAAACTCCTTAACAGTATTTTTAGAGGAATACTTAAATACGTTTAGATACTTTATTTTATACGTACTTTCCTTGCAGTCGCGCCTCTTTTTCTACAGTATAATTTTATATAAAGTGCCAAAGCAGACTTTGGTAATTTCTTGATGATTGGCTTTTTCATTTTCACCCATCCAAACTAAGGTATCCGTATAATACACAATGAGAACAATTGAGGCAGAAGAGGAGTTCGTGGTTCGCGTCTACCTAATATAATTTCACAAACTAATAAAATTAGAGATACTACATGATACTACGTTTTATAAGTTTTATTATTTCCTCTTTAAATTTTCCCGTATATATAATGTACTCTGTGTTTAAATTTATTTTCTCTCTATATATATATATATATATTTTATAATTTCGTTTTACGGCCAAAGACCAAAAATCCTAAAGAAAAGACAGCGGGTCGGTGTGTAACCACTTTGTTGGCATCTCTTTTTCGCAGCCAGTGTTACCCACTTATCATATTTTCCCCCAAATTTGGTAATCTACAATATCAAGCAAGTAAACTATAAACATTGGCAGACCAAACTGTGAAAAGATTTATATGCTTGTGCATTATGGTTGGTTGTTTGTGAGTTTAGATTGGTTGACTGGCATAAAGTTAATTGGGTCAGCAAATTACAGGACATACATATAGGAGAAAATAAAAGACAAATACAAAGATTTTTAATGGCACCAATATGGGTGTTTACAAAAGCTGTTAATACATATTTAGTACGTCATATTTACCTTAATGAGCTATGCAAATATTAAAAAGATAAAAGTAAACACTTAGTTATAACGCAATATATAAAAATGTACATTTGTATCAATTTTATTATTATTTTTCTTCTCTTTATCCTTTTGGTCAATAAATGGCTTTCAAAATAGACCGAACAAATTCGGAATTAAATTGATGGTTGCCAGTCAATACGTCCAGTGGCCTGAATCCATTTATTTTCGGCAAGAGCGTCAGTTGGAAAACTGAAAAAAATATGACAGCAACATGAGATGAAATTCGTCTGGTAAACTTCTCATAATGTCTAATACAAAATGTATGGAGTATCTTTTTATAGTCTGTGTGAGTGAAATTTAATATGTCGGGAAAATGCTCATAACGTGCACTCTTGGCGCGGTCCCAGGTGGGGGGGTCACAGGACATGACCCCCCCCCCCCCCCAATCCGTCAGTCATGCGTACATGGAAGGTAAAACAAGCGAATTTGAGACACTTCTTCCCTCAAATTTCTTGGCGACCCTCCCCCCAAAATTGAAGGCTGCGACCGCGCCTGGTGCACCCAGCCTATAACATTTTACTGGTCTCCACTTAAATAGTTATATATAAACAGGGGGTATTTGAGCCTCCCGCTTGAAATGTAACTAACTACTAATGAGGTAACACATAATCTTTGATATTATTATTGTCACTGTTTTTGTTAAAAATAATTATATTTAAATATAATTACTAATTACTTAAATGTAATATATTTACCCTACTTAATAAATATATATTGGTATTAAAATACTTAATACATATTAACATATTTTTCATCTTAATTTTTTTTATATATTAATATTTTGCTAAACTGTAATTATCTTTATATATAATACACTTCAATTAATTGAAAGTAAACATCACATAAATATAACAAAAAAGAAACATTATTTACAATAAATATGAGTTAAACAAATAATAATTAGTAATCAAACTAACATACTTTACGATGCCACATCTAGTCGCTTTAAATCCATACCGCGCTCCATACTGTTTTCAATCTGCTAATGTCATATTAAACTGTGCATACATTTGACTTGTAATTTAAGTGTATGAATTAGACACTAAACTTATAGGTACTGTTACGTTATGCTCGTGTACGCTGTAATTTTTGTTTAATATGTTAAAATAAGCATGTTCTCATGTAAGTGAATTTTGTAAATTCTTAATGAGAATAAATTTCTTTAAACCTATTATATTTAAATAAGATGGTTAATTTTTTACTAATACGGGGAGGATATTTTGATTCGAGATCTGACAACACAATTTCGAATTTGACAATGTTTGAAATAAACAAATATAAGTTTATTTTCACGAAATTCACTATATTTACGTTGAATGACTAGTTATAAGACAAAAGTAATTAAATATCTATATATAAACAATACATATTTAGTACATTTTAAAGAGAAGTATTTAACTTACGCGTAAAATGTAATACCTTCCGGCAGCCTTCCTGTTTACGCTCACTGCGGCTCTTACAACCTAAAATACTGCAGCTCACCATATTATGGAACTAGAAAAATGTTATTTGCTTTTAATACAACACAATTTACAGCTGTGAGAATCGATTTTAACACATAAATATTATAAAACAACAATGTCACCCCGACTTCCACAGTTTGCCTGCCACATAATTAAAGGGCACTGTCAAAATATGTGGTTACACCGAAAAGGACAGAAAATCTCGCTCCCATCTCTTTTTAACAAGTGCTTTAAGTATATTTCGATCTCGCTTTAGCGTGCCGTAATGAAAATATGCCTCTGTCTATAGTACGTAAGTACATTATTCTTAGTCTAAGTTTACGGCATTAGATAAAAATCCTTTCAGCCATTCAATATTTACTTTTCAATTTTAATAATGGCGTCGCAAACTATGTGCATATTGCCAGCGTCAAGTAAAATTTTTGCATCACTGTAGTCGTAGAAAAAAGTCAGTTAGTCGTCAGGTTTCAGTCAGTCTAGTCAGTCAAATGTTCAAGTGATGGCTACTTTACCAGAACATGTCCGATGGAATTTTGGAGGCAAGCCGAAAAAACATGTATTCGCACTGTTATTTTATTTCACAACACTCATGCACTGTCATTAACCTATATCGAGCAAAATGCCATCAACTTTATCCGATATAACTCAAAAATACACTAAGAAAATGAAAATATAACAAGAGCACAACTTGTTCCTTCAGACTTCCCGCGTGGTTATATCCTCTTTGCTTCCCGCCAAAACTCGTTTTTTCTTTAAATTATTACCTACCATTATCATAAGAATAAATAATACTACGCTGTCATCGAGTTTTGGCGGGAAGTCTGAAGGAACAAGTTGTGCTCTTGTTTTATTTTCATTTTCTTAGTGTATTTTTGAGTTATATCGGATAAAGTTGATGGCATTTTGCTCGATATAAGTTAACGGTAGTGCACGAGTGTTGTGAAATAAAATAACAGTGCGAAAACATGTTTTTTCGGCTTGCCTCCAAAATTCCATCGGACATGTTCTGGTAAAGTAGCCATCACTTTACTTGAACATTTGACTGACTAGACTGACTGATACCTGACGACTAACTGACTTTTTTCTACGACTACAGTGATGCAAAAATTTTACTTGAAGCTGGCAATATGCACAGAGTTTGCGACGCCATTATTAAAATTGAGGAGGTAAATATTGAATGGCTGAAAGGATCTTTATCCAATGCCGTAAAATGAAATAAAAAAAAAAAGCTACTGTCATCTGTCAATGTCAATCTGTCATTGACGTACGTGAGTGCGAGTGTGGTGTGGCGATTTGGATTTTGCTCGTTTATGGATTAAATTAAATAATTTGTATAATTTTCAAGTGTGAATTATCGCTTTGAACTGCCGTAAGTATTAGTTTGAATGATTCTGATGTAAATACTTGGTTTACAGATAGGTAGGCAAATTGACGCTTCATTTGATCGATTGGGCGGGCGCCATTTTATATAGCGCCGCCGCCGGCTTCATTTTACGAATTCATTTCAGCATTATTCATTCACCACCGTAACATACTTAGATATTTTATCTTAGAATAAGACTGTTTAAGAATGAGGTTACAATTTTACTATAGCTTGTTATAACGGGTAAATGGCAACTTTATTTCTATAATAAATTGCAATTTCGTATTCAATTACTGAGTACAATACTTACTGTGCTGTGATACTTGCAACTAATTTACTGGTATGTATATTGCATGTGAGCATTTTATACCAGAAATTCCATATGGTTGGTTGGGACTGCTTACTAAAAATGATTATTTGATTTAAATTTGGTATCCGCCGGATACTATCCGGTAGGTAGCAGGGGGAGGGGCGTGTCGGAGTGGTAAGGGGTAAAAGTTTCCTTTATGGAGCGTCGATTTATAGGGTTTTGGGGGAGGAGGGGGGGGGGTACTGCCACCCGTACCATCCCCAATATGCGCAACTTCATGGTTATGGAGATATTCATGGTCAAAGTTTTGAGGTTAGAATAGCGCTATCTTGTTATTTACAATGGTTAGTGGAAGGGGGTTGCAGGGAGTGAGGGGGGAGGGTCTGCCATCGTGACAGCTACCTCCCTGTACTATCACCGTCCTGTGGAACCCCATGGTTATGGAGATATGTATGGTTAAAATTTTGAGGTTAGAATAGCGCTATTTAGTTATTTACAATGGTTAGTGGTAGCAGTAAATGGAGGTGGGAGGAAGCTCTGGCTCCGTGACTTCTCGGGCGCTGCGGGAAAACCACTCCCTCCGCCCCAGCGTAAGAAAGCGCGGCACCTGCGCTCGCCTTCCCAGCTTCGGCTTACTGGTCGCCTTCGGCAACCAGCCTCAGCCGCTACGGCTCTCTTGGTGCCTGCGCTTTCCTACGGCGGGCGGGGAGTGTTCTCCCTCCGCGCCTCCGGCTTTTTATATACACTCTAGGGGTAGTACAGATAAGACCACGTGGATAGTGGGGTGCTCTGATTTGGTTTTGGGTATTTTTCAGACACAGAAGCAAAGGGCTTCGGAGATGCCATGGTAGTCAAACGTTGTGTGTAAACTTACAGGAGTACGTAAAACGATCTCGACTGCAAGGGCAACAAACGATGCACAGAACACTAATAGAAAAAAAAAAAGTCGACTAAACAAATGACGTCGTTTCGCGTTTCGTTCTAAGTATAGTAAACACAAATTAGTTATTTAGTGAATATAAGTTAGATTTAAATTGATAATACAACAAGAATTATTGTATATTAAACTTAATATTGCATATTTATTATATAACAAAATTAATACGTGAAAATAAAAATATATTTAAGTAAAAAAAACACAACAAAATGGAATAAAATACAACTCGACGGTGAACGGAATGTGAAGTCAATTTTGACGTCTGACATGACAATTATTTGATGTAATCATGGCGTAATATTTTCCAATTTGTATGAAAACTAAAAAAATTATATTTCATAAACCGCACATTTGCCCAATCTAAAAATTCGCAAAACGCTTTCTTTTTATGAGTACTATCTACAAAAAAAAAGTGGATGTGTAAATCGACGGTCCATAATGGAAACTTTAGCCTGGTAAGGGGCTTGATTGTGATTACGATACTACTTCCGACTCTCGGCGACGCACCGTTTTCGAGAAAATTGGCAAAAACTACCCTAACCCCTAAAAGGTACTCAAAATTTACAAGTTAGCTGTCATAATACTTTGTCCATTAATCATGAAAAATGCATTATTAGTTATATTATTTCTGGTCACTGAAAGCATGGACTAGGTCACTTATGTTCACTTATGGTCACATATGTGCGCAGGGTTCCCTTTTTTACTATTCTAACCTACACAAACCTGTCATTGTTGAGCTACATGCCCTTTTCCCCTAAAAGCTATGTCACTAATGTTGACAGAACCTTGCTGTGTGGGTTCCTCTTTTCTGTTTTAGTTAAAACGTTCTATGTTTCCTAGTGAAATGAAATGAGAAGAAATAGTTTATTAACATCATTATATCTTTATGTTTGTTATTGTTATTATATTTATATTGTTGACGGTCATCGGCTGGCCGTCATCTGCTTTGGGTGTACTAAGGCTTACGTGGGCTAGGAGAAACTACATCTTAAATCATAAATAGCGTGAATAGCTCTCTTCTGCTAGGTAAAAATTGTGTCAATATCAGCAGCATGACCTCACAGCAAGATACCATAAGACATTATACTATGAATGTAGCTGAAATACACTAATCTAGCTGTATTGACATCAATAAGTCAGCAAATTTTTTTGATGTCAAAAACAGCAGAGCTAAGTCTATTTGTTAGCTGGGAAATGTAAGGTCCCCATTGGAGTTTTCAATCAACAGTTATTCCAAGAAATAGAGCTGTGTCAACAAAATGCTTACCATTTAATTGTAGTTTTACATCTATATATTATGTTTTAGATTTGGTGGTGAGAATTTAAAACAATTAGTTTTTTTTTTATTATTTAGCAATAAATTGTTCACATTGAACCAACTAACAACCCTAGAGAGAGCATTATTCACTTCTTCATAATTATATGCTTGTCTGGCAACTTTAAATATTAAACAAGTATCATCTGTGAATAAAATATAAAAGACCAATAAAAATAATAAAAGTGTATCTTTGCTTTCATAGTATCTAAAAATCGTTAAGACACATTTATAAATATAGCATGATGTAGCAGTTTTTTAAAAACAAATTACCTATTAGTCATAAGGATTGATTGTAAATATATTAAAGTACTAACAAGGCAGACATTGTCCTGCCTTAAAGTATCAGAAATAAAATAATATTGCGACAATAAATTGAGATGTAAGCTATCCTATCTTTCAAGTTGGATCAAACTGCACATGGTGTGCAAATTTTATTAAAATCGGTTAAGTAGTTTTGGAGTCCATCACGGACAAACATGTGACATGTAATTTATATATATTAAGATTCAGATGATACTTTAATACATATTTAAAAAAACTGTGACTGTCATATTATGACATGACTATTTTGTACCATATAAGGAAAGTTGTTAATATAAATTAATAATAGGAATGGTCCTAATATCGAGCCCTGCGGGACCCTTAATATAAATTAATAATAGGAATGGTCCTAATATCGAGCCCTGCGGGACCCTCATTTTCACTTTGAATCTTTATGACTTTTTACCATTTACTTTGATCCTCTGAGTCCTATCACTGAGATAAGATCTCAAAACCTGAAGAGCGGTATCTTTAATGCCATAGTGACTGAGTTTCCTGATTAAAGTTTCATGTTGGACACATCACACACAGAATCAAAACACACTGATGGCATTCTGTGAGTTCTCCCAAGCATCTAAAATATCCTTAAAGAGCTCTACACCCGCATTAATGTTAGTATGACCCCTTATAAAACAAAATTTATTATTTTTAAAGTTATTATTATGTATAAGCTTGTTCAGTGTAAAATGTGCTAAGAGTTGCAGGAGGATTATTTCTTCATATCGCACCTTCGGTGCAACAAACTCACAATAGCACAATTTGTAATTTTACAGGAGAGCACTTTTACGATTTTTTTCGCATTTATGTCCAGATTACTGGATGGATATCGGTAGTAGGTTAAAAATATTTAAACCATGAATTGTTTGTAGTTTTTGCTACAGTTTCACGTTAAATGCTTATTTGAAATCATTTCGATATACTAATAAAATGCGTTACAAATAAAAAGGTGTTGAATTGTGACTTTGTTGATCCAGAATTTATTATGTTTAACGAATAATGCATTGTTATTAACGATGAAGTTTTAAATGAAATAAAGTTTGTTAAACAAATAAATCGTATATGTTTTCCTCAAAAAGTTTTGTGACTTATACCGGAGTTGATCCTACTGCTTTCTGTATACACACCACCGCATAAAAAGCAACCAAGGAAAGCACTCTTTATTCAGGAAGTAAATCTAGCAGTGACTCCTTGAGCTGAATTAGTAGTTCATCTAGGCAGTAGTTTCAGCCAATCCACATCTAAAAGTGTTTTAAAATTATCAGTTGTACACCCACATCGTTGAACTCCGTTATGATGACTATATTAGCGGCAAATCGAAGGTGTGTGAGGTGATCGCCATTGATGTCAATACATCAATTCTTTCACACTACAGTGGAAGTGCGTCCTTTCCACTCCATTAGCCCATGCCCATTAAACCCATGCTCTAGTGCCGTGCAGCTGTAAACAGTTTCAGGGATATATATCGCCTTGTCGTTCTTCGCGCTGCAGTGGAATAGGCTCAGTGCTTCCGTCGTGGACTCGGACTGTAATGGTAGCGGCTTTTTAACATTTCAACACCTCGATGTACTACTGTAGTCAATCTGGTACCGCTGGAGAGACTCTAGCACCGACCACCGACCGATCTCGATAGAATCGAAAGGTTCCTAATAGTCCACAAACGAAACACTTGGCGGCAAATTATACTTCTCGGTCGTTTGTATAACTGGTATTGTAGCCTTTTCGAAATTTGGCTTGTTCGGGAGGCTGTTCTACCCATCGCGCAATACGATTAGTAAGGACCCTCGAGAACAGCTTACAGAAGTGGCTCAGAAGCGCGATAGGCAAGAGAACCACTACGATTCTGCTCTACGCCTCCGGTATAGTTCCGTACGACGGTATAAAACAGTTTTTGGAGCACCAATGGAAGGGGTTTCTCTCCAGTCTTCGGCAGCTCTGATGTGATACCGTCATCTCCCGGTGCTTTGTTGTTTTTTAACTGACTAAAGGCTCATCTAATTTAATACAGGCTGACGTACGGGATATCTTCGGTATAATGACGGGTCACTTTGGCTCTCTTGTCATTCACCACATTGGGAACGGGAACTTTTTAGGAGGTATACTGTCCGTAGACCGCTCAATTTCTCTCAGAACTTTGGGTTTAGACGAAACTATAGCGCAAGACTTTGCTGCCTTCGTTCCGCTCTGTTGTGTTTTTGACGCGCTTTGTGTTCTGAGCACGTACTCGTAGGTCGCACGGAGGTTGTTTCGTTGTCCAAAGAGCCCTATTCTCTGCTCGTCGCCGTCTTACATACCCAGTCTTGTGTTGAAATCCCCTATCACCACTATGGCTAAATTGATTTTCCCATGGGAATTATATTTTCACGGTAAGAAGTAGCCTATGCCATTTCCAGGGTCCCGAGCTGAACATATAGGCTCACAGGTAGATAAATACAGACCCAACACCAATATAAAGGGTACATTGTCCTTTCTGCATTCTACAACTACTACTATTCTCGTGACTTATGAACTTTTAAACAGTAGAAACTATATAAAAGTAATAGTATGTAAGTAGTGGTGTCATGGTGTGTAATAGTGCGCAGCATGTAATTAAATTAAATTTCACGAGTAACAAGTTAGTTACATTTATATTTATTTAAATATGGACCTAAATAGTCATAAGTATTTTGTTATTCTACTACCACCACCACCACCACCGCTACTTGGCCTCTGTGGTTCCAGAAGCTTAGTGGAAATGGAATATTATACTGGACCAAAAAAAAACACTTTTTAGTTAATGACTTTATAATTACAAATAAGGGTAGTTGATTATAAATATTATTGGATCTACAAAGACACTTTTTTAGTTAGGACATAGTTGTCCCAATTAGTTTAGTTCAAAACAATAATGTTGGATCAACAAAACCGCTTTTCTTTAATGCCTTTGTTGCTCCAAAATATTTGTAATTTACAAAAAATAATTGAAGTCTCAAATATAGATACGCTTTTTTTAGCTCCAAATAAGTGACAAAAAAATGGTAATAAATATATTTGTGTGGCTGTATCTCCAGAATACCTGGAAAACTCGCGGGAGCGGGAGCACTACTGGCCAATAATACTTTGTCGGCCCAGAACTCACGGAAAAATCACTCATTTCGACAAAAGCACTCGTGCCATCTAGTGGAATTTCGTAATACTTTAGTGGGTGTCTTTGTCTCCCCAATTGAAAGCATGATTCATAGACAATTTGGCATACTTAACTCAATTTTGCATTTTTAGCTACTTGTGACTGTTGCACTTAAGGTGCGATATATTTTGCTACATGTTTTGCCCACGGCAGTTTAGTCCACGACGGAAGCGCTTAACCTATTTCACTGCAGCGCTGAGTACAAGGGGATGTTATATCCCCCAACCGCTGCACTGGAAGACGTGTCTTCTCATCCAGAATACCGCAGTGCCTGAAGTCGAAAGTTTTCGAGCAGTGTGTGTTGCCAGTGATGACCTACGGCGCTGAACTGTGGTCTTTTACAGTTAGCCTGTTCCACAGGCTCAAGGTCGCTCAGCGAGCGATGGAGAGGGCTATGCTTGGTATTTCTCTACGCGACAAGCCGTAACGGTGATATCCGTAGACGAACGAAGATTACCGACATAGCTCTCAAAGTCTGCTAGCTGAAGTGGCAATGGGCAGGCCACACAGTTAGGAGGACTGACAACCGGTGGGGAAGAAAGAATTTCTTAAAAACTGTTTGTAATCACCTAAACAAACCTGTAATAATCCTAATCATTTTTAAGCGTGAACTCTCCCTACTGAATACTAAATCAAAGGCTATAATTTTGTTGTAAAAAACTTCCTGTGTGATTTATTTCAATTACAATGGCTTACAGATGTCATCACGTGGCCGTGGTTATGGCGGTTACAGTGGACGAGGGAGTTACAGTGGGCGCAGTAGTGGATACCGTGGCTCGTATCGGGGCAGCAGTAATAGAGGCGGGTATGATGGCGGTCGTGGAGGTCGAGGAGGAGGATATTCTTCTTACGGCAGTGAGTCCCGCTACAACAGTAGCAGCTCCAATCGATACTCTTCAAGTCGCGATAGGATTGAGGAGTCCTACAAGAAACCATATAGATCGGTAGGTATTCAACACTTCTATTATTGTCTTGCCCTTAGAATGTAAATCCAACAACCAAGTTGACACAATAAGGTTTTGTGCTAAGCTCGGTAGGCATATGTCGCTTCTAGGACTAAGTTCACCAACACCAACATGTGCCGATATTGTGGGAAAGAGAGCAAGACACCACACTACCTTTTATTAAATTGTGATGTGTTAAATCACAAGCGTAGCATTCATCTAGGTAGGCACGTACTGCCGCCAGTTGAAACCAAACAAGTTACTGTCAGTAAAATCCTAGCCTTTTTCAAGGCTGTCTGTCGGGTTGGACGGTCGGTGATCTGTAACCTGGCTACAGGTATGAATAATCTAGATGGGTTGAAATACAGATCTGATTGAGCCCGAGCCTTATTAATCAATTTAAAAAAATGTGTTCGAAGGCTTAGATCATAGGCGTAACTAGAAATGGGCACCAACTCTAAATTAAGTTCTGGGATTATAGTATAAAATTGGAGATTTAGTTAGTTACATATTTAGTACTGAATAATGGAGTTTTTTTTTTAAATTTAATAATTATTTGTGTAATCAAAATGTTTACTGTTTTTATCCATGTATGTCATCTGGACATCTGGTCAAATCAGCTTCTGAAAAGTTCATTAAACGCCGGCATTCTATGAAGTGGCTAAATGACAACCAGCCAAGTTGTTGAATGTAACTTCCAACTAGGGATGTTGCGGATGCCGATATTTTCACATCCGCGGATGCGGATGCGGATCTTAAGAGGCTCACATCCGCGAATGCGGATCTGTACAAAACAACAGCTTAAGTGTAAAAAAGACCCTTATTTATCTAATAATAAAGTACTTAGTAAATTAATTTACTATGTAGTTAATTATTTTAGTAATAATATTTGTATATTGACGCATTATATTTAACGAAAAGTAGGATGGCCGCCTTTTTGGGCTCTACTTTGTTTCGCAAGACTTTGTATATTAATCCTGCACTACAAAATAACTATTCACTTGGAAGGCTGGTGGAGCTGATAAGAATGAATGCTATTTTAAACAACATTTTCAACTCGCTTCGGTTTGCACCACCATTTAAGAGACAGTCTTTAAAATTATTTCGCTTTTTATTGTGAAACGTAAGTAACTCCTTCTTGAGAATTGTGTCAGGGCTGACAAGTTCTGGTGTTTCTTGACCATCATCTTCAGTATCATCAGGGTAAGATTACTTTTAAAGCAGGTCTGTCCAGTACCTGAGGTCGCAAATGGTTACGCATCTGTTTCACTTTCTGTCATTCTCATTCTCTTCGTTCTTTCGTTACTAAAATTGTAATATTAAGTGCAAGTTTATTAAATAAATCTTTTTGAACCCAGGTCTCTAGCTCCGTAGTCAGCTTTCGTAACCATTCGACCAAGAAAGCTTTAATTCCATTAACGAAATTTTTATAGAGATCTTTCATATCGCCATTGTCATTTGTTTGAAGGGTGGATTGACGGTCGACATGTGACGGTTTTCTACGCCACAATATTATTATTATTCTCCAATAGATGTCAATAGGAGTAATTTTATATTTAACGGCATAAACATTAAATAAAACGACAATTTCTATCAATAAAAATTTGTGGATCGATTTATCATCCCCGAAACCAGGGTACTAAATTTCATCAAAATCTTTGGAGCCGTTTCCGAGATTCAAAAAATATATTTAGATATATACAAGAATTGCTCATTTAAAGGTATTAGATTTTATCAAAAGTCAAATTGAATTAAAAAGCAGCACTTACTTTACTTAACGTAATACGTACATAAACAAACTTATATGTACGCGATAACACTTATTTAACAAAAAGCACAGTAAAAAACTATAAACATGTGGTTGACTATTTCCCACAAAACCACAAAAGTTAGCGTCAGATCTTGTCACAACTCAATTACCTTCCAGGTGCGTTACTGAATTAACGAAATCCAAAACAAAATTATTGTTTCTTGTCGCGACATTCGCATCCGCATCAGCTCCGCATCGTTTTATGCGGATGCGAATGTCTAAATCAATGCGAATGCTCCGCGTATGCGGATGCGGATGCGAATATTCGCAACTTCCCTACTTCCAACGACTTGACTAAACGTCACTTATTCATTTTCAGTACACTGTAACTTAAATGATTATATGACATAAGAAAAGGAAATTAGTTTTAGTTCCTAAAGGAATTTAGGATTAGATTTATTGAATATTGCAAACAACTTTATTAAAACGTAATTTGAATAAAAACATTCTGACTCCATATTTGTTTTGGTGACTACTAGTGCCTATATTTTAAATATATTACTTGCCTGATTTTACGTCAGTACAATAAGCCACCTAGTTGAACAATGAGTGATAATCAACTATCTATCTAGGAATTGAATTGAATTCTGACATGTAATAAATGGGCTAGGCTTTTAATTGAGTGGCTGATTAAACCAGGGCTGCGACATTGCTGCTATCTAATGTGACGGTCATTTTTAAGCCTTTGCAATAGAATCTCAGGATCTAGATTTGTAAACAGTTAAAAGCATTTTGTATTGCCTCCTGTGGAATTTTTTTTACCACAAATGTCCAAATCACGATAAAAATACTACGAGTATGGATGATGATCAGTGATCGGAGTAGGTAGATTGATTTTACATACTTGCATCATGAAATCATAACATGGATAAGCCTTTTATCCGGGATTGCATTTTGGTACTTACAGGATTGAATCAAATATTGTAAATGTAATGATTTTTAAACTATGTATGTACTCCATTTGGAATTTATAGAATGCGATAGTTAAACGTTTAAAATTGTTTTTTTCTCATATAGCAAGTAATAAAGTAAATCTTATTTTTGTGCGTCCATTCGAAACTTACATAATATGTATGACTAATTTAGTAGTTATTTTTCGCAAGTTTATTATCTGCTGCTTGTAATTAGTATACAGTGTAATCTCTATAACTCGAATGTCAAGAGAAATGCAAAAAAATTGAGTTAACGAGTTTTCGACTTAACAAGAACTTCGAGATACATAGGATTTAAATGCTGCGCTTGCTACTTGATTCATATCTTTGCAATATTTCCGCTTCATTCTTAATTATTGTAGACAAAGTGCTTGCTGGCAATCTGTATTAAGCTGTATATTATATTCTTGAATGGATGAACGAAGTAAATGAGTGAGCTACCTGCGACGTGAGCGCGCGCTCATTGGCCTAGCAAAAAACTAGCAACTGACTCATCCAGGATACTCTGTTCTAATTGGTCGTTGCATCGCGTTGTGCGTACAGAGGCTTTAGTTGGCGTTACTATGGCGTTTGTGTTATGATTTGAATAATAGATCTTAATGCTACTAGAATAAGGTCGAAGTTTAAATTTTTAACTCAAACGCGATGGTAACGTTTGCACTTACACTATAAGGCCTTTGAGTATAAATAAAGTGCCAAATTCATACCTTTGCAGAGTTATTCCTACTACAGTACTCAAAACTAATTGAGAAAAGTATAGGCATACTATTGTTTTTATAGTATACCAATCCTTTTCTTGGAGTCGTTGCAGTGTCCACATCTTCTATCCTTTAATGTTTCTTTTCATTAATATTAGGTAGGTAAATAATATATAATGCGTACCACGAAACATGAGACTTGAACTGTGCTGCCCTTGATCTTTCCGCCACCCGCTGTTGTTGACAACCGTTTTCAGTAGGATAACGGAGAGGCAAGCCCATCTTTCGTTGCACGCACGCACATTAACTATTATTAGTAGAATCCCACTTTACGTTTGCTACGTTTTTACTCAAGTTTAGCCATGCCATAGTTTTTATAATTATAGAATGCAGATCAAATATTCTATTATAAAGACAGCAAAAGGGTTAAACCTTTCTTATTCATATTGATATATTCTTCATCCTATACATTACAATATTTGAAATTCATTTTGTTTAAAATCTTAATTATTACAAAATCCCGAAATCCCTTTGCTTCAAAGGCATCAAATCCCTTGCTTCAAAGGCATTGTTTTTATTCTTAAGGTTAGAGTGGATGTGTAATTGGTGATCATCGGCGTACAGATAGTACGAGCAGTCTATAACGGAAGTGATTGAGTTGTTAATTAACGAAAATAACAAAAGAGATGTATAATGCCTTGTGGTACGCCAGCATTGACGTCATCATCATCATCAGAACAATCTTGTTCAAGGCGAGCACTGGCGAACAGGCAAATATTCCAGGTACCCGCTGCCAACTTTTGGCAAAGTTGTGAGCGATGATCAGTTGTATTTCTTTTTTCAATAGTAGCAGCAGTAGTAGGGGTTCAGATGTAACTAAACAAAATGAATTTACACATTCTTTGTGTCCAATTCATAAACTTAAGATTACAAACTTAAAATTAACTGGAAGAGATGCTTGTTTAATTTAATAAATTTTTAATAAGTTATGCACTTTTACAGGAAACATCTGGTAGCTATGGTAATCGTGATTATGGCAGATCAGGGTCACCAGAACGCAAGAGAATGAGGATGGAGGTTAGTATTTTTTTTATCTTAGGATCTATCTATTGGCACAGCAATAGGTTGGCCTAGAAGGCAAAATGCAGTGAGCCTTTGGAAAGAAGGGACCCTGATTTAAGAGGCCCATAAAAGATGCTGAGAGCTTTTATATTTACGAAAATAGAATTTGAGACATAATTTTTCTAAAAGTTTCTTTACATTGGGCATGGACGCTTTAGTCAGAATTTGTCATAAGCCTCATGAATATAGTTTTAGAACTTTGACTTCATAATTATTTTTAATGCAGAAAATGGAACTGAAAATATTTTCAGAAAATATAATGTGGCTGGATGTCTTGACATTGCAAAGAGACATAAAAACGTTAGGGATATAGGAAAGTGACAAACACAGAGTGTGTAAAGAATAGACTAAATACAATTTATAGGTTAATAGACAATTGTGAGAAACGCAGAGAGTAAAAGGTAAAGAATAAACTGATAAAGAAATTTCTAGTATCAAATGGATTATTTAAAAGATAGCCATGAGCTTCAAATTCTACTTTATGATACTATTGTAATTCAACCATCAGATAATGAAAATGCCCAACCTGAACAAATGAAAATGATACATACAATTTGCAACAACTGATAAAAAAAAGTTTAATAGCGTTTCCTTTCCGACTTTACTGGCATGTGGCAATGAGCAGCTTTGATTGTAATACAAGCAACATAGATGTGTTCAAATCAGGCAGTGATAATCATATTTAATTTATATGCGATGTGGAGTATTTTCATACTGATTAGAAAAAAATCACAAATTAGACAAATTTACACAATAGTCTTGTGAAAGTTGAATTTCAACAGAAAAGTCACTGAAATGTACTCATATATATTATTTAGTTTGATAAAAGCCACACAATTTTAAACCTGAATTCTCTAATTTATAATATACATTGCAATGCTGTCCTACAATGTGAATATGATCTCAATAAAATCGAGTTTTGTAGTCGGTATTCTGTGTAATATAGAATAAAATGTTTAAAATCAGTAACTAAACAAGCTGGTGCCCGTAATCGAAAAAAGGACTGTAGATTTATATATAAATTAATAATACTTATGTAATGCACATCAACGGATGAAACACTTTGCAAGAACAAAAGAGAGTTATGTACAGGGCTCCTCGAGTGATAGACGTAGCCATGACGGCGGCGGCCACTATGGCGGATCGTACGGCGGTAGACAAGACAGTTACAGCAGTGAGAGGAGGTCCTTCGGCGGCGATGAGCGAAGACGCTCGCCCACTCGAGAGGGCTACCGCAAGGCGAGCGGAATGGGCCCGCCGCGCGAGCCGCTGCGTTCGTCCACGCGGCCGCGCGCGCCGCGCCGCTCGTTCCGCGGCCGCACGCTGCGCTCGCGCGCCTCCTACCGCGGGGCGCCGCGCTCGCGGGGCTCCTTTACCTCCCGCCGCTTCGGAGATAAGTCGCTCGGCTACACGCGCGCCTTCAGGTCGATCAAGGGGCGAAGGTAATTGGACAAATTGATATTAAACTTAGTTTCTATTGAATTCGCCCCGAATGGGCGCCCCAGGAGAGAGCCGATTGGCCAAGATATGGACGCGTCCCCTGCTACTTTCAGGGCTCAGCTATGTAGTTGCTTGAAAATTTTGAATGAGATTGACGACAATTATGTCCCTGAAAGGAAACAGACAAAAATCTAATCTAGTAGCAATGTCCGATACCTGAAAACCACTGTACATGAGGTCTTAGGTATGTAAATTAAACATTTTGGATAATGAAATTGAAGAATGCAATGTTTATGAATGAAACATCCACCCTTGACCTATATTTTGTATAATTTTGTAGTAATATGTATTTATATTACTTTATTTTATTTATGACATGAGAAATAACTGCATTTGATTTTGTGTAGCTCCATTAAGTCCAAAGAGGAAGCCTCATCTACTGAGGAAGACTGGGATGCAGATGAGAAGGAGGAGACCATTGAAGATAAAAAGGATCAGAAGATGAAATCCCCTAAGGTAATGTAGCACAGTTTATTCATGTTTTGATTAGGAGATTGTCTTAACACTAAAAATAAAATTCTCATACAAGTGGCTCTATGGTGTCTTAAATCAAGGAAGAAATCAATTTGTCACTATTCTATAGAATTTGTATGGTTCAACGAGAAAACCACCACTGCTGCAGCTACTCTGTGAAGAAATACATTTGTGCTTTGGTAAGTAGCAGGCTTAGGCAAGTGGTATTCCACTATCGTAAACTCTTCAGCATAGAATGATAAATGTATGGGGTTGACGTTAGCTAACGAAATGTCGCGTGATCTCGATCGTTAGCTAATTAGCTGCCACTTGGCAATCCCATCGGGGCATGGCAGTGCCCTCGCCAAGTCGAGCGTGAAGCAAACACTGCCGTACCATCCTTTACTGGAACCATTTCGCCCCATTTTCAGGCCCCTATTTGAGAACCTCTGAATAAGACCAGAACACAGAAATTTTCGACATTCAGTAAGCTATAATCACATACTTAAAATCCAAAATTTCAAGTCTATAGGTCATTTAGTTCCGAAATTAAGCGAAAGCCAAGTTTCGCATTTATGACACTCACTCACTCATGATCATCAGAATAGAACTAGCGTTTTCCATAAACTCAGAGACCTGAAATTTGGTACAGAGTTAGGGTTTAATGGTCACATAAAGGGAAAACTATAAAAACTAGGATAATCGAAGATCTGGAGTACCTGGTGACCCTGATTAGAAAACACAAGAGCCAAACCAAACTGTTAGAGATCGACATACCGTCTGCGCGCCTTTACAAAAAATATTCAACTTGGTGGGCCGCTTCATTTGATGTCAAAAATCGAAGGTCTGAAGTATCTGATGAAGAACTCTCAGCTAGTCTCAGCTGTATTAGAGATATGGTAATGCCCCCTTCTACTATTGGTACATAAAAAAATCTACTGTCATTGGAAAAATCCAGCGTAGTGGGATACATCTTCTAATTTAATCTAGCCTATAGCGTCCCACTGCTGGGCGAATGCCTCCCCTTCTGCTTTTAATACGCATATAAATAAAATTAAAGGAAAACTCTAGTGGGATACATTTTTCATTCTATTCTTCAAGCGTTTAGTAGAATGCCACTTGTCTAGCCCCCCTGAGCAGTTGCTGATTATGCTAACCAACAACATAAAAAATAATACAACGACAATAGCGTATAAGACATTAGCTTTTGCTTAAGAAATTTAAAGTTTGAAGAAGGTGATTTGTTTAAGTTGGTTGGTTAAGTTCAAGTTATTTTTTTATGTTTATGTGAAATAAGCTTTCCTGACAAAACTTAAAATATAACCATATTTCATTATAATAGTGATTCATACATTTCATTATAATAGTGATTCATACTAAGGGCCTCGTTCACCATCTCCAAGTAAAGTGTTGATTAGTTACGTCCCCAGTAAAGTTAATTGGCCAGTAAAAGCTATGAGTACGGGTTAGTTTACCATATGATTAGTGCTACTTCAACATCGTGGAATTGAAATTGAAGTTACGGGTGACTTTAACCGTCAATTAGCGTACTTGTCACTTTACTTGAAGGTGGTGAAAGCGGCCCTAAGTGAAGTAGAAGAATACGTTTATTTACTTTATAATGGTTTTTATATTTTAAAGTTTAAGAACAGAAGTTTATTTTAATAGAAGGTTACAAATAATAAGTGTTACAAAATTCACCTTAGAATTTTGTTAAACTTATTATTTTCGTATCACATGTAATGAAACAACGAGTTGTGATTTCTGTTTTGCCAGTCGAAATAAGACGATTTCAAACCAATGCGAATGTGTCAGTCATAAACAACGTTGTTTCTGCCCTAGGGGAGAAACGACGTTGTTTCTATCCGGCACATTCATTTGTAATAAACAAAAGGAGATCAAAACTCGCTGTTTCAATGCATGTGATATGAAAAATCATAATCGTCTGACAGCTGTCTTTAAATCGTTGTCAAAGATTTTAATGTTCTTTTATTATCTGATTTCTGAATTATTCTATGATTAAAATAGTATAAGATATTACTGCGCTATTTGTCTGAAATAGTCTTACTACAACTTGCTACAGAAATCAAAACTCGTTGTTTCAATGAAACAAAGACGATTTCAGACCAGGATGATGACATGTGATTTACAGACCCTCATTGGGTCTATTCATTATTCAATTTTCACAGTACAAAATTTTCATGCAGTAATATTTGTGGTTTATAAGTTATAGCGTGCTAAAAGAGATCTAGTGTTCAGTTTTTTAAAAATGGACAAAATTGAACAACGTGCGGTGATCAAATATCTGTGTAAAAAGGGATTAACACGGAAAGTGATCTATGATGATATGACAAAACATTAGGGAAATCTGGGCCATCATATACCTGTAAAAAAATGGATAGCAGAATTTAAACGTGGACGAGAGAGCATTGAAGGTGACCCTCGCTCCGGCCGGCCTACCACGTGTACGACGGAAGAAATCATCTACAAAGTGTGTGATCTCATATTGGAAAACCGAAGATTGACTATTATTCTATTACTGCAGACGCTATAGGCTTTTCGTATGAGCGAACACAAAACATCATTATCAATGAACTCCAATTTTCTAAAGTATCAATCAGCCAGGTGGGTCCCTAGACTGCTTTCAGTTGAACAAAAACGAATTCGTTTAAGAATTTCTCGCGACTGTTTGGAGAAGTTTGAGGCTGAACCGCAGGACTTTTTGGATCGTTTTGTTACTATGGACGAAACCTGGGTTCATCACTATACGCCCGAGTCCAAACAACAGTCCAAGCAGTGGAAAAAATCTGATGAACCAGCCCCAAAGAAAGCAAAAGCAATTTTATCGGCTGGCAAGGTGATGGCAACAGTTTTTTGGGATGCTCGTGGAGTCATAATGGTGGACTATCTTTCAAAGGGCCAAAAAATAAACTTTGCATACTATTGCACCCTATTGTGTCGTTTTCTGAAGAAATTATAGAAAAACGTCCAGGATTACTGCGAAAGAATGTGTTGTTTCGCCAGGATAACGCACGCGTTCACACTTCTGCCGAAAGCATGGCTCAAATTCGTGACTGTGGTTTTGAACTGCTGCCCCATCCGGCTTATTCGCCTGATTTGGTAACATCTGACTCATCTGTTTCCCAACTTAAAAAAACACCTGGCCAAAGATTTCCATCAAATGAAGAGGTTGAAGCCGCATTGAACCAGTATTTTGCAGACCTTAAAGAATCATTTTTTAAAACCGGATTTAGAAGCTTTGCAAAACAGATGGAAGAAATGTGCATTGAGTTAGGTGGAGATTATGTTGAGAAATGAAAATATTTTTGTATGCAATTTATTTTGTTTTCTTGTTGATGCCGCGTACTTTTCAATCCACACTCGTACAATAAAATATTTTTATTACCAACGATTTTTTTAACTTTTTTCGTTTAGGCCATGGGGGACAAGGTTTGGTCGACACATGATTGTATCATTCAGGCCAGGACAACAATTGACCGCGCTTTAAAGATTATTTCAAACGTCCCTGTTGAGCCGGTGGATACGTTTGTCAAACAAATCTGTATCGAGCGAGCCCCCCACGGCCCCGTAGAAAAATCAAGTTTAGTTGGTTTCTATAAGTTAGCTGTAAGTATAAAAATATGACAATTTTATTATTCCTGACTATGTTTTTAACGCGTTTCTTAAAATATGTATGTGTAAACAGATGTTTATGAAGTATTGTATGGTTTTTTTGAAACCTTCATACACTATTAAGTTTTAAATTTTTATACAATCCTTTTATGCAAAAAACTGTTTTGAAAAATAGCCATCTGCCCGCGACTTCATCTGCGTGGATTTCGGATTATGACCGTTTTTTGAATATCTTTCGTGTATATATACTTTTCCGAGATAAGTTATTGTAGCCTCTATGTTTTGTTTACTTCTTGATCTGTCAAAGCACCTTCCAAGTTTCATCGAAATCGAATCAGCCCTTTAGGCGTGATCGTGAAAGTATATAGAACAAAGAAACAAATATGTATCCATACTTTCGCATTTATAGTATTAGTATGATATTACCTGCCAAGTATTGAATTTTTTTAAATGATTTATACTGTAAATAAAACTATAAGTATTTATAAAATATATTTATTACTTAAGAGGCCGTATACGAAATTTTGTCGATTTCGCTGATTTAGCTCATTTTATACAGAAGATTTTGCAGTTAAAATACAGTATTTCCATAAGTTTTATTGCACACTATGACTGATCATTTCAATAATAAACTATTAAATGAGCCACTTTTTAATTTTTATTTCGTTATTCTGCTTAATAGACCTGAAGCACAAAGGCAGGCGCTCCCTGTATTGTGCCTGAAGCTGGTGATAGTTTTGTAAATATTACTGTAATAGGTATAGAATATCACATATTTCTGGATCATTTTAAAGTCTAAACAGATCGAAAAAAATGCCATGCATTGCTGTAAAAATAACATACATAGAGTATGAGCCACTTTTTGGCACTCTCATACAAAAAATATTAGTAGAAAAACATTGAACTTAGTCAATTTTGAAAATGGGCCAGAAATAGCATTTGATTTCGGCAAAATGGAATAATCTTTCGTCAAATTTATTTGACATAAATACTCTTAAGTTTATAGTCAATCCGTTTCCTGAAAAAAATTCTTATGAATAATGATGATTCGGCATAAAACATCTTTTAAAGTAACCTAAATCTCGCATTTTAATTCTTGACGCAAGCTATAAAAGTGTCTAATGTATTAGATTATTAATGAAATGAAAAGTTATATTGTGCAATGATACTTGTAGAAGTACTGTAATTTGTCTGCAAAATCTCATGTTTAAATCGGGTAAATAAGCAAAATCTGCAAATTTTCGTATACGGCCCCTTAAATCAGACTTTGTATTAAAGAGTGTGGCGGGCGGGAGTGGTCGAAACCGCGACCCCCGCGGCACTCCGTAACGGAAAAACGAATTTCTGTCCTACTGGGCCGCGGGGGTCAACTATCGACCGACAGTAATAAAAACGTTAAAAACCATTATATAAAAAGTATAAAATTAGATTTTATTTAATTGGATTATTATTTTCTATGTATTTCCGATCGTTTGAAATAAAAATGTGGTTGAAAAAAAAATATGTTTCTATACTTTTTGCCTGGCTCTATACACTATATAAGCGTGGGTCAAATGTTGTCACCCATGGCATACAACGTGTTACAGCGTTTGTCCACCGCCGCCGTCACCGGACCGTCAACGAGAACGAGTTTATTTCGCACCGATTTTACGATGACGCGACGGTGATAGTTTGTCCACCGCAACCGATCTCGGTGGTTTAGTTTGTTCCAGAGTTATCACGCGTGGCAGGCGCGTTTTTATCGCGAAGAAATAGTAATAGCTACCTTTGAAGGCGCAGGCGATGCAAAGATACAAACTGTTATGTTTTTTATTGTTGCATTGTCCTCGGTCCTTAATAAGTGTGCAGTTTTAAATTAGTCCAACGTTTCAAAGTCGATCAAAATCACGTTCTAAGTAATAATAATAAAGTAAACTAAATAATTACTAAAACTAAATCCGTTACAAAAATACGACGGAGCATAATAAAAGCGTGTTAAAAAGCAATGACAGACACTTAAATGAATGGATCAGCAGGTGGAGGCGGACGGGTCGGAGGGCTCGGGCGGCGCGGGCGGCGCCGACACGGACAAGGAGCCGGACGCGGCGTCGGACGCGCCGCGCCACTCGGCGCGCCCCTACGTGCACCTCGCCTGCGTGCACTGCAAGGAGAAGTGCGCCACTTTTGCCGTGAGTCTTTAGTAGCTGCTGGTCAACAGGTTGCAGTTGTCACAACGGATCTTTGTTTCTCTGAAACTAACTTCGCCTAAGTGCACTAGTTGCACTTAATACAACTAACGACTGCGCATGTACTGCTGTGCGGAGAAGTGTTTTGATTAGTTAAGAGCATTCTGGCTACTGCGCAGCTACTCGCAGGAACTTCCGAGAGACAAAGATCCGTTGTGAGTACAGTTGTGTAGCTCGCGAATGAGTGATAGAAAAGAGAGATATCTTTACTTAAGAGCTAATCACTCTTCAGATCAGCCCATTTTAAGATATATCAATATCTTTTATATCGCTACACAGTACATGGTTCAATTAAATGTTCAACGATAATGGTGGGTATTAGTTACACTTTTTCTTCAACTCGCCACGCGTCAATAGGTCTGTGGTAACCTGGCTTTGTAGCTCAGCAGTCGCCACTCGCTCATTGAATCATGAGTTGGGATTGGAAAGGTGTCGAAGTCGAATGAAATAAATTGAAATATGTATTACCTACTTTTTTTTAAACGATTCGTACAAAGCAAAAAAACTAGAAAAAAAATGCATTCAGTGTGAATTAGTGTGCATGTCAGACTTACTATCATAGTTTTAGTTTTATAAGGACGGAAAGAAACTGAACTTCAAAGTAATATTTGGTAATGCGTTACTATCTTGGGATGATTTATTGTAATAAATGGCTTAAATAAGTAGTGTCAAGCAAACTGAGTAGTTTAATTCAAAACTTGATAAATACTAATATTTTATATTCAGAAAATTTGTTAAAACTGTGAGACTTTCGTGAATTTTGTTATTAGGTGAAGGTAGGCTTAACAAGAAGATTGTTGGACAAGCTTGAAACAGCCAGAATGGAATGGTTGTGCCAAAAAAGCTTTTTGTCAAAATAAAATAACAAATAAAATAAAAAGAATAATAAATAATTTTGTCCGCGGCATAAAAAACTGGGAGGTTTTTTTTTCGCCAACTTTTTCCTCTCAGTGTACAAAACCCATCCTGGTGGGTGCCCAAAGCTGATGACAGCGAACCCCGTATGGTTCAAATAAAATACATTATTATAAATTGCACAAAATTGGGTTTAAGTCTAATTAATTAAAACTGTACAATTTAAAACTAATTTAATGTTTCTTATGTACCCTTTTCTAATTACTTCTGTAGTAGACATTTTAAGAATTAAGTTTAAATTAAGTTTAAGCCATTAAAATAATTAATTTATTTAATATGTATAATAAAATTTGTACACCCAAAGGGGTAAATATGGAGTTCTAAATATTTTGTAAAACCATTTTTCACCCATATTTGTGCAAATAAAATATTTTCATTTTCATTTCATAAAAGTTAACGTTAGTAACTACATTTTTCTAACAAAATTGACACTAATTGTAAAATAGCATTTATAATCTTCGTAAAAATTTAAGATAAATATCGATAATGGTATCGATTCATTTAAGTCAAGACCTGTCTTGAAAAATATAGTATATTTCATTACAAGTGCGGAAAGGCTGTTATTGCAAGGAGTTCCGACAAATGTCTAACCGAGCCGAGGCGCAGCCGAAGGTGAGGGTTGGCAGTCGGAACTCCTTCCAATGACGGTTCCGCACGTGTACGGAACAACTATTTTAATACAGTTGCGAAAAAATGATGCAATTTAATAAAATAATAAAAACTGGCAAACATCATTTTTGAAAAATGGCGCCAACCGCTAAGGCCAACCGTAAAAGAATAACTATATGCAGAGATTTTTGTTTTCTTCACCCATTCTGGGTAGGCAAAGGGAACTATGCCCATACAGCCAATTCTTCAGAAGATTTTTTTTTATTGATATGAAATGAAAATGTTAATGAGATGAAATGAAATGAAACCTAACCTAACTCATTGAATCAAATCATTAAATCTGATATTGAAACAAATTAGTAGCTTCACTTTAGAAATATTTGCATGAATCATAAAAACTTCGTGGTTGGTTTTTTTTTCTATTTAATAATAATATAGTCATTAATTTTGACAGTTGGGAAAGAGAACGCACGAGTGCGGAAAAGTTGAACAAAAAAGTGGTTTTTCTTTACCTTTTCCGCACTCGTGCGTTCTCTTTCCCAACTGTCAAAATAATGTCTATTAAAAAGAAAAAAACCAACCACGAAGTTTTAGAAGTTTTTATGATTCATGCAAATATTTCTAAAAGTAAGGTACTAATTTGTTTCAATATCGGATTTAATGATTTGATTCAATGAGTTAGGTTAGTTTTCATTTCATTTCATCTCATTAACATATTTTTCATTTCATATCAATAAAAAAAATCTACTGAAGACTTGGCTGTATGGGCAGTTCCCTTTGCCTACCCAGAATGGGTGAAGAAAACAAAAAAAAAATCTCTGCTTATATTCTTTTACAGTTGGCGCCATTTTTCAAAAATGTTCTTTGCGAATTTTTATTATTTAATTAAATTGCTTCATTTTTTCGCAACTGTATTAAAATAGTTGTTCAGTACACGTGCGGAACCGTCATTGGAAGGAGTTCCGACTGTCAACCCTCACCTTCGGCTGCGCCTCGGCTCGGGTAGACATTTGTCGGAACTCCTTGCAATGACAGCCTTTCCGCACTTGTAATGAAATATACTATTTCATAACAGCCTCCGTGGCGTAGTGGGTGATGAGCTGACTGCGAAGCGTGAGGTCGTGGGTTCAATTCTCACTCAGGACAAATATTTGTGTGATGAACATAACTATTTGGCGTTGTGTGAATTGTCCAAAGATATTTATTATTTATTTATATAAAAGTTTCGTTTATTGAATTAAAGCTTCCTTGGCCGAATGGTTACGTGGGCTGACTAGAACTAGAGACTAGAGAGAGAGGTTCAAACCTCAATGAAAACCGTATTGCGTTTATTTTTTATTTTTTTATTGCGAGCTATTTCAAATGGCGTTGTTAAGTAATACTAAGCAAAAGTGTTTCGTTTGAAATTAAACAAAGAATATTTTTTTTTAATCAAGCACCGCTCGGTCGTCCAGGTATTGTCAGTGTTTTTTATACTAATTATTGTTTCCCGATGTGGTGTTATAGTTGACTGTACACATGCTGAAGATTGCTCTTTTGACAATTTCAGGACACCTTTGGCTGCAACACTGCGGCCCCCTGCTGGGCACGGATCTCGCCCCATCATTATGGAGGCCTAATGTTTAATCAGCCATGCTATTAGAGCAGCATGGAGGCCTAAAATTTACTCCACCATGCTTTTGGAGCAAATAGTGTTACAGCCAAAGGTGTCTTCTTGTTGTCAAGAGCGAGTAGGTAGAAAGTATGGACGCATACACGCAGGAAAGTAGCAACATGACGCCGCTCATCACATTTGTCATCGCTTGACATAATGTCCATTGCGCGCAGGGCTACGCGAAGCACTTGGTGTCGGGCAAGCACCGCGCGGCGATGAGCGCGGTGGCGCGGCGGCACAAGGCGCAGCTGCTGCGCATGCGCGTAGCACAGCGCGGGGCGCAGCGCGAGCTGGAGGCGGCGGCGGGCGCCGAACTGGCCGCGCGCACCACTTTCTGCCTGGTGTGCCGCCTCAACCACCGCACCACTCGCCACGCGCACAACCTCACCGACACGCACCGCGCCATGAAGCGCTTCCTCATGCCCTTCTGCCGCATCTGCCGCGTCACCTTCCGCTCGCCCATGATATACGAGCACCACATCTGTTCTCTTGAACACCTTAAGGTATGCTCCCTCTGCTCTTGTTGAATTATTGTTGCACTCCACTGTGTACTATTGATAATTAAATTTAAAAAAAACTTATGTTAGGGGATGCGAATAAATTAAACGCATTTAATCAAACCTTACTTAGTGGGGGAGGGTGTACTAGGGGATCCGGCAGACGTCTTGCTTTAAAGTATCGGAAATAATACTTGCGACATTTCCGAGCAATTATGTTTACTTGGATACTTTTGAGTTTGATTGCAGGGTCACATAGTTAATTAATTAATAATAAAAAATGTAAATACATATAAGCAAAAAATTATTTTTACGAAAATAAAGAATAGTGTAGCAGAGTTTGGCCGGATCCAGTTATTTAAACCCTTTAGGGTATTCAATGTACACAAACAGTTGCAAATGAATTATTTTTTCATTACCATCCTTAACATTTTTTATACTCCTGGGAAATAAAATATTTAAAAGTAAGTAGGTATTTACAAACAACTTTTAGGAGACTTATCATAATTTTTGAATAAGGACATGAACAAAAAACTAATAAAAAAATTTATGGAAAAATGACATTGTAAAGATGTTAATAAACTTGAAATTTTTATCATAATTTTAATACATATTATTATGTGTTAATCAGGATGTAAATATATCCATAAGTTAAAAATCGTAAAAACTAGCCTAGCCTTTTTAAAGTTAAAAATGGTATTACTAACACAACTTTATTTTATTGTCACAGAGAAAAGCCAATCAAGCAGCTCGCCGCGCAAGCCCCAAGGCTGATGAAAGTGGTGATGAAGGAATGGATGTGGACTTGGACAACTTCATGACTCTTGACTCTGTTGGTGATGTAGATGGTAAAATATATTAAATTCACCTTCATTTATACAGTCTGATTTAGATAATTGATAATGTGCTTATTTTTCTATTAAAACATTAAAACTTGAGGCCATCCGGGTTTGAATTCTGGATTTATAATTTACTGAGTTTAAATTTAAAAATATATCTTATAACAGAAGTTGAAGATGACGACTCTGGTGGAGAAAAAAAAGATGAAACCACGCCCAAGAAACCCAAGGTGGAAATTAATATTGGAAGTGAGCACATAAAAAAATTAGAGGTATGTTAAATTTTGGATCTATTCAGTGCAATCACTTACATTTCGTATATAAGTAATAATAATAATTACTTATTATTTTAAAAAATCATAGAAGTTGAACTTAGTTAATAATAAGGGTGGCTTGTGTCGAGCCATTGGGGAGTAACGACACCACGGACACGATTGCTCCTGGGAAAGTCCCCCTGTTCATCGTCTGCGGCAGGCAGAGTGATATCCCAGGGGAACAGGTCCCCACCTCACCACCACCTCTGGTTTGCCTTAATCGGCCGTCCGGAGTGGAGTCATTAGAGCTACATGTTTGGGGGTGGAAGTATAACTAATGCTACCAAATTTTAAATTGTAAAATATTGCTTTAATATTGGACGAGGAAGAAGATACATGCGCCTCGTTAAACTGACAACAAATGACTAACTAAGTTACGGCAACGCGCTTACAACGCCTATATAACGGTCATCATACGCGTTTACAACCCGTATACTCGCCGGCTAGCCGCCTGCGCGCAGCGGTTTAGCTACGTCGCGTGTTATGTACAGAGCGTGTCAGTACCGGCAAAATATTCTCGACGACATTTTGTTGTCGCTCCGTGCATGGCACGCGACGGTGTTGGTCGGAGACAGAACGGTCTAGTGGGAGCAGTGTCATACTTTTCAATACAAATAATACTTATTTGCCTGATACGTTCCTAGCACGGTCTTGGTATGATACGGTGTAGTAGGCAGAAACCTTTAGTCTGAACTGCAGGTGTCCCATAGTTCTCCATAGGCCATCTACCAGTCCTTCGTTCGTTCATCCCCATAGACCCAATATTAGTTTCCCCTTTTGCAGCAATAGTTCCTGTGCACCTGGCGGGGACCAGTTTAGGGTCATATAACTTTTTATATGATACATTTAGTTTACAAAACAACATTAAATTGTCTCGAAAGGGCCTCTACGTGTATTTAGTTTACATAACAACATTAAAGTGTCTCAAAAGGACCTCTACGTGTTTAGATCCTTGTCCCCACGCAAGCTTTCCAAATAACCGGGTCAAACACTATCTTCGACATGTGACATCTGAGGTTGACCTCATAACAATAATTATAAATAATAAACTTTATTTGCCAAAAACATTGTACATTTTCACTTAAAAAGTAAAATACAAAATTAAACACACTAGGGTAATTTTCCTTGGAATGCTGATTCTCAATGTAAGTATTTAACTTGTGTGATGGATGTGTTGCTATATTTAACATTTAATTTTAATATATGTAATTCAAAAATACACCAATATTAACATGAAACAAAGAGTACGACATGCGTCCTCTAAATTCCCGTCAAAAGCCTATATTATTGTCGGTTATAAGTTGTTGATTCCGACAGGTGTGGTGGTGCGAGCTGTGCCGCGTGTACCTGCCGCGCGCCGAGGCGGGCAGCGCGGAGGAGGCGGAGGCGCGGCGCCGCCACTGCCGCCTGCGCACGCACCTGGGCCGCTACGTGCAGCACCGCGACACGCGCACTCTGCGCAAGCACGCCGAGCGCATCCATCGCCAGCTGCACAAGCAGAAAGGTACGGTCGGGTTTATAATTAGATGTCCAAAATGTAAACAAAGGGGATAGTTATGCAAAATAATGTGTTTAATTCTTATTTTTGACGATAAAAAACTAACAGAACGGCAATAATATACTTATAATAAATAAACATCAATATACATTTTGCAATATGTGCTTTGATTTCGTTTCATAATTTTTTTATAATAATAAAAGAAAATATTTATAGTAGAAAATTAAAATGTCATAATGACAACACAATCGGAATTCAAAACATTTTTTCATACCGTCATAAATTTCGACTACTGATGTAATGGAAATCCCACTAAAAACATAAATGTAAAAAAGGAGATCCAAGTTCAATACAAAAATAATTATGCTTGGCTGTGAGCTTCGCCGCAAAAAACATCGAGATCTAAATGAGTGCCAAGATCTATGCAAAATCCAAATATGTATTTAAAAGAACAAAATAACATTATGAACAAGTGTCAAACTCTATTTCTTTGCTTTATTGGACACCTATAACAATTGCTGTTATTTAAAAGTGTGAGTTCTTAAAGTAGGTTAGATTTGTTTAGACCATACACTTAGGATATACATACTTACGTATAGACAAACATACCGTGCGAGGGAGAAGAAAATCTCTCACCGAGTTACAGCGAGACAAAAAAGACAGTTCGTATCTTAGACCATCTGTATACGAACTAGAAACGACCTTCACCCATCTGTTTAATGGATGAAAAGTATTTTATATCAAATTTTATATAGGTATCAGAAAATATATTATCTCGAGTGGGTTGTCTAAAAATTCCTGGCAAGACTATGATTAATTAAAAATTGAAAAATGACTTTTTATTAAATATTGCACTCATGTGTTTAATGACGGTGGTCGGTTTTTGATAGGTGAACATTTTATGCGTGTGGCTGTGGAAACTTGTGACAAAGTGGTCCGAGCTAAATCCACACGCATAAAAAACCAACAACCGTCATTCAGGCCAGATTTTGTACAGACAACCCTATATCATTGTATTCACAATTCAATAGCGCTCATTTTGATATAAGATTTATTTATTAAACAAATAGGTGAAAATAACTACATTATTTTACGAATTTACCTGTTTATACCTGCCAGCTCAATAGTTATGCCAGGAAAAAAATAGACAACCCAACGTTTGTATATTTTACAGGCTACATACTTTCGATTGGTATTAAATTTATTCGTTAAACACATGAGTGCAATATCTAATGAATACCATGTAATAATTATTTATTGAGGATAAAAAAAAAATCTTCAATTATGGCATCGCAAACTGCATATTGCCAGCGTCAAGTATAAGTAAGTCGTTAGTAATCAGTCAGTCAAGTCAATCAGACATTCATGTAAAGCGATGGCTGGAGTTTTGGCGGGAAGTCGAAAAAGACATTATTATGCTCTTGTTTTATTTTCATTTTCTTGGTGTATTTTTGAGTTATATCGAATAAAGTTGATGGCATTTTGTTTGATATAGGTTAATTACAGTGCACAAGTGTTTGTGAAATAGAATAATAGTGCTAAAATATGTTTTTTCTGCTTGCCTCCAAAATTCCATCGGACACGTTCTAGTAAAGTAGCCGTCGCTTTACTTGAATGTTGGACTGACTAGACTGACTGATTACTGACGACTTACTTACTGACTTTGTTATTACTTCGTCCAGTTTCATTGAAACTGGCAAAAAATTTATGCAATAATTATACTTGACGCTGGCAGTATGCACAGAGTTTGCGATGCCATAATTGAAAAGAAAAAAAAAGCGATGGCTTCTTTACTAGAACGTGACCAATGGAATTTTGGAACATACAGTGAATAATTTTTTACGTTATTATGTATTTTTTAATCAAACCCATTTATATATTTTAATACCTATTTTAGAAAAAGCTACTAAGTTTATATATTATAGCTGATCCCGCGAACTCCGTATCGCCTACTAATATGGCTATTAAAAAGTAGGAGTTGGTGGTAGGCGGTAAAAATTTAGGTTTAAATTTATTTTTAATGCCACTCCATAAAAAATACCAAAAAACGAAAAAAATTTTTTATGGTGAGCCACCAATAAAATTAGTTATAAACCTATTCTTCATACCTACTGAATATACATTTTAAATTTCATCAAAATCGGTCAAGCCGTTTCGGAGGAGTGTAAATAAATAAATTTAAATATAAATAAGACAATAACATTACTTTGTTCAATTCTAATTGTAAATCATACCTACTGTATGTTATAATGTTCAAACCCATTTGCATGTGACAGCTCACACCAAGTTACTTACAATAATGTGTATTTGAAAAGGGGTTAAATATTATAATCATCACCATAAAAAGATACTTAACACCAGAAAAATAAAGTCTAAAATTACAATAGTACTAGCTATTTTTGTCACGACTGCACTTCAAATTGTATTCGAACACTAAATTTAATGTAGTAAATGATCACCAAATCTTAGCGAGCAAATTAATGCGCTATTTCTGCCTAAATAAACCTCCGGGTAAGGGGAGGGGTTTCGGGGGGAAAAGGACTCTTCATTTAAAATGAAAGGGATCGGTTAGGTTAGGTTGGACTTTTTTTAACTAATAAAACGTCAACATGGTACCATTAAAAAAAGCAAGCCCCCACCTCCCCCCATTCGGGGGGCTTCGCCCCCTTTCCCGGAGGTTTATTTAGGCAGAAATAGCGCATTAATTTGCTCGCTAAGATATGGTGATCATTTACTACATTAAAATTTGGTGTTCGAATACAATTTGAAGTGCAATCGTGACTAAAATAGCTAGTAAGTTAAACACAAGCCATTTGAAAACTTAATTCCATTCTAAATGAATAGCGCAAACTCACATTTTAGTTGTTTTGGAGTAAAATCCGTATCGCAATAGAATGTTATTCATCACAAGTGTTTAATTTTTTACATCTTTTTTCTTTAAATCTAGCTACAAATAAACAAATTACAATGAATATCTTAGGAGATAGTGTCATCCTAAACAAATCCTTAACAAAATTTGACACATTTCCGAAGTCTGCAGGTGGCTCCGCGACGTATTCGAATTGAAATTATATAATCAAAAGCATACAATTTTACGTTTAGGTATCGTTTGACAGTGTTGTTAGATCTTTTTTTTAAAAAAAAAAGGTTAGATATCACTAGAAACATCTAAGTGAGAGTCATCTAAACATTGCGTATCGCTTAGCTGCGTAGATAGCTTACGTTCATAAACCTAAACCTTGTCGGTTTGAAAACTTCCGGCAGTGGGGTGATCACTTATTCATACCCTTACTAATCCGCAATCAGGCAGCATAACTTGCCCAACAGTTAGTGGCAATAAAGGTTGCAATCAAGGTGTATTTAAATTGAATTCTTGTTTGTGATGAAGATTAATGTATTATTATTTTTGTTTAGAAGAGGAAAAGGAAGAAGCTGCAGAGAACTCTACTGATGTTAAAGTGAAATCAGAGAAATCTGAACAAAGCGGAGAAAACAAGAAATCTCTCGAAAATGGGACTGACACTGTTAATGCTTCTGGTAGGTAATTAGTGAATATCAAGTGGATATTTCGTATTTAATGAGTTGAAAAATGTGAAAACTGCACCTTTATGCAAAAGAATGAATTTAAACAAATGTTGACTTAAACTTATTACTATGCACGACAGGAAAAGAAAGTGTAAAATTATACAATTTTTATAAGTTTAAGGGCCCTTTTTCACTACCCTCAAGTAAAGTGCCAAGTATGCTAATTGTCATCTAAAGTCACCCGTAACTTCCCGTGCGATTTCACAATGTTCAAGTAGCACTAATAATTTATGATAAAGTGACCTGTAACTTACAGCATAGTCTGCCAATTAGGTGGTTTACACCAGTTTAATACATTGCTGTCGTCATGATATATTTTCTTAAAATATAAAAATAAAGATAAAAATTGATTTGTATGCATCAAGATATCAAGCATCACAGGCCTTGACTCCTTTTTTTTTTGGTATGGTATGGAAACCTTCAAAAGGTACCCGACACCTTGGGATAGGATACCGGGTTATGTGGGATTTGACCGCACTAAAACCCCCTCGGTGGCCTGCCTCTGCGTTTGTGAGGACTCCGGGATCTCCATAGGAACGCACCGGTATCCTCCACGCGCGGCGCCCCAGATCGGGCCCATCTTCGGGAGAGCAGATGTGCTCTCCTGCACCTTCAGGTGTTCACGGCGGCATGCGGCCACGCATACACCGCCGTCCCTCCCGGGGCTGCTAGCTGGACGGGTCAAGCTCCCACTCTCACTGTCCGCATCCCTGGAAGCCCCCTTTTAGTCGCCTCTTACGATCAGGCCGGGGATACCGTAGCTCTATTCTTAATCCCGAAGCTACAGGGATTATTGACTCCTGTCAATGCATAAATTGAATGAATTAGAATATTCCTCGAAGGGGAAGATACCGAGGAACCGTCTTTTTAAATTCGATTTAAATATTGAACGAAAGCTTTTAAAAACAACAGCTGTAGTTTTAGCGGGAAGTCTGTAAAGACATTATTGTGCTCTTGTTTTATTTTCATTTTCTTTGTGTATTTTTGATTTACAGTATAGAATCAGGTTATAACGACGGCCAAGGGACCAGTGATATTACGTCTTACTAACCGGAAATTGTATTAAACGAACACACAATTTTTGTATTTAATTGATCACATACATAATGCCATGATATTACGTCTTACTAACCGGAAATTGTATTAAACGAACACACAATACATAATGCCATGTCATTATCATATTCATAATTAGAATTCACAAACATTTTTATGTAGCACTTTTGCAGCTTTTATGGTTGATTTACATTGATCCAAGCCAATCCAATCCAGCATCACTGAATTCCAGCGCTGGATTGGTATTGCTACTGGATCAGGCCGTTTACATACGTTCCAGTAGACACTCGAGCTTCAGATACGCTTGGGAGTGGTACAATTTTGTTTCAGGCTATTCCCATATCATTGCTATCATAGCTGTTGACCATAACATTTCGCAAATCGATAGGTACACCCAGCAAATTAGGTTTTGCCGTAAAATAAACAGTCGCATTCTAATCAGAGATGTGTATGTGTAGGTAAGGGGGTTGCGCAGGGCGGAGATATCTAATTACCTACGATTTAATTGTAAACACGTCAAGGCTCCTCGTTATAACCGGACAATTTGTAAAATATGTAAAATTCACAGAACATGTTTTAATTTGTTGCGAAAATTTATAACACATTTAAGGATTTAATTCAAAGTTAAAATATTTCAAAAAAACATGGTAAAGTTTCTCTAAATCAATTTGAAAACTTCACTTCCGGTTTACGACATAATATATGTAAAAAAATCTCCACTCTTTTGTCGATAAAGTGTTTTTTTTATTTTTAACAAATTGATTTATAAGAAATAACAAGCAAACAAAAAAAACCAAAGTTAGAAAAAATATTTATTTCATATTAGGAATACAAAATATTTGCCTAAGAATGTCATTTTTTCCCGGTCATCGCCTTTAGGTGCCCGTTTGGGCTAGATGTTGAGCTGAGAGAAAAAAGGCGGCGGAAAAAACTCCCAGCACTCTTTTAAAAAAAGTATATATAGGTAATAATATATTTGAGATAACAGAATGGCTATGGGTTGAATGGTCGCACGTGACAGCTGATCGTGATCCATACGGACTTCATATTAAGTAAATTTTTAAAAGCCCATAATCTCGGCATTCATGCATCGTACGAAAATAATTGTGTGTGCACGCACATCCATGTCTACTAGTAGAAGTATAACTAACCAGAATGTTTATTTTGCTTGTCTACTACATGTGAAATGCCATGGGGCATGTACATATGACACTACTTGTTGGTGCGTGTACGCTCGTTTCAAGCTAGATTGTCATTTTCGAATATTTATGACAATTTTATTTACGTGTTCAGATGTTGTGTTCCAGGAAGTGAAGATAAGTTATGGGCAGATGTAGACAAAGACATAGGAGAGCTACTCCGGGAAGTAGATCCACAAGGAAATGAAGGCAGTGACGATGATGAGGATCTAGGCAGGTGAGATCCTGATTGTTATTTCATACTTTGAGACACTAGATAATTTTGGGTAGTTGACTGATACTGAATGTGTGATATTTTTTCAATATACATTATATTATTAATACAGTGTTAACACATTAACAAACATTTAAGTTGAAAGTGATTTAACTTAATGAACTTCGTAAACATCCCGATTTTCGCTAGTAAATTAAAAAAAATACATAAAATAGATAGTTTTAAAGTTAGATCTCTTGCAATACCTGTATCTGAAATTTCATTAAAGACTTTTTGCACAGACCAAATACAGACCAGACAGACGCGTTCAATTAGTACGTGACTGTCCTTTGTAGCTATGAACATGATACAAAATGAGATATTTTACCATATTAAATTTATTAATTTTTTAATATATTAAAGCATTATTAAAGTATGTAATCGAATATGTTTATTGTTCAGGTATGATAAATTCCGCAAAAGTGACAAGAAGTCAAAGGATGGTGAAGAATGTACTGCCAAAGAGGAAGATGCAAATGTTGAAAAAGCTAATGTAGAAGAGTCTACTTGAGTATCTTAACAATATATGCAGTCTGACTTATATTATGTAATTAAATTTTCATTAAAATTTGATGCAATATTACAATTTGTTTGTGTACTATCACTGATGTTTTCCAACAGCTGTGTCTCATAAGTTTTACGATTCTTTAATTGCAATTTCCGTAAGTGAATTCCATAGATTATTATATTGTACATACTATGTATAGATTGGAAAAAGTGTAACTATAGTCTGTTTTTTTAACAAACGAGTACTGAGTATGTCTCTCGCACATTTCCGATATTAACAGAGTGAGATGGGTCATTGTTAGGGGCGGGGCGACGCCAATTTTGATTTCGATCTGGCTTATCACGTGATTGACACATGACGATGAAAGGATTTAAACAAATTGTATATCATTTGTTTTTCTGTAGATTGCCAAGGGCGCTTAGTACGCATAACCTACAGGCGACTCCCTCACAAACAATATCGTCTGGTTCCATTCTGGTTCACAACACAAACAGTATCGACGACGCGTAGGTAGTCGATGACTCAACAGCTGAACTTGTATGTAATTACAGCGTTTGTGTGAAACGGACTTCATGTTGATTACGTGGACCAATAGCAACGCAGTAACAATTTTCGGTACTCGTTTCTTAAAAAAAAACAGACTATAGGCGGACCTCTTAGACTAAGAATAATGTACTTACGTTATTGGTCTATGGTGGACCTTAAACCATAGATTTTTTTATATTGACGTAGTGAAAGTAATAAATCTATGCAGGGCCGAATTGAGGGGAGGGCAACCGGAACTACAGCCCCGGGCCTCCACAAAAGAGGGGCCCCCACAATAGAGACTAAGGAAACAAAAAACAAATTCAGAAATACACATTATTAAACAACTTTTCCTATTATATTTTTTTCTCGTTTTACAGTACTTTGTTCAAACATGATTACATTAAATATTAACAGAAGCATCGATCTATATTTTTTTACTCCAATCAGGCAATCAGTGAAATATCACTGATGGAAAAAAATAGTCATTTTATTTGGAATACAGCTTGGGGCCAAGGGGCCTCTACACCTTTGTTGCGCCGAGGCCTCCAGACCTCTAAATCTGGCCCTGAATCTATGCCAAAAACAGAATATCTTGTAAGGGGTGCCCTAGCTGGTTAGGGTTCCTTACTAATGTGTGGAGAGCGGAGTGAAACAACTGATAACTAGGTAAGTCCGATATGTGGAAAGTGAACCGGAATGATTTTATTTGAAAGCCAACTCCTATTTATACAAAAGCGCTCAACGACCATTTACCAATCATAATCCATGAAATTTACAATAACCAATAAGATCACAAATATTATTACCAGTAGAATTTAAATAACATAAACGTTAATAAAAATAAACAACAATTATCACGAAGAAGTCTAATTGGACGTTTTCGTTGCTCTACTCATTCCGCTTCTGTGGAGTCAGCCGTAGGTGGGCAAGATAAATATAAGGCCCGTGCGCGCCCGCGTAGTCATTCGCAGAAATTAAACACTACTGGTCATTCGGCGGCGGCAGCGGCGAGAAGCAGACGTCCTCCAGGCATCGTGTAGGAAGCAGCGATCTCCAGGGTCGACAGTGGATGCACGGCGCTGGAGTATGATCGACGGCGGCGTGGTGGACGACGAGGATTTTCTTATCGGAGATTGATTTATAATGCAATCTTCATATTTCATTCAACAAACGTCTCGATTAAATCGTCTCTGTACTGCGTCGCGGTCGGTGTGCTCCGTGATGTGGGTAGTTGCATAATTAAATTCCATGTCGGTATTTCTATTATATTTCTTGCCAGAGTACCCACATTATGCTGCATATTCTTGCTAGAGCGAGAGCGGCGATGTAGTACCCACATAATGTTGGATTATCTTGCCAGAGTGAGAGGTCGTGAGAGCGAGAGCGGCGATGTAGTACCCACATAATTTTGGATCGTAATATTTTCTCACGATAGTTGACGGTATCGATGTGTTGCGCTTGCCGCTACAATGTCAATGTGCACAAAAGACAATAAGTATACAGTATCTGGGATACCATCATCAGACTTTGACTTGGTGACAGTTGGACCACCTCAGGAATGTAAGATTTCCATCAAAAAACCATTTATTGAAAGAATTTGCTCTCAACTCCTAACCTTCGTAGTACCTTCCATCATCAGCTCAGCAACATGATATGATGATAATTATACAAAAATACCTGTTTTGCTTTAGTAAAAATATGAAAATCATTTGTTATGCTGTAAAATTTGAATGTTCCCTTCGATTTCTCCGGGATCCCCTCATCAGACTTTGACTTGGTGACAGTTGGACCACCTCAGGAATGTAAGATATGGTATAAAAAACTATTTATTGAAAAAATTTGCTCTCAACTCCTCACTGTTGCAGTACCTTCCATCATCAGCTCAGCAACATGAGATGATGATAATTATACACAAATGCCTGTTTTGCTTTAGTAAAAATATGAAAATCATTTGTTGTGCTATAAAATTTGAATGTTCCCTTCAATTTCTCTGGGATCCCCTCATCAGACTTTGACTTGGTGACAGTTGGACCGCCTCAGGTATGTAAGATTTGGAATAAAAAACTATTTATTGAAAGAATTTGCTTTCAACTCCTCACTGTTGCAGTACCTTCCATCATCAGCTCAGCAACATGAGATGATAATTACTATGCACAAATATCTCTTATGCTTCAGAAAGTACAAGAAAATCAATGTGTGTGCCTATAAAATTTGAGAGTTCCCCTCGATTTCCCTGGGATCCCATCATCAGATCCTGATTTGGTGACAATGGGACCACCTCGGGAGCATACGAACAAAAAAAGAATTTTGAAAATCGGTCCACAAACGGCGGAGTAATCTGTTCACATCTACTTGCCAGGTAGTTATGCACGGAAATAAGAAGGCAAGTCTACCTAAGCAAATTCTGTGCGTTAAAAACTCAATTGAGATAAAACTCATTAGGTTATCACAAGAGTGAAGGTGGCATAAAAGAAAATTGATTAAAATTAATTAAATTAAAAATAGCTATGAATGAACACTTTTCGATGCAGCGAACATTGTAAACAATAGAATATGTACGTCACAGGCGTCATACTGAACTGGCCAATCAAAAGAAGTATCCTGCCTGAATCACGCTATAGAAATTTCTTATATTCTCAGTATATATAGTTTATACCGTTGGATAAACGGTCCGAAGTAAGCAATAAGCATTCGGACCGCGATCCCCAGGCAAGGCAGTGACATCGTCTGGCGGGATATCTCCCCATTTCCTCCACAGACAGATTGAATGGCTGCAACCCTTTTTACTGGCACGGGTCTCTCCCCATTATTGAAAGGGGCCTGGAGGTTACTCCACCACGCTGCTCCAATGCGGATTGGTGGAGATGCGGGTTACTGGCCAACCCGATATCGGATGTTTTCAAACCGCCCATAAGGCCTCCGACAAGGTTTAACGACTGTTATTGATCGACAACAACGGGCTTAACGAACGTGCCTTCCGAAGCACGGAGATACGTACATCCATAATCAGATCAGCTCTATGTCATAATAATAATATTGCATTGACATTCGATTTATCCATGCATGCAAAATTTCAGTTCAATCGGAAACCAGGAAGTGGATCAACTTGCAAAGTATACAATATTAATCTATGGGAACAGGTGAAAATAAAAAATCCTTGTAAAAAACAAATTTCACAATAAATAATTAACGCTGACATTAATTTGTAGTACCTACCTAAAGCTTAGTTATACCTAAAAATTGACAATTCTCTAATAGGTAAATTAAAAATAATTAATAGGTATTCAAAATTTGAACATTATCTGATTTTTTTCTACTTTGTGTAAAGCTTTCAGTTAAAAGAGATCCCACCAAAAACATATTTTTACATTTATGTTTTTGGTGGGATTTCATTTCTTTTTGCTCAGTTTGCTTTATGGTACCTATCGCAACGTTGTTCATATTATATTATTATTATTAAAATTAAGTGTGTCTAGTCCACCAGATGTAATAATAGCTTTATATAACAGGTAATAATTTAAACATTTATTTTAAACTGCAATAAGATACTATGCACGACATCTTGGGATGAAATGGATTGTTTTGTTTATAGTTCATTTTAAAACGTAGTTATCTATTAAAATGAATTTTGATTATACTATAATTTCTTTTTTTATGTTCTGATTTTTTTTCGTGTATTATAATTTCTTTTTGCACTTGACCATTTTCTATTTTCTAAAGTTTTCCTTTACTTTTATGCTAACGACTACCCCGATGCCAAATTTCAGATTTGTAAGTCTTAGAGAAGTATGACCAACATTTTTATATATCATAATGATAATGACTATAATGTGACTCGCACTTGACCAATTTCCAATTTTCGATGTTTTCTTTACTTTTTAAATGTTAACGACTATCCCCATGCCAAATCCCAGATTTTTAAGTCTTAGAGAGAAGTATTACCAACATTATACATAATTTTGACTAAAACCTGACTCGCACTTCACCAATTTCCAATATTCGAATTTTCCCATTACTCTTACCCTGACGACTAGCTAAATGCCAAATGTCAGCTTTGTAGGTCTTCTAGTAGTGGTCAAACATTTTGATGAGATGTCAGTGAGTACATGAGTCAGTGAGTACCAAATTTACAATTTTCTCGAGTGTATAACTTTTTTTCTGTAATAGCTACAATATTGAAACTTTTTATTCAAAGTATATTAAATGGTGTTATAATGTCCGTAAAGTTTCATCCAGAACTATTGATCAGGTAAGAAGATACAGGGGGGTCAAAAGTGGCTCGAAGCGGTTCGGGTAAATAGTGCACGGTGTGCGCGCGGCCTGTGCTTAGAACTTGTCCGGCGCACTTTCGTGCGCTTTGATCAAACATTTTTAATTTAAAACTACATCACATACCTAATTTTTTATTAATTATTTTAATTTTGTTATTGGCAGTATGGCAAATAAACTTTGTCACGCGTGAATAAAATCAAAATAATTAACTTTACTCTAGTCCTTATCCCATAGAGTACATTATACATAGGGGAATCTTACTTTACTACTTGCGCGCTGTTGCCGCTCTGTACCATTCCCTCCGCAACTCATGTGCGATTTGGCATCGTCGTATCACAGCATAGGATATTATCTAACTGTGTCTGTAAGTATATGCTCTAACCTAACCTTTTTCCACTCTCCCCGCCCGCAACCCCGGAAGACCCCTTTTAGTCGCCTCTTACGATCAGGCCGGGGATACCGTAGCTGTATTAATCGCTAAGCTACAGGAACTAGCGCCGGGGTATATTATGTCACGGTGGACGGTATGATATTAATTATGTCTGCCCCGGCGGCTCCTTCGCAGAGCGCAGGGCCGACTTTAGAGGCCTGGAGGCCTCGGGGCAACAAAGGTGTAGAGGCTCCTTGGCCCCAAGCTGTATTCCAAATATATATAAGAGATTTCCACCCATATATTGACTCATCACGATATCTCTGGAACTATAAGACCTACCGACTTCAAATTTGGTAGGAATATTCCTTTCGCCGAGTAGAGGTCAGCTAAGAACGGATTTTACGAAATTCCACCCGGAAGGGGGGGTATTTCCACCCATATATTGACTCATCACGATGTCTCTGGAACTATAAGACCTACCGACTTCAAATTTGGTAGGAATATTCCTTTCGCCGAGTAGAGGTCAGCTAAGAACGGATTTTACGAAATTCCACCCGGAAGGGGGGGTTGCGGGGGTGTTAAGTAATGTTTGTATATATGACATCGCAAAACTCAGAAACTATTCGACCGATTATTATGAAAATTGGTATGTACATGTATTTTTTCACGGAGAAGGTTTATATGCTATCCATTATTATTATTATTTAATATTTAACCGCGATACGGAGTTCGCGGGGTCAGCTAGTTCCAAATAAAATGATATTTTTTCCATCAGTGATATTTCACTGATTGCCTGATTGGAGTGAAAAAATATATATCGATGCTCTCTGTTAATATTTAATGTAATCATGTTTGAACAAAGTACTGTAAAACGAGAAAAAAATATAATAGGAAAAGTTGTTCAATAATGTGTATTTCTGAATTTGTTTTTTTTTTCCTAAGTCTCTATTGTGGGGGGCCCTCTTTTGTGGAGGCCCCGGGGCTGTAGTCCCGGTTGCTCTCCCCTAAATCCGGCCTTGGCCGAGCGTGATGTTCGCGCTCTCGGGCTCGCTCGGCTTCCTCCTTAGCGCACATTACAGTGGCTATTAAAAAATATTGTGGCGACATGTTCAAATTAAAATGCTGTAGTTATCTAACATTTTTTTATAATTGAGTGAAAGTGAAACAATTGGCTACACAAAAAGAACTGGTCATATCCTTTTGATAAATTAGGTACGGAAAAGGAATAATATTTAAAACATATTACTTATCTCGCATCATCTTTGGGCAAACTAAAAAAACTTAAGTTTGGCATTGTTTTAGAATTGTTTGTACAACCAAACACACCACAACAACAACAACAGGGACTTCCTACGCGAGACATTGAGTACTCAAACGTATGGGACTACGGGAGCGAGGAACAACCTCTTTACCCGGGCAGACTCATGAGGATCACTGCCTCATGGTGATTTCACTCCGCCGTTAGGCGGTAGGCATTTTTTGCCAAGGTTTGGTCAACACTACGACCGTCATCCGCCGGCCGCACTTGGCTAGCAGCCCTCCTATTCGGAGGGTTCAGCTAGCCGCACTAACTCCCGTGGGAGCGGCTTCCCGTCAGGGGGCCGAGCGTGAAGGGGCGCGATCCCCCGGAGATGGGAGTGCGGGCCATTGTCGGCGCGAAGGTACATGTTTCGCGCCAGCAATGCCACAAACCTCTCCACGGTTGGGACCTTGAGATCGCGCGCAATCACGTCGTTCCTCACAAAGCGGGGCGCCTTTACCATCGTCCGTAGGGCGATATTTTGCTGGCGTTGCAAGCGATTACGTGAGGTTTTACTTGCGTACGCGTACCACGCCGGCGCCGCGTACGTCATCCTTGACCGGACATAGGTTTGGTAAATGCGCAGTTTAGTACGGGTTGGAAGCTGGGATGACAACACCGGTCGGAGCATCGCTCGGGCAGCCCTCGCCTGGGTGACCACATGGTCAACCTGGGAGTTCATGCACAGCGAGCGATCGATGGTGCATCCCAGGTACTTAACTTTGCTTTGCCATTCCATCTCCTGGTCGCGGAGACGCAACGGCGGCGGCATGATTCGCTTTCGGCTGAAAAGTATAGCGACCGTTTTTCCGACGTTAACGTCCATGCGCCACTTATCCAGCCACACGGGTAAAACATCCAGCAATCGCTGCATTTTCTTGGCGGCTAGCTCGGCTCGACGGGATGACGCGAAGTATGCGCTGTCGTCAGCGAACAGCGCCAGCATAACGTCATCTTCCCACTCCTGTAGGTGACCAGCCAGGGTGGGGATGTCGTTTGTGTATAGAGCGTATAGTGTGGGTGATAGACAGCTTCCCTGAGGAACACCTGCGCATATGGGCCGCGGGCTAGAGGCAACGCCCTCCACCGAGATGAAAAAGGACCGCCCCTCTAAAAAGGACGCTATTACCTTCACTAGCATCGCCGGCACGGGGGTATCCAACAGTTTGTAGATGAGCCCTGGATGCCACACACGGTCGAATGCCTTCTCTATATCGAGAAAGACACCGACAGTGTGTCGCTCGTAATTGGACTCTTCTGCCAAGTGATGGATAACCCGGGTCAGCTGCAGCGTTGTCGAGTGACCGGCGCGGAAACCGAACTGCTCATCCCTTAAATTAAGTGATTGAGACAGTCGTCTCAACGCCAGCCTCTCAAACAGCTTAGCTAGTGTAGGTAACAGCGTTATGGGGCGGTAATTGGTGGGGACCTTGCGGTCCTTGCCTGGTTTCGGGAGGGCTATTACCTTGCCCGTCTTCCAGATGGTCGGGAAGTGGCCCGTGCGCAGTATGCCGTTAAAGAGCCGAGTCACCGAGGACAAGGCTCTTTTAGGAAGTCTGGCTAAGGCCACGTTCGGGATGCCGTCAGGGCCTGGCGCCTTACGCTTAGGTAAGCGTAAGACGACCTTCCGCGTCTCAGAGGGAGAAATAAATTCCACCCCTTCGAGCGACGGGTCAGGGCCACTGAGGAACTCCCCTACACGCTCCTCCACGTGCCGGTGGTGTTCGGAGGCGACAGGGTTGGCCGTGTGCGGAGTGAACTGCGCTTGCATTGCCTCCGCAAGAATCTCCGCTCTGTCCTTGGCTGAATAGCGGCGTCTGCCCTCCCCATCTAGGAGAGGGCAGACTGGCACCTTGGCCCTGGTCAGCTGTCTGTTCAGGTGGTGCAGCGAGCGTTCGTGTTCCCCAGCCTGGTCGACCCGAGCCTCCCAGGTGGTTCCACGGTGCCGCTCCACCTCAACAGCCAGCTGCTCAGTAACCGCATTCAGGTCCCGCTTGACTCGGGGGCAGCGCGTTTGCGCCCAGAGTTTGCGTAATTCGCGCTTGCGCTTCTTCATTTGTTGAAGGCGGGCTGGCAAGGGCGGCACTAGGTTGGAGTCAACCGTCACGGTTGAGGTCGACGCCGCTAGCGCCTCTTTAATAACCGTTGTAATGGTTTGGGCAGCGGCGTCGACCCCCTCCGGGCAATCTAGTGCGCCACTAAATTTTAGGTTTTCGACCTTTTGTTGGAATGCTTGCCAGTCCGTCCTCAACCTGGAGCGCGGGAGTTGAACGCACTCTGCGCCCAAGCCAAGCGTGACTAGCAGTGGAAGGTGCTGGGTGTCCAGGTCATACAGCACCTCCACCTGGACCGGACACGGTAGATTCTTGTCTAGAACAATGTCCAGGACATCGGGACTCGGGACGGGAGGCGGGATCCGTAGGTATATGGGTGGGTGATTCGGGACCGATCACCTCATACCCATTAGCCTCGGCGTCTTTAAATATCTTCCGTCCCACGGCGTTGGCGACTCTGGAACCCCAAGCCTTATGTTTGGCATTGAGGTCGCCAGCCACCAGGGTCGGACTACCTCCGTCCAAGATGTTACGGATGTCCTGCGGGCTAAAGTGCTTGTCAGGCGGGCGGTCGGCTGCAAACAGCTTTACCGCCGCTCCCTCCATGCACACCTCTACCCCGACGGAGCGAGTGTGTGTGAATGCAGGGAGCGGTAATTCAGTGTGTACCACGTCGCGACGCACCGCCGCAAGGGTACCCCTATAAGGTGTGCCGCTTGGTGCGGTCTCGTCGCGGCGGTACACAAAGAAATTCGGTAACTTGAAGATGGAGCCTGAGTGTAGCTTTGTCTCGCCCAGGAGAACGACATGTATGTCTTGGTCCTGGACGAGGGTGCGGAGACTGTTAACCTGGCCTGCGACCCCCCCCGGGTTCCAATATAGTAGTCTAAGATGTACTACCATATTGGTACCCGAGGACGGGTGCCAGCGCCTGGCGTATCGCCGTTACAAGCTCTGGGTAACGCGCAATAGCCTCGCTGATGGCAGCTATTGCCGCAATCAGGTCACCGGCCGGCGTATTTATACCCAGAGCTTGTAGAGGTTGAGAAACTTCAGGCGCCGGCTCGCTGGTGGGGTGCCGGCCGGCCGCGGTGCTGGCGGTACCGCTGGCCTCAGGCTCCCTCTGCTGTCTGCGCCCTACTTTGTGCACTTTTGGTGCGGGTTGATCGCCCACCTCTGTGGCCGTCCCGACGGGGGGAGGGGGTGGGGGTAGTTCGGTCTGGCGGGTGGTTTTCCGCACAACACCCTTCGAAGGGCGGGTTGGCGGTGCCGGATGGTCTGGCTCGGCAATGGTCGCGACCGCCGGCATAGCCTTTGGCGCAGCCGCCGGCATAACCTTTGGCGCGGCCTCCTGCCGTTGGCGTTGTTTCGCGGCCTTCCGCCTGGCGCATCGGGAGAGTTTCTTCCCCCTCTGCGCCGGGAGGTTGGCCGGTGCCATGAGTGAGGTGGTGGTACACTCCTCCACCACTTTACGTGGGACCGGAACTCCCCTGGATGGTGGCGGCTTTGCCACAGTGGGGGGGGGGGGGGGCATGGTACTGGTCCGGGCGGCAGTGATTACTCCCACATGTTGGTATGGTTTTGGCGCGGCTGATCGCGAGGGTGGTAGACGAATGCCCCTCACGCGCGCCATCCGCCTTAGGGCCGGACACCTATTATCATTAGATGTATGGGGCCCCAAGCAGTTGGCGCACTTGTAGGGGCCTTCCCGCGGCGAGTTACATTCCCGCAGCAGGTGCCCTCCCGCACACCTCAAGCACCGGACCGGCCGGTAGCAGTTGTACGAGGCATGGCCGAACCCCTGGCAGCGATGGCATTGGCCAATGCCGCCCTTGGTCGTCCATGCCTGCACATCTACCCCCGGCATATAGAGGAGCTCGTTGACCCCGTAGAGCCGAACGAGCTCACTCTCGTTAAGGTGCTCGAGTTGCACGTAAAACACCGCTTTGGGACTTTTATTTTGCGGCGCAATCAGCCGCGTGTACCGCGCCGGAAACCCGAGTTTTCTCAGGGCCTCCGTTATGCGCTCCGGGTTCGTGTCCACAGGTAGCCCGCGAACGGCTACCTTGGTGGGTAGCTCCTCCTTGGCCCCGTAGCAGTGCCAAGAGAGGTCGGGCTCCTTGTTTGTCAGGTCGGTCAAGTATTTCTAAACGACCCGGTACTCCTCCGGGGACTGGGCGATAAAACGCACACCAGTCCCGAAGGGGCGCGCATTTGGTTTGGTGCGTGACCCAACTGCGCATGGAGGACAGCAAAATGCTCCGTCCAGTTGGGTAGACGCTGTACCACTATCGGCGGGTAAGATGTTTTGGTGGCCACAGCCTGGCTCCCTTGTAGTCCCGGCCGGGCCTCAGGTGTTGGGGAGGCCCTGGGCGGGGGTGTGTGTAATGTTTCCTTAACGGGGGCTTGCGTACTCAATGCCGCGGCGTAGGATGTCGACGGTCGTGAAGCGACCGGGGTGGGCGACACAAGTGGGGGCGAAATGTCCAAGTTTTTGTGGGGTTTGGTAGGCGATGGAGTCCCGATAGCCACGTACTCCGTCGAGCCAGATGAAACCGATTCGACGGGGGACGGGCTATCGAGATACTCAGGAGTAGGTGGGGGGAGGGAGGGAGACCGGAACGGGCTAAGCCGTTCCACTACCCGTACCTTATGCTCAATAGCAGGCTCCGCAGTAGTCGCTTCCTCCCCAGCATCCATCTCCGCTTCCGCTTCGCCGCCGGAGATGCTGTCGTGGTATTCCTCCGACGACGATGATGAGTTTGGTAGTTTCTCGGCTTCTGATGCCGGCGGCATTTCGAGTGCGGGCATATCCCTGCCCCTTCTGGGCGTAGACACAACCCGGACCTTTGCCGGCTCTAAGGCTTCTTCTTCGAGCGGCGATAGCCGCCGCTGCGTCTTAATCCCACGCGCCGGGGTCTCAGGCCCACGCGTGGGGTTGGTACTGGCGGGCGGCTTGATCGTGCCGCCCGAGGTTTCGGTGGGCCGCGGGATCATTGAAGGTCCGGGTGCGGGCCGCGGGACAAACAGACTCGCCAGGGTCCCGATCGGGCGGATACCCTCTGCGGTGCGCTGTACCACGACAGCATCCTCGGGCCTCCGACGCGGCCTCTTCTTTCGGGCGTCGTAGTGAGGTATCTCAGGTTTGGTCTCTTTTCCTATGGGATCGTCCTTCTCACTCTTGTGACTCATTTTTGTGGGTAGTGGAAAAAATAATTTTTCCAACTACCCACAACTCCTTTCTTTTTTCACCTTTGTAGCGGCAAGCGCAACAACATTGATACCGTCAACTATCGTGAGAAAATATTACGATCCAAAATTATGTGGGTACTACATCGCCGCTCTCGCTCTCACGACCTCTCACTCTGGCAAGATAATCCAACATTATGTGGGTACTACATCGCCGCTCTCGCTCTCACGACCTCTCGTTCTAGCAAGAATATGCAGCATAATGTGGGTACTCTGGCAAGAAATATAATAGAAATACCGACATGGAATTTAATTATGCAACTACCCACATCACGGAGCACACCGACCGCGACGCAGTACAGGTAAGATTTAATCGAGACGTTTGTTGAATGAAACATGAAGATTGCATTATAAATCAATCTCCTATAAGCAAATCCTCGTCGTCCACCACGCCGCCGTCGATCATACTCCAGCGCCATGCATCCACCGTCGACCCTGGAGACCGCTGCTTCCTACACGATGCCTGGGACGTCTGCTTCCTGCCGCTGCCGCCGGCGACTGACTGCGCGGGCTCTCCGGGGTGTTCTTCGCGAGCCCCGCAAGGGGCTCGGGGCACACGTTTCGGGCCTGCCCCTGCCATGGGTGGCTACCGCGGGCCATGAATATGGTCCCGGTCATTGGGGTGGGGACCGGGTGGTCCCTGTCGTGGTCTTCTTATATTCATTGTGTGGTCTTCGGTCTTTTTTCAGGTGGTCCTGAGGCTGAAACTGTTGAGGCTGTCCTGGATCCGGTGTGAAAGGTTTTTTTTTTATTTTTTTTTAATTTTTTTTTTATTAATAAATACTTTTTTAATAATATATACTCTTTTTTTTTATTTATATATATATATATATATATATATATATATATATATATATATATATTTTTTTTTTTTTTTTTTTTTTTTTTTATTTTTTTTTTCCCTCTCTCACACTTTCCCCTGGACAGCCTGGCGTCTTCTTTAATTGGGCTTCTTTTTGGTCCTGGGCTGCACGGCGAATGCCTCCCGCGACTAGTCCTGCGCGAGCAGGTCGCGCGGGAGGGGACGACGGTCAGGCGGGCGCGCGTGCAGCGGCGCCAGCTCGCGCAGATGCGCAAGGAGCGACGCGTCGGAGCGCGCGAACATCCTCTGGGCGAGGCTGCTGACGAACCCATCCAGTGACTCAACCCGAAGGTCCCTCTGGATGGTGGTGTTCCTCACGTAACGCGGCGCGTTGGCCACCCTCCTCAGTGTCGCGCTTTGCACAGAGCGCAAGCGCTTGCGCTGCGCTTCACTGGTGAGGGCGAACCAGGCCGGCGCCGCGTACGTGAGGCGGGGGCGGACGTAGCTCTTATAGATGGCCACTCTGGCCTTCAGAGGGAGACTCGAGTTGAGCACAGGACGCAGTACGGCAGCAGCCGCCCTCGCCTGTGTGGAGATGCTGCGGACATGTGGCACCATGGTCAGCCTGTGGTCTATGGTCACACCTAGGTATTTAGCCTGGGTGGACCATGTGATTTCTTGTCCTAGGAGCTTCAGGGTGGGATCTTTTTGTGAGAAGCCGCCGATCCTGACGGCCTGCGTCTTACCCACGTTCACCGACAACCTCCATTTGGCAAGCCATTCGGGGAGCGCATTTAATACACGCTGCATCTTGACGACCGCGTGAGCCGATTTTATAGACGTTGTGACGTAGGCGGCATCGTCTGCATATAGTGCTAGCAGCGCCTCCTCAGGCGCCGGGATGTCATCGGTGTAGCAGGAATAGCAGGCCGGGGACAGACAGCTCCCTTGTGGGACACCGGCCTCTATGCGACGTTCGCTCGATAGAGCCCCGTCTACCAACACCCTAAAGCTCCTGTCCTGCAAGAAGCTGGAGATCACTCTGATGATACGCCGGGGCGCCGACGACTGCAGTAGCTTGTACAGCAAGCCGTCGTGCCAAACACGGTCGAACGCCTTCTCCATGTCGAGGAATACTGCACACGCGCGTTCCTTTTTATTAAGGGCCGCGGTCACGTGATGCAGTACCCTCGACAACTGGAGAGTCGTGCTGTGTTCCGGGCGGAATCCGAACTGCTCAGGACGAGGCGTGATGTGAGGTACGAGGTGTTTGAGCAGCAACGACTCAAACACCTTCGACAACGTGGGCAGCAAGGTGATCGGCCTATAGCTCGAGGGCTGCAGTATATTTTTCCCCTGCTTGGGCAACATACTGACGTGCCCAATTTTCCATATGTGCGGGAATTTACCCGTGCGCAGAATGCCGTTAAACAGGCGAGTAATCGCTCCAACCGTCCTTCGCGGGAGGTGGCGGAGCGCGGCGTTGGTAATGCCATCTGCGCCTGGAGCCTTCTTGGCTTTTGTCCTTTCAATAGCACGCTGGACCATGCTCGGGGAAAAGACCACTGGGTCTTCGTCCGGAGCTATAGGCGCTGCCAGGTGTTCAATCACGTGTCGCGTAACCTCCCCCACGTGCTCTGTCTGGTCAGTCGGGTTCGGCCGGAACTGGCGTTCTAAGTGTTCGGCGAAGATCTCTGCGCGATCTTCCGCCCGGTATCTCGGTGTACCATCCGAGTGGAGAAGCGGGCGAACGGGGGCTGGGGTGCTCTTGAACGACCGGCACAGTCGATGAATCGCCGGCCAGTCGTCATGAGCTTCGTCGATACGACCTTCCCAGCTCTCGTTCGCGTGCGCGTCCAACTCTACCTTGATCCGCTCCGCGATGTCGTTGAGCTGTTTCTTCAGCTGGGGACATCGAGATTGCTGCCAGCTCTTACGGAGACGCCTCTTCCGCGTAAGGAGCTTCCGGATGTTAAAGGGGACAGGCGGGAGCCTGTCCTCGACTTCCTTCTCCGTTGTGGAAGCGTCCAAGGCGTCCCGAATGCTGGCAGTGATGTCGACCGCAAGCTGGTCAACGTCATCTGCGGAGTTGACAGGGCGAGTCGGCGTGGTGGTCTCCAGCTGGTCGTGGAACTTGTTCCAGTCGACCTGCCGGCGTGGTCTGGGCGGCGAGACTCTCGTTGGGTCTTGGTGGAGGACGAGCAGAACAGGGACATGGTCGGACCCCATGCTGTCCTGCAGGGACTCCAGGTGTGGTTGGCAGTGGAGGCCACGGTGTACGGCGATATCCAGGACATCAGGGCTGTGGGCCCTGTTGTCCGGGAATATCGTAGGTGTGTCTGGGCCACTAACCGAGTACCCGTGACTCTCGGCGTCATCAAATAACTTCCTGCCGTTTCTGCAGGAGGACAGACTGTTCCAGCCGGGGTGTTTACAGTTCCAGTCTCCCGCGGCAATCGTGGCGTGGGGTGAGTCCAGCAAAGCATGGACATCACCCAACGACAGAGTGCCGCCGGGAGGCCGGTACACCGCGTGCAGCTGCAAGGTGTTGTTAAGGCAGCAAAGTTCCACGCCCAGCGCGTACATACTACCCAACTGCCCAACTGCGGGCGCGCACGGGCCTTATATTTATCTGGCCCATCTACGGCTGACTTCACAGAAGCGGAATGAGTAGAGCAACGAAAACGTCCAATTAGACTTCCGAGGGTTATTTGATTATTATTTATATTAACGTTTATTTTATTTTAATTTTATTGGTAATAATATTTGTGATCTTATTGGTTATTGCAAATTTCTTGGATTATGATTGGTAAATGGTTGTTGATCGCTTTTATATAAATAGGAGTTGACTTTCAAATAAAGGCATTCCATTCCATTCCGGTTCACTTTCCACATATCAGACTTACCTACATAAGTTGTTTCACTCCGCTCTCCACAAATTAGTAAGGAACCCTAACTAGCTAGGGCACCCCCTTACATTGGTGACCACCGACGATCGAAGACGCCGTGAAGACCAAACCTTACATTGGTCTTACATTGGTGACCCCGAGCGGCCGACCAGGCTGTTCAAGAACACTGCACTTCGTCCGGAGCTACTGGGACGTCTCTCTGCCCGAAGAATAGCAGCGGAAACTTCTACATCATCAGCGTCAAGCAAGAAAATTAAATCCAAAGTAGGGAATGCTATTACGCACCGTCTCGACCTCTGTCGAGGGGACAGAGGGAGGTGTGTGGGACTCCCCCCTGCCGTTACGAGGCAGGAGTATACCCACTAAACCCTACTGCGCTCCTCCATCGCCATCGTGACGATGTCGTGGGAAATCGGCAGAGCCTTTGCTTCCACAACATCGTCGGCGACTGCCTGCCTGTCTTGGCAGGCCCTACACGCTCCCCTTATGGGGAGGCTACAGGAATGACCAGGAGCGCCGGGTCATTCCTGTCCATCAGTGATGGCCTGTGCAATGCAGGTGTAGGCACCCCCGTACCTCCAACCTGCAGGCCACCACCGGGGGGAGGGAGAGAACGGTCGTATTGCCGTCTTCTCCTTCCCCTTCTTCGTTTGCGGAGCGGGGGTTGGGACGGATCGTCCTCTCGCTCCCGCTCCGCCGCCTCCTTCTGCGAGATAATTTCCTCACAGAAGGAAGCAACGGCTTTCCAGCCTGTTTCGCTTCCGAGCATGGCCCTAACGATGCTCGGCAGCGAAAGGTCCCGGCCGACAACAGTGCACAAGACTCGGCGCTGTTCATCCCAGCCCTGGCAACTCTTCCGCCGCACCACAATGGTGGCACGACGGGGACTCCTCCCTTCCGATTCGGTACAGGTAATTGCCGAAACATCCGTGTCCGGAAAGTACCTGCACCAGGCGGAAGGTGAGGAATCCGTGCGGCCGCTCCTCCCACGCCTCGTCTTATAGTCCAGGTCTTATAGTTCCAGAGATATCGTGATGAGTCAATATATGGGTGGAAATCTCTTATATATATATATATATATATATATATATATATATATATCTTATATTTAATTATTTCGGAGGCGATCAAAATAGCTATATTTTGATCGCCTCCGAATTTCGGTGTTTCTTATGCGATCACGAAGTGATCAAGTGACACACCTAACATACATAGCTCTTTCCATTTTTCTCTGAGTTACCTGGAGTTTTTGGACAGCACGTCTAGTAAGCGTCCAAGTTTCTGACGCATAAGTCATGACAGGCAGCACACATTGTTCGTATACCCGACGCTTGAGGGAAACTGGCATTTTACTCTTGAACACTTCAGGCATTTTACCAAACGTAGCCCAGCCTAATTTAATGCGGCGATCCAACTCTTTGTCTTGTCCGTTCTTGTGAAGAGTAATTAATTGTGCGAGATAGATGTACTACGACGTCTACGACACTTGCTCAATATAACATTACTATCCACGGTGATGGTGTCCGCGTTATTTCTCGTCATTATTTTAGTTTTAGATGTATTCATTTTTAGACCAATACTTAGGGATACCTGATGTAGTTCCTGACTTCATGTATCATTGCTTGTAGGTTTCCTAAAGAGTCTGCGAAAATGACAGTACGAAATGAAAGTACGTAAGTAGACCAATACTTAGGGATACCTGATGTAGTTCCTGTATCATTGCTTGTAGGTTTTCTAAAGGGTCTGCGAAAATGACAGTATCATCAGCGTAACGGAGATGCGATAGTTCACTGTGTTTCCCTAAAATAATAAAATTCCCTTTTTTAACCAGTCAAGAAGTTTAAATATATCTTCCAAGCAAGACGTAAAAAGTTTGGGTGAAATGGTGTCTCCTTGACTGACGCCTCGCTGGACTGGTATTGGTTTTGTATGATCATGCAGTTTCACTTGAAGCGTAGCTTGGCTTGGCTATACATTTCCCTGCTGTCAACAAGACTTCTCTGAAGAGAGTGTAATACGGCCCAGTGTTCGACTGTGTCGAATGCCTTCTCATAGTCAATGAATGGGACGAGGGGGGTTCGCCCGTAAAAGCCACTCGTATTTTTCATCAATATTTGGCATCTTGATACATTACCACTCCTTATTTTTTAATGGCAGTTTGACAGGTTTGACATCAATGTCAGTATCAGAATGGTCTCAGTGATGTCAGTGCATAGAAAATGACATTATTTATTGAAATTGACATGTTTAGAAATGTATGCGTCTGTAGCGATGCAAAGAATGTTTGTGAATGTGTGACAAAATTAAAATGTGTGCGTTCTTCCCCCCGCACCAGTATTTGGTACAAAAATTATGTATCGAAGTGAGGCGCAATGTCCTCTCCACTGACGGGTGAGTCAGTACCTTTGATGCTTTAAGACCTGTACTTATATTAGCGATATACAAATATCCGTAGGTATAATATTTAAAAGTTATCGAAGCCGTTATCGATATTTTAAAGAAAATAAGCTGCGGGTTAGTGGCCAACCCGATGTCGGATGTTTTCAAACCGCCCATAAGGCCTCCGACAAGATTTGGCTGCAACCCTTTTTTGAGTTCCACTGCTGGGAACGGATCTTTCCCATTTATTATTGGGGGAGTTCTGGAGCTTACTCAAACACGCAGCTCCAATGCGGGTTGGTGGTCCCATCTCACACCCGACCGCGCCCGTTTGGCTTAGCTGCGTAGATCGCTTGCGTTAACATAATTTGCGTAAACACAATTTCTAGGATTCCTGCATTGACTATTCTGTACTTTTTGGACTTAGGTATTCATAAATTATTTTTTCAATAGTACCGCTACTCATCAAGAGATGGCGCCTCGGGTATTCTTGAATCACGCTATCGAAGTTTTCGATATATCCTACCATATATACAAGCTCCGAATTGTGTCAGTTGGAGCGCGGCCACTCCCCGGGCATCAGGGTTCCCAACTTAGGGCTTTTAGCCCTAAATTTAGGGCGCAAATGTGTCTATTGGGCTTTTTTTAGGGCCTAAAAAAAATTAGGGCTATTTTTAGGGGCATAAAAAAATTTCATGCATCCAATGATCCAAAACGAGATGTAAAGGCAAAAGTAGTCGTTGTTTGTTATCTCCCTAGAATAAATATATTTCCATGTGTTCCATCATTTAAGCTGTCCTTCGATGCTTTTTGTAAAAAAATTAGCAGCTGGTAGCGACCTCTAAATCTTTATAAAAAAAATAAAAAACTAATTTCATATTAAGAGGTATATAATTGTAGCGACCTTCCGCTACTCATCAAGAGATGGCACCACGGGTATTCCTGAATCACGCTATCGAAGTTTTCTGAATATTAAGCTCCGAATTGAGTCAGTTAGAGCGCGGCCGCTCCCCGGGCATGACCACCTCGCCCGGCGGGAGATCTCCCTTTGACAAACTGGCGACCCCGGACAAGAATACGTCCCTTCTGACCTTCATCAGTCGCACCTTCACTCCCTGGATGGACTGCAGCACCACTTCAGCAGCTCATCAGGTTCATCGCAGCGCGTCCGGGCCATGCTATTTGATCCTGATCCAGCTACCTCCAGCGACTTCGTGGGCGGCTCGAGAACCCACTACTCGCCTTCACACTTCAATCTACCCTCACATCCCGACTCACCGCGGATAGGGGGCAACACAAGGCCTCACCTTCACATCACGACTCACTGAAGATAGAGGGCATTGAAGGCGCTTGTAAGCGAAGACTGCACAAGCTGGGATTTCTGAAGCTGTCGACCTCTGGTCTGAGCAGGGGGTGATGTAGCGACCTTCCGCTACTCATCAAGAGATGGCACCACGGGTATTCCTGAATCACGCTATCGAAGTTTTCTGAATATCCGAGCATATATACAAGCTCCGAATTGAGTCAGTTGGAGCGCGGCCGCTCCCCGGGCATGACCACCTCGCCCAGCGGGAGATCTCCCTTTGCCAAATAATCAAACGAGAAAGTACCCCGGGAATAATTTAAAAGTCGAAAAATAAGGAAGGTGGTCCTTGTCCACCAGCTATCAATTTTTTTTACAAAAATTTTAGTAAACATTGGTATGACTTCAAGAATTCCGAAAGCTCAAATGAAACGTCAAGTCGGGACTTAAACGATTGTAGGTCTTTAATCATTACTAATAATTCTAATAAATGGTTGTCAATAGAACGAAGTTGTATTATAGTTACATTAATAAACCTTAAATTATAGATAATGTTCCCGTCACGGGCGTATAGTCGTTTTATTTTCTTGAACAACTTTTTTAACTTTTTTTAGTATAAAAATTTAGTCTTTGGCAACTGGAAGGAATTACAAAATATAGGGCTTTTTTTGGGGCTTTTCAATAGTGCTTTAGGGATATTTAGGGCTATTTCGTCTTGATTTTAGGGGTATTTTTTTTAAGGAGTTGGTAACCCTGCCGGGCATGACCACCTCGCCCAGCGGGAGATCTCCCTTAGCCAAAGTATATAGCTTCAATTTTTTTAAACTAGCATAATATGGGCAAAAAGCCCGATTCAAAATTATACAACATTTATAATTATCTAATACCTTCAGTGCTTCGTCCACCATCTCCAAGTAAAGTGTTGATTAGTTACGATGAGTACGGGCATAGACGGGCACCGTTAATCAAGTAGTTAACTTCATTAATCGTTAATCCGCTACAAAAAAGTTAGCTTCGTTAAACGTTTAAGCGTTACATTTCAGAAAAATTAACGCAAGTTAACGTTTATCGTTAATATGTGTAAATTATATACATATATGCACACATACCTATTTTATGAACCCCTAATTATTTAAACTTTTTCAAATAAAATTATACCTACGTAGGTAGAAAATGAAGGTAGGTAAGGAAGGTAGAAGCGCGCATGGCTCGGCGGTTAGCGTAGAACGCAAACGATCTATGCTACTAAGCCAAACGGGCGCGGTCGGGTGTGAGATGGGTGACCGCTAGTGGCCAAAAAAAAATTCATGCGCGTTTCCGTGCTTCGGAGGGCACGTTAAGCCGTCGGTCCCGGTTGTTGTCGATAGATAACAGTCGTTAAACTTGTCGGAGGCCTTATGGGCGGTTTGAAAACATCCGACAGCGGGTTGCCACTAACCCGCATCTCCACCAACCCGCATTGGAGCAGCGTGGTGGAGTAAGCTCCAGGCCTTCCCAATAATGGCGAGAGACCCGTGCCCAGCAGTGGGACGCAAAAAGGGTTGCGGCCAGGTAGAAAATAGTTACTTATTTTAGTTACTTACCTAATCAAGTATTGCTGAAGCAAGTTCAGTGTGCTCGTCAGTGATGCGTCTACGCTAAGTTCTTCTTGAAATTGAATTTTTGCTCGGGTTAAACGTTTTTATCAACGCACCAAAAGACTTTCTATCGATAACATGTAAAGGAATTCTGTTAGAAACAAATAAATTTACTACACATTTGTCCACTTTGGCTTGGGGTACACCGCTGCCGGTAGCTGCAAACCCGAACGATTCCCCGATGCTCAGCTGTCGACCCTGTTGTTTTCTTCTTTTAACGGGAGTAGCATTACTGGTACTTGTGCTATCGTCATCATTAATATTGTCATTGACAGAATGATTTCTCCTTTTTGTCTTGCCCCAGTTAGAGCCCGCCTTAACAATATCTTCAAACTGTACGTATTGTGACTCACGTACCCTTCTTACATGCTGTTTCAAATTATTCAGGCTTGATACATGAACTTTTATTTTGGTATCTTTCGGCAACCATCTTTTACACGCAAAAAGTATTTGCTGGCCCGATCTAGATACAAATTTCACATACACTGAGTATGTGAAATTTGTGGACATGGATTCTCAACAGGACCGCTGGAATCCGATCCGATTCCATGTCTTCCAACATCCATGATATGGTTTTATTTTAATTACTACACAGTACACTTACCGGGTAAGTTATTAGCAATAAAGTTCAATTTCAGATCAGCATCGAAAATAAATATCGATATATTTTTGTTAATGGACACCCCTAATGTCAATGTCAATTGTCAAGTCAGTTCAGTTGTCTTCTATCTGTCACACTGTCACATCACATCAGTGTTGCCATTTACACGGCAATTGCCGTGTTACACGGCAATTTGGGTCTATTCACCAATAAAACACGGTACACGGCAGTATATTCATTGCCGTGTTCTAAAATACGGCAATCCAATAGTTGCTAACTTTTTCCGATAATTTTATCGACAGTCGATAAGTTATTATATCGCACATCGTTGGACTACCCTAGACTCTATGATCGAGGAAACTTCATTGTTTATTGGCATTAAGTATCTCAAATTAAGACGGATAACTTTTGGTCAAAAGTGTTAATGCAACCTGAACTCGGTTGCGAAAATTTACCCGACATTGTCTATAGCGTACTATCTCTTTCACACGCCAATGCAGACTGTGAAAGGATTTTTAATGAAGTCAATATGATAAAAACAAAGAAATAAAATTATTACGTCTACTATAAATGGAACTTTACTAGCTAAGCACTCTATTCGATCCCAAAGAAATTGTGTAAATTTCAAACCGACAAAACAATTAATGATAGACAAGACGACCCACGTGGCGCAATGATTACCATGCCGGAATGCCAATCGAGGGACGCACGTTTGATTCCCGGCGAAACAGAAATTTGAATGATGAGTTTAAATTTCTCTTCTCGATCTGGGTGTTTATGTTCCTGTCTTTGGATGTGTCCGTGGTACCCACGACACAGGGTGTTAATTACCTTACTGTGTGGCTATGAATGTGTAACGTTTATTTATTTATTTATTTAATATGAAGGAAAAAAAATTAACAAAATAATAATAATAATAATAATAATAAATAATTTATTGCCAAGAAAAACACAACGTAAATATTAAATAATAAACATACCAAACACAATACAATTCAACACACAGATATCATTCTTTTTGGCAAAAGGGAGCGGCTCAGCTTGTGCTGCCTCAAGAAAGAACCCTGGGCAGCGCTGTTTTTCAGACGTCCCTTCTCCCTATGATGTAGTGCGGGATTTTTGTGATAGGTTCCCCTGCCACTGCCTTTCAACGATAATATTATATAACACAGGAAAGAAAAAAAAGGAAATAATGATTCGTAGTAAAGATACAAAAGTAAAATTAAAAATAAAAAAGGACTAATAATACATGCGAAGTAGACTTGCGCGCAAATGTGTGTGTGTGTGTGTGTGTGTGTGTGTTTGTGTGTGTGTGTGTGTGTGTGTGTGTGTAGTAATGCAGATCAATTGAGGGATATTAAATTATCTTATTGTAAAAAACTCCTTTATCTTTAGATATTTACTGTAAGCCGGTTTTAAGTTTTCTGCAGCAAGTTGTCTCTTTAGTAGCGCCGATTTATAATTGCTTTTAAAACATTCCGTGCTAATTTTTCTAAGTGGTGGAGGCAGATCGTTCCATATCTTAGCTGCAGAAAACTTAAAAGAGCCTCTGTATCGGATAGAATTATGCGCCGGTATTTTTAATCGATTCATTGAGTTTAAGCGCAAACTCCGGGTTGAATCATCCTTGAGCCAGACGAGTTTATCGAACAAATAACTGGGCTTTTTATTCCATATAACCTTTTGCACTGTGCAAGCATAGTGCAAGTCCCTTCTGGCGCTCATGTTGAGTATTCCTTTCTTGTTTAGGTAAGGTGTTATGTGTTCACGTCTTGGTACGTCAAAACAAAACCTAATACAAGCGTTTTGTACTCTCTGTATTGCTCGTTCTGTACTGACGTTTAGCCTAGGACCAAAAATCGTGCTGCAATAGCTTAATTGAGAGAGTACAAGAGATTCACACAGGTGTAAGCGAACATCTGGCTTAATGTATTTTCTGATCTTGTATAAGGTCTTGAGTTTAAATAGAGCTGTTTTTATTTTCACATTTATGTGCTCGGTATATTTCTGCTCACCATCTAAAATAAGACCTAAATTTCGTGCACAGTTCACTTTTTCTAATATAACATCATTTATTTTTAGTCTATCTTGGCACTCATTAACTCTTTCTATTTGTTTTTTAGTTCCTAGAATTATCATTTGAGATTTTTGAGGGTTAAGTGCCAGAGAGTTTTCTTTAGACCAGATGTAGATGTTGTCGAGATCTTTATTAATTTTGCTTATAGCTTCCTGAGAATCTTTAGCTTTAAAGGAATAATATAGCTGTGTGTCGTCAGCTTACAGGTGGTACTTGCAAAATTCAATGTGATTGGGCATGTCAGCTGTATAAATTGTAAACAGAATTGGGCTCAAGAGGGATCCCTGAGGAACGCCTCTTGGTACGGGCTTTAGAGAGGAGAATTTTTTCCTTCCATTTACGTCATCAGTAACAACCATTTGTTTTCTATTGCTAAGGAAGTCTTGGAACCATAGGCACGTGTTTTGAGAAAACCCGTAGTTTTCAAGCTTAAGCAATAGTAGATTTTGATCTAAACAGTCAAAAGCCCTTGAGTAGTCGAGTAGAATCATAATGCTACTTAGACCCATATCGGATGCCTCAGTTAAATCATCTGTGACATGAAGGAGAGCAGTTTCAGTACCGTGCCCCTTACGAAATCCTGATTGAAACTTCGGGATTAAGTTTTGTTCTTCAACATATTTTACAACTTGGGATAACACTACCTGCTCTAAGACCTTTGACAATACTGGCAAGATAGAGATAGGACGCAAATCTTTCAAATCTGTGACTGTAGCCTTCTTTGGAATGGGCCTAACCAATGCTGTTTTCCAACACGATGGGAAAGTGTTAGTTTCGATAGACTTATTAACTATTGTGGTAATAATTGGAAGAGTTTTATCTAAAGTCAGCCTAACCATGTCTATACTTAAACAATCCTCTCCTGCTGCTTTTGTCCTTATCTTGTTGATAATTTTTCCAACTTCTAGTTCTGTTGTCGGTTGCAGGTTTAGAGTACCATGTTCGGTAGTTGCATCTTTAAATTGTATAACATTGCTTTTCGTTGAGCCTAAGTCTGGTAGGTTAAGAAAGTGATTGTTGATGGCATCTGCGTCATTAAGATGGTCAGGAATAAAATGAGAATGTGTGTTGCTGGTCTGAATTGTGTTTTTTAAATTTTTCCATAAGAGAGCTGGTTTCTGTAAATTGTTGTTTATAGAATGATTGAAGTATGCTTTCCTTTCTCGTTCCGTGCTTGCCGTTACAAGATTTTTCAAGGTGCGATAATATTTTTTAGAGCTGTCCTTTTTGTCTTTATGTGCTTTTATGAGAGCATCATCTCGTAGGCTCATCATTAATTTTATAATACTCGTTATCCAGGGTTTCGGTGCGTCTTTTAGAGTAGTCATACGTAACGGTGCGTGAATGTCAAATAAATTAGTAATAAAATGATTAAATGTCTCTACCATGTCATCTAAGTTATCAATATCATAAATACTATTCCAGGGTATACGTTTTAAGTCATAATTAAAATGGTCCATATTAATATTATGTAACGCCCGTTGGTATTTCACACGTTTTTGCAATTTAGGTTTCTTAATGTTAATCTCTGAAATCACCAACGCATGATCACTTAAGCTACGATTGTGATAAACTTTAATATTTTTGCACTTTGAGGGGCTGTCAGTCATAATTAGATCGATAATTGTTTGTGTATGATCTGTCACTCTCGTAGGTTCCTTCACCATTTGCTCCAGCCCGTGTTGATGGCAGAAGTTTGATAATTCCCTCGTTTTTAATGAATCACTTTGACCCATGTCAATATTAAAGTCACCTAAGATCCAGACATGATCGCAATGTCCCATAAAGTTTATTGACTCACTAAGAGAGTCCAATGCTTGGAGGACGTCAACGCTATCAGGTCTATAGACTGTGCCCAAAGCCATAATCATGCCTGGCAGTTGTACTTGGAGCCACAGCTGCTCCAAAATAGATGTTGGGTGTCGAACCACCTTTACGCTGATACCTTGTCTGATATAAAAACCTACTCCTCCGCCTCTTTTACCTTCTCTTGGTCTATGAATGAATCTATAATTCGGTATAGTAGGTGCGAGCTCTTCCTCTCCCGTTTTAAGCCAGGTTTCGTTGATAGCTAAAATATCAGGAACGTATTTAGTAATGGATACGTATAGCTCATCTTGCCCGGTATTTAAAGATCTAGTATTTAATAGCCCTAATCTCAAATATTTTTTCGTTGAGTTAGCCATTGTTAGAAGTTATGAAGTAAACTAATATTTTTATCTTATATACATTTATAATTGATTTTTGTGAAAAAGTGTGAATTTTATGTATTCTATGTGTAGTTGTTAAATGTAAAATTTGGCGTTGGATAATGTGTATATGTGTGAGCGTGTAGAGTGTGATGTCATTTTTTGCGCAAGTACAAGACGTGACATTAATTTGATAAATTAAATAATGTAAAGCTAGGATTTCATATAAACAGAACGAAACATAAAACAACGAGTTCACTTGTTCAAACTGGTTCAACGTTGTTTTTTTTGAAAATCTTAGTGAGATCTGTTTCACTCCGCAGCCGGTATCGTGGTTTTCCTTGCTCTTGTCGTACGAAAATTTTGCCATCCCGTGTCCAAACATATTTAAAGCCCAATTCTCGAGCTAGCTTGCGAGCTTTGTGAAATATAAGTCGATTTAGCTTCGTGAGACGTTCATTTACATATATAGAGGTTACCGGTTCTGGGAGGTCTAGCCCTTTAGTATTCAGATCTCTTCTTGTGCGTGCGGCTTGAAGCATGGCGTCCCGTGTTGTCCGACGCGCCAGGCGTACGACAAGAGGTCGCGGCCGCGCCGGTTCGTCACTCTCCCCATCTGACCGCATAGGGCCAACTCGTCCTGCACTCACAACCTCCTTTTCGTCGAGTTCTACACCGATCTTTTTTGCTATCGTGAGAACTATATGCGTGCAGTTCTCATTTGCAGTCTCAGAGCAGCCGGTCACTTCTAGGTCGTTAACGAGCAAGGCCTGATCTCGCTCAGCAATATCTGATTGAAGCTTGGTAATTACGGACGCTAGATTTGAGCTTTCAAAGTTTTGTGGTTGTTCGGATTTAGTCTCTAGTCGAGTGATTCTGGCTTCCAGGTCATCTAATCTGGTGTTCTGGGCCTTAATGGTGTCCGTAAGGTTAATAATAGCCTCCCGAATGTTTTCCATTTGACTATGGAATAGCTGGGTAATGTAAACTTTCAATTCAGCTACTGAGTCGTTACTGGGGCTACTGACTTTTAGATCAGTTAATGAGTCGTTGCTCGGACTTTCAGGACTCCTGTCTTGATCGGGTGATGGGCTATTTGTTTCAGTGGGTGACGGCGGCGGGCGTGTGCTTTTCACTCGGTGTGTAACGTTTTGGTCGTCGCTGTTCATCTCGCACGGGGATGTGTTTCTTAGTGATTTTTCAGGTTGTGGAACTTGGCTGATTGCATTATTACGTACTGGAGTATTGATGTTGCCTTTTTTCGGCAGCTTACTTGTACATTCAGGGCATCGCCACTGATCTTTTCTGTTCATTGTATTGAAGGATTTCATGCTAATGTTTGCACACTCCAGATCATACTTTGCCTTACAAGCTGAACATTGTAGGTATTCTTTTGGTAGTAAGTTTTTGCATCCTGCACATTTTTTTGACGAATTCATTTTTTTACTACGATTAGTATTATAGATGAAATAATAAAAAAAAAATTAAATTAAAATTGACTAATAAAATTAAATGTATAAGAAGAAGAAATTTTGGATACGATAAGGTATGATGACTGTGAAGAATTATAATAGTGTTTTTATGTCATGTTTAATATTATGTGTTATTTTAAAATAAAATAAATGTGTAAGTACGGCAATTTTGTAGTTATTATTCCAAAACACGGCAATCCAGATCCCAAAACACGGCAACTTAAAATTTCGAAATGGCAACCCTGCATCACATAGGGATGCCCGATTTTTTGTTTTGAATCGATCTTTTGAATCGTAATGGATCGTAACCCCTTGAATCGATCCACGATCTGAATCGTATTGCATTGAATCGATCTCATACGATCTTGGAAGATCGTATCATAATTTTATAAAAATAATAAAAAAAACAGTGGCATTGCATTTAAGATTTATTTCTCGACATAATAATGTATATCTATAGGCATATGGTTTCTATAATAAAACTAAAGATTCCAACTCTCCGCATTTAAGCTTTTCAAAAATAACAATTTCGACAAACGAACTGGATCTAACCTATTACGGCTATCAGTCAAAGTGTTGCCAGCTAGAGAAAACACTTCGTATTCAACCGTAGTGCTATCTACAATTAACAAAAAATATGAGTCTGACCGACGTATAAAATAAACAAAATATTAATACATACCTTCATTTCATATTTCATACTCGCCGCAGTCCGAGGGAAGGTAGGTGATTACATACTCTCTGGTAGGTAACTCGAGACTATATCAACAAAGGTGTAGGTAATGATCTTACTTTTTTGTAGATACATCGTCCCCTCTAAAATGTTAGTGTTATCTAATCATAGATCATAAATAAATATTGTTTAGTTAGCATTATTTTTGTTTTTAGATGATACGATTTTTTCATACGATCTTCCAGGCATGCGATTCGATCTAAGCGAAGATCGCATCCTGTTGAATCGATTCAAAAAATCGGCAGATCGTATTGCCGTGAATCGATCTTCTAAAAAATCGATTCAGATCGGGCATCCCTACATGTCACATCACTAGTTCTTTCAAAATTATATCTTTGGCCGTGGTTAGTGTTTTTGTAAAAATCTTTAATTTTCTAAGTAATCAATATATTTTATTTTGCATCCGATGCTTTTTTGGGTTTACTAATTATTAGTAAAACATATTGGTGTTATATTTTCTGTGGTATTATTTTAGGTGAAGTTAAAAGAACTCAATCATGGGGAAAGGAAATAATATGATTCCTAATGGACATTTCCATAAGGATTGGCAAAGATTTGTGAAGACTTGGTTTAACCAACCAGCCCGGAGACACCGCAGGAAACAAAACAGGATTAAGAAGGCAAAAGCTATAGCTCCTAGACCAGCTGCCGGTCCACTTCGCCCTGTCGTACGTTGTCCTACTGTTCGTTACCACACGAAAGTCCGTGCCGGTCGGGGATTTACTCTAAGAGAAATCCGGGTAAATATTAAATGAATTTTACTAGCGCAAGTACGATCATATTTTTTAGCCTTTTCAACTGCAACAGATCCAATGGTAATGTTTTAAACAATGGCGTTTGTTGTATGATTTAAGGCTGCTGGTCTAAATCCTGCTTTTGCCAGGACGATCGGAATCGCAGTGGACCCTCGACGACGCAACAAGTCTGTTGAATCGCTGCAGACGAATGTACAGAGACTGAAAGAATACCGTGCTCGCCTAATTCTTTTCCCGAAGGGCAAGAAGGTACTTATAATCAGTATAGTGAATAAGAAAAGTAAATATTTGATATAATTAAGTAGTTTGTTGAGACATGATACATACAGTTAATAATTAATTGTTCCCATTTAAAAACTGGCATAGCAGCAGTATGGTGTGATTAGCTCCAAGAAGTTACATAAACAAAACATTATACACAATAAGTAAAAACAGTATGACATGTGTATTAAGAAAACACATATATTTTAAACTATAATGTTCAGTTACATTTTCAATTCTTGTGTGCTGTGAAAGGGCCTTGTCACTAATGTCAGCAAATCCTATTATTTTAAACATGGATTTTACAGAGGTTTGATTTAGATTCCAAAAAGTCTGAACTTCCAATTGCTTTTACAATTTTTGTTCCAAATTTCCATTATTGTACTACTACCCTGTGACTTCATCCACGTGCACTTTGGTATTAGTTATAGCATGATGTTATATTATAGCCTATAGCCTTTCCCAGTAAATGGACTATTCAACACATAAATATTTTTTCTATTCAAACCAGTAGATCCTGAGATTAGCATGTTCAAACAAACAAACTTTCTTTAGGTATTAGTATAGATTCAAAATCTAGAAAAAAAATCTCTTAATTCGATCTCAGTTCTGGTTTTAATTCTAACATAACAAGCATAAAATCCCCAATTCTGCTTTTGGTTCAGATATCATCACTTCCCTTATTTAATGGTAAAGCAGCATATTTGGTGTATGCATTGCAACTTATTGTACTGTGAGTAGGGAATGCAAATTGGTTTCTCTGAAAACTGAAAAACCAGAGTTTGTCTCTTTATAAACACATGACAGAAATTTTTGTGACTAAGAATAAATCTTGAATAATACTGATAGGTATTAAATTTACTAGACATTAGCATGTATATTTAACAAAAACAACCTCCCAATATTTTATCACATATTATATTGCTAATTGTGAATGAGTGGGCCGCTAGTAAATATTATAATTACATAATATTATTTCTCCTTAATGATAATCTTAAAATTATTTTGGGCGTTGATGTCAATGGAGGAAATACATACACCATTTTACTAAAAGTTTGTAGCTGTTTTTATTTCTTTGTTATAAACTTATTTAATTTCACTTGTTTCAGTACTTTTTTGTTTTATATTACTGTATTGTTTAAGCATCATTAGCTATTTTTCCACAGAAATTCTAAACATTAATGAGATTTACCTTTTATAATGTTTTACCTGCACCCTATGCCGTAAGATGTAGTAATTTCAAGTAGTGAGTCAATGTTTTTCAGAAAATTAAATGTTTTACTTTTCAATTGAATACACTTTATTTATATGGTAATTTAATTGTAAAAACATTCAGTGAATTGGTGTAATGTGCCAAAACGTTCAGTGGCCTGACGAAAAAAAAATTTAATACCAATTCATCAAACATTCTACATTAATTGCACCATATTGTGTGCTTTGACTACTGGTACACTTCATAAAATTTCCATTAATCAATAATTTCTTACATGACATGACATAACGAATCTACACTGATGGTAATAACCCTTTTTCTTCAATTTTATAAACGCAATTGTAAAATTTCTGAGATTCTAAAAAAACTGGTATAACCGGTTTACCAGTTTTAATTACTGTAAAACTAAAAATAAAAAACCGGTTTTCAAATCCTCCAGTTAACCCTGGTTGATGATGAAATTGTGGGGTAGTAGTAATGAAAAATTTGTATGAAAAGAAAAGCAAAATTTTTATATTGAATAAAAAAAGGGAAAATTCAAAATGGGAATCATATCATACATAATTATAGTGTTGGTTTTGTATTTCCTAACTGGAAAGTGACTCTTATATTTAATCTGTATAAGATGCCTGTGAAATGTCCAATAATAGTTATTGTATTTTACACTATTTTGTATAAATTCATAATAATAACATATTAACAGGTTTTGAAGGGCGAAGCAAACGAAGAGGAACGTAAGCTCGCCACTCAATTAAGAGGCCCTCTTATGCCTGTTCAGCAACCTGCTCCTAAGTCTATTGCAAGAATCATAACTGAAGAAGAAAAAGACTTTAAGGCATACCAATATCTGCGTGGGGTAAGATAACAACTTTTTAAGTAATTTTTTGGTGTATTGTTCCTGTTGCTGATGTGTATTGTTACTGTTTGTTCCAATTGCTGATAATTGACATTCATAGTTCAGTAGAAAAATGCGAAAATGTGGGATTGTCCCACAATTAACACCTTTAAGATGTACTTATAGTCAGTTTTATCACAATAAAATTGTCCTAAATAGTAAACAAATATGGCGAACTGATATATTTAGTCTATGGTAATAGAGTACTAGGGTTGGGAAGTATTGAATGAAAGGAGAATGAATGAATTTGGCAAACCAAAGTAAATGATTCTCGTCATAACTATCTGTACAATGTGTGTCCATTAATATTACTTGAGTTTTGATTCATTTGTGTTAAAATATCCGAAGTATTTTAACACAAATGCATCAAAACACACATGGTCTGATCGAAAATATTCGTAAAATAGTAGAGGAGACGTGGCAGATCGACCTTCACCGATCTGATAACTCAATGAGATATATTATTTGTTATCAAATATAATTTATAAACATATAAATATTATTATTTATAAATATGTATATATATTATATTTGTAATATTATTATTGTTGTATATTTTATTTATATACAAAAGTGAGGTGATGAAAGAAAATTGATTAAAATTAATTATATTAAAAATAGCTATGAACACTATTCGATAGGAAAGTTATCATAGGCATGTATGTTTATAAATTATATTTGATAAAAAATATGTCTCATCATTGAGTTATCAGATCTGTGAAGGTTGATCTTCACCGGCTCTTAGACCAAGACGGAGGGGTGACAGCTGATGACGGCTCGACTGTCTATACTTATAAATTCGTTTATATCAAGTATTTAAAATATGGACATTGAATAAAGTGCATCTATTAATGAAAAAAGTGACTGTAGAATGTAATTTTCTTGTCTCCTACATAGGTATTTAATAATACATACTTATCTGTCATCATGCCTATTGGAGACAAATATATTATTACAAATCTTTATTTTGCGCTTATAGCCCTTCGCAAATTTGTGTTTGTGTGTAATGAATGACTTAACATATCATACAATTCATTAAATTAATGGGTCATGCCCGGGGAGCGGCCGCGCTCAAACTCAATTCGGAGCTTGTATATATGATCGGATATTCAGAAAAGTTCGATAGCGTGATTCAGGAATACCCGTGCCGCCATGTCTTGATGAGTAGCGGAAGGTCGCTACATGCCCATATCATTTTTTAAGTAGTATCTTATAATAAATATATTATTTGAAATATAATTCTACTAAATGGCTACTATTATTAAGCTGGCAACTGCTAGAAAGTGACAATCCTTTTTTGGCGTTGTTTGCTCGGAACGTTTTTACCCTGTCAAAATATATAAATGGATATGAACCTTAGTTATGAGCAATAAAGTTCAATATTTTTAATATTTAGGGTCGCGTCGTCAGCATTCCAGGTAGAATGTAATTTTCTTGTCTCCTACATAGGTATTTAATAATACATACTTGCAAGTATTGATATTCAGTATGTACAAGTTTTGGCAAATGTCATGCAAACATGTTAAGAGGCTTATTACATCTTTTGACCGAAGACACCTAAAATTACGATTTTTTCTGGCTGTAAATCTAAAAAAACCTGAAGTTTTATTAAAGTATATTGAGCCATAAAGTTTCTTAATTTTGTACGCCTGCATTATATAGGTAATCTGTGTAAAATTTATAGTGGGTAATTTAAAAAAATAAGAAGTCAAAACTCAATGGCCAACATAATTATTGGATTGGGTACAGTTTCCATAGTTATCTTTTTCTTCCTGCCCTTATCCCACTTTAGGGGTCAGCACAACATGTTTTCTTCTCTTCATTCACTCCTTTTGCTATCATATCCTCTTATATACAATCCATCCACATTCATACTTAACATTCTTCTGCCTACATTATCTTCATCCCTGCGCATACCATGATCATACCATCCTAGTCTTCCACTCTGCAGTCGCTGACACTGGCGCTACTTTCAAGGTTCCTCTGATATACTGATTTCTTATTTTATCCTTCCTTGTCACCCCACATATCCATCTTAACATTCTCATCTCTGTCAGATGCACTTTCATTTCATCAGTCTTCATAGCCGAACACTCTGATCCATACATGACAACAGGTCTGATGACTGTCTTATAGATTTTCCCCTTTAATTTAGGAGGCAACTATGGATCACAATTGCAGCTGAGACCTGTCGCCACCATCCATACCACATTCATTCTAAGTTGCAAATGTCACAGTCAATGTCGCCGTCGTTTTGGAGGAGCGAACTAGAAATCTGAGCAGACCGGTAGGAATACACTATCTAAGGCAATCCGGGAAAAATTTGAGGGACCACCAAAGTCACAGAATGACAAATTTCAATAATTATATGTATATAAAATTCCCTAGCTGGAAGGCAGAACAACATGCCCGCAGGTTGCAGTGACAAAAGCACAATGTCTGAAGTTAAAGAAATTGCATTTTAGTGTATGTGACGGCTATAATATTGCTTAAATGTACTGATATTGCTTTTGTATTGCAGGCTCGCTCTATTGCTAAACTTGTTGGTATTAGAGCCAAGAGAATAAAGGATGCTGCTGAAAATCCAGATGATGTAACGAAAGCCCCATCTGCTGTTAAAGAAGGGAAGGCTAAAAAGTGAACATAATAATAATTAATGGATAATTCAATCTTTTATTTTTATTTTTCCTCTTCCGCTTATTATATAGGAATGTAAAAAATAAAAGCAAAAAAAAACTTTTTTGAAAAGCTTTTATTTAAATGCTCTAAAAAAGAAGAAATTAAAATTTTCCATCAAATTTTTTTTTTACTATCCACTTATAACCTCATACACAATTTATATGATCATAAAATATTTTCTTTTTAGAGCATTTAAATGAAAGTTTTTAGAAAAAAGTTTTTCTGCTTTTAATTTATATGTTACTTTTTAATTATTTGTTATTATTCTCAGCAAGCCCTTTTATTTATTGATACCGATATTCCAGAAGTGCATAAAAAATAACTATTCCGCCATATTGGATTTAGAATCACATCACATTATTTTCAGTTTTTCAGACAGTATGGCTGGACTCGCACAGCCGGAATGGCTTGCTGAATTCAGATCCGGAATTAAGAACGGCAGAAATACCATACAAAATCACTGCTTCACACATTCTGATTCATTCAGATTCTGAATGAATCTTAATTTCTCAGATCGATCTTACAAAATGGTACTGACAAGCGTTCTTAATTCCGGATCTGAAAAAATAAGAAACGCACCTATTCCCATACATTTCAATAGAGCGGCACACATGTTGAAAATCAGATTCTGAATTAATATAATAACGTCTGGACGTGTTGCGTGCGAGTTGCGACCTGTTGACATGCGCGGATCTACCCATATGGGCACTATGGGCATGCCCACAACACTAATTCACTAGTTGTAACTGAAAAAGTCCCATTCTCACCGTCCGCGACCCCGGAAGCCCCCTTTTAGTCGGCGGATCAGGCAGGGGATATCGTAGCGCTATTCTTAATCTCGAAGCTACAGGGACTACCGGGAATCGAACCCGAGACCCGCCGATCGCCAGTCGGGCTTGGTGACCGCAATTGGTCGTCAATCTGATTGACTTTATATACGAAACTGCTGCTGCAGATGCGAACTTTATATGAGAAGTAGGAATATGGACTTGTACGTCCATGGGGAAGTAGATTTTTTTACTATTTCCGTTATGTAGTTTCTTTGAGAAGACTGGATGGGCGGGCGCGTAATTATGGCCCAAGCCCACTGTTGGGAAAGTGGAAACACCTCAATTAATGCCCACACCCCCAACATAAAGTAATCAAAGCGTACTCACGGAATTCTTGAATCGAAGCCACCTCTCCTATATACAGTCACAGGATCCTGGACGTTCTTCCAGACTGCAGTCTGCCGCTTCAAGGTTCCGCTTGTAGTTTTTGATGGGTTTTAGATTAGTACAAAAGAATATTTTCGAACATAGCCAAAGAACGCTAGCCGACGTAAGTACCGTTCGTATGCAACCGCCGCCATACTGGCAGGCGTAGATAATATTCTATTTTTAATTTTTTACTAATCATAGACAAAGAGGCCTATGATACTCTTCTCCTTCATCCAATATGAAAGGAGTTCGGTAAACTGCGAATCAGAAACCGATAAGCACTCCTGAAAACATTATGCCGGCAAGCTAGCAATAATTGAGTGTGTTTTATATGGATATTAAACCTATGATAAATGAAAGTAACATGATAATAACAAATCGCCTAACCAAAGACTGATGGTCTAAACTCTTAGTCTAAAAAAATCCCTAAGGCCCTGTAAACTCTACTACTTATAATACTTTAAAATTAAAATATTCGTATTATTTAGATGTTAAATATACTAAAAAATTACTGAACTGATTTCAAATTTTTTTCGCTATTAGCTATAAAAAAATTAAGGTTCACTCGTGTTAAGCCAGGACATGTAAATAGTTTTTGAGGTTGTTTGTAACTCTCATTTGGACTAAGAGCATTCATAGCATATGAAACTAAAAAGTGAATTAATTAAGTTTTAACAAAAATTGGAACTGACTTCAAACGGTAAAAAATAAAATTATTCAGTAGGTACCTACTTCTTCTTGCATAAGCAAGTATTACCATACCATACCAAGCATTAGGTACCATAAGGTAATGACTCTTAAAACTATTTTGGAGTCGGTGCACATTCAGAACGAAAGGTACGATATTTTACTAAGGACCCGACTTCAAAAATAGTTTGAAGAGTCATAAGCAAGAAGAAGTAGGTACTGAACAATTTAATTTTTTACCTATAAAATTTGAGATCAGATCCTGACTTGGTGACAATGGGACCACATCGAAATATAAGTTTACGAAAAAATATATTTGGAAATCGGTCCACAAACGGCGGAGTTTTCGGTGAACATCTTAGGTGAACATAAATGAAAATAAATTAAGTTTTTAACAAAAAAATAGAACCGACTTCAAACGGTAAAAAATAAAATTGTTCAGTACCTACTTCTTCCGGCTTATGGTAATGACTCTTAAAACTATTTCTGGAGTCGGGCCCTTAGTAAATGTCGTACCATTCGTTCTAAATTGGCACCGACAGTACAGACAGTGGGACAGTACCTACTTCTTCTTGCTTATGGTAATGACTGTTAAAACTATATTGGAGTCGGTGCCCATTCAGAACGAAAGGTACACTATATTTACTAAGACAGGACATTTCACTAAGGGCCCGACTTCAAAAATAGTTTTAAGAGTCATTACCATAAGCCGGAAGAAGTAGTTACTGAACAATTTTATTTTTTACCGTTTGAAGTCGGTTCTATTTTTTTGTTAAAAACTTAATTTATTTCACTCTTTTTAGTAATTTTAATAATTCTGTATGTATTAGCATAATTGGAAAAAATTTCACTTAACTTCTAAACTTTAAACAGATTTACCTTTTATAGTCATGTTTATCTAATAGCCATCTAAAAGTCTGAAAGACATACTATCAGTCCACCTGAACGTATAAATTAAAGAAAGAATTTGCTCTCAGCTCCTAACCGTTGAGGAGTTGTACCTTCAATCATGAGTTAAGCAACAGCAGGTGATAATTACCAGACATAAATATTTGTATTATGTTAAAAATATGACCAAAAGCATGTGTGTGCCTATTAAGTTTCAGTGTTTCCCTCGATTTCCCTAATATCATATCATCAGATTTTGACATGGTGACAGTTGGACCACCTCAGGAATGTAAGATTTCGAACAAAAAACCATTTATTGAAAGAATTTGCTCTTAACTCCTAACCGTCGTAATACCTTCCATCATCAGTTCAGCAACATGATATGACGATAATTATAAACAAATGTTCGTTTTGCTTTGTATAAATATGAAAATCATTTGTTGTGCTATAAAATTTGAATCTTCCCTTCGATTTCTCTGGGATCCCCTCATCAGACTTTGACTTGGTTACAGTTGGACCACCTCGGGAATGTAAGATTTCGATTAAAAAACTATTTATTGAAAGAATTTGCTCTCAACTCCTCACTGTCGCAGTACCTTCCATCATCAGCTCAGCAACATGAGATGATGATTTCTATGCGTAAATATCTTTTATGCTTCAGAAACTATAACAAAATCAATGTGTGTGCCTATAAAATTTGAGAGTTCCCCTCGATTTCCCTGGGATCCCATCATCAAATCCTGATTTGGTGACAATGGGACCACCTCGGGAGTATAAGCATACGAACAAAAAAATAATTTTGAAAATCGGTCCACAAACGGCGGAGTAATCGGTGAACATATATAAAAAAAAATAAAAAAATACATACAGCCGAATACAATACCTCCTTCTTTTGGAAGTCGGTAAAAATACATACAGCCGAATACAGTACCTCCTCCTTTTGGAAGTCGGTAAAAAATAAATATAGTTTTAGAAAGTTAAAATATTTTTTTAATAAGAATAATAAAACAATGAACGATACGAGCATTATGATGAAAAAAAAGTGGGCGCTTTGTGTCATATTTTTCGTATATTTATATAGTGCCCAACGTTTTCTTCACAATAAGGCTTGTATTTTCGTTCATTATTGTTATAAGCGTATTTTCAAAATTATTGATAAAATTATTTGATATATTAATGGTGTGTGCGAAAAATTCGTTCAGGGTATGTCTATTGTTCATTAATGAGTTCGTACTCCGATTCACACTTGACGGTTTTTTGGGTGGCTGTACCCACAAGACTATTTGATAGCTGGATGCTGGACGCTGCAGAACATTTAGTTTTGTTCGTCGAAACCCTCCCTCGTATTTGGGACAATTCTATTGAGGACTTAAAACATCTAAAGGTACTGAGTACTCACCCGTCAGTGGAGAGGGCAACGCACACTTTTTTTAATTTTGTCACACGTTCACAAAATATTCTTTCATCGCTACAGACGCATACATTTCTAAATATGTCAATTTCAATTAACAACGTCATTTTCTATGCACCAACAACACACACTGCAATTCACTGCATACACACACTAGTTGTATACAACTAGAAGGCACATTGTGCCTTCACGTTGGGACGAGGGATCCACCCGTAAAGGCCACTCCTCTGACGGGTGTCATACCTGTCAGTACCTGTGATACTCTGAGGATTCACGACAGGAAAAAAAGACATAGTGTGCATGGAAATTTGTATAATTTTAATTCCAAATGCGATATGTAACTTCTGTTCCGTATAGACGTTTGCGTGTGCCGGGAATCACGAGACTACTGATCTGTGCTACTGATCAATCTGAATTTTTAAGAACAGAGTCCAGGCGCCGGAATTAAGGGGCCGTATACGAAATTTTGTCGATTTCGCTTATTTACCTGATTTAACACATTAGATTTTGCAGTTAAATTACGGTATTTCCAAAAGTTTCATAACACAATAGAATTGATCATTTCAGTAAAAATCTAATATGTTAGCCACTTATTTAGCTTGCATCAAGAATTATAATGCGAGATTTAGGTTACTTTAAAAGATTTTTAGTGCCAAATTTTCATTATTGTCAAAATTGACTAAGTTCAATGTTTTTTTTCTAATATTTTTTTGTACGAGACTGACAAAAAGTGGTTCATTTACTATGTATGTGATTTTTACAGCAATACATGGCATTTTTTTTCGATCTGTTTAGATTTTAAAATGATCCGGAAATATGTAACATTCTATACCTATTACAGTAAAATTCACAAAACCATCACCTTCTTCAGGGTCTATTAAACAAAACAACGTAATGAAAATCGAAAAGTGGCTCATTTAATAGTTTATTATTGAAATGATCAGTTATTTTATGCAATAAAACTTATGGAAATACTGTATTTTGACTGCAACATTTCATGTGTAAAATCAGCTATATCAGCGAAATCGGCAAAATTTCGTATACGGCCTCTTAAGAATCTGTAATCAGAGTCTGATTTTAGAAAGCCAGTTCCGGCTGTGAGCCTTACTCTCAACAAGTCTCAACCAATTTAATTTGATACCCATATTGTAGAAATGTATTAAAAATAACTCTAATAGTCATGAAGTTTGATAATTTTTATGTAAGCTGGAATATTAGAACATTAATATGCGCTTTACTACTACCTAATTATCATTTATTCATATGCCATTATTGTAATTGACGCGGCGGCTGAGACAGCCCGACTTAGGGCTCCCACCGGCCGAGACAGCCCGACATTCCGTTTAACGTGTAGGCTAATATCGTGACCTTGAGCCCGTCCTGAGCGGGAGTTTCCGTTCTATGTATTATTTATTCTTAAGGTAAGGGAGTTAGATCGTGGTGGGTGGAAGTGGGTGGAAAAATCTGAAAAAAATATATCTGTACTTTTCTAACCAAAAGGGACTTCTGGGTGGATCTCAAAATTTCTGGGATGATCTAGCAAACTATTTTAATTTTATTGAGAATGTTCGAGAAAGTTCCAGAAACTTCTCGAATCATTTGGATTTTTTAAATAATTTTAATGAATTGAGAATATTCGAGAAAGCTTCTCAAATGATCTGGATTTTTTTAAATAATTGATATCTTTTTTCGAATGATCTGGAGATTTTTAAAATAATTGCAAACTGTTTTAATTATTTGTAAATATTCGAGAAAGTTCCAAAAACTTCTCGAATGATCTGAAGATTTTTAAAATAATTGCAAACTGTTTTAATTAATTGAGAATGTTCGAGAAAGTTCCAGAAATTTCTCAAATGATCTGGAAAATCCTACTAATATTATAAACGCAAAAGTTTGTAAGTATGGATGTTTGTTCTTCTGTCTTTCACGTAAAAACTATTGAATGGATTTAAATGAAACTTTACAATAATATAGCTTATACATCAGAATAACACATGGGCTACAATTTATAAATATATTGTGTGAATTGTTCAAAATATGACGATAAGTGTCAAGTAAGTAGGAAAAAATCTACCATCTGCGAGCTATTCTGGTGTGCGCTGCCATAATCGCTAGAGTTACACATTCGTAATGTATGATGGAAATGTTTATCTTAAATAGTCCTACAAAAACCCGGTCCACGGCACTTCAGAAGGGACTTCACTTTATGCTAATGATCCTCTCTAACGCGGGTGAAACCGCGGGGCAAAGCTAGTTGATTTACGAATAGTTCATATTAAGACAGCTGTTTTTCTTTTACCAGTAAATAAGAAATAATTATTGTGTATCATGGTACCTATAACATTCATCCGCACATAGGCCCGCGCGCCCGAGCCGAAGCAGACTGAATGACCTTCCTACGTGTGGACGGTGTCAGAATACTCAGAATCTCCTGGCCCACAATCTTCGCCACAATGTTGGTTGGCCAATGTGTGGCGGGGCCATTACACAATGGCTTAAAGTTTCTTCATCTACGAAATAGCATGGAATCATGGAAAATCATTGAATGATTTTCATAGCGGTCGCGGTATTGAAATTACAATTACCGGTATACCGGTCCGGCATTTGGAAATTCCGACGTTTAGCGGAAACTACAATAACTGGGTTTCGTTCAAGGATAGCGAGACTATCCATAAAAATAACGGTATGTCTGACGCTCAAAAGATTCAGTACCTTAAGTCCAAGGTAAGAGGAGAAGCTGAGAGACTCGTCCAAGCGTTACTCGCTCACCCACTCGTTAGCTCAGATCATAAGAATAAATAATACTACATAGAACGGAATCTCCTTTGACCGCCATCGATACGCCGCAATTTATATACCTACTTCCCTCTTCACCCCGTTACGCCCCTCTGTCGCCCAGGCGTGTTGCCAGGGTTGTGAACTGTTAGTAATGCTTATGTCTAAAGATAATATCGCAAAAATATAAGTTTTTCTTTACTTAAAAATTTCATTCATCATTATTTTAGTTTAGTATTACAAGATATGAGAATGATAAATACTTAACTACTCTATAAATACTTATAAACAATATTACTTAATAAGTTATAAGTACCATACCAAATGAAGCCATTTTAGTAAGTATTACTTACCTACATAGGTGTAAGTACTTACGTAGTGTAGGTTTAAAATAAACGAATTACATATATATACTAAACTAACTAAAATAAACGAATTACATATATATGTATAACGTGCGTGCGCCAGTGCCGCGGCGCCGCAATCGCGAGGCAAAACAATCGAGAAAGGTTCAATGACCGATGGCGGGGCTATTAAAAAATATTTTGGCGACATGTTATAATGCTGTAGTTATCTAACATTTTTTTTTAATAATTGAGTGAAAGTAAAACAATAAATTGGCTACACAAAAATAACTGGTCATATCCTTTTGATAAATTAGGTACGGAAAAGGAATAATATTTAAAAAATATTACTTATCTCGCATCATCTTTGGGCAAACTAAAAAAACTTAAGTATGGCATTGTTTTAGAATTGTTTGTACAACCAAACACACCACATTAACTTGGCGCCGTTATTGTAATTGACGCGCGCCCGTCCGAGACAGCCCGACTTCAGTATTCTGTTTAGCCGAAATTAACGTGTAGGCTAATATCGTGACCTTGAGCCCGTCCGGCCGGAGCGGGAGTTTCCGTTCTACGTAGTATTATTTATTCTTATAGACCAGGGTCAATAATTTTTGAGACCAAAAAAATTGTAGTAGAATGAAACCTATTGGAATAGGTACAGAATATAACAAAAATTAAAGGAAAAATAAATTACGGGCGATCTGAGGTCGGGAAGGGGGAGGGGGGAGCTTTAAAGGGTAAATAACGGTTTTCCTCGATTTCCGGCAAAACTACAGGTCCTATGAAAAAAAGTTAAATGGCAAAGTTGTAGGTAATGAAAAGATCTACAACTTTTGTATCGACACTTTTTTCATATAATCTCAAAATTTATGTGAAAAATTCAAATAATCGAGTTTTTGGATTCTTATTTTTATCTTTTGCAAAAAAAAAAAATTTTCACAAAATTTAGTGAAAACTTACCTTTGTATGTCCCACAAACACAGTAATTTTTTTGATTTATAATATTAATTTTTTCACCTTATTTTGACTTAATATCGAAAAAGCACCCCAATTTTCAATCGAAAATTCTCACGTCAAAATATCTGCTTTATTATATGTTTAAATTTTTTAGTATAATTTAAGTGTATATTTTAATAAATAGCTCAAAATTGTACGTAATGATTAAAAAAAAATCCGATTCGAGTTTTTATAATTTGCATTTTCTGAGCACATTCACTGTAGTAATGTATATTTTTTTTATACCATCAGAAAGTAGAGATTTCTACGAACAAAAAATACACCAACTTTTTAAAAAAAGCAGATATTTTGACGTGAGAATTTTCGATTGAAAATGAGGGTGCTTTTTCGATATAAAGTCAAAATAAGGTGAAAAAATGAATATTAAAAATCAAAAAAATTACTGTACGTTTGGGACATACAAAGGTAAGTTTTCACCAAATTTTGAGAACAAAAATTTTTTTTGCAAAACATAAAAATAAAAAAGCAAAAACTCGATTATTTGAATTTTTCCATTTCACATAAATTTTGACGTTATGTGAAAAAAGTGTCGATACAAAAGTAGTAGATCTTTTCCACATCTTTTCATTACCTACAACTTTGACATTTAACTTTTTTTCATAGAACTTGCAGTTTTGCCGGAAATCGAGATAAACCGTTTTTTACTCTTTAAAGCTCCTCCCTCCCACTTCCCGATCTCAGATCGCCCGTAATTTATTTTTGCTTTATTTTTTGTTATATTCTCTACCTTTTCCAATGGGTTTCATCCTACTACCTTTTTTTTTCACTTTTTACCATTTTCAACATGATCGGCCCTGGTCTTTATAGTAGAAAGAAAGAAAGAAAGAAAAAATATTTATTTCATATTAGGAATACAAAATATTCGCTTAACGAATGTCATTTTTTCCCGGTCATCGCCTTTAAGTGCCCGTTTGGGCTAGATGTTATTTTAACAACAATAAGCTTATTTTCCAATCGCATATGAACACTTTTATGAATCTTCCAACTATGCAAAAAGCAATTTTTTATCGCATTAAGACATTCTTGTCTCGAGTGTGGTCATAAGGACGATTGTCAACAAAGCTAAGCAATGTCGAGTGCGGTCATAAGTAGGATGGGTTTCAACAAAGGTAAGCAATATCGAGTGCGGTCAAAAGTAGGATGGGCGGCAATTCAGCGACATCTAGTGCGGTCATAAACATGATGGGTGTCAATAAAGCTAAGCAATGCCGACTGCGGTCATAAGTAGGATGGGTGTCCATTAAGCAACGTCTTGTGCGGTCATAAGAAGGATGGGTGTCAACAAAGCTAAGCAATGTCGAGTGGGGTCAAAAATGGGATGGGAGGCCAATAGTGGCCATTCAGCAACATCTAGTGCGGTCATAAGGATGGCTGTCAACAAAGCTAAGCAATGTCTAATGCGGTCATAAGGATGGGTGTCAACAAAGCTAAACAATGTCGAATGCGGTCAAAAGTAGGATGGGTCACTGAGCCAAGCATAAGGAATGTCTGAGGCACATTATACCTTCAGTGGCCTTTTTTTTGTATCGGGGGGAAACCTTCAAAAGGTACCCGATACCTTGGGAGAGGATACCGAGTTATGTGGGATTTCACCGCACTAAAACCCCCTCGGTGGCCTGCCTCTGCGTTTGTGAGGACTCCGGGATCTTCATAGGAACGCACCGGTGTCCTCCACGCGCGGCGCCCCAGAACGGGCCCATCTTCGGGAGAGCAGATGTGCTCTCCTGCGCCTTCAGGTGTTCACGGCGGCATGCGGCCACGCATACACCGCCGTCCCTCCCGGGGCTGTTAGCTGGACGGGTCAAGCTCCCACTCTCACTGATGCGGATATGCCCGGAAGCCCTCTTTTAGTCGCCTCTTACGATCAGGCAGGGGATACCGTAGCTCTATTCTTAATCCCTAAGCTACAGGGACTAATCGACGATGTAACCCGTTCGTATTCGGCGTTTGGGCGGCACGTTATTACGCCGATTTACGCCGCTTTGACGAACGCAAAGTGCTCATACGATACGGGCCGTATCGTATGAACAAATGGTCACACTGTACTGGATACGGCGTACGTTAATTTAGTTGAAATGCGATCCGGCTTGACGAGAATGCGTCGCTTACAAAACAACCCTGTTTCAGGAAATGGCTAGACGTAATGTAAAACAACCATACACCAACGTTTTTGAACGTCCTACTTCGCGATGCTCAACGGCATTTCCCGTAAGTGTGGCTACTCCGTAGACTTAGGATAATATTAGCGTAATCCTAACCTGGGCTACACTGATATGATAAAGAAATTCTAACATGGATATTGCCGTTGAGCCGTTGACTTATAGTATAAGAAGTTTATGGGTAAACGTACAGCACAGCTTTAGGTACCTATGTGTTTTTTTACAAAATATTCAAACTGCAGCCTAAGCTGCAGCTACCGCATTGGTATGGTATTGGTACCGCATTTGGCATGTATACTTGTCTGCTACTTGATGAAATGAAAAAAAAAACTACTACTAAATACTTCCTGCACTGGTTTATTTTTATCTTGTTACATGTTCATCAATTAATACAATATTCGTAATTTAGGGCCGATTTTTTAATCCGTAGATAAATTGTCACTGCTTTTCATATTATGTCAAATGACAACAGTCCATAAGCTGCAGCTACCACTTTGACCTGTATACTTGCCTGCAATCTTATGAAATGAAAAAAATAATTCAAACATTATTTTTGTCTCTTTACATGTTCTTTGTAATATAGGGCACACATTTTAACCTGCTGTAAAGTTATTAGTCTGTTGAGAGCAATGTGTATAGCGTAACAATTATTTAAAAAAAGTGTTATCAGTGGAATGAAAAATCAGCCCTTACTTATAAAGAGCACTATTTTTAGCTGACATGGTGCTGCTACACTGCTTTTCAATACATTTGCAATGATAAACTATACAAAATCTAAAATATATCTACATATTAGTGTTGGTTAAAATATTGTTACCTATTTATAATAACAGTGTAGCAGCACTATTATTATTAAATTTTACCCAATACAAAAAAAAAAGTTTAGGCTGCTTTATTGACCAAATAGCAAAAAGATTTTTAATAATTTATACAATTATGTTGAACAAATAGGCATTGTAAAACGTAATGGCTGTTAGCAAACAGTAGTAACTTTGGGGATAAATCAATTTTGGTGATGGTGCTACAACATAACTGTTGATTTTGTATGTTTAGTTTGAAAATTTAATGTTAAATTATCATTAACAACTGTATCTACAGCAAAGGTAGCAGCGCCATAAGGCAAACAAATTCTATATATTCTGATAAGGCTGTATTTAAATTAAAAAAAAGTTTAACATAACATGGAAACATGATAAAAGGTATTTTTAAAGCTGCTAACTCATTACTATTGAAGAACTAAACCTATCTTGTTTGGACTAATACTAGGACATCGCCAATTATATAAATAGTATTGTAAGTTACCATCACCTATACCAAATTTCAAAGGTTCCAAAAATTCTTTGTTCTCCATAAGATCTAATGCATTAAAAACATCAAATCCTGAGTTTTTAGCTGATATCAGCGCATCAAGCATCAGTTCTGTCCAAGGTGTTTTTGTTGATACATTATAAAAGGAATATGCCGCTTTTAGTGTTTTATGTACTGGGTGATAAACAACAGTAGAAGGAAGAGTATAATAACTGACAAAGTCAGATATAGAACCATCAGATGACTCAACAACAAAGCTATCAATAATACCAGATTGTGGAATAAACCAATGCTTAAAATCTTCCTCTGAAAATATAGGAGCTAAGTCAAACTTTTTCAAGTATTCATTCAATAATTTAACAACTTTTTCACAGTCTTGAGGTTCCATTTTACGAAAACCAGGAGTCCTTGGTAAATCAGGGAGTTTAAATAATTTGAGAGTCCTCTGCATTGTCATATTTCTGGACAGGTGGCTGAATTTAATGTCAATTAATTTTTTAGGATTAAGTGATCTGTGCCAATATCTGCAAGTAGCAATAGGTTTAGGTAAAACAATACCAGCTGTATAGACACCTTGAAATATACCAGTTAAATTGACTCTACGTGTTATTTCCCTAATAAGGACAGGTGCCACTCTCTTAGCACGCAGTTTTTTATGAACACATAAGAAGTTAATCTCTACAACTGTCTGTGTGTGGTCATATATTCTCAAATCTGCTGGAATGGCAGATATGAAACCTACTAGCCTGCCAGATTTCACTACCCGTACTCCACAGTGCCATTCCATTTTCCATCCAGGAGGCTGCAGTGCCCACTTGAGAAAATCAGTTTGGTAGTCAAAACGAAACATACAATCATCGTCCTCTACATAATTCTCGTTGAGTAAAGTATAAAGTTCTTTGAGAACTAAAGGCTCATTGAGATTTAAAGTATCCCACTGAAATCCGTCTGGCAAAGTATAAGGTTCTGAACGTATTTCTTCAGGTGATTTCGGGGGCTCGATCGGCTCGTTGGATATTATTTTCTCATCCATTGTAGGTACAGGTTGAGTAGACCAAAACTGATAAGATTTATGCAACGCTTCCTCTGTTGTTTTAGCAGGCTTTTGTTGCAAATTGAGAACTTCCATAGCCATTTTTAAATCTTTCAAAGATAGGTTTTGCGGTAGATCCCCAGTCGGAATAGTCACTTCGTCCGTTTTCAGGTCTGACCCTGTACCCCCGATATCTCCATCACCGCCACTTCTCTTCTTCTTGTTTTTACTTTTCTTCTTATTTTGCTTTTCGTCATGAGTATTTTGAGTTTCACCGGCCTGATTTATTTTATTATCTTCCATTTTCAGATATTATCAAATGAATGAATAGAAGTGTGGTTATGAAAGATTGACAAAAGCAGCAGTGGGAGGGACCGTCCGTCACTACCGTCAGTCAGTGTGGCGGTGTGACCATCTGAGGCAGGGGTGGTCCACTCTCTATGGGCGAACTGAAAATACCTCCGTGGGCAAACTTTTTTATTTGCCATTAAATGACCACTATTGACACCGTTGGTTTGGTAGAATTTTATTCAAGCTTAGACTTGATGTTTTTCGAGTAATGTAATCATTATTGTCGAGTCATAAATTAACATTGAAATATTATTTTAAAATCAATAGACAAAGTTGAAAATGAGATTTTAAAATTTAAAAAATGTTAACGGTACAGTAGAAACCAATAATCTTTGGTAGAAATATAGTTCTTAGTTATGGTAACACCACGCAACAAATTATGCAAAGATGGCGAATTTGCATTCTGCGCAATTTGTGATTGTTTGTTTGTACTTTTCTGCTTTTTTCTGCATGTAAATTGTTAATAACGACGTCGATTTGAGTTTATACTCGTCCGTCTGTGTTGTGCAGTTTATTGAGATAGTGACTCTTAGTGTTTTATAATAGAAAGTGACTGAAAATTAGTGAAAATGTCTAACAAAGAAAACAATAGGGAAAAAGGACGAAAGTGCAGCAAGTGTGGCAAAACAGCCGAAGCAGACAACGTCAAGCTGTTTCGCTTTCCAAAGCCTGCTACGAGAAATCTTTTGCGGTGTGTATTTACACTGATTCAAAATTTTATAACCTCTTTGTTTATTACCTGCATTTGTACAAATTTCCTAATAATATAATTTTATTCTTTTAGCTGTACACTTTGGGCAAAATACCTGTTCCCCTCCAATGAACAGCACACCTCCATAGAATTTCAGAGGAGACTATATAAAGAGCATAAAACGATCTGCGAAAATCATTTTGGAGAAAATGATTTCAGAGGAACCACTAGAAAGTTATTGCTGTTCACAGCAGTGCCACATGATGTAAGTATTTAAATCTAACAACCTTAGAATAAAACCCAATAAGAGGCAACTTTTTGAAGCTTCAGATGTTTCAAAATTCAAATTCAAAACATTTATATTGGCAGAATCGTTTATTGGAAGCCAACCTAGAAGAGAAATTGAATTGAATTTCCAAAAAGCTACATCGTTTAACATTAGAACAGTGGCTCCCACACTAGGCCTAGCCTGTATTGTGGGTGCCAGTAAGCAGATTATAAAATTTGTTTACATATTTTGTTAAATGAGGAGACAAAAATAATTTTCAAATTTAAATTTGATGATGATGCAGAGAAATTATTTATAGTATACAGTTTGGAGGGATGCAATAGTATTTTTTTTTTTGGAAATTCCAGACTGAAAGACTCAGCATTCAAACACTACCAGCTTATTTTGAAGACCCGAAGCCTGGTTCTTCCCAGACAGCACAATCTACACTTAAAGAAAGAATTCCTTTGAAAGAAATTGATCAGACAGGAGTACAAGTAAGTACTAAGAATTGTATGCAACCATATTGGTTTAGAATGTTATCTAAACTAGTGGCAGCCCTATGATGGCCGCTAGAACCAATCGAGAAACTGTAGTAGTTCATATAGAGAAGGGTTGTCCAGAGATCGGCGGCTGCCCACCCCTTGGATATTAGTCAGTCGGCACTTTTACTTGTATAAAACATTCCCAAGTTTGCAACTGTTCCTTGTTGGTGGTCCTAATTAACTTCAAAATGGCCGTCATAGCGCTCGCCCCGCTACTATAGTATTGAAATGTTGTCCATTCTTGAGGTCCAAGGGGTCACAGCCAGTAATGGACCCCAACTCGACTGAGGCTCCTAGGCAGTAGGCTAATCCACCTGAAAGTAAATCCAGTGCTGGATGCATTTTATTGGCAATTTTGCAAGTAAATTAATAAAATGTTTTTGAAATTTCAGCTTGAAGGAGTCACTATGCCTGACATGCCTGTACTACCAGTATACCAAGAGCCGCAGCCTGGGTCCTCCCAAATGCAAGTAGTGAATGAGCGAGCAGAAAAAACTACTGTAGGAGCAAAGTTCCAAACAGCAAAAGAACTTCAGCTGTTTAATAAATGCTCAATATATATGAAAAATGTGCGGCAACTAGGAAATCGTATAAAACATTTGAAAAACAAAGTTATAATGCAAGAATTAACAGACAGCAATGCTATTAAAAAACTATCAAAAAAAATTACTCCAGCATTTGCTTTGTTGCTGCAAGGGCAAATAAGAAATTACAAAAAATCAAACTCCGGCAAAAGATGGACAAAAGAGGAAAAAATTGTGGCATTAAGACTATTTAAAAGATCACCCACCTGCTATCGACTTTTAAGGAGGTTGTTTCATTTGCCTTCTCCTAGCACACTTAAGGCGTTACTAAATAGAGTGCCTTTTACTGTTGGAGTTAACCAATCTATAGAAGTGTTGACTGACTACATCAAAGCACGGGATCCATTAGACAACTATTACATCTTGATGTTTGATGAAATGTCTTTGAAGAAGCACTTCAATTACAGTGAAAAAGATGATTTTATTGAAGGATATCAAGATCATGGCACTCAAGGAAGGTCTCCAAATGTGGCAATATATGCATTGGTGTTTATGATTGCTGGCATCAGGAAATGTGTGAAACAACCTATCGCACATTATTTTTCAAGTGCATTTAGCACAGCTGATAGACTTGTTGTGCTTATAAAAGAGGTATATATTATTATATTCTTACTTCTCATTCTCGTAGATCGGGTAACAAATATTGCGTTTCCACTACAAATAAAATGTAAATTTTTATTTCAGGTATTGCGGAAATGTTTCAAAGCAGGTATAAATATATCTGCCATTGTCTGCGACATGGATGGCGTTAACAGGCGGACAATTACAATTTTGGGTGCAACGGTGGATCATCCATATTTCATGATCGATGATAGAGAAATCATAACTCTATTTGACACACCACATCTCCTCAAATGTTTTAGAAATTTATTTCTAAAATATGACATTCAATGCTCCACAAATATTCACTCTGGGGACAAGGCTGGAATAGGTATGGAATTAATTAATTTATTGAAGTTAATAGATGTCATACTACTATGTGCTTCTACTCTTGTCTTGACCAAAAAGATGATCAAAAATTCAAAAGACAACTGACTTATACTGTTTGTTTACTTACAGGTGTAGCAAAATGGTCACATTTAAAGGATTTCTTTGAGATTGACAACTGCAACCCAATGTTTGTGTTTGCTCCAGCTCTAACAAAAGATCACCTGAACCCGAACGCCAAACAAAAGATGCGTGTCAAGCTGGCTGCGCAAGTCTTGAGCCATACAGTCACAGCAGGATTATACGCCAAAATTTCAGATGGTATGTTTATTATTCAGTATTCATTTATTCATTGCAATTATGTTAAACATACACCCTGAAAGTGTATGCTATAAGGTTATACAAGTAAAATCACAACAATAGTATAAAAACAAAGTACCAAAAATAATTAATACCTTAAAACAAACTCCCATGGCAACCAACGTCTCAGAGAGAGCATCCAGTCATTTCAAGCACTGACAATATGAGAATAATTATACTTATTATTTAAACAAAACATAGGTAGCCACGTCTGTATTTTTCAACTCCTTCCTATTTGCGGCTACCTCTTGCTAATCCTGTACGAAAGTGCTTTCCTGACAAATTGTTTTTGTTTATACAAAATATGTTTTTTTCATTTCCAGGAACCCTTAGTACAGAATATGCAGTCACAGCATCGGTCACAGCTGCTATGGATAAACTGTTTGACAGTGTAAACAGTGACTCTGCTGATTTACGCCGAGGAAAACTTCATGCCACAAACATGACGATGAAAAGTCCCCATATTAAACTATTCACTGAAATGAAAAAATTTTTCATGACACTGAAGTTTCTTGGCTGTGCAAGAACACCTCCATCACAGTCAGGCTGGATCTTGACCATGAACGGCATTGAAAGACTGTTTAAGAAAATGGTGAGCTCCCATAACATAAGGAGCCTAGCCACAAGACGCCTGCAGCAAGACTCGCTAGAAAATCTGTTCGGGTGCATACGAGGCAATTGTGGATCGAATGTGAATCCCACTGTAGGCCAGTTCGTGTCTGCACTCAAAACATCAATTATAAGCAGTTTGGCTCACATCGGGACCACAGGAAATTGTGAAAAAGACAATAATGTAATAATCAATAATTTTGATACTTTACTGTCAGCTTCCAAGGAACATCCCGAACCTAGAAAAGAGACCATAGAAGAACATGATTTCCCTTCCGTTCTAGAAGAAAATATTGATGAGGACAATCCTGAGATCCAGGCATGTGCTTATGTTTGTGGGTTTATATTAAAAAAGCTGCCGACATGTGATGTATGCAAACAAATATTTGTTAATACAAATGTTGATAGATACCATATTTTTGTTGAGTGTAAAGAGTACAGTGAATTTAAAAAAAGCTTAATCTATGCAAACAAAAATGTCATTGCATGTGTTGAGTCCTGTGCATCAATAATAACCACATTTTTATCTGAAAATGGTCATTCTAATAATTTAAAAAAGACAATTAAAGATAAAATTATTAATAAAATAAATTTCGATTTTGTTCGACAATGTCCGATGCATGGGGCTCAAAATGTAAAAACTATTATAGAATCCATATTTACGATATGTATTAGAAGATTTTGCATTGTTAAAAATCGCTTATTTGCTGATGAAGCGTCTGCAGCAGCACTCAAAAGAAAAATGAATATAATCAAACATAAGTAGTGATAACTATATCATTAATACTAAAGTTTAATTGTTTTTGTTGCTAAATGGTGATTGTGCGTGGTTTCTTATACCAGCGGGATAGAGAAAAGTAAACCTCAGGTCTTGGATGTTGACATGTGAGTGATGTTGCTGTTTCCGGTTCCCACAGGGTATCCAGAAGTAATATGTGCCTTTATGTAAATGTTATGTTCTTATGTTAAGGTTGAAGTTTAAAATTAAATGGAAGTTGTTAAAATAAATGTGTTTTTGTTATCCCAAGATCTCTGGGTAAATACGACATTTTGGGTGAATAGGCAGTTTCACTTCACTTGTAAATACAAGATTGTTGGTATCTCGAATCTGAGTTTACAAGTGAAATTGTCTACTCATCCAAAATGTTTTTCTGATCTGAAGGCTGAAATGAATACAGGTTGAGGGTGACTGTTCAAATTTTACCGCCAGCAAAGTTGCTGAGGGCAAACTTTAGATGGCGCTAGTGGGAGCAAAAATTACTATGTTTTTTTTTTCTATGAAGTTGTCATTCTTCTCGTTAGAGTAATTGTGTTCTGTGATCTGAGGTTACGGGTTTTACATACTCTTTGTTGCTGCTCTCTCTGGTGACCATCTCAACTCATGGGGTGATTACATTGGCCAACTTGCAGGGGCCGATTTGGCATGCATTGCTGGTTATAGTACATTGTAATAAAATACTCAAGATAACCAGCAATGTATGCCAAATCGGACCCTGCATGCAGGCCAATGTAATCGGCCTTTCATGAAACTTCTTTGATCATCTTTGATAATGACCATAGATTTATTATTGTATACTGGAGAATATAAAGGTCTGATAACATTGACCAACATGCAGGGTCCAGCACGCAGGGCGCCCTTAGTGCAGGGTCGGGAGCTTCTGATTATTTTACGCTAAAAATCGTGCTCAACTCGATAAATGTTGGCAGTTTATGTAGTTTATATGATTAAGACCTGTGCTGTGACGACTTATTGTTCTTTTCAAAGATATTTTTATAAATTACTATAAATGTTTGACCGCACTCGACATTGCTTAGCTTTGTTGACACCCAAACCTAATGCAGAAAGAAGAAAAAAAACATTATTAAGCGCAGAAATTAAAAAAACAAAACTTCGTTCCATCCGGGTGTCCCTTGACACCTCAGTTTTTTCTTAAATTTTCAAGTGCCTTTTTTTACCATAGTCTTTTTTCACCATTATTATTAGACTGATGAATTATTATTATACTATTATTATTAGACTGATGAATAAAGGTGATGAAGCGATCACCGCCGCCTACGAGCAACTACAGGGGACTTCAGGGGAGCCTTATGAGCATTGCTGCCTGTGAAGGAGAGCTTTTTTATGAATATTACTAGCTGACCCGACAGAGGTTTTCCTGTCCTAACTATAAATATTGAAATCGAATTTGTAAAAAAAAGTATGGTGGATAAGTATTCTTAAATTTTCTAGTTTTCCACGCAATTTTCTTAATTTTTTGATTGTTAAGTAAGAACCTTCTCCTTATAATAACAAACACAACAAAAAAGAATTATAGAAATCGGTCTAACCGTTCGTGTGTGATGCTGAAACCAAGGGAAATAGGGATTCAGTTTTATACATATAGAGATAGAGATAGGTTATGCCCGCGACTTCTTCCGCGTGTACTTTAGTTATCAGAGCACAGTTTTAATTAACCCCCGTTATAATTGTGACATACGTACCTGTTCTGCGTACTACTACATGCTACTACTACTGTACCTACCTACTTCGTTTTGAAGCTGGTGCGAGAATGACCAAGTTATTTGGTGCACTAACCCGCTAGCAAGCCACATAAACCTGACCGTGTGAAAAACAGCCCCCTTTTTAATTTAGTCCGACGAAATATAAAGGTTGTCATAATCATATTTTAAAGTCTACAAATAAGAATGTCAGGCCCTATATACCAATGTTTATACTGCTAAGTTCATAAATGAGAAAATTTCTATACACTTTACCCTTCCCCCGCCTTTTTACCCTTTTAGGCGGAAGTTTATCCATTTCACTTGCACAAATTATTTTAAATTGTAATCAAATCAAGCACATACTCCTATTTATATACCTACTCTACTTATACGAAATGAGAAAATTCCATGTAAACTTCACCCTCCTATTTCACTCTCGTAGGAGTTAGGTAGTTTACTTTTTAAAAGCTCAAAAATATTTTGAGTAAAGAAAGAAAAGAAAATCTAGTATCGTGTTGCAGAGCCATCTCCTGATTTACCTAATAACTTTTTTCAACAATTAATTATTTTCACTTAAATCTACTTTCTTTTGGTATTTGAGGCTACGCCCGACCGAGACAGCGAGTTAATTATTTAACATTTCAACCACACTAAAACCCATTGAACAGGATTTTCAGCGAAACCTACCAATGTCTTCCATGCGGGGCGATGTAGGTACTCCGTGGCGCGGCGTTACAAATGGGCTCTTGTGTGAGCAACGACGTAGGTAGTAGCCAGTAGCTCTGCCAAGAGTCGTGCGGCCGAACACGCCGTCGTTTTTCCCGTGGCTGTTGGTCAGAGCTTCCACTATAAATAGCCGTATACACCCTCGAGAGCCTCTACTTAGTCGCCTTTTATAATTACGTGGCGGACACCTTATTTCATATTGTTAATGCTGAGGTAACTTTTATGTTTTCGGGACGAAATCTTCGTAAGGTACGTGTCAGATTGAGGAGTGATACTGGGCGAGATTTATACCGCACTGAAACCTCTTCAGTGGCCTGCCTCAGTGCTCAGAGGACTCCGATATCTCCAGTAGAACGTGCTGATGTGCTCCAAACCACAACCGGGACAAAGTCCAAAAGTTCACATTTATTCGCCTCTTACGATTAGGTAGCTTATCTGTTCTTATTGTATCTAGTCATATTGTAGCTCATATTCATAACTTCCACCTACGACGGAGAGCAATCCCCAGCTAGCCAGCTTAGTTTCTTGGAGAGAAACTACCTACATTGTACAGAAACTTGTAACAAATGTATGAAAAGTATTTTTTAAGTATTTTATCTATGAAGTTTTTAGGTTACAGTCCAATAAACTGTCATGGAAGAAAATAAAATAATGACAGATCTCGTTTTAACGTTTGATTCCGTGAGCTAGCGATGAAAAAGTACAAAAAATTTCAAATAGCAATTTTTTATATTCTGTCGAATTGGTGGAGTGTTTTTTGTCAGTCAGCAGGATTTTTTTAAATTTTGGCGCAGAAGGTACTAATCTTAATTTAAAAAGAAATATTCACTGCAGTAACTTTTATAAAACCATAAAAAATTAGAAGCAAGCAGTTATTTAATGATAAGTATTGGGGGTGGGTGAAGAAAACTCCTTTATTTGGTTTTTCTTCCTTTTATTTCTTCTTAATTTTCTTCCTTATTTTTCTTCTTATGCCGAATCCGAATACAAAAAATCAAAATCCTAATCACCTTAAGTAATATTTTGAGGTGTCACAATAGTAAGGGGTTCAATGAGTTGCCGACCAATCGTGTGGCACTATGTCTATCTCGTTCTTACCTATAGGTCTGTCTCTCTCTACCTATCTCGTTCTAACTTATAGGTCTATCTCTTTCTATACCTATCTCTTTCTATCATATAGGTTTGTCTCTTTCTATTGCGACACTGCTCTAACCTACGTTTTTATCTTATTCTACAGTAAATTAGGGAACTTTTATTTACATTTTACCTATTAACTTAATCTAATATGTTAAAATAATAATTTATATACTATTGACTTATTCCTAAGTTGTCGCCGTCCGTAACATTCTCCCCCCGGCGGCGTAGACTCCTCGAAGCCTCTTCTACCGTCCGGTCCCGGATGCACTCGCTCGATGATTCCTCTTGGCCAGGTGTTACGGGGCAGCGTGTCATTACTAGATCGCCTTCTCGTAGTCGGGCAGTACTTCGTCCAAGTCTGAGTCATTTCTCTCGATGGCGTAGAAAGTAATTTCATCTGTCTCGACGCTCTCTTCACTCTCCTTAGGCCAGTGATCTTCCGGCGCCTGAAGGAAGGGAGGTCCGGTGAACCATCGGTCCTGACTGTCGATCCTGCTGTTCTGAAATCTGGTGACGTCGTCGGCCACATTGAGCGTCGTGGGCATCCATCGCCAATCTTCTGCTTGAGTGAGCTCGGCGATCTCTGCGAGGCGATGAGAGACGAACGGAGTGTATTTTTTCGTCTCGTTCCGTATCCAATGGAGGACTGTTCTCGAATCGCTCCAGTAGAAAATTCTTCTGGGCTTCCACGTATGCTCCCTGACTATGGTGTTAGCTAATCGAGCACCTATCAGCGCTGCTTGAAGCTCCAGTCGTGGGATGGTGAGTATTTTCAGCGGTGCGACCTTCGCCTTAGCCATTACTTGTGAGACTTCTACGTGATCGTCGTATGCAATTCTCCAGTACGCCACCGTTGCGTAGGCTTGCTCACTCGCGTCGACGAATACGTGGAGCTCGATGTATGCTTCTGGTGTCGCCTTCAGAGTGTAGCAACGAGGTATCGCTAGCGCTGAGACGTCTGAGAGTCGCTTCATCCATCCATCGAATAGATCGGCTTCTTGTGGCAACTCTTGATCCCAGTCGATTTTCTTGAGCCACAGTTGTTGTAGTATTATTTTCCCAATAATTGTGTATTGGCTTATGAGGCCCAATGGGTCGTACACTGACATCACCGCGCTTAGAGTTTCGCGTTTAGTCGGCGCTCTCAGCCGCAGCCTGACTTCAGCGGGAACTCTCTTGATGTCCGTGTTGAATGTGAGCACGTCGGAGTTCGGGTCCCATCGGAGTCCTAGTGTTTTTTCCTTCTGATGCGCCGCTAGCTTCACGTGCGTATTCTTCGACTTCTTTTCGTCCGGGATGTTGTCTAGAACTCTCTTACTGTTTGAGTTCCAACCGCTCAAATTGAAGCCTGCTTGTTCATGGATGTAGATTACTTCTTTTATCATTCTGATAGCTTCATCTTCTGTCTGGAAACTATCCAAGTAATCGTCCATATAATGTCGCTCCTTGATTGCCGTAGATGCTTCCGGAAATTCTTGTTCGTAGTCACCTTTATTCATCAGTCTATTATTAATGGTCTGGTAATAGTATAATAATAATTCATCAGTCTAATAATAATGCTGAAAAAAGACTATGGTAAAAAAACGGCACTTTAAAATTTAAGAAAAAACTGAGGTGTCAATGGACACCCGGATGGAACGAAGTTGTATTTTTTTACTTTCTTGTTTTTTAATTTCTGCGCTTAATAATGTTTTTTTTCTTCTTTCTGCATTAGTTTTAGGTTTGGGTGTCAATAAAGCTAAGCAATGTCGAGTGCGGTCAAAAGTAGGATCGGTGGCAATAAATCTGAGCAATGTCGAGTGCGGTCATAAGTAGGATGGGTGGCCATTAAGCAACATCTAGAGCGGTTATAAAAAGGATGGGTGTCAACAAAGTTAAGCAATGTCAAGTGCGGTCAAAAGTAGGATGGGTGTCCAATAGTGGCCATTCAGCAAAATCTAGTGCAATCTTAAGGATGGGTGTCAACAAAGCTAAGCAATGTCGAGTGTGGTCAAATGCACGATGGGTGGCCAATAGTGGCCACTAAGCAACATCAAGTGCGGTCATAAGATGGGAGTCAACAAAGTGAAGCAATGTCGAGTGCGTAGTTGTAAGCCGCATTTCTTACAACTATAGCAAAAAGTGTCGTAACAACTTTTCGTCTTAATTTTTTCCGTCTAGCCCCCTTTCCCAAAGCGCGATAAGGAACTTCGTTACAAAAGATGAATTTATGAAACTAGATTTTCAGTCCATACTGTCCATAGCGCGATGTGGCACTGCGTACCTACTATTGCCTTCCATAAGATTCCTTAGCGGCCGTGTAAATGATAGTAAGTTGTCTTTGTGCGTGTGTCAATTCGGCCGATAGTATGAAGTTACTCTACTGTATACTTATATCTATATTGTGTCGGCGTCCGGAGCCCGCAAGAGCTGGTCAAGCATAGGTGACTATGGCGGTCAAAAGGTTAAACGGCCAGATTTTTTTAAATTAAATCTTGCTATGGTAAGGCGAAATTGCTTGCTATCTCGGGTACAAAAGGAAGTATTCGTATATCGACATTTGCTTGGCGACAAAACAGACTTGTGCGTGTCACCCACACAAAGGCAATTCATTTCTGGGAATAAATTATATTAAATTTTAATAATATTTTACTTTTATAAGCCTTCTAACTAATAATATTTCATTAACATTTGTCCAAATTTGCGAGAGTAGTAATTCGGGAGACGCGAGAACAGACATGACAATTATTACTCTCATATGGGCTTTGCCATAGTCAAGGAAATCAGTAAAGGTGATGAGGTAAATGAAACAACATCGTATTTTAAATACCTGAAAGAATATAATGTAACAATTTATTATTACAATCATAAGCAGCTACATTGGCGACCCAGTTTTCAATACAAGGTAGACACATTTCCAATGTAAAACTGAAAGCGAGACAAAAGTATGAAAGAAATTGAAAAAAAACAAAAGCCAACTCCATATTTTGAAAAATTAAAAATGATATTAATGATGAAACTGAAAATTCTCGTCATACAGAAAATAAGATATAAGTATCATAGAAATGTTTAAGTTGCGTTGTTTTTGTTAGTAGATGTGCACTTCCAATATGTAATAAGGGATATATAATTTGGAACAGTGCAATCCACATTTTTTTTAAATAGTTTTTCAATTTTTTATTTTTATATCAAGTATATATTTTTATGACCGGGACTGCTAGCCTGTTGCTAATACAGTACATATATAAGATGTTAAAGCAATAAAATAATAATAATAAAAGCAAAAAATATGTTCAAATTCAAGTGTCAAAGCAACTTAATCTTTTTTAGTGGCTTGTTGTTTAGCTTGGTGAGCCTGCAAGACAGCGACTGCCTCGTCTACTTTAGCCTTAAGAGATTCACCATGCTCTAACATATGAAGTAATTCAGAGTTATCTATCTCTAAAAGCATTCCAGTAATTTTTCCAGCCAAATCAGGATGCATCCTTTGAATCAGAGGGAACAGACGTTCACCAAGCATTTGTTTTTGTTCCTGAAGTGGCGCTGCAGCCAACATGGTTGCCGTTAGTGGTTCCTGCCCTTGAATGTGCACAGCTGGTTGGGGAGCTGGTGGATTACGCATATTAGCAGTGTACTTGTATCCAGACGGTCGATTGCTAGTGACAAGAGGTGGGCGTATAGATGCAGCAGCTGCCACACCTTGTTGACCGGTAATTGGTCTAGCACCCAACGTTGTGCGTAGGCCAGCTTGAGCAGGCCCTCTTGGAGCTGGACGGAAGGGTGCTTGCATGTTGGGATATCCTGAGGCTGCCGCTTGAGTACTAGGTCGAACAGGCGGTTGTGCAGCCCAGCGAGGCGAAGGTCTCATTTGGGTCATCTGCGCAGGGCCATAGAAACGCTGTGTCGGTGGAATCGTTGGCACAAAGTAACCACCTGCGCTACCTGGTTGGAAAATTTGACCCATCTGCTGCATACGCATGCTTGCCATTCTCTGCATATATTGGGAGGTTAAATGAGCCTTACGATCTTCCTTACGTTGTGCCAACGCCACATATAGTGGCTTGGTTCCAACAATCCGCCCATTCATTTCAGTAACTGCTTTAGTAGCTTCTTCAGGAGATGAGAAACATACAAATCCAAAACCTTTGCTGCGGCCGTCCTCTAACATTACCTGGTAATCACAAATGTATTAATAAATTTTTGCATAGGCTACATTATTATTCTCTGTTACGAGGTTTGTGAGATGGAATTTTAGGATGGTTAAATGTAAATATTTTATTTGAAGGATTACAGATCAATTATTTATTATTCTTTATTTTGTTTGAACATGCTGATTCACACAATCATTGAATTATTTATTTTATTAATAGGTTTTTACCTATGACTGCCGATCTGCCATGCTGGCTATATCGAATCAAAATATTTTTTTTGTTTATTCTAATTTCAAATTATTTCTTTATCGAATATTAGTTATTTGTTTAGCGTCCTATTTTCATCGATTTTGTACGTTTTACGTTATTATGGATACGTTACAAATTCAAATAATTATGGAGTATGACGCGCACATGGCGCGGCGACTGGCGTGAAGCGCAAGCGATCTATGCAGCTAAGCCAATCGGGCGCGGCCGGATGTGAGATTGGTGCCAGCTAGTGGCAAAAAAGTTTCATGCGCGTTTCCGTGCTTTGGAGAGCATGTTAAGCCGTCGGTCCCGGTTGTTGTCGATAGATGACAGTCGTTAAACTTGAGTGGAGAGAGTTGAGTTAAATTGGAGGCCAATGTTTGTTTGGGCGGTTTAAAAATATCCGACAGCGGGTTGGCTATTAACCCGCATTAGAGCAGCGTGGTGGAGTAAGAAGCCCCAGGTCTGTCCAATAAGGTGCCCGGCAGTGGGAAACAAAAAAGGGTTGCAGCCGTGAGTACCGTAGCGTCAGCAAAACGGCGGAAGAGGCACGCAACATCAAAGTTGTTTACGAAGCGAACACTAGTAAGCTAGTAACGATCAACGCACAACCCGTTATTGGTTTGCCCGCTGCCGTTCTGGAAATTTCAACTTTAAAAATGAACCACGTGGTCGGCCGAAAACTTTAGACGACAACACAGGACGACAATGACAAATTAAAGGCGATTGTGGAAAATAATTCTCAATCTACATCTGCATTAGTAGCAGCTTTCGATTTCTTTAGACGACAACACAGGACGACAATGACGAATTAAAGGCGATTGTAGAAAATAATTCTCAATCTACATCTGAATTAGCAGCAGCTTTCGATGTTAGCACAAGACAATGGATATTGTCTTGTATGCACCAACGAAGGCATATTTCATAACATTATTATTAACGATAAATTAAAAAACTAAGAAAACACGCTTTTGAGAAAATACGAACTAAAAACTAAAAAAATAAGAAGAAAATGTATATTACTGTAAATAAAGCGTGGGGTGCATGGTGTCAATAGTATCTTAAAAACCACCCCACGCTTTATTTACAGTAATATACATTTTCTTCTTATTTTTTTAGTTTTTAGTTCGTATTTTCTCAAAAGAGTGTTTTTTTAGTTTTTTAAACTACATTATTTATTTTTAATTTTTTAGTTGGATTTTTATTCTCATATTATTGCATTGTCATCGGCCCTTGACCCCTATGCAAATTTTCAAGTTAACCAGAAAATTATATAAATTAACAAAAATCATATTTTGCAAATTGAAAAATGGAATAATTTTATCAAATTAGTGTATTGTCATCGGTCCTCAATAAATCTACAAAGTTTGAACGAAATCTGGCCGTTTAAAGTGGGTCAAAATCGCGCCCAAAGAAGTCGGTTACAAACAAACATACAGGTGAAGCTAATAAAAAGCGTGTAAAAATGGATACTGTTCGATTCGACAATCGCAAGCGTAGCAAATTGGTGAAACCCTGGTCACCGGTATCGGAGTCACCTGGAGAACAAGGCCAAATTGGCATCCAAAAAGCTTCGTGTCCTCAACAAGGCGAAGCAGTACTTCACTACAGGGCAACTCCTGACGCTGTATAAGGCCCAGGTCAGACCCCACATGGGTCCAGGAGCACTGCTCGTATCTCTGGGCAGGAGCATCAAAGTACCAGCTACACCCATTTGACTCCGTTCAAAAGCCCAACAGTCAACAACCCAAGATTTACTGACAGGCTAGAACCGCTAAGCTTGCAAAGAGACATAGGCTCGCTCTGCGTGTTCTACCCTTTCTAAATGATGCAAACGTCACCATTTCTGCAGTCATAATGAGAAAAGGCACATCTAACATTTTATAAATATGGAGAAAATCGAGTTTAAAGTTTTTATTGGGTTTTGGCGAAAAATATCGACAATAATATTACTTTCTAAAATAGATGAATTAAAATAATTTCATTTTCACGATTCCTATACAAATTATTGAAATATAAGTTTTTATTTTATTTGCATTTAATAAATAATCAACACTTTCTCTTTCAAAGTAGCAAAAAAATTAAGTAAATTTATTAATATTACGAATAGAGAGCATAACTAACCAATTGTGACTTTTGAGTCTGACATTTTGTGAAAAATATGAAATAATACAATGAAAAGGCATATTTATTAAAATGTGCCTTTTCACACTGGCGGGATCCGTTTCGTACCTCTATCCCCTCACTTCAACTCTAGTCAAAGAATTTTGGTAGTAAAGGCATAACTGCTAGTTGTGACTTTTCTTTTAAATTAAATATCAGGGTCTAGTTGGTAAACTTTAAATCAAAGAGCACATCTGTGTCATTATGCTTTTAATATTTAATGCAGGTCAATTATGCCTTTTCAAGTAAATAAATTATATTTACCGTGATAAAACTAAAAGCCGCATCTCTGCATATGTGACCTTTTGACTTACTATAGGTCAGATGTGCTCTTTTTACGTACAATAATTTTAAAAGTGGCTCAGTTGTGCCTTTTAAGCTTACGGTATTTTTGTATATCTTGTTCCTAAAATTGTACAAAAAATATTGGCAGATGTTCCTTTTTTTCTGATTCCGAATATGTATATAACTCAATTTCGGAAAAAAATGTTAGTTTCACCGACACCATCTGGACTCGTGGTGGTCCTCCACAGTACGCTTTGCACGCTCATTTTAACCACGGACGTGTAAGTTATGGGACAACCTTCCAGCTGAGGCATTTCCAGTGGAATATGACATGGGGTTCTTCAAGAAAGCTGTAAAAAAGGCTCTCCTCCAAAGCCGGCTCGGTTGGCTCCCCTGGGGTAGCACGTGTAGGTGACGGTGATCGCTTAACACCACACGGCCCGTCAGCCTTTTGGACGGTTTATTTATTTAAAAAAAACTGACTCGTTATAATACATAACACGTTTGGAACTCTCTAGCACCGGTGTAACTCATGACAGCTTCTTAACAAATGGGCTGAGCATAACTGCATTTTGTACTGAGAAGAACTGAACACAATGATGGAGAACTCGCACATCTCATCAGATTTGGGAAAACTCTAGGACCGCTGCTCCTACAGGTCAACATTTTACTGTACAGCAGATGGCCTCTCAAGTTACGGAAGCTGGGATTGGAAGTTCTCAGTCATTCACTCAATGGACCATGCTCTTCTTGGAGTGGAAAAAGATCAATACCTGAGAGGCAGTAGAAAATAATGCCTTTGAAGAATTTGTTGCCACCCGTCCAGTAGACTTTTTCGAAAAGGGTTTAGGCTACCATTACATTGGCAAAAATGCATTGATTGCATGAGTAATTATAATAACTTTCATAAAAATATAGATATAGTGTGTTAACTTATTTTCAAAAAAATTGCAATTTCATAGGTAAAGACCTAATATTATTACTAACTTAACATGGATAAACTCCAATTAAAATAAAATCTAAACGTATTAAACTAAAAAGTATTGTGTCGTACTGTAATCTTATTTTGCAAAGAATTTATGATTTGTTATAAAAGTAAATACGTATTTTATTACCTTTGCAGAAGTTATTGTTCCAAATGGAGCAAATTCCTTGCGAAGTCTTTCGTCATCGATAGTGTCATCCAAATTTTTAACATATAAGTTTACCCCTTGGTAGCGTGTCAAACGTTCTGATTTTAATTGTTCAAATTTACGTTTAAGTTCTTTTTGACGTTCTGCTTTCTTTTGAGCACGTCCAACGTACAGTGGCTTACCTTCCACAAGTTCTTTTCCATTAAGTTCAATGCAAGCTCTTTCAGCTGCATCAGGATCTTCAAATGCAACAAAGCCAAACCCTCTTGAGTTTCCATCATCTTTATACATAACTTTATGGCTTGTTATGCGACCATATTTCTCAAACATATCCTTTAACATTTCGTCAGAGAAATCTTCACCAAAGTTCTTCACATAAACATTGGTGAAAAGTTTAGCCTTTTCTCCAAGTTCCTTTTCACGTTCCTTACGGGGGATGAACCTTCCAACATAAACTTTTTTACCATTAAGAAGCATTCCATTAACTTTTTCAATTGATTTATTTGCAGCCTCTTCAGTTTCAAAGTGTACGAAACCATAACCCTTAGAGGCACCTGTCTCATCTTGAGCTACTTTACAACTCAATATGTTTCCAAAAGCTGAGAATGTATCATACATTGCCTTGTTATCTATAGTTTTGTCAAGATTTTTGATGAAAACATTACCAACGCCAGACTTGCGTAGTGAAGGATCACGTTGCGACCACATGATACGAATAGGTCTTCCTTTTATCATGTCAAAGTTCATAGTATCCAACGCTCTCTCCGCTGAAACAAAATTATATTGTTGCAATAATATAATTAAAACAGTACAATTTATCAATGTAGAAGTAACTACATTTTACACAGCTTGTCATATGCCTAAGATGTGGATGGGTTGATGTGTAAATGTTAACTGACATAAGCACCATAAATAAATAAATAAAAAATAATCTACTCATTTTTGGAATACAAATATTCTCTTAATAAATGTCAATAATTTCATAGTCATCAGCTTTAAGAAAAGTTTCTTAAAATACATTATATATTTAAGTAACCATACTTACAAACATGGGCGTACCCAGGGGGGCAGGGGGGGGGGGCAGCAGCCCCCCCCTGGGTCAAGGTCCAGATTTAGGAATTCAAAAATACCAAAAGATCTCCGAAACGAAAATAGAAACCTATAAGTAGATATTATTTTGCTACCTCCTGCTGTTTCCTTTGTATACTTATGTAATATTTTGTGTCTTCGTGTAAAGTGGAAGGCAAATTTACGCGCGGTTACCCAGTATCAAAAATGTGTCTTCCCCCCTCCTCCCGACCAAGAACCTAAAAATTTGCCCCTTCCCCGCCCCGATCAAGAACTTGCCCCCTCCTGACCAAGTACTTCCCCCCCCCCCCCCTGGCCAAAAACCTGGGTACGCCCAAGCTTACAAACTATGCTATATAGTCTATATTTGAAACATTGCAGTGAATCAATTAATTTCAAATACCTATTGAAGAAAGGATTTCAATTTCAGTATTGGTATTTGTTTAATGTTTGTGTGTATCCTTTTACTTTTCATGTTAGGCACAACAGAGGGAATCCTACTGTGGGGACATGAGTGTGAGGCATTGCATTATTTCATTAACAAAATTATTGTTGCAATCATTGCAGCTTAGTAAAATCCTAGATAACAGTATTAGTTGGTACTATGCGAGCCAAATAAGAATAGGATCGGACTTGCTGCCAACTTCACACGACAACTGTCAAATTAGTACCATTTAGTACTGTCAGCAAAAAAAGAAAAAAGTGAACCGAAAATATTTCTTCAATTTCATTGCTAAACAGAAATGTTATTAGGGATGAAACGATACCACTCTTTGTTCGATACTAGTACTGAAAAATAGTATCAAATCAAAGTATCGATAACTTATTCAATACCGTACTGAAGTACGTACTGAATAAAATACGACAATAAACCTAATTATGCTTTATGTAATTGCTTTTTTGCATACCTTACACATCAAAAACTAACAACAATCTGATAAGAAATACCGAAAAGGTCACAAAAATAAAAATAAAATTCTAGATTTTTTTGCACACCTTACACATCACTAATGAAGTTAATGAGAATTGCGAAACAAAATGGCGTCTTGACAGTCCTATTCTTAGTTCACTTAGTTGGCTCGCATAGTAACATTAATCAAGTGAATGTGGCATGAAAAACACATTCACATTTATGTGTGTATTATTGTTAAAGCACCTGTAATAAGCATAAATACACTTTCTAAACATAAGATAGTGACTACAGATACACTACAGCTGAAAAGTATTTGGCCACCTGCAATTTGTTAAAGTTACAAGCAATAAATTTTAAAGAGATCATTTTTTTGGTTTCATTGTCTGGATAACAAAGAAAAATACTTATCTACAGTACAATCGTAAACAGCTTATTGTTATTTGCGGACTCCTGGTCATAAAAACATAATAGTGTTATTGTCGGAAATTATTTAAAGTTAAACTTTGAAGTCGCAATTTTGTTTTGATTTAGTTATTGAGAAATAAACACAAGTAGTAAATTAAATTATACTACAATTATTTTTTGGTTAGTTATCTGATGTCATTCAGACAAAATCACGCTCAGTACTTGAAGTCTACCAATATTTCTTTTGTCTTTCACATTTGAGTTTATTTTTTGAAGAAAATGGGTAAAACTAAGGAATATTCCCAAGAGACCAGAGGCATAATAATCGGCCTTCATAAATCTGGTAAAAATAATCGTGAGCTTTCAAGACTACAGAAGATACCAAGACAAACTGTTACCTACATTGTTAAGAAGTTTGCGGCTGAAGGAACAATTTGCAACAAACCTCGTCCAGGCAGACAGAGAGTATAGTAATAGCAAACGGAATAGGCGATTAACTGCACCGGAAATAGCAGCACAGTTTAATATGGGTCGTGATAAACAGACTTTGTGACGCAGGACTCAAGAGATGCATAGCGGTCTCAAAATCACTTCTAAAAGCTATTAATAAAAAGAAGAGACTATTAAGTTGGACAACAGCAGATTGGGAAAAGGTCCTTTGGTCGGACGAGTCAAAGTTTGAAAATTTTGGAACCAAACGAAGAGTTTTCGTAAGGGGGCAGTCTAACGAAAGGGTGAATGACGCTTGTACTGTGGCTTCAGTTAAACACGGCGGAGGGTCTGTGATGGTTTGGGGCTGCTTTGGTGGCTCCGCCGTTGGAGATCTTGTGAGAATACAAGGAATCTTAAAAAAAGAAGAATACAAAAATATATTGGAGGATAGTGCAGTGCCTTGTGGAACCCATTTAATTGGTCCGGGATTTATATTTCAACATGATAATAATCCGAAGCATACGTCAAGACTATGCAAGGACTTTTAAAACGAAAAGAACAACAACAGGTGTTGAAACTCATGATATGGCCCCCATAGTCCCCTGAGTTAAACCCTATTCAACTATTGTGGGATCAGCTGGATAGACAGGTGCGAAAACGTTGTATGTACCACATCTCAGGAAGACTTGTGGAATAAATTGTAAGAAGAATGGCAGAAGATAACAAAGAATACATTGGAATAGTAGCCAGGTTGCCGAAGCTTTGTTAGGCTGTCATTAAAAATAAAGGCGGACACATAGATGAGTCCAAAATTTAAAAATTATATTCTTGTTATGCCTAAAAATGATTAATAAACATGTTAAAATCGTTTCACTCATTCAGACTTTTACAAAATGTATTTTATTAGGTGGCCAAGAAGAGGCTGGTCATGAACTTCTGCTAGCTGTTCGTGAGCTACTGAAGCAGTTTAATCTATTAATTTTCATGTAATGTTCGAACTCCACCTCTCCCTTCTAGGAGTTTTCTTCATTAAACGGCTTCAAAAGTTCACTAACAGCTTCTGGCAGAAGTTCACAAACAGTTTCTTCTTCTAACTAAATAATATAGAATTTTGTAGTTGGATTAATTTGAATAAAAATGAAAGGTCAAGTTGAGTGACAACCTTAACACAATATTTTGAAATTTGATTACTCGTTAACGCTTCCATATTGAAATTAGAGATGAATCTTTCAGTGCTAGTCACAAGTCGCTCTATTGAGTTTCTGGGGAGAAAAAAAAATAAAAATCTGGAAAAAAATTAATAACTCTGTAACCAGAAGTAATCTTCATAAAAAACCTGTCAAATATGAGCCTCTTTCATCAAAACATATTAATAATAAAAAAAATATATTAATCAGACACGCTTACAGAATTTATTAAATCTTGTTTTACATCGAGGTCACGAAACATAAATAATTTTTTATAAAAAAAGTATTTGAAATAGACACTTGGGTGCTTTAGTCATGGATTTCATTCTAAATCAATTTATGTGATAAACAGCATAGGCAAATTTTTTGAGTGAAATGAAACACTGTGTACTGTCTATACTTATAAAATTCGTTTATCTCAAGTATTTAAAATATGGACATTGAACAAAGTGCATCTATTAATGAAAAAAGTGACTAAGAAATAGTGAAAGAAAATGAGTGAGTACTTTATAAAAAATTAAATACTAGATGAAAATCTACTGAAAATACTAGATGAAAAATAATACTGATAAAAGCAAATCGTGCGAAATTATTTTCTAACCATTCCAAAATATCAAAAATGCACAATAATAATGTCCAAGAATTCACTTCTGCCAGCACTACCGGAGTGCACCCCGTTGTTTTTTTTCTTATGAAAAGTAAATATAATTTTGTATTTAATAAGAGGAGAACTCTGCATTATTTTTTTCTATATTCAAGCCCTTATATATTTATAATATATAGGTAGTTTATATTTCGACTGGTTCAGTTATGCGAGGTTAGATTTGCTTAACCAACACAGAAAAAGGAGCCCTGTAGGATTCTGTCGACATTAGTGACATCCCTGCTTTTAGTAATGATCAAGTTATGCACAAGCTGTAATAATATTACTAATAACCATCGATATAATGTAAGTAGGTAGATGCAAGGTTCCCATACAAAATTGAGTCAAAAGGTGGCCCCGCGTAAAAACGTACTTATTAAAGATGTATACAAGTATTCTAAACAAAAAAAATATTTTAAGGTATCTTACTTTTTATCTATTTTAAACCTTATGGTACTGACATAAGTAAGACTATAAGTCCATGTTAAATTGTTACTTATCACCTTCTGGTTCGATGTTTATAATACGGCAATAAAATTTTACGTCTTTAGACTTACGAAATAGGAGTTTATTGAGAAATGAAACCAAAAGCATTACAATAAAGCACAAATTCGTTTTCAAGATTAATTTACCGCCATATTTACACCACCAAACAAATTTTACTAAAATAATAATAAATAGTCTTAAAGTATAATAAATATGCGTTATTAAATTAAGATAAAGATGTACTCACTGGAAGTATGATACTCCATACTTTTTTTGCGTTTTTAGAGTGTAATTTTTACAAATTTTTACTGCGGACTTTGGCATCACTGACGTGCGACACGTGCGTGGCGGTTTAACAAATGAAAGCGAAAGAAGGCATATTGCTGCCGTTATGCCTTCTTTTGCCGGTGCCACTTTTATGCGGCGACTGTGAATCTACCTACTTATATTATATCGATGCTAATCACACATTTTTCATGAAAATGAAAATAAAAATAATTAATTTGCACAAATATGGGTATTACAAAAGTTGTTCTAAGTACATTTATTAGTTCGCCATATTTACCTCAGCGAGGTATGCAAATTTGGAGGACAGAATTAAAACGTAAGTTAGCAGTATAACTAAAATTACTTATAACAAAATTTATTATAATTGAAGACAATGTTGATTTTATTTTAACCCATATTTTGCGGTTTTTATTGCGAATTTTTATCAATTCTGCTATAATTATAAAAGGTGTTTATGTTTGTTTATACGCCATCGGCTTTGGGCACCCAATTTACTGGGTTTGATTGGGTATGATTATTGGACAAAGTATTATGACACCTAACTTACACCGGTATTCAGAAACAATACTATGAAGTCTCATAGTGCTCGCCAACGCTTAGGATTATCTAAACAAATTATCCGGGCCATCGGCTTTGGGCACCCAATTTACTGGGTTTGATTGGGTATGATTATTGGACAAAGTATTATGACACCTAACTTACACCGGTATTCAGAAACAATACTATGAAGTCTCATAGTGCTCGCCAACGCTTAAGGTTATCTAAACAAATTCATAGACAATAAACTTCACTTTAGTGAAGCCTGTGTTACGTATACCTATTTTATAATTTAAATTGGAAGATAAAATCTATAATAAATCCAGGCATCGCCACGTCGTAGCCTTGTATGTAGGCAAGATATTATATTCGAGGTTTTGCTGACACAGGACTACGGCGCGTGGGAAAGAAGAGGCCCGCAGCTGCACAGACATTCCAGTCTAACATCGATCGCGAATCGCTAGTTTTTAAGATAATTATAATGTAGATTCTAATAATTAAAGCAAAGTAGTTTAGTAAAACTATTAGTTTTCATTTCGCACCCTGCTGCAACCGCCCTAAATGTAAGTCCTGCTACTTTGAGTTTGTCAATATCAACATGAATTGATGGCCTGACATAACAAATGCACGTCAAATATCAGCGCTTTGCCTGTTATGAGTATTCACAATTTTGGGATTAGGATAGTTTTTCCCAATTGTTTCGAAAATGGTGCGTCGCAGACAGTAGTATTGTTGTAATCACAATCAAGCCCCTCACCATCCTGACAGCCCCCTCCCTTCTGCTACCAGATAATAAAGGATTTAGCCATCCTTCCACAGGCAAACTGACCTATATCGTAACCTATGTTATATTATAGAGGGTACTAATAGTAGTTCATTGAGTAGATATTAGCTCTACATTTTAGTTAATTGAGGAGCTATTTGAAAAAAAGTGTCATGTGACAACTTTTTTTCTAAGTGATATATGTCTTTTGATTTTAAAGCTAGGAAAATTAGACAAATATGAGTGTTTATAGTACACTTTATAGTTTATTTTATACGAATTTCCATGATCCAAGCCTAAAGAAAAATATTTAAAAAATGCAAATAAATTATTTTTTTATTGATTTCTATCAGATCAAATTGAATTACCACTTTGACAAAAATATAAAATAATTGTCTATACAGCATGCCAAGTTTCATTATAGTAGGGGAGCCCAAGAGGGGATGGATTTTTAGATTTACTTGAGCGTGTCAGATTAAGATATGGGGTAATCCTTGCATTCTGTTGAGTACTGCTACGATTAAAAAAACTGTCACAGTCATTTTTTATTTTTTTATCTTACTCCCGGATGTCAAATTGTTCAGATTAGAATACCCTGTTACCGTCGAACCATGACTTTTTAAATAATAAAAAATCAAACTCTCCCAAGATTTCCAAAATGCCTTTTTTTTTTAATTTGCTGTTTTGTATACATTCACACTAAAATCATCAGATTATTGAAATATGAATTATCATGCAATTTAAATTATTGAAATATGACTTAACACACATTTAATTAGTTCTACTATTGATATATATTTGTCATTATTTTACCTATTTTACCTATACCTTTCGTATAAAATTTTTGAAAACCTATAGGCGCTCTTCCCACCGGTTAAACGGAAAACGTCATATAATCTTTTAATCTTCCTACCACCCAACCTATAAAACGCACAAGGTCCTGATGACGCTCGAGTAAATCCACAATAATAATACTGTAAAAGGCTAGTGACAATAGGAGCAGCGATGGCCGAGTGGTAAAAAACCGCGATCTTCGACGCGACCAATCCCCGGTTCGAATCCTCGGCGCGCGCCTCGTGACAAAGAAATTTGTAATGTGCGCATTTATCGCTGCTCCACGGTGATAGAAAATATCGTGATCTTTAATTGATTACGATGTTCCCCATCGCCGTGCATGCCTGAGAGAAATTCATTATTTCTCGAAAGCATGACGTCCACCAATCCGCACTTGGCCAGCGTGGTGGAATATGGCCTAAAACCCTCTCACTTGTGAGAAGGAGACCTGTGCCCAGCAGTGGGACATAAAAAAAGGTTGAAAAAAAAAAGACTAGTGACACCACCAACCGTTAATGTACTTTTTATAAACTAAATTAAACTATCAAAATGCTTCTTTGTTAAAGATTATTAAAATCTAATACAATTTGAAAGCGTCACCAAGTGGTCATAAGGTGGTTCACTTACTTTCATTATTTTTTTACAACATGTTGCACCTTATGGATTTAAATGAAACTTGGCATGCTGTTAGGCAAGATATAGACAACTATTATATATTTTTTCAGTGGTAATTCAATTCGATCTGATAGAAATCAATAAAAAAATAATTTATTTGCATTTTTTTAATATATTTATTTAGGCTTGGACCATGGAAATTTATATAAAATAAAATGTAAAGTGTACCATAAACAATCAAATTTGTCTTATTTTCCTAGCTTTAAAATCAACAGAGATATATCACTTAGAAAAAAGTTGTCACTGGACACTTTTTTTCAAATATCTCCTCGATTAACTAAAATGTAGAGCTAATATCTACTTATGAACTACTATTAGTACCTTCTACAATAAAACATAGGTTACAATATAGGTTCCTATTGGGGGCAGTTTGCCTGTGGAAGGACGGCTAAACCCTTTAAACCAGTTTTATATTATACTTAATTTACTTGAAAGAGGTTAAGAATAACTTTATCAACAGTACTTTTTATTTCATAAACACATGCACTAAATTTAATATGTTGAGGTATAGCTTTCAAAGCAGTGTGGTTTAGAGGCAATTTAATATTACATATTACTACTTTTGAATGCATGCACAGATACCCATATAATTTACAAGGTCAGAACATCATACACAACATTCCGATTAATAGAATGGAACAATGTTTGTGTAACAAACTGTCCAATGATCTATTGAATTATCTTGCTTGAATTATTTTAAATAATTGAATCATAATAGGTACCTTTTTATTCTTACTATTATACTAATCTCTCTGTATATATGATTAGGTACTTTCTGCAGAAAAATATAATTATTTTAAATACTTAGTAATTAGGCATTCTATTACACATTAAATATTAGAAACCATATGGAGAAAATAAAAGTGTCAATTTATACAGTAACTGACTGAAATACTTCTTCACTCTTAACTCATAGGTATGAAAATATTTGTATAAAAATGCTTACCATCAGCAGGCTGCTGGAAGTTCACGTAGGCATAGCCTAAAGATCTACGGGTTATCATATCGCGGCATACACGTATAGAAAGAACTGGGCCAGCAGTAGAAAATTTTTCAAACAACATGGCCTCAGTTATATCGGAATGCAAATCCCCGACATACAAAGATGCCATAGGATAACTAGGTGGTCCAGGATTCATATTGAAATTATTATAATGACGGTAATATCAAGATCATTAAACTAAAGTGCTATAACAAAAAGCAACTTCACTTTCTCTTTACGATTACCTATCGCATTCCTTAGACCACGTTGCACGCTTACGTTCACTAACTTTTAAGCGAGTGAATCCCGTTTGATTTTTTATTGTTTTACTATTTTTTTTGGATTTTTGTTAATTTTGTGCTTTTTTTTTTATTTTACAAGAATATATCACGGAATTCTGAGGATTGTGTGACCTATTTTCGAGGGACCACACAACCTCACGTGAACACACCTTGCCTACCAAAGGAAGGTTGACGTTTGTGAATTGTGACTTGTGAAACTCTGAAAGGTACAAAACAAGATGGTGGCGTTAGTGAAATAAAAGAATTATTGCAACATGAAGAAAAAGTTCTTATTTTTTTATGTATGATCGGATCGGTCATTACTAAAAAAAAAATAGTGTGATTTTTTTTCGGAAACAAAACATAAAAAGGTATTTTTCGTAGATAGAGAAACCAATAGATTAAGCCACCGCGTAACCGCGTGTGAGATAAATATATTTACCCACAGTGTTGTCATTTTTTCATTTTCCGGAATTTTCAGGAAATAACAATTTGATATAAAGTATTTGACTGTGATGTGTTTTCTGTTTTTAAATATTTACAAAAGATAACTTTTGCACACAAGAGTTTCGAAATCGGGTTCATCAGATTAATACTAGAGTTACTTAAAATACGGTGCATATTCCGAATACAAAACAGTTTAGTAGTAAAGCACACTCAACAACTAATTTTCCATCTTATTCATAAAAATGATCAAATGTTTTAAAAACCTCATGGCTAAGATTAAATTGTTTCATTTTTGTCTATGTCAAAACGTCGGCGTTAAAAGACAAAACATGTTTTAGCTATAAAGGGCATGTATCAAACGTTTCGTAGTTTTTTTTTATGTATACGAGGATTATTATTAGGTGACATAATAATATAATATCCTCTAGCATTATTAAAGCGCAATACAAAGTAAAAAAATAATGAATATTTATTTTACTTTGTGCTGCGTTCCATAACACTAAAGTATATTATATTATAATAAAACACAAAATAATTCATATACTTTTAATAACCCATCATCGTTGCTTATCTTTAGTTTTGATACTTAAATTAAAATATTAAACAACGTACAGTAATCCAGTAACCTATACCAATATATATTATGTTTTACTGTGTTATATAATATACAGTATATGAAATTACGTTGGGGATTGATAAAAATGATAAACTAAAAAAAATATTTTTTATACATTCTTCATTTCTTTTATTGTCAGAAGTTGATGGATGAGTTAAAAAAATGCACTAAATGTGTTTATCTATTATACCTGATAACATGTTCCATTTTATTTCAATATGGGAAATAAGATTTGTTTAGAGATATTCTTCCTTTTTTCATGCAGTAATAGAGAATTGGATCAATGCGCCTTTTTTATTTCATGTATGGAATGTATGTTGACAAAACTCTTCATTCATGTAACATGAATTTCACTTGCATTATAATATCAGTAAGCGAAGCATTTTTATTCCATTATTGGCATGTGTTTCAATACCTTTACTAAATCTTCTTATGTGGGAAATCTGTAACCAAAATTTTCAAAATTGTAATTTTATAATGAGTGGTTCACATATAAGTGTAAACAAAGTGCTTACATGTAGGAGTAATAATTAAATATGGTTATTTTTTAAGGTTATCAAATGGTTTATTGTCAAAACAAAAACAAGTTTACAAAAAAGATCACAATTCACAAACGGTATAAAAAAAGTGACACGAAGGTATTAAAATTGTATGCTATAAAAAGAAAAATACACGTGCATATTCCTATCTGCGCCCTCAATCATTATTATTCTTATATAAGATACCAAATTGAGGAAAATTTGTTTTCTTCATATGGTAACACTGACAGTTGTAATATATATTTTAATTTAGATAATTTCGAGGTTAAAAGACACTAAATGGTACTGATACAGTTGTAGAACAACATTTATCAACAAAATGATTAGTTATTACTATCAAACAACCAGTAAAAAGTAGTTAAACTCACCTATAAAATGTAACATCACACGACACTAGTTTAAGTCGGTTTTTAGAGCTTAAATGAAAGCACTGCACCTTATTGAGGCTCCAATATACAAAACATATGCTTTCAGTCACATCCTTGTTATGTATACATGGAAATATTACGAAAAAACACAAAAAATCTCTTCAGCACTTCTTAGTTATTAACATAGTTTGACATTCGAAGTACTTTGTAAAATGACATTTTGGAGTCTACGTTTTGGAGTCACCCGGTTACAGCGATAAGGACAAGAAACTTGTATTCTTGTCTCTTTTGCGCATGCTGTATTTAGATCTGGCTATTTCGCCGTGGGGTAAAAGAGATGGAACGTGTGACTTGATCTATTAGTTTCTCTATCTACGGTATTTTTTGAGAACTTCTAAGGACAAAATAATTGGTAATTGGCAAAGACCAATAATCCTAAAGACAGCGGGTCGGTGTAACCACTTTGTTGGCATCTCTTTTTCGCAGCCAGTGTTACCCACTTATCATATTTTCCCCCAAATTTGGTAATCTACAATATCAAGCAAGTAAACTATAAACATTGGCAGACCAAACTGTGAAAGGATTTATATGCTTGTGTATTATGGTTGGTTGTTTGTGAGTTTAGATTGGTTGACTGGCATAAAGTTAATTGGGTCAGCAAATTACAGGAAAATAAAAGACAAATACAAAGATTTTTAATGGCACCAATATGGGTGTTTACAAAAGCTGTTAATACATATTTAGTACGTCATATTTACCTTAATGAGCTATGCAAATATTACAAAGATAAAAGTAAACACTTAGTTATAACGCAATATATAAAAATGTACATTTGTATCAATTTTATTACTTTATCCTTTTGGTCAATAAATGGCTTTCAAAATAGATCGAACAAATTCGGAATTAAATTGATGGTTGCCAGTCAATACGTCCAGTGGCCTGAATCCATTTATTTTCGGCAAGAGCGTCAGTTGGAAAACTGAAAAAAATATGACAGCAACATGAGATGAAATTCGTCTGGTAAACTTCTCATAATGTCTAATACAAAATGTATGGAGTATCTTTTTATAGTCTGTGTGAGTGAAATTTAATATGTCGGGAAAATGCTCATAACGTGCACCCCAGGCGCGGTCCCAGGTGGGGGGTCACAGGACATGACCCCCCCCCCCCAATCCGTCAGTCATGCGTACATGGAAGGTAAAACAAGCGAATTTGAGACACTTCTTCCCTCAAATTTTTTGGCGACCCTCCCCCCAAAATTGAAGGCTGCGACCGCGCCTGGTGCACCCAGCCTATAACATTTTACTGGTCTCCACTTAAATAGTTATATATAAACAGGGGGTATTTGAGCCTCCCGCTTGAAATGTAACTAACTACTAATGAGGTAACACATAATCTTTGATATTATTATTATCACTGTTTTTGTTAAAAATAATTATATTTAAATAAGATGGTTAATTTTTTACTAATACGGGGAGGATATTTTGATTCGAGATCTGACAACACAATTTCGAATTTGACAATGTTTGAAATAAACAAATATAAGTTTATTTTCACGAATTTCACTATATTTACGTTGAATGACTAGGTATAAGACAAAAGTAATTAAATATCTATATATAAACAATACATATTTAGTACATTTTAAAGAGAAGTATTTAACTTACGCGTAAAATGTAATACCTTCCGGCAGCCTTCCTGTTTACGCTCACTGCGGCTCTTACAACCTAAAATACTGCAGCTCACCATATTATGGAACTAGAAAAATGTTATTTGCTTTTATTACAACACAATTTACAGCTGTGAGAATCGATTTTAACACATAAATATTATAAAACAACAATGTCACCCCGACTTCCACAGTTTGCCTGCCACATAATTAAAGGGCACTGTCAAAATATGTGGTTACACCGAAAAGGACAGAAAATCTCGCTCCCATCTCTTTTTAACAAGTTATTTAAGTATATTTCGATCTCGCTTTAGCGTGCCGTAATGAAAATATGCCTCTGTCTATAGTACGTAAGTACATTATTCTTAGTCTAAGGTAATTGGTGATGAGTAGGCGATCTCCGCCAGGAGATCCACGATCAGTTGAACTCAGTCAGTAAGTAAGTAATAAGTATTCGGTTTTGGGGCTAAATAACAAAAAAAGAGCTAGATGAGGGCCAATAAATTTAAAATACTAAGAGAAAATGAATGACCGAGTTCAAAATGTCCCTAAGTCCACTTAGGGATTTTATGCACTAACACCATAAGAATAAATAATAATTACATAGAACGGAATCTCCTTTGACCGGGTGGAAAACGCCGCTATTTTTATACCTACTTCCCCCTTCACCTCGTTACGCCCCTCTGTCGCCCAGGCGTGTTGACAGGGTTGTCAACTGTTAATACTGCTTTTTTATAGATAATATAGAAAATGAAAATGAAAATAATTTATTTGCACAAATATGGGTATTACAAAAGTTGTTTTATGTACATTTATTAGTTCGCCATATTTACCTCAGCAAGGTATGCAAATTTGGAGGACAGAATTAAAACGTATATTAACAGTATTATAACTAAAATTACTTATAACTAAATTTATTATAATTGAAGACAACGTTGATTTTATTTTAACCCATATTTTGCGGTTTTTATTGCGATGTTTTATCAATTCTACTATAATTATAAAAGGTGTTTATGTTTAATACGAGTTATATTTTTATCTGGGCCATCGGCTTTAGGCACCCAATTTACTGGGTTTTTATACACTGAGAGGAAAAAAAGCCGGCGGAAAAAAAACCTCGCAGGTTTTTAGTCCCGTAAACCATAGGTAGCTAAAATATAAGTTTTCCTTTACTTAAAAATCATTATTTTAGTTTAGTATTACAAAGTATGAGAATTATAAATACTTACCTACACTATAAATACCTGCTCATGAATAATAAATTATTATGAGTACCATACCAAATGAAGCCATTTAAGTAAGTATTACTTACCTACATTGGTGTAAGTACTCACGTAGTGTAGGTTTAAAATAAACGAATTATATATTAAGTATAACGTGCGTGCGCCAGTGCTGCGGCGCCGCAATCGCGAGGCAAAACAATCGAGAAAGGTTCAATGACCGATGGCGGGGGCTATTAAAAAATATTTTGGCGACATGTTAAAATGCTGTAGTTATCTAACATTTTTTTTATAATTGAGTGAAAGTGAAACAGTTGGCTACACAAAAAGAACTGGTCACATCCTTTTGATAAATTAGGTACGGAAAAGGAATAATATTTAAAAAATATTACTTATCTCGCATTATCTTTGGGCAAACTAAAAAAACTTAAGTTTGGCATTGTTTTAGAATTGTTTGTACAACCAAACACACCACATTAACTTGGCGCCGTTATTGTAATTGACGCGCCCGTCCGAGACAGCCCGTCTTCAGTAGTCGGTTTAGCCGAAATTAAAGTGTAGGCTAATATCGTGACCTTGAGCCCGTTTTGAGCGGGAGTTTCCGTTCTACGTAGTATTATTTATTCTTATGCTAACACCACTATCGTTTAAACCAAATCATTGTCTATGGTTTTGTATATTTAAAACGTTTGTAAGTGGTTCCTAAGCTTAGACTAAGAATAATGTACTTACGTACTATAGACAGAGGCATATTTTCATTACGGCACGCTAAAGCGAGATCGAAATATACTTAAAGAACTTGTTAAAAAGAGATGGGAGCGAGATTTTCTGTCCTTTTCGGTGTAACCACATATTTTGACAGTGCCCTTTAATTATGTGGCAGGCAAACTGTGGAAGTCGGGGTGACATTGTTGTTTTATAATATTTATGTGTTAAAATCGATTCTCACAGCTGTAAATTGTGTTGTATTACAAGCAAATAACATTTTTCTAGTTCCATAATATGGTGAGCTGCAGTATTTTAGGTTGTAAGAGCCGCAGTGAGCGTAAACAGGAAGGCTGCCGGAAGGTATTACATTTTACGCGTAAGTTAAATACTTCTCTTTAAAATGTACTAAATATGTATTGTTTATATATAGATATTTAATTACTTTTGTCTTATAACTAGTCATTCAACGTAAATATAGTGAAATTCGTGAAAATAAACTTATATTTGTTTATTTCAAACATTGTCAAATTCGAAATTGTGTTGTCAGATCTCGAATCAAAATATCCTCCCCGTATTAGTAAAAATTAACCATCATTTAAATATATTTTTTTTTAACAAAAACAGTGACAATAATAATATCAAAGATTATGTGTTACCTCATTAGTAGTTAGTTACATTTCAAGCGGGAGGCTCAAATACCCCCTGTTTATATATAACTATTTAAGTGGAGACCAGTAAAATGTTATAGGCTGGGTGCACCAGGCGCGGTCGCAGCCTTCAATTTTGGGGGGAGGGTCGCCAAGAAATTTGAGGGAAGAAGTGTCTCAAATTCGCTTGTTTTACCTTCCATGTACGCATGACTGACGGATTGGGGGGGGGGGGGTCATGTCCCACCTGGGACCGCGCCTGGGGTGCACGTTATGAGCATTTTCCCGACATATTAAATTTCACTCACACAGACTATAAAAAGATACTCCATACATTTTGTATTAGACATTATGAGAAGTTTACCAGACGAATTTCATCTCATGTTGCTGTCATATTTTTTTCAGTTTTCCAACTGACGCTCTTGCCGAAAATAAATGGATTCAGGCCACTGGACGTATTGACTGGCAACCATCAATTTAATTCCGAATTTGTTCGGTCTATTTTGAAAGCCATTTATTTACCAAAAGGATAAAGAGAAGAAAAATAATAATAAAATTGATACAAATGTACATTTTTATATATTGCGTTATAACTAAGTGTTTACTTTTATCTTTGTAATATTTGCATAGCTCATTAAGGTAAATATGACGTACTAAATATGTATTAACAGCTTTTGTAAACACCCATATTGGTGCCATTAAAAATCTTTGTATTTGTCTTTTTTCCTGTAATTTGCTGACCCAATTAACTTTATGCCAGTCAACCAATCTAAACTCACAAACAACCAACCATAATACACAAGCATATAAATCCTTTCACAGTTTGGTCTGCCAATGTTTATAGTTTACTTGCTTGATATTGTAGATTACCAAATTTGGGGGAAAATATGATAAGTGGGTAACACTGGCTGCGAAAAAGAGATGCCAACAAAGTGGTTACACCTTTGATAATGATTGATACCTATGGATCTGAAACAGTTGTCTATATAAAGCGTAGCTTATACTTTTGTATCATAATCCGATGAAGAACTTATAAACATATTGCTGTTTATTTCTCACTTATGTTTATCTACTCATGCGATAAGAGATAGCACTAATGTTGAACGTGCCAATTTTGGCAACATTTTTCTGTAACGTCATGGTAATACCTATTTGCGGCCGATTCGCCATTTTTTATTACTCTTTCATGTGGTACTTGCGCTGTCAGTGAGCTTTGTTGTGGATAGTTTTTTTTAGAATTTCTTCGTTATTTGTGGTGTTTTTTAGCAAATCCTTTATTGAGGAAGGTGAAGTGGTGTAAAAGAAGATGCCAAAGTGCAGTTTTATTGGGTGCGGCGGCAGAAGAGGGAAAAAACAGCATCATGTACATTACGCCGGTACGTACTGCATATTTCATCGAAATATCCCTGATTTCTACAAATTTACAAATGAAATGTTTGCTAAAAGTCTTAAGTAAAGATATTGGATCACGTTTCCTTTCATTTTCATTTATATTTACGATTATTTCACTATACAATTTTATAAAAACATTTTGTATGAAAAATAGTGTTGCGGTATTGATTGCTCCCATATCGATAAAATTATCATACATAAGATAAAGGGTAAAGAATATCGGGCTTATGAAATATGTTTTTTTCACAATTGTATAACTGGAAAAATTAGTTGTATTAGCAAATTAAAATTTAAACTTCTGTTAATGTTCCACTGCTGGGCATTCCTCTCATAACTAACATTATGTGTATTTTGTTTTAGGTCACCAGTGATTGAAGAGTCTGAAAATATAAACACTACAAGGAAACATGTATATTTTTGTCCCTTCAATTTGATGATTCATGTTTCAACAGAACAATGAATAATATAGTACTACGTGATGATGGCCTACCATCACAAACTTTATTGGTAAGAAAGATGTGTGCTCTTTTAATTACTTAACAATTTATTGTTCACATATATATGATTGTTGTTATATATTATTATTGTTATGTGTGTGTGCGTGTATATGTATAGGCGTTGTGTTAAGCGAGCGAGCTGGGGTTGCTCGCGAGCGATTACCGTCGCATATGGACGCGACGGTAATCGCTTAACACCAAGCCGCCTACTTAGGATAGCTATACATAGTCGATATAAATCAATCTACTCATATACCTACTATGGTTTATATGTTATACTGTTGGGCACTGGTCTCTCCTGACTAGAGAAGGTACATGCCATATAGTTTACCAAGCTGGTCCAGTGCGAGTTAGGGTACTTGGATAGCGCCCTGTTTGTATAGTTCTGATAAGACTATCTATTTAAAGACATCTTATTATATTTAAAATGTAGGTATATATCTTGA